>OZ018321.1:73545448-74145448 GCA_963969495.1 Ceratothoa steindachneri
TTTCCTCTCAATTTTCTTCCTATCTCTCTCCTTTTATCAGTTAGCTTTTATCTCTCTAATTTTTCTCCTCACTTTTCCACTTTCTTTTATACTTTCTCTCTCTCTTTCTTTATATATCTTTCACTCTCTTACTTACCACTCTTTCTGTCACTTTCATTCCACCTTTCTCTCTTTTCTCACTCTTTGACCTCTTTTTCTCTCTTTTTTATCATTTCCTCTATCTCCGTTTCGTTTTTTCTTTCTCTTTCTCTTTCCCTCTCTCTCTCTTTTTATTCTATCTTTTGCTTCTTGCATTCTCTCCTTTCTCTATCACTCTCTTTCTCTTTTTTTCTCTTTCTTTTATCTCCTTCTTTTCCAACTATGGGCTGAACGCAAAGGACAAGCGATATCTCATTTTGAAATATGGACACACACGGTATGAATTTTAGAGAAAGCCAACCAAGGCGAGTATAGGAGAGTTATTGAGTAAATATGGACACCTCTCAGATAGCGTAGAAAAACTGTTGAGATACTAAATGATCATTTCCTAAGCGTTTTTAACTTTGCGGACATAGCGCAGTAAACACATTAATTGAGAAAATCGTTTCAATCAAAAATAGAATGCTCTCTGATGCGCGCGTAAGAGAATTCTTAATTACTACCTACATAAATAAACTGAAACAATCAAAGGCACACTGGCCAGACGGTGTATACCCAACGTACATTAAGCAATTAAAAATCGAATTGTAAATCCTGAAATCTTTAACTTTTATCTTTCTCTTTGTGAAAGGATAGAGTTCAAGAGAGTTAATATCAGGCCGAGCTTAAAAAAGGGGACAAATCCGCCCTTAACAACTTTCTTCCAATTGCCATTACGTCGGTAATTGGTAAAGTTTTAGAACAGATAATCAGAGACAGTACGGTAGCTCTCCTCGAGGGTAATAATCTAATCTCAAAAAATCAGCATGATAGGCTCTTACTTAAACTCCAATCCCACTGAATAGAAAAAATAGGCTCGCCGATCGCTTACAAAGGGTAGTCATAAATTGGATAAACTCTTACTGGGCATCATTTTACCATTAAGGTGCTCTAGCGTCAGCTTTTGGATCATTATTGTTTAATATACATATATATATATATATATATATATATATATATATATATATATACATCTCTCTCTCTTTCTCTCTCTCTCTCTCTCTCTATATATATATATATATATATATATATATATATATATATATATATATATATATATATATATATAAAATGATCGAGATAACTGGTTAATTAGTAAAATTTCTAAGTTTGCGGACGGAACCAGGATAGGAAATAGTGCTGCAGCTAGATGCGATGTTGTGGGCCTGCAGCTAGCCCTAAACAAAATTGTCGAGAGGCAGAAAATGACTAGGATACAGATATCTGAAATCGATATCATATGATTGGCCAAAGATTGGAATCCATAGATGCGGAAAAGGATCTTGGGGTGGTGATTTCAGCGGATTTCAAAACCTTCAAACATTGTCATGGAGCCACTAAAAAAGCGAATCAGAGTCTAGAATTCATAGCAGGGAATTTCTCATAAAGGCCCCATCTCACCCTTATATTATTAGCTCGACTAATAAATGTAGGTGGTTCACTTATGGTTGCCTAACCTTAGAAAGATGTGGTAATGTTAGAAAGAGTACAACACAGGGAAACTAAACTGCTCCTGATCTTCGGATCAAACCCTACCTATGAACCTAAGGACAAAGACTTTGCTGTCTAAACCTTTTTTTCCTTGCGGGTAGACGTTTATGCGCTTAGGTGATAGTTTTTAAAATCTTAATTTTTTTCAAACATGAAATAATCGCTATCTTTCGAGACGGATTATAGAGCGATTACCCGTAAATTGGATATCAATTTGTCAACAGCAGATTCACCTGTTTTATGTTACCAAATTTATCATTAACTATAAAATTACTCAAACGTAAAATCGCCTTCCCGACGGAGTAGAGGAAAATACGTTGATTAGTATATTTAAAAATATATTGTGCGTAAATGTAACTTAATAGGAGCATGAATAAATAGAAATTTTAAAAATCATTACTAGGTATTTACAGATAAGTGCCCTCACCCTTCACCCCCAATGATTCAGCTTTTATTTGTTGCAGTTTATGGAATTTAATTTGTTTGGCATATTCATTTCAGGCTTGCCTGTCATTAAATAATTCAACACTAGAGAGGATCTGCTGCGAGAGATAATAAGGTGTATTTTAGAAAGTATACAGTAATAGGTGTTCAGGAAAAATTTGCCTAATGTATAAATTGCCCAATATAAAATTTAACACGTGGATAAGTATATATCTGAACGATATAACTAGAATTATTAAATGCAGGGAATGTACTCCAGAGGTTAAACTGGTATTGACCATATTAGCACTCGGATGGCCTTAAGTGGAACCTAGGATCTTTCCTCCTCTTAGTTCTCTAGTTATTTTATATATCTCTGATTTTTTTCTCCCCCTTTGTCTATCTATGTTGTCTCCTTTTTCTCTCTTTCTATCTCTAACTTTCTATTTGTCAAACTATTTTTCTTTGTCCTTTTCTCTTTTTTCTCTCAATTTGTGTCTCATTTTTTCTCTCTCTTTGTCGATCAATTTTATCTCTTTATCTCACTCATTTTAACTATTTTTCTTTCTCACACTCTATTTCTTTTTTATCTCTTTTATTATCTTTCCTTGGACACTTTTTCTCTCTGTATCACTCTCGGCCTTTATAACTCTCTCTCCAACCTTTTCATTCTCTTTACATCTTTCTTTTATCCATTTTTGTCCTTTTTCACTCTTATCTTTTTCTCTTCTCTTCTCCTTCGTTTTTATTCAATCTTTTTCTCTCCCCTTGCCTCTCTATTTCACTCTCTATCTTTCTATTTTTCTCTTGGCTTTCGCTTTCTCTCTCTCTCTCTTTTACTCACTAGATCTCTTTCTCTGTCCCTTTTTCCCTTTTTGTCTTTTTTCACTCTTATCTTTCTCTCTTCTCTGCTCTCTCGTTTTTATTCCATCTTTTTCTCTCTCCTACCCTCTCTATTTCACTCTCTATCTTTCTATTTTTCACTTGGCTTTCGCTTTCTCTCTCTCTAGCTCTTTTACTCACTAGATCTCTTTCTCTGTCCCTTTTTCCCTTTTTGTCTTTTTCACTCTTATCTTTCTCTCTTCTCTGCTCTCTCGTTTTTATTCAATCTTTTTCTCTCTCCTTTCCTCTCTATTTTACTCTCTATCTTTCTATTTTTCTCTTGGCTTTCGCTTTCTCTCTCTCTAGCTCTTTTACTCACTAGATCTCTTTCTCTGTCCCTTTTTTCTAGCACATTTTTCTCTCTCTTTGTAACTCTCACTCACTTACCTCTACCTCTTGTTCGTCTTCTCTTTTTCCCTCACTTTTTCTTTCTCTCTCATTATATCTCACGAATTCTCTTTCTCTCTCTATAAATATATCTATAACTTTTTCTTTCCCTATTTCTCTCTTTTTGTCTTTTTTATTGATTCTTCCGTTTATTTCTTTCTTTTCTAAATTTGCACACTTTTTCTTCTTCTTTCTAAATCACGATTTTTTCTCTTTGTCTTCAACTCTCTTTGATTTCTTTCCGTGTAACTGTGTGAGGCTGTGGAGTCTGAGCTTACGTATGAGAGGAAATAAATACAAGAACGATGGTCGTGAGGACTGTAAATATGAAGAATAATAAACTTAATTCAGGAGCGAAATAAAGACTATCAAAGTTTACAAAAACAAAAGGGTAGCAAATGAGGAAAGATACGTACACTCTTGAGGACTGGTAAAGCGGGCCGTTAGCAAAGCTTAGTTAAAATCTGGAAATAATCTTGCCTTAAATTAGAACACGAACCGAAACGGTTTTTTTTTGTTACATAACCAGTAGAAAGCCAATAAAGAGTTCCATCGGACCTATCAGAAGTAAAGATGGTGTTATAACAGACGACCCAGAACAAACTGCTTAAATATTAAATGAGCAATTTGCAAGCGTTTTTACTGTGGAGGACTTGGCAGAATTAGCCAAACTAGGTGAGGAAATGAATCTTGAAAGACAAAATATTCTATCCACCATAAGTTAAATGAAGGGGAGATTATCACATGAATTAATAAAATAAAAATATCGAAGTCCCCCGGGCCCGATAGGGTGTACCCTACTCATCTAAAAGAACTTGAGGATGTATTTGCAAGAAGTAAAGATGGTGTTATGACAGAAGACCTAGAACAAATTGCTAAAACAAAAATGAGCACTTCGCAAGCGTTTTCACTGTGGAGGACGTGACACAATTAGCAACACTAGGTGAAGAAATGAATCTTGAAAGACAAAATATTCTATCCACCATAAATTAAATGAATGAGAGATTATCACATACATTAATAAAATAAAAAAAAAATCGAAGGTACCCGGGTCCGATGGGGTGCACCCAACCCATCTTAAAAAACTAAAGAATGAAGAAACAAAATCGTTTTGCACGATTCTCAAACGAGAAAGGCCTAGTTCCGATGCAGTTCAAACGTGCAAATGTTACGCCCATATTAAAAAATGGGGAGAAATCTGAGCCTACTAATTTCCGTCCCATCAACCTAACATCTGTAGAGGAGAGCGGGGATGGTTTTCACACATTTTACTTAAATTTAATATCTGCAAAAAACAGTGTATGGCAAGAATTCCCTTTCTGTACACAATCAGTGCTAAATGTGCCAGATACAAATGGACGGTCCTTGTCCGCAAGAATCCATTCATTTCAAGAGATATGCGATGCCAAAGGCAGCTTGCGCAACAGATGTGACAACTAACTTCATAGTGAGGTAGGTTGTCACACCCTGTGGGGTTTGTTGTCCGTGTGTTATTCTAATGAAGACATTTTTAAAAATTATATAACATTTGTATTTTCAATGAAATATCAAACAAAACACATCTCATGTGTATAAAACATCAAATAATTACCACTGGTTACATTTTAAACTCTTAAGATTAAAACATGAAAATCTAAAATGCATAAATTTAAGACACCAATGGCTATGAATGTAAAAAGGCTACTTTAAATAAAATATCGAACTAATCTCATCTTATGTCTATAAAAAAACATCAATAAGTTTCATTGCTTACTTTTTAGACTCTTAAGATAAAACATGTAAATGTAAAATGCATAAATGTAAAACACCACAGGTTATGGAAACTACTACTACTACTACTAATACTATAAGATCTGAAGAAATTAGATTTATCCTTAAACAGAAGTTCAGCCCTATTGGTTCGTGCGGGTACATTGTTGGCCACTGCTAAACTATAAGCCAATTCACGAACTTCCATAGGCATCAGACCAAGATATATGTTTGAAACAGTCAGGATATATTTTTCAAACTCATGTTCCTGCTCGTATGTGAAAACTTTCATGTTCTTCACATGTCCTACTGGCACGGATGGCTTCCTTAGACTTATTTTCTTGCAATATTTTGCCAGTGTACGGTAATTTATGTTGTACCTCTCAGCTGTCCCTCTTATGGATTTGCTCTCCAGCCTGACCTCTCTGACTACCAATACCGTCGCATCAAGTGGTGTCTGGATATGAACTGTCTTCATGACGTATTTTCTACCCATTCTCCTATCTAAAAAGAATAATAAAAATAGATTTATAATAACATGCATATATATATATATATATATATATATATATATATATATATACGGACAGTGCGATTGGTTGTCACACGTAACAACCAAGCCCCCCAAAATGTGACAACCTAGCAAAACAGACATTTTTAGGTCTTTTGGAGGTTATTCCCCACATGTATTAGCCTAGCTAAGAAATTAATTAACTAAATTGTAGCTTTCTCCCTATACTTTAAAATGGTAATAATTATTTTACTGTGAACCCATAGTGAAATAAGTTGAAAGAAAACATGAGATGCCTCAAAATTTACTTTTGCATATGAAAAACAAATAATGTCGTCTCACCTCAAAGTTATACTGCTTTCACCTCCACTTTCAACGTAGCTGGCCTTTGACACTAATTCTGAACAGTTCTGTGTCAATGGTTTTGATTAGCACCCTCTACTGCCTGAAATATGATGACTATAACAACCAACACGTGTGAAAACCAACTCTGCCCTCTCCTAATTGGGAAGCTCTTGGAGCCGATAATTCGAGATAGATTGGTGAGTCATCTTGAAGCGAATAATTTAATCACAGACACCTAGCATGGATTCAGATGAGGTCACTCGTGCCTAATCAATTTTCTCGATCTTTTTTCATAACATGATTTGTATTTACGATGGAACTAATGCGGCGAGTATAATTTACCTTGACTTTAAAAAAAAACATTTGATACAGTACCACATGAAAGGTTATTGATGCAAATTAGAGCGATTGGAGAGAGCGTAAACATACGCAAATGGATTCAAAACTGATTCTCAAATCGTTCACAGCGGGTTGTTGTAAATGGGGCGTCCTTGGAGTTGGTCCCAGTCACCAGTGGGGTTCCACAGGAGTCAGTATTGGGCCCATTATTATTAATTGTTTATATTAACGGCCTGGATAATGGAGTAATTAGTAGGATCTCTAAATTTTATGATGACACAAGGCTAGGAAGCCGAGCCCTTTCTAGATCCGATGTAGAGCAAATGCAGAGAAACCTTAATACAATTTTCGAATTGGCAGACAAATGGTAGATGGGCTTCAACGTATTATATCATAACTTAAAAATAGAATACCACATGAAAGGACAAATACTCGACTCCGTTAAGTTCGAAAAGACCTGGGAATTTTAATCTCCCAAGAACTTAAAGTATCGAAACAATGAGCAGAAGCTTGCAAGAGAGCAAATCGAATGCTAGGATATATCGCTCGGACTTTCACTTTCAAATCGAAATATATAATCTTGCCACTATACAAAGTACTCATGCACTCACACCTCGAATATGCTGTTTAATTTTGGACTCCCTGCCTAAACAAGGATATAGCGCGGTTAGAAAGATTGCAACGTAGGGCTACTAAACTAGTTCCTGGAATTCGAAGCAAACCGTACGAAGAGAGACTACACTCATCAACTTACTATTCCTTGAAAGTAGACGATTAAGTTGGCAATTAATTGAAGTATTCAAAATCTTAAAAGGATTAATAATATTAATTACAGAATATTGTTCGAGACGGACTAAAGCGCCAATACACGCCAAAATGGTTTCTAATTAGTAAATAAGCGCTTTAACTCTACTATAACTAAACATTACTTTACTTTTAAGATCAAGCAAACGTGGAATAGCCTTCTCCACAGTTTATTAGAAAGTATGTTGGTAAATAAGTTCAAAAACCGACTTAATGAGTACTTCAAAAGTGTTAATATAACATAGTAGTAGTATAGATGAAGAAGTCATGAATATTAAGGAGTTAAGTAATAACTGAAATGATTAACAAAAAGATGCCGGCGACGTCCCCCTGCATGGCATGGAGTGAATGTGAGTTCCCTCTTTCCTTTTCTGCCTCTCCTATACATACCTATATTATTTTCATCACTAGCAGGCAAAGCCTACGGGAGAAGAAAGTACTTTCCAATCACCCCACCCACCACAGTTCGGAAGAGTGTGTACGTGCATTTGAGGGATGAGTGAACCTGCATATCATAGAGTACACATGTAGATAATTGTGTACCTTAGAATTGAGGTAATTAAATAAAATCATAACTAAACCTGCATGTTAAAAGGTACACATGTAAATAGGTGTCTAACTTAGAAGTAAATAGTTTAAAAAACACGCAAAAACAGCCTGTTATAAAAAAAAATGATACACTAACATTACATAGTGGTAGTCTAACACCGTCTATGTAAGCGGACTGACCTTGAGCGGAGCTGAGGGACTTTGCTGCTCTTTGTTTCTGTAGTCTGTAGTTTTATTACTATATCTCTTTTTATCTCTCTCTTATGTTTCTATCTAGCTTTTCCTTTCAGCTCTCACTTTTATGTCTCGTTTTGCTCTTTCTTTTTCCCTTTTCTCTCTTTTTCTCCTTTATTATATATTTCTCTCTCTCTATTGCTCTCATTTTCAATCTAGCTTTTTCTTTCTCGCTCTCTCGTTTTTATATTTTTATCTTTCGCTATCTTTCTTTCTCTTTATATGTACCTGAAAGAGAAAGGCGTCATACATTTTTACGTATTACATTGGTTGTGAGGGTATGGAACATACATACTCGCATGCCGCCAGACAATCGTGGGAACGAAAGAAATTTGTCGTTTGAGTTGACCTTCGTCTCCTCTCTCTCTCTCTCCCCCACCCTTCCCCAACAAGTGACAGGAAGTCTGACGAAAGAAAGCCTATCTCACGGAAAAGCATAAATTCTATTGGCCTCCTTTATAGTACCATGGAGGTTGTCCAGAAGGCACTGAGATAAGCGAATTGTCGTAAATGGAATCTCTCTCTCGATTTCACACAGTCCGTGGTATAAATGACAACGCCGTTCATCCCTCTAGAGCAGTGTCCCAAACCTACTCGCGTAACCCTCACGTTGAACGAGAGTCGTTTCGGTAACGTATCGACTGCCAAAGCGCCGCCGAGTTAACTTGGTCACTGTCTCAAAGTGTTCCTGAGGCAAATCCCGCCCCGCAGAGTCTGTGACTAGAAGAATACGCTCTGTTGCTCAACGTAACTTGAGAAAGAAAAAGGAACATCCAAATAGTTACTATTTGTTAGTGTCACATCTAGTTTGGAGTGAACTAACCAGAACTGCAGTTAGCAGCCCCAAACCCGTCATCTCATCCCCCCTCTCCCCGATAACTCGTGTTAACGCCACCCGAACCACCCCGTCTGGACCTGAGTAGTCGTCTCTCAAATCCATCACAATTAATGGTATTCTGTAAACACAGTGTCCCTCTATTCTTAAATTACCTATTTAATTAACAGTGATTGATACTCCCATTGAGTCCTTATGAATCTAGACGCTAAACGTCAGTGTTTAATATTTAATCCTTATTTACCTAAATGCCCGTTTAATTATTATTTTTGTGTAAAGTAAAGTTTAATTTTGTTTGTGTGTTTATTTGTGGCTCCTCCTTTTTGACGTACCCTTGGCAAGACTTTAATTAAGAATCCCTTCGGCTAATTTATTCAAACTGTATTATGCACTCTTAGGATTTTACAATCACAAACCTCTCCCCCAGTAACAAGTGGGACTTTTATAGTGAGAATCCTGGCCGTGGCACAACTCGCCTCTAACCAGCTTTCGCACGTTCAGTAGGAATCAAAGCCTATATATATATATATATATATATATATATATATATATATATATATATATATATGATCGTAGATTGAGTCATAGGGTCAATACCATCGACTTAAACAAAAGCGGTGTGTCCAGATCAAGGACTAGAAAAATTATTGGACCAGACTATCAGCAATTCTACGACATATATAAAATTGGTGTCAGCTTTAAGGGTTCAAATTTTTGAGAAAGCGAACTCATATAGCCTAAAATTTGCCAACGTCCAAGAAAGCCCAAATAAACTAACGTAAATTTTAATAATTAGAGTCTATTCCCCGAAGGAATAGAAATAATAACCATTAATAATCCTTTCCAGAAAGCAAAAACAAAGCTAGGAAAATATTTGTTATTTTAGGGTTAGTTATTAGATTGTATCGGTTAGGAACAATCGCAGCTACTAATTCTCTTACCAGGTGCGTAAGTTCTTTCGTGAGTCACCAGTTGCGTCAGCAAGAGAAGCAATGGCTTCACAATCGTTCGAAGTTTTCGTCAAGCAAGGACAAGCTCTCGGTCTCACAGGACAGGAACTAAAGTAATTCGTCCAAAGCGAACAGCGAGAGGAGAGAGCACGTGAAATGGAAGTAAGAAAAGAAGAATTGGAAGAAAGTAGAAAAGTAGTGTTAGAAATGGAAGAAAGAGAAGAAGTGTTAGATTTGTAAGAAAGGAGAAGAAAAGAAGAGTTAGAAATTCAAGGGAATTAAGCAGAGACCAAGTTGAAGTCAGTTCTGTTGGATCCCGTGTTCATCAACCCCATGCCCCTGCTATAAAACATTCCCAATATAAAGACGAAGAAGATTTGTGCTCATACTTAACACATTTTGAAAAAATCTTCGAGGTAAACGGATGGGCCATAGAATCCGAAGGAGTCAGTAGATTGCTCCCATTGCCCAGTCCACGCTTAAGAGAAATTTTCATCTCGTTACCACATCAAGCTAAAATAGACTATAGCACCTTGGAGGCCGAATTGCTATCCGCCTTCAACTTGAACCCTCAGTTCTATCGCGCTAAGTTTAGATCGGCTAAAATCCAGCCCAGTCAAACTTAACGACATTTTGGATATATCCTGAAGCAAAACCTCCAGTTCTGGCTAGAATCCTCCAAAGTCGAATCGGAGTAGGAGACCCTGATTAACTTTATGTTAAACAACCAGCTATTGTCCACCCTCCCCCAGGAGATCCGAGCATTCGTGCAAGACCGCCGAGCGTCTACCTTTTAAGAATGCTTCGAAGGAGCTGATCTCCATGCAACAAATCATTGCCTATACCCACAGGATACCCGGAAGAATAGTCCCCCGTCCCCGAAGAATAAATTTAGTCAATGGAAGTCCCAACAAAGGAAACCCTCTCCATTGATAAAGACCACAGCCCCGTTCAGGCCAAAGAATAAGCCTTTTGTATCCCACGAAGACAGAAAACCCCCAGTCTTGAATACCCCCTACAATAACCAGCACCAGAATAAGCAGGTTATATGCTACTCCTGCGGTTCCCCCGGTCATTATAAGTCCCAATATGTACAGAATTCCAGCCTACGTCCCCCCTAGAGCCAACATGTCTACCAAGTAACTACTACCCTTTCCCCAGAACAGCCGGCCGCGCTTACGTCATCCCCCTCGTCTTCATCCCTACAGGAATTTCAAGTGAACTTCCTGTTCAACAAGAGTTTCCCTGGAGAACTAAATTTCAAAACCGGCTCGATCAATGGCTGTAAAGTGTCCACCCTCCTCAGAGACACAGGGTTCACATGCATTTTGGCGTCAGACAAATTGCTTCCCCCTGTCGACCCCCAACATAAGAAGTACGCAATTGTACACGACTTCTTGGGTCGAAAAAATAGATTCCCGTTAATCCGCTGCCATGTACAGTGTAAATATTTCACTGGTTGGGCCGACGTAGTGGTAGCCCCCAATCAAATTTTGCTCGGTACTCATTGGCCAGAGCGCACTACTCTCCCCGAGTGAAGTGACTCAAGCTGTCGACACTCGAGCGTAAGCTAGCCGCGAGGCCTCTGCCCCAACGCACCTTTCCACCCCAGAGGCACCTTTAGAGGTTCCAACGAGTAATGCACAATTCTCAGAGCTCAGCAGAGCTGCCCTTTCCTTCCATCCCTTTGGTAAAAAACCCGAAAGAACGAAGAGGGGATCGTTCGAGGGAACCGCCCCATAAGGTACATCATTAATGACTCCCTTAAGTTTCGCACCTCGCGAGATGAGTCAGACCCACCTTCCAAGGTCATTTGTATTCCGCGCACACATGTAGACCAAATCCTGCGAGTATCACATGAAAGTCCCATGGCCGGTCATTTTGGTCATAACAAGACTTCTCAGCGGGTATTTAAATACTTTTTTTGGCCAGGTACAGCCAAAGATATTGCAGAATTCTGCAAAACGTGCGATTTGTGCCAGAAAACCACTGCAAAAGGTCGAATAGCCCCATCTCCCCTGCAAAGAACCTCATTTTATTTCAGAGCCCTTCTTGAGAGTCGCCTGCGACGAAGAAACGGTAATTGACGCCGTCCACCCAAACAACCCCCAAAATATTGTTTATTCGATTTTCGTAGAGTCAAGCAAAGATTGTCCCCTACCCGTCCTCCCGTTCAAGCTGCCCCCAATAAAAGAACCTTTCCTCGAGTTGGATGTAAATTCCGACCTCACCCCTGCCCAAAGGAAGCAAATAATGGTGCTTTTGGAAGAATTTAGTGACGTCATTTCCGAGTCCCCAGGATGCTCGACTCAGTTCGAACATGATATCGCCCTCACTACGCTCGAACCTGTGCGATGTAAGCCCTATCGCGTACCGGTGCACCTAAGAGACGCTTTCAATGAGGAAGTCGACAATCTTTTCCAATTAGGGATTATCGAGCCATCTACTTCCGACTACTGTTCCCCAATAGTCATGGTCCGCAAGCCAGACCAGTCCTTTAGGATGTGCGTTGATTTTCGGAAGTTAAACACCGTCACCATGCTCGACGCCGAGCCTCTTCCCATAATTGACCAAAATTTACATCTCTTCGAAGGAGCTGCCTACATCACTGAGATAGACCTATGTAAGGCCTATTATCAGATCCCCCTAAAGGCATCAGCGAGGAAACTAACAGCCTTTCCTACAGACAAAGGTTAAATGGAATTCACTCGTCTTCCTTTTGGCCTAGTCACTGCCTGCAGTAGCTAAAACGCATAATGCGCCGTGTAATAGACGGTTTAAAAAACGTTTCTTTTTACTTTGATAACGTGTATGTGGCTACACGTTCATAGAACGACCATATCTTGTCCCTCCGCCCGCTTGTAGAACGCTTAAAGCATCAAAGCTTAAGGATAAACCCTCAAAATGCCATTTTTCTTATAAATCCATAGAATACCTTGGATTTAAAATAGGCGAAAGTCATCTAGCCCCACAGAAATGAGAAGGTAAAGGGTATTGTAAATATGCCCCTACCGCGCACCAAGAAGCAATTACGGTCTTTTCTCGGTGCCGCTTCGTTTTACCGCCGCTTCGTACCCCAATTTGCTTCTGTAGCAGCTTCACTAAACGATCTGATAAAAAAAAAACTCCCGGACCTCCTCAAGTGGAACCCCGAGGCCTAAGCGCAATTTGAAGAGCTCAAAGAGAAGCTAGTCTCCGACCTGATCTTAAAACTGCCGAACCCTCCAAAAAAATTTGGCGTAAGGACAGATGCCTCTCAACTTAGTATTGGCTGCGTATTACTCCAATACGACGAGGGCCAAGAACCCGCTGTTATAAGCTATGCAAGTCGCCGACTGACAGCTACGGTAGAACTGGAAGCTCTAGCGATTTTTTAGGGGATAACAAAATTTAGAATGTATCTGGTAGGTCGTCAATTTCTCATAGAGACACTGATCATAGACCGTTAGCCTACTTAAAAACTTGTAAAAACCGAAACAGCAGGCTAATGCGCTGTTCATTATTTCTAGCGGAGTACCGTTATGAAATCAGGTATCTAAAAGGGTCTGATAATGTACTCACAGATAGCCTTTCGAGAAACCCAATTTCAGATAGCGATTAATAGTAAATTTTTTTTTTCCGTGTATCTCTTTGTATAAATAATTATTTCTTGCCTGTACTATGTATAAGTTTTGTTTTGTTTTGTATATGTAAATTAGAGAAACTGACGTAGCAGTAGTATTTTGTAACCATTAGATACTAAGGTAAATTCCTAACGGTTTTGATAAAATTACCGACTCAATTGTACGAGTCGAGGAAGATAATTACAAATTCTCCCGGTGAAGTTAATTTTCACATTATTCCTTATTTCATGGCGGAATAATTTTCCTCGAAATAGGTAGGCGTGTGAGGGTAGGGAACGTACATACTCGCATGCCGCCAGACAATCGTGGGAACGAAAGAAATTTGTCGTTTGAGGTGACCTTCGTCTCCTCTCTCTCTCGTCCACCCTTTCACAACAGGCGACAGGAAGTCTGACGAAAGAAATCCTATCTCACGGAGAAGCCTAAATTCTATTAGCCTTCTTTATGGTACCATGGAGATTGTCCAGAAGGCACTGCGATAAGCGATTTGTCGTAAATGGAATCTCTCTCTCTCGATTTCACACAGTCCGTGGTATAAATGACAACGCCCTTCATCTCTCTAGAGCAGTGTCCCAAACCTACTCGCGTAACCCTCACGTTGAACGAGAGTCGTTTCGGTAACGTATCGACTGCCAACGCGCCGCCGAGTTACCTTGGTCGCTGTCTCAAAGTGTTCCTGAGGCAAATCCCGCCCCGCAGAGTCTGTGACTAAAAGAATACGACCTGTTGCTTAACGTAACTTGAGAAAGAAAAAGAAACATCCAAATAGTTACTATTTGTTAGTGTCACATCCAGTTAGGAGTGAACTAACCAGAACTGAAGTCAGCAGCCCCGAACCCGTCGTCTTACCCCCCCTCTCCCCGAGAACTCGTGTTAACGCCACCCGAACCACCCAGTATGGACCTGAGTAGTCGTCTCTCAAATCCATCACAATTAATGGTAATCTGTAAACCCAGTGTCCCTCTATTTTTAAATTAGCTATTTAATTAACAGTGATTGATACTCCCATTGAGTCCTTATAAATCTAGACGCTTAACGTCAGTGTTTAATATTTAATCCTTATTTACCTAAATGCCTGTTTAATTATTATTTTTGTGTAAAGTAAAGTTTATTTTTGTTTGTGTGTTTATTTGTGGCTCCTCCTTCTCGACGTACCCTTGGCAAGACTTTAATTAAGAATCCCTTCGGCTAATTTATTCAACCTGTATTATGCACTCTTAGAATTAAACAATCACAAACCTCCCCCCCAGTAACAAGCGGGACTTTTATAATGAGAATCCTGGCCGTGGCACAACTCGCCTATAACCAGCTTTCGCACCTTCAGTAGGAATTAAAACATATAAATATATATATATATATATATATATATATATATATATATATATATATATATATATATATATATATATATGATCGTAGATTGAGTCATAGGGTCAATACCATCGACTTAAACAAAAGCAGTGTGTCCAGATCAAGGACTAGAATAATTATTGGACCAGACTATGAGCAATTCTACGACATTGGTCATAGATGGATTTAAATAATTTTTCTGTGTATGGTATTTAACAATGAACTTTGCGAGTAAAATTTACTATACTTGTTGTAAACTTAGTTCATTTTACATTAATTATAGGAGCGAATTTAGCTAACATATATGTTGTCATTTTCAATTTCAATGGACGTAAATATTGAATATTATAGTTTTAAATAAAATTGCTTAGCAAGAAAATATACAAGAAACAAAGCAAGATTTTTAACAGTGAAATGTTTTCTATTATTTCGGCAGAACGACGACCATAGGACCTTACCAGTTTCTTGAAAAATTGTGGTTGTACGCGATGTAAGTACACATTTTCATTTACCGTTCTAATCAAGCGCATATCGTAAAACTCAGTCCAACGAAAACATCCAACATACCTGGAGGTTTTCTACTGTATGCTTGTCAGATTTTTAACACATTTAGTGGTTAGGCCTGTCACAAGTAGGGCTTCTATCAACGGTTCTGCCATCAGATCCATCTAAATTTAATTTACTTTGTCGTTGAAATTAATTATCTCTCACTATTCATCCCTACAAACAATATGAGCTTTAGCAAATGCAAGTCAAACCTTTTGGTTCTTGTTAATTAAGATTGGTTTGTTTACTGGAGAACGAGCTTTTAAACCAGATGCGCGAGGAATTCCTGCTGCATTTTCAAAAGAATCCTTTATATGGAAGCGGCTAATAGCTCTGTCTTCTCGGAAGGAGTTTATGTGGGGTCAACCAAAATTTGCAGGAGATTGGTAGGCTTTGTTTTCATTGTAAAACTATAGAACGCGCGCAAACACAGTCTTTGACATTCAACACCTCATCAAGTTTCTTAAAAATTCCTCCACAAAGTCTCCAAGCGAACAATTCAATGAGAGACCTCAGGAGTTACCTTTTCCTGTGGTGGCATCTATGCAGATTGAGTAATACTAATGGTAGTTGTACAGTTCTTGCCTACTGAAAAAAACTTTGCCAGATAATTTCCAGAAACTTCTTGATGTTCATGTAAAGGTTGGTCTCTTATTTTGCACGTGTAATATTTTATTTATTTGATTATTCAGTATAACTTCTTCACTAGGATTGTATCATATGAAATCTTCATAAAATTCAGTAAGTACATAACTTTATATGAGATTTCATTTACATTGTCATCATAATTTTAAAATATTTTGATAGAAGATCTTTATCCTTATTTGGTGGGTACTATACGTATCTGGATGTCAATTGGTGAACTACATATATGGTTAGTCAGAAATTCCTGACTCACTTAGGAAGCGGTGAGAAAACAAAAAATTTATGGAGTAACACGAACATTAGGTTAGTCTAGCCTTACTCATTCGACTACATTGTGTTAGGTTAGCCTTACTCATTCAACTATATTAGGTTAGGTTAACCTTATTCAATTGACTACAAGGTCTCTAGGAGGTGCTAGAGTCGTTTCAACCTTTGACAGCAAGACTTTAGTGGTAGCAGTGAAGGTTAAACCTTAATCACGATCGGGAGAGGAAATGGGTTCCGCGGGATGAACAACCGGAATCTGTTCCACAACTGAATCGGTGTGATAAGAAGGTCATGATCTCTGTCTGGTGGAATTTCCAAGTAGTACTACATTTCTAGCTTGTTCCACATGGTTGCGCCATCAAGACTAAGCTTTATTGTCAGCAGCTAGACCACGTGTACGACAAACTAAATAAGGAGTATCCTGCTCTGATCAATTGAGGTCAGGATATGTTAAAGCAAGACACAACGAAGATATAGACTGCCAGTTTGACTATGGATAAGTTTAAAAAGATAGAAGGTGTTCAGAATCTTCTGCATCCAACTTTCTGTTACGAAGCTGCCCCGAGTGAATATGCCGTATTCTGCTCAATAGCACACTTCCTCCACGACGAGTGATTCAACACTTTCGATGGAGTGAAGGAAGCTTGTTTGCAGTTCAGTAATTCAAATCCAGCTGACTCGTAACTCGGACAGATTCGGATGCTGGCTGATCGCTAGAAATCGATCATAAAAAATGATAGACTTTATTTTGAAAACTAAATGTTGTTGTTGGTTTATTAAATTTTTTTAGTTTCTTTCCACTTACTGGGTAAGTCAGGACTTTGTGGTGAACCATATAGTAACTTAATATCTTATATTAGAAGGTAAGCATTAACTAATTTGGTAGTTTAGTGGTCTTAGATAGATTTAAATGGTTTAACTGTGTATCGAATTATTGAATCTGTCTATTATGCTCAAAATAAAATTGTCGAAACTGAACAGGTTATTTCACAGCTAGAGTCACTAACACGAAATCAGAGCAGTAACCTTCAAAGGTATTATGGTATGCATTTTCCTTAGAATAAATGTATCAACAGAGCGATTTAGCAAAATTATTGCAATTAATTCAAGAATTAAAATAATGTGTGAGAAAAAGAGGAATTATTTTCAGAAAATTTTGTTGGAGTTTATCTATATAGAGGAATAGGTTTATAATGAAAGGGCGCTGTTAAACAATAAAGGAAAACAAAACACACGGGGTTATTGAATGTCAATGTATTTAACCCCTTTAAATGTGTCCGTAAGGGCATTATATGTAAAAATAAAACAAATCCATCTAATGTAGCCATCCCGGATTCTAGAAACGAATCACTCCCTGGGGGTTCCAACAAACCAATGAGAGCGATTCTTCTAAATACACGTTCAAGTAGATACAAATTGTTATAATTCAAATCTCATGCCGCTGTAGGTAAGTATGACATAAATTCGATTACAGACTCTTGGATAAATTTGAACTCAAGAGATTTTAGGGGTGAATTTAACTAAATGATTACAAAATATTGAATAAAAATAGAAAAGAGATAGTTGGACGAGTTGTGATATTAAATTTACGCGAATATTTTTATATAACAGACATTAGTTTGTATATAAATCTAGAATTAATAGGAGTGTTGCTAAATTCCGATAAAATAAGTTTATGCATTTATTTAATATATAGAAAAACGCACCACTCCTTAGATCTTGATGTCTGATTTTTTTACAATAAATAGATAGGAAACTAATTGTAGTGATGGGAGGCTTCAATTGAGGCTAAATTAATTCGTTGCCAAAACAAAAGAATAGAGAAAGGGTGATAATTTTAGAGTTTATAGAAGGTATTTTTTTAACACGTTGGGTAGTAAACCAATAAGAGATAATAGCCTTTCTTACCTTATAATATCTACTGAAAGGAACATTCTCGCAAACAATTGTCTCAGTGAAAAGTTGAAGGTTGTGCTCAAATTTAATGGAATTTGATATTCGAATATCGAAATGGGAAAGAATAAAAAAGGTGCACACACTTCAATTTAACCAAAGAAAATATAAAGCCGTAAAAGCTAAGCCTAGCATTATAGGATACAAGCAAAGATGGGGTAACCACTGCGTGTATATGTTTTAAAAATTACTTCATTGAAAAGTAAACAGAATATGCCTCCTTTAATGTTTTAAAAATCTATTAATAATCAAGATCCTACCTGGTTGAGCAAAGAAATAAAATTGACGATGAGGAAAATGAAAAAGACTTATAGAATGCTAAAAATAAGCATCCCAACGGATTTTAGAACTATATTATAATCTAAGAAATAAAGGAAAAAGGAAAATAGCCAAAAAAAAAGAAGAGATAAGAGTGACACAAAATTGTAAAGTTATTCCAAAGGAATTCCATACTCAGGAAATAATAGAAAGCCAATAAAGAACAATCTTGGGTCACTGAAAGATAGTTGCATAAGTTTAAATTTCAATAACTATGATATAGCTTGGTCACTGAACAATTCCTTCATGACTGTTTTTACTAATGAAGAAATCACTCATATACCTAAACTAAATATTGGATAAAAAGCTAATGACTTATTATTATACGGTAGCTGTACCGTCGAAGATGTTAGTAATTTAATTAATAAAATGCATGTTAACAAATCACCTAGACCAGATATGTTTAATCACAGAGTTCTGAAAGGAGATAAGTATGCCGTTAGCAAGTATCTCGAAAACGTTTTTAATAAATCATTAGACAGTTGAATTGTCTCAAATGAGTGGAAATATAACGCCCGTATCTAAAGTGGATGGCAGAAAGCTTGTTACAAATTATCGAGTTATGAGTATAAATTCAGGAGTTGAAAAACTTCTAGAATCATTCATTTCCAAGAAAATTCTATTTCATTTACATTCATAAGTATTGCTTTAAGATTGACAACATGGATTGATACCGATATGATTGGAGCAATATGATGACGATAAGTCGATTGATATCATATAACACGACTTTGGGGAACTACGTGACAAAGTCGTCCACAAATTGCTAACGACAGAACTTAGGTAACTAGTAATTAAAGGAAAGTTGGAGACTGGATAAAAAATTGCTTTACCAATAGATACCAGATAGTAATCAATGGGTCTGCCTCTGATTGAAGGAAATTAAAAACATCGTTTCGTATTATTATTATTTCCTGTACAAAACCTGTAGGAGAATTTGTTTTGTTTTTTGTTGATCATTAATGCTGACTTTTATTATTATTGTTATAACTAAGTATGTTTCAAAAAGCTCTACTCTCAACATTTCTGATTTCAAATCAACAAATCTATTCAGTTTTCCTTACTCGCGTGGGGGGTGGGAGAGGATGATGGGGAGTGGTATCAACTTTAATATACATTTGTTTCATGCCTGCAGTTAATTTTTGTGAATATATTAGGATAAACAATTTGCACAAGCACCTTATCTGCATTGGTAAAAAGATCTTTTGAAGTGCTTACTTTCCTTTCAACTCTTTCTTTATGTCTTTTCGAGCTTCTCTCTTTTCCCTTTATTTTTTGCTCTTTTGATCTCTCTTTTTCTTTCGTTTCTCTTTCTGTTTTTCTTTTTATCTTTTTACTTTCAGCTCAATTTTTCTCTCAAATCTATTTCTCTATGTCTTTTTTCTCTCGTTTACTTCTTTCTTTCTCTCTTTGATCCCTATCTTTTCTCTAAATCTCTTTACTCTCTCTTTTTCACTTTCAATATCTTTGTCTATCTTTTTCTTCTCTTTTTCTCTCTGCTCAACTCTCTCTTTTCTTATAGTCTATGTTCTATGTTTTTTTCCAACTCTCTGCATCATTCTTTCAAGATTTATCGATAAAATTATGGAGATCTTTATCGCTCGGAAAGCATTTGAGCCCAGGTTCCGCTGGACCAGGCATAATATACACTACGTCGGCTGATAGCCTTGGCAAATGGAATCAGTGAAACGACCAAGGCTTCCGAGAAATGGCTGCGTCAACTTAAAAGATAAATTTAATTGCTTCTACACAAATATATGAAACATAAGAAATTAATTTCTCGAATTTAAACCATTAGTTAGATCGGAAGTCTTTAACATAATTCTACTAACAGAAACATGGCTTTATATCTCTCAACGAGACTTTAACGGCGAATTTGACGTTGATGTTTACAGTCTTTCTAACTCAATATGGGGTGGAGGGTCATAATTTATGCGAAAAGAAATATAATTTCTTGTAGGGGTAAAATAAATAAAGAAGATGTGTCAACATAAATTTTAGTGGATGAAATAGGGATAGGAAACGCTAAGATTAACATCGTAAGCGTATACCGATTGCCAACCATAATTGGAGAAGAGGAGAGGAAGTTGTTTGAGTGTCTCGCCTCTATTATTGAAAGAAATAATACATTCATATTTGGTGATTTAATTTTCCATACCAAGACTATGTAACGAGCCTAACGGTATACGAGTGAGAAAGACTAATTCATTTATCCAGTATAACTTCTTTTTTTAAAGAGTCGAGAAACCAAAGAGTGACCAAGATAATATCAATTTAGTCCTAAACATGAAAGTTTTGAACTACTGGCAAAAAGCGACCACAGTACGATTAGATTCAATATAAAGGCTAGCGTATCCATAAATGACATGTGCAAACTTATTCCATAGTTTGGAAAGTGTATTCAGAGTTATAACGAGTACTATAAACGGTCTATTCTGATTTTTTGAATAGTTAAGAAGACAAAAACGAAATCAATGCAGAGCGCCGTGGTTAACAGTCGAAATTGTATCAATATACAGGGGCGGAAAGAAATATTTGTAATACAAATAACAACGGTACAAAGCCAAATTGAGCGAGTTACCTCAGATATAGAAAAGGGACGAAAGACATTGAAAAGTGATATAACCAATAATTCTAAAATGGAGCCAAAGCTAACATTAATAGTAGAAACCAAACATGCGTGACTATAGGGTAGGTAATGAGTAAAGTGAGGGCCCTATCAGATAGCGTGAAGAAACTGTTAAGATACTAAGTGATCATTTTGTAAACGTCTTTACTGTTGAGGAAAGCGAATTGAAACCTATTAAGTGAGGAAATCGTTTTCAGCAAAAAATAGATGCTAACTGACGTGCGCCTAAGCAAATGAGAAATTACTACCTATATAAATGAAATGAAATATTGAGGGCACCCGGGCCAGACGGTGTATCCCCGACACACCTTAAGCTAATATCATGTAGATCTTTAAAAAATGGGACACATCCTAACCTTAAGTAATTGGTAAAGTTTTATAATTGATACGAAGAGAGGAGATGGTAGTTCACCTCGAAGCTAATAAACTATTCTCAAAAAATACTCACGTTTCGATCTACGGCAATAACAGAGCGGTAGACATAATTTACCTCGATTTTCAAAAAGCGATCGATATAGAACCGCATGAGAGTCTCTTATTTATAATAGAAATCCACAGAATTGGGCAGGGGCAGAAAATTCTTAAGCGAATTAAACCCTGGCTCGACGATCGTTGATGATAGTAGTCATAAATGCGATAAACTCGGACTGGGCAGCAGTTACCAGTGGGGTACCTGATGAGTCAATTATTGGCACATTATTATTTAGGATAATATATAAACGACCTGGATAACGGGTTAATTAGTAAAATTTCTAAGTTCTCGGCGACACCAGGAGAGGAAATAGTGCTGCAGATAGATGCGATGTTGTGGAACTGCAGCGAGAACTAAAAAAAATTATCGAGTATCCAGATAATCGGCAAATGAGCTTTGACCTACGCAATACAAATGCATGCACGTAAGATACAGAAATCTATAATCTAATTATCATGTGAGTGGACAACTCTTGGAATCTGTAGGCATGGAAAATAATTTGGGGTTCGTAATTTCAGCGGACTTCGACGTGCTGGCGTAACTCATGGAAGCCACTCAGAAAGCAAATCGAAAGCTACGATACATCGCATGGAATTTCTTTTATAAGCCTAGAGTTAAGCTTACCCCTATATAAATCATTAGTTTGACCACATCTAGAGTATGCGGTTCATTTCTGGTGCCCGGGCCCTACCAAATATGTGGAAATATTAGAAATAATACAATGCAGTGCAACTAAACTGACAACTAATCTTAGAAACAAAGCCTATGAAGAAAGAATTCGCTGACTAAACCTATTATTCCTTTCAAGCAGACGTTTACGTGGCCAGCTGATGATGTTTATAAAGTATTAAAAGATTTTTCAAAAATGGACTACTTGTTATGGATTATAGAGAGAATAAACGTCAAAATTGATAAATATTAGTCAACAAGCGATTTATCAGTAGCAGATCACACATTATTTAAACTATAAAATCACTTAGCCTACTCGCCGAGTAATAGAAATTAAATCGATTAATATATTTAAAAACAGCCTGGATATGTATTATTAGCGTGAATATGTAACCAAGTAGGAACAAAGAGGAATAGCCCTTTACAAAATTAGACGGTATTTACACATAAGTGCTCGAGTCCCCATCCCACTGAAGCCAGCTCTTATTCGGTGTAATGCATGAATCTAGAGTTGTTTTTTATATTCTTTTCTGGCTCTTCTTGCCTTATTATTTTCAAAACTAGCTGAGACTGTGCTGCGAGAAAGAAGTGATCGTTCATAGAAGTTATTTAAGTGGGAGAAGCAGTATGCATATTTTTAATTATAGAGTATCCTATAGTAGAGTAGCGTAAACGTAGTTAAAAATTGCATGCTATGAAAATATACTCGTTGATATGGGTATAGCTGAGAGATATACTATTATTATATTCATGGATGTACTCCTAAGTTTGAAGTAATATTCACCTTATTAGCTTTCGAACTGCCCTTGAGTAAACCATAAGGATTTGCTAGTTTTAGTTCTGTAGTTCTTTCCATCTCTCTCTTTCTCTATTTCTGTGCTTATCTTTCTTTTCTCATTATATCTCTTTCTCTCTTTCTTTTTCTCTTCATTTTTTCCTCTAGTTCACCCTCTCGCTCTTTCTCTCTTTCTCACATTCTCTCTTTTTACCTCTCTGACTTTTTGGTCTCTATCTTTTTCTACCCTCTTCCTCTCTTTTTATCTCTTTTAGTCTTCTGTCTTATT
The DNA here is from genome assembly GCA_963969495.1 of Ceratothoa steindachneri. Taxonomy (NCBI): domain Eukaryota; kingdom Metazoa; phylum Arthropoda; class Malacostraca; order Isopoda; family Cymothoidae; genus Ceratothoa; species Ceratothoa steindachneri. The sequence continues at coordinate 73,568,661 of OZ018321.1, forward strand.
CTGTATTTTTATATCTCTCTGTTTTTCTCTCCTTTTTTTCCGTCGCTCTTTCTCTCTCTCTCTCTCTCATTTTGCCTCGTTGTTTCATTCTCTTGAACTTTTTCTCTCCTTTCTCTGTTTATTCTCTCTCTCTCTAATAGTCTTTCTTTATATCTTTCTTTTTATCTTTCTATTTCTTCATTTTCGCCATTGTTTATTATAATATATTGTTATGTATTATAATTATATATAATTATTTGTATAAATTACTATTCTTATTAGTAATAGTAGTAGTATGTTATTATCATTAATTAATTTCATATAATAATGTTAATTATTAGGTAGCATATTAATTGTATTATTATTTAGTATGATTTTTGTATTAGTATATATTATGATATACTATTATTAATCATTATTATGTATTATAATTATTTAGGGGATTAGTATTAATTATTAGTAGTATAATATTTAAATATTATTTATTATAAGTATTATTCATTATTATCATTGCGGCAGACGATAAGAGTTTGATGAAAGAATTCTCAGAGGAAATAAAAAGGAATGGACCAACGAAGGAGCTACACGTCGAGTTGAGAATGACAAAAAGGGAACTAAATATGGAAATTATAGAAAAACTAAAAGAACACTGGAATGAAACAATCTAGAAAATCGACAATGATGCACCAGTGAAGGATTTTTGGACAAAGGTAAAACAGATAAAAGGCAAGGTAGGAGCAAGGAAACTGGTAATCAAAGAATACCAAGGAAATAACATAGAAGACAAGGACATGATAGGAACCTTATTTAAGCACCAGTGAAAGAGGATTTTTTGCATAAGCGAAGAAGATAATGGAGAATTCGACACAGATTTTGAACGAGACATCACTGTAGCGCTCAACGAGGTTGCAAAGAAAATTACCCTGGTCCAACTGTAGATGTAGAGAGAGACACCCATTGGAGTAACGACTCAAAAATCACAGTGCAAGAGGTCAAGAATTCTATTTTGCTGTTTAAACAAAAGGCACCAGGAAGATTTAGACTCACTAGGAAGCACTGAAGAAATACCTGAAAGTATAATACAGGGTATTACTTTTGTTTTTAACGCCAAACTGAATACCGGCTATTTCTCAAAGGAATTAAAGGTCGCCATGATGATATTTATTCCTAAAGAAGGAAAACCACTGAGGAGAGTAGACAGCTCTAGACCAATCTCTCTACTCGACTTCATCTGGATGGTGTTTGAGGAGATTATAAACAAACGACTAAGTGAGCACCTGAAAGAAAACAATTTACTGATTTAAGTTTCAATTTTGATTCAGAAAAAAGAGGAGTACATAAATGGCACTAAAAATAGCCAAAGCGAAAAAAGAGAAGGCTAGCGTTAACATTGTCTGCAGGGACGTTTCAAAAGCATTTTGCATAGTTTGGATTAGAGAAATGAAATTTAAAACACTACAATTACGTATGAATGGCAAAATAGAAAGACTCATATGCAATTACGTGACGGATAGACCTGCATACATCGAGATTGGGAACCACCGAGGGGAAATATTCAAGATGGAAGCTGGTTTATCTCAGGGAGGGTGCCTGAGCCCATCACTATACTCAGTGTATACCTCAGACATTCCACCTCCATTTACATACGGATGCTTCAAAATGCAATTCGCAGATGATGTCCCACAAATCGTCGTCGGCCCCGACAGGAACCCAGAAATGCCGGCAAGATTAACAGCAGAAGAAATAAGCAGGATTAATGTGTACAAACGAAAATGGAAAATAAGCACTAACAGAAATAACTTCAAAATATTGCCAAATTATAAGAAGAAACTCTGAGACATACACCTTGAAGGACAGAGATATAAGTACGCTACGAAGCCAAGGTACTGGGACTGACAATTACCAGGACAGGATAATCCAGACATGTTAAAGGAAGAGTTGAAAAAGGAAGAGGGGGAATGAGAAAACTCTATAGGCTCAAGTCCCTTAGCCGAATGTAAAAAAACAAAATATATCAAGCGTTTATTTAGTCAGTAATGGTATACCCATTAATACCTATGTACACCATTTGGAAGAGTAGAATGATGGAACTACAGAGAATTCCAAACAAGGCAGTATTAATAATCACTCACACGAGAAGAAGAGACAGAAGAAGACAAATAGATCTACATATAGAAGGGAAGATGAAACCAATTAACAAGATACTAGAAAAAATAGCAAAGAAGCTAATTCAACAAACACAAGAAGAGGATAAAAATTTCTCATGCTAAGTAAGTAATAATTTGATAACTTTAGAGGTCAGATGAAGAAAGGAAAGGAAAGAGGAAGAAAACTAAAGAAAGAAAACTAAAACAAGAGTAAGAGCAAGGATAAAAACACTACCAGTAATGGAAATATAAAAATAATAAAAACAGTTTGAACGCCTAACAGCAACACAAAGAAGCTCAGGCATATATCAACTTAATCTATTATATTTCTAAACTAGACTTTGAAAAGGAAAGAGATTACCATGACCTCCATGCAACTTAGCATTCAATTGCAAATTTACTAATTCCTTATTCTTCTCTCTACATTCTTTTCTTCTATCCTTCACACCCAAAAGGCCTAAAACAGAATATGTGGCACAGAGGCACTATAGTAAGAATGAATAGTTGAGGATATAATACACACCGTGGTTTGGATTCCACGTAAATCTGTAGGCTCACCGACCAACTTGGTCTCTTTCAAGTCTACTACGCAACTTCAAACTTTGCTATCCCTAACTTTTCCTCTTCCTCTCACTCTCTTTCTCCCCTTTCCAGTAGTCTGACAAGACTATGGAGAGGAGAGAGGAGGCCTGGGGCCGTGTTCCCTTTCCTCTTTCCACGCCTTTTATCCTATTCTACCTCTCAACTCAACGTGTTCTTCTCACACTACCACATGGGGGACAGTTTCCTTCTGTACAGAGTTCAGTTCGGTTGCCATGGTGCCTTGGTGGACTGTATGGCATCCGGGAATCACCTAGCACTAGGGTATGATAATAGTAGATGATCATCAACCCTACTCGTTAGAGGACCTGCCAATCAATCTCTTCTTCTCATTATTACATACTCTCCTACCCCTTTTCACACCTGCTATCCTACCCACATAGGTTCTAGCTGCTCCGATGCATTTTCATCCTCGTGTGAGCCTTTTACAAAGGCAGTGTAATCTGTGAGGTCCCTACCTGCTGCGAGGGTTAAAAGCGCGAATGCTAGGCCAACTATTAGGTACTGAGTGTGCTGGACCGTTGACTCTGCTCACCTTCCTACAGTACACATATAAGGTAGCCACACTGGCACCATTTTTTATGGTCAAATTTCCAGGACAATTTCGCTTAAATAGCTGGTCGGATTGGTAAAGCCCAGCAATGTCAGACCAGGACCGATTATATGTAACTGAGTATATTCTGGAATGTCTGATCCTATGAAGACTTTTCTTTATTTTTTTATTCATAAGGTCTTTTATGGCAAATGGAGATCTTGCTCTAAGTGCGGTTTTTTTCACCTTAGGACTCGGGGAAGATGAGGTAAATTGAGGCACGCCTTTAAGCGGTGGAGGGGCTCCCGTCTAACCATCGTAATACGGCAACGAGGTTTTTTCCTTTTCCTTCACTAGAGTTGCTCCAGGTAGCTCCATCTCTGAAAAGGAGGTGGCCCTCCTGTGCCTTCCCCGTTATACAAACTTGTGGACTATCTGACTTTTGGGAGGAGGCTGGCTTCCTCCATTTTATTTGGCTCTCTTTGTTGTAGGTCGCATGATCCTGGTGCAGGAAGAGGTGGGCCTTCCTCAACGCTGGAAAGTGTTTTCTACCTCTTACTTTTTGGCCTATTATGCTTTTTTTAGGCTTGTTCCTGTATCTTTGATTTGGTTTTGGTTTGTATTATTGTTATTTTTATTTTGCATAATATTTTGTTCCTTCTTTCAATCTAGCATAGCATTAGGCTGTATCGTGATTACAGCGAATTTTCTCCTAGAAGGTAGTGGCGAGATGGGCTCCTAAAAAAGGTTCTATAATCATTGTGTCTTTTTTTCTTTCTCTCTCATAAAGGATTTCTTATTTTCTCTATCTCTGTTTCTCTTTTATTCTATCTGTCTTTGTATTTCTATATAAAACTATTTTTCTTTCTCTATCTTTTCTTCTGCTCACTCTATTCCTCTCTCTTTCGCTCTCTTTCCTTCTCTATCTCTCATTTTTACTCTCTTTTTTCTCTCTACCTGTTATCTCTCCTTTTTTCGCTCTGGATTTTCTCTCGCACCATTTATCTTTTATTTATTCTGTCACTCCTTATATCTCTTTTCTTCTCTCTCTCTTTCTCACTGTGAGGGATCAAGCACGTGAGAGGAGAAATAACGTCCCTTTTAAGCATTACCTCCACGTGATGGGCCTCTTATAGCTTACAAACAATTTTCGATGCCCAAAAGCGCGAGAAAGTATAGGAGCGGGTTCATGGAATGTAGCCCTTATCAAGGCGAGTATTTGAACAAGACGAGAAGTCTCTCCTTGCCCCTCTTTCAGGCACGCTATGAGCGGATGAGACAATCGCCATCTGAGCCGCGTTGCTATGACTGAAACGATGTGAGATAGTCCTTCACCCTCTTCTATGGGATAAGCTTGCTCACTTCTGGTGTCCATACTTACCCGCGTAACGTGGAATGAACAGATTGGTGCGAGAGACACTCACGAGTGCAGACCTTCTTACTTCTCCTCGATTCGGGTTTGTCATATGCCTAAGGCAAGGAAACGTTGTGGGACAAAACCAAGCATCCCTTCTTAGATGAAACAAATATCCACCCCTAGAGTTAGTTAAGAACTCTTCTCCCGTAAGAATACCGTCTGACTCTGCTCATCGACGCCATCTCCAAATAAAGGCCAAGTCTTAACCCACAAGGCTTCAGTGAAGATTCATCTTAGCGTAATACCTCCTTGATTACGCATCTCCGACTAAATAAACCTTTGGCGTCTCGGAGAAACTCCCCACCTCCCTTCTCGAAGACTCTGCTCCACCCACAGCCCCCCGTCATCTACAAAGAATATTTCACTACAAACAAATTGACCTTGGACCCCGTTGAAGTGACTCAACCATCATCTCACTGCTTTGCGGGAAACGACCAACGTCTTCCCAAACCCCTCCATTTGTGTACAAGGTATCGTAACGAATATTTTAGCTTCTCTAAATTTATAATTGCCGTCTACCGTTGCCAATTATCATTTGTGTAACTATGTGTCTTGATTAACTGTGTATTATTGTATCATATTAACTTTAATTATTAATGTTTATTGGAGTCTATTTTTGCGTACTCCTTTGCTTTCTGATCCTCGAGCTCATCATAGTCGTATAACAATAGCCTGTAACTAAGTGAGATTTGGAACTCTCAGCGAATACTAAGTTTTAAAGTAGCATCTTTTGGAATAGCCCTCCCTTACGAGGATCTGACCTTGTAACCGGACCTCGGCCTACCCAAACTATTTAAAAAGGAAACCCCCACGCACTCTAAATCAAATATAATAGATGTATGTAGGATATATAGAGCTATACCATGACACTCACTTTTGTCTATATTTTTACCCCTTTTATCTCTCTTTACCTCTTTCTTTCTTCCTTTCACTCTCTCTATATCTTTCTGCCTTTCTCTCCCTCTAAATATTTCTATCTCTTGTTGTTTCTCTATTTCCTCTCTCTCTCTTTTATCTCTACCTTTCCACTTTCTCTCTCTTACTCCCGCTCTCCTTTTCTGTGTTTTATATTGCAGCTTTTCTGACTAATTTTATCTCTTTTATTCTATCTCTCTTCTCTTTCATTTTCTCAATTTCTCTTACATTATTTTCTATATTATTTCTCACTTTTTCTTCTCTCTTATTTTTTCACCTATTAATTTTCTCGCTTTGTCTCATACTCTCTTGCTCTCTCTCTCTCTTTCTCTCTCTCTATCTCTTTGCCTCTCTCTCTATCTTTCTATTTCGCTCGCTTTATTTTTTCTATTTATCTGTTTATTTTTTCTCTCCCTTGAATCTCCCTTTCATTTATATCTTCCCTAATATTTCTCTTTCTTAATATCTCTCTTTTCTCTATATCACTCTTCTCCCTCTCTCTCTTTTCTTAATATATTTCTCTCTCATATTTCTGTCTTTCACTCTCCCTCTCTCTTTTTTTATCTCTCTTTCCATACTCTCTTTCTTTCTCTCTTTATCACAATTTTGCACTAGCTGCTCAATTGTTTTGCATCCCTAAATGGCCACTTTTCAAGACCTTGTCTAGCCTTGACTTGAACTGGTCAACAGATTCACTGTTGACAACTTCCACTGGAAGTGCGTTCCAATGGCCGCAGATACTGTAAGGGAAAAAATTTCCTCACAGATTGCGGTTGTAACGCTTCAGTTCAAGTTTGAAGCCGTGAACTGAAGCGTTACAACCGCAATCTGTGTTAAAAAAAATTTACTTACAGTATCTGCGGTATGTAGAACACACTTCCAGTGGAAGTTGTGAACAGTGAATCTGTTGACCAGTTCAAGTCAAGGCTAGACAAGGTCTTGAAAAGTGGCCATTTAGGGATGCAAAACAATTGAGCAGCCATGTGCCTGCTCGATTGCTAGTCCAAAGGTATTCTCCTTGAATGGACCGTAAGGTCTCCTAGGGTACCTTCTTTCCTTGTTGTTACTCCTTGTTGTTACTCTCTCACACTATCACTTTCTCTCTCCTTTTATCATTTTCTCACCCTTTTCTCACTCTTTTTCGCTCTTTCTCAATTTATCCCTCAGATTTTTCTCAGATTTTATATCTTTACTTTCTCACTTTCTTTTTTTCTCGCTTTCTCAATCTCTCTCTCATTCAATTTATTTATTTTCTATCTCTCTTGTTCTATTTCTTTATCTCTATTTCTTAGCTCAATTTTTCTTTTTCTCTCTTCTCTCTCTATTTTCTCAACCTTTCGTTTTCATGGTGTGGCTATTTCTCTTGGTCTTTATCCCTTATTATTCTCTATTTTTTATCTATGTTTCCTTCTTTTCTATTTTTATTTCGATCTCCCTTTTCTCACTACTTCTCACCTTCTAAATTTTCACTCTCTTTTCCTATTCCCTTTTTATTATTCTTTCTCTCTCATTTACAATACTCTTGTATTTCCTTTTCTTACTCAATAGCACTATTTCTCTTACTTTTGCCTTTTTTCTCTCTCTCCTTCATTCCTTCTTTTCTCGTTCCCCTTATCGCGGGAAAAGAGCTTGTGTGTACCTTTAACTTGTCGAGCTATGTCGGCAGGGGTACCTCTTCTGGGTACCCCTGGTAGGGCTTTCCTTGTTGATTTGGTCGGAAACGAGGTTCCAGACTAAGTGCGTCATTCCTTTCTTTTTCTACTTTATCCTTCTCCTTTTTTACTTTTATCCTATATCTCCCACCTATACAAAAAAACAAACAACAAAAAAACCTACTCCTATCGTTTCACTCCCTTTTTTCCTTCTATCTACATATAAGGACCTGGCAGCTACCTCATGAGTCAGAAGAGAGGCTTTGAAACCTCTATAAACAACGCCAATCGACGCTCACTGGTTGCGAGAGACTAGGACTAGAGGTGTCCTAGGCGTTGGGCCACGATGAATGGGATGAGGGTAGTGCTCTGTTAGCCCCTTCCCTGGCGCGTAATTATTGACCATTCCCAGTGATCGTTGACAGGTGTCTCTGGTAGCATCGGTCCGAGGTGACGGCCCTTTGTTCCCAGGTTGGTTGCCAGGCCAATAAAAAGCCTTGGCTCGAGTCTCTTGGTGTGGCGGGATATCCATTAAACGCTGCTCCGAGATCTGGGCCGTCGTAAAGGGAACTAGTAGGAGTTTAGTACAGGGCGTGCTCCGTTGTTGACCTGGTGAGAAATCGATGGCCCCTTCGGGGACCGTCAGTGCTGCTTGGTTGGGAGCCATGGCACGCCGAGGTTTGACGACTCGGTCGGACGAACAGCAGCACATGAAGCGTGCCTTCTGAAAGATCCGAAACCTCTCCGATGGAAAGGCGGGAGCAACTCACCAACCCCCCTTTTTTATCATTGATTGGTGGCAAAGTATTGAGAGAGAGAAAGTATTTAAAATGACTGGCAAGAAAGGACCAGCAGCTCTAAAATACACGTGCGCAATATGCCAGATAGATAAGTGGTGCGTGAACTTTCCGGAAGGGTGTTTCTGCACCAACTGTATTCTAAACGGCCAAATCAAGGAGCTAAAAGAAACATGCAGGGCTTCCGAGGAAAGATCTAGGAAGTTGGAAGAGAAAATAAACAGCCTGGAATTGGAACACGCCGGACTGATTCGCAGGCTAGAGGTCAAAATAGCAGAGCTGACGTCAAGCCCTGTAGTAAACACTGCATCTTCCGGATTACCCCCAGAGCTAGGTCCGCATACTACGGATAAACCCTCAAAGAAAAAGAAAAAGAAGGGAAAGAAACAGGAAGAGCAGAAAGTTGAAACAGAAGATAAAGTAGAAGCTGAAGAAGAGAAAGTTGAAGCAGAAGAAGAAAAGATAAAAACCGGTGAGTATATAACAAAGGAACACAGGGGGGGAAAATATGAATAAGAAAAAAAGAAGAAGAAAAAGAAGAACAAGAAAAATAAGGTAGAGATGAAAGAGGAAACCGAGAGTTCACTTCTGGAAAGAAAGCCTCAAACCTCTGCACGGAAATATCCGAGAGTTACCCTTGTGGGCGATCACCAAGCACAAGGTTTGCAGCTCCTGCTAGCGGCCCGCCTTCGCAATAGTGTGAAGGTATGCTGCCAGCCAGGACGGGAAAACCACGACATCAGTGTAGAGGCTGAGAAATCTCAGATCTCCGAGAATTCAGTCCTTGCCCTGATGGTGAGTGGAAATAACCTCTAGCTCGGAGGAGGCAAAGTAGGCCCCAGCGTGAAAATTCTCAGCACGGTCATGGGAGCCGTGGACGACTGCGAATTGAGAACTCGCAAACGGGTCGTTGTACGCATGCTCCCAAGAAGAGGTCCCAGCCGAAAAGCAGCTCACTCAAGGAACGTGACCTTGAACTAGCGCCTGTTCGATCTCTGTACGGCGGAAGGGGTCTTCTTTCTGGACCCTTACCGCACCTTTTACGGTCGAAACGACCTTTACCAAAGGGACTGAGTGCACCTTTCATTCAAGGAAAAGGCTATACTCTGTAACCTAATCCAGGATGTCGTAGAGCGGACGCAGAGGAACGTCTGACCCAGAGTGAAGGCGGACATAAGAAGGTATGCCCGTGTCACTCCTGGAGCGACGTTCTTAGTTTTGGAAAAGAGGGGTACTGCCACAAAAAAGAAGCCGAGAAACGGAAGAGCGTAGGGAGTCCTACACTGGGGGAGTCCCTGAAAGTTCTTCTGTTCAATGCGAGGTCAATCAGGAATAAGTTTATTGAGCTCCTTGGCCTCGTAGCAACAGAGGAACCTGAGATAGTGGCCATAACGGAGATATGGATAAAAATCTCAACCTGAGATTTTGAGGGTGAATTCACGATTCCCGGTTACCAGCTCTTCCTGAAATATAGGCCAGACAGAGAGAGTTGCGGTGTGATGTTATATGTCAAGGATACTCTCAACTCGACGGATTGCAACATCGTATCCGACCATGAACTACTAGGTGTTGACCTAGAGATAGGTCCAGTCAAATACAGGACACTGATGCTTTATAGACCTCCTGCCCAACTCGTTGAAAAGGAAAGAGATCTGTACCAGCTACTAGGAGAACTTATCGAAGACAGAGTGTGTATCGCCATGGGTGATTTCAACACACAAGTTGACTGGAAAACCAGAGAACCCTGTGGCGAGAACGCACTACTCCTGAAAGTCGCGAACAACGAGTTCCTCACTCAATGGGTGAGAGAGCCAACGAGAGGAGACAATATCCTCTACTTGGTTTTCACCTCTGAGGATGACATTGTTGAGGACCTCTCTGTTGGCGAAGAGCTCGGTGGCTGTGACCACCAACTAATTAGATTTGTAGTCAAAGTCCCCAAGGCAAAGCCTGCAACTAGTAAATCGAGGAAAAGCAGACTTTGCAGATCTACGCGCTGGACTGACTGACGCAAGGCTAGAAGAGTGAGAGGCTGTTGGTGACTAGTGGAACAGTTTCAAAACCACATTCATGAGTTTTCAATCGCGTTTCATCCCTCAGAAATGCCACGTCGGTCTTCTGTTCAGCCCAAGTGGTTAATCGAGAAATCGGCCAACTGCTTAGGGAGAAGAGAAATGAGTACCGGCAATCGAAGATCTCGGGTGACTTTGACGAATACCGGAGGCTAGCCAGGAGAGTGAAGTCCAGCATAAGGGTGGCTAAGCAGTCTGAGGAACTCCGAGTGGCGAGACTCTGTAAAGAGGATCCCAAGGAGTTCTTTGAATATGTAAACATCCATAAACCAATCCATCGAACGATTGGCCCTTTGAGGAATGAGGAGGGGACATTAAAGCACTTAGATACGGAAAATGCTAACCTCCTCAACGACTACACCTCTTCAGTGTTTACTGAAGAGTGTGGTCCCATCCCCCAGCCGACGGATTCCTACTCGGGGGAAAAGCTGGAGCACATGGACTCCACCGAAGGAGAAATAAAAAAGAAGATCACGGACCTAATGATGAATAAGACACCTGGCCGGGATGGGTTTCTACCTAAAGTGTTGAAAGAAGTGCGCGATCAAAAGGAACGACACCTGAGCGCAATCTTCAACATGTCAATCCGGACTGAATGCGCTTTTAGAGACTTCCGTGAGGCAGGAGTGACTCCTATCTTCAAGAAGGGAGACCGTAGCCAACCGTCGAACTACCGACCTATCAGTCTGACTTCGATAGTCGGTAAACTTATAGGAAGCATGATGGTGGACAAAATGACTTCGCTTTTAGAGTCAAACCAGCTACTCAGGAGTTGCCAGCACGGCTTCCGAAGGCAACTGTCATGCCTGACGAACCTTGTGGAATTCTTCCACTTCGTCTTCAGTGATTACGATCGGGACAAGGCGGTGGATGTGGTGTACTTAAACTTTCAGAAACACTTTGATAAGGTACCACACAGCTGCCTTCTCAGGAAAGTGCGAGCGCTGGGCATAGACGGAAAAGTAGCCAGCTGGATCGAGAACTGGCTAAGTTGCACACGGCAACGGGTGGTGGTGAATGGACAGGCTTCTGAGTGGGTGCCCGTTACTAGCCAAGTGCCTCAAGATTCTATCCTGGGACCACTACTATTCATCATCTACGTCAACGACATGGACGGTGACATGGTTGCCAAGATTTCCAAATTTGCCGACGATACCAAGCTTGGTATGAACGTTGCAAAGGATGAAAATGCTGCAAGCCTGCAGGAAGATCTTTGGAAGATTGTGGAGTGGTCTGATACGTGGCACGTGCCTTTTAACGTAAACAAATGCATAGTGATGCATATAGGCCACCGAAATCCTCAATCACCATATATCCTTAAGGGCACTGCTCTTGAATCCACCGACACTGAGAAGGACTTGGGTGTAACTATCACGAGTGCACTCAAGTTCTCGAAACAGTGTATTGAGTTGGAGAAGAAAGCCCAAACGATGTTAGGGTATATAAAGCGATAGTTTGGATATCGGAAAAAGGAGATAGTACTTTGTCTGTAAAACTCCCTCGTCAAAAGGCCCCTAGAGTATGCCGTACAATTTTGGAGTCCTTCATTCCGAAAAGACATTGCAAGATTGGAACGCGTGCAAACCAGAGCAACCAAACTGATTCCCTCTATCAGACATAAAAGTTATGAAGATTGATTAAGGGAATTAGATATGTTCTCGCTGGAGACCCGGAGACTACATGGTCAGCTTATCGAAGTATTTAAAATACTTCCAGGCTTCGACATACTGGACTACGGGGATATTTTCCAGCTCAGTGAGGGGAGAACAAGAAATCACGGCTTTAAACTTTAACTAAAGCGATACCACCGTGATCTATGTGGGAAATTCTTCACTTACAGTATCTGCGGTAGTTGGAACGCACTTCCGACGGAAGTTGTCAACAGTTAATCTGTTGACCAGTTCAAGTCAAGCCTAGATAAAGTCTTGCAAAATTGCCGTTAAAATCCTCGCGAGCGATCTTCGAGGTTGCCAACGGACACCTTCGAAGATTGCTCCAAAAGTACCCTCCTTGTATGGACCGTAAGTTCTTCTAGAATACTTATTTTCATTGTAGCTCCTTGTAGCTCTTTCTCACTCTTACTCTTCCTCTTTCTCTTTTCTCTATATCATTCTCTCAACTTTCACTCTTTTTCTCTATCTTCCTTTTCTCTCTTTTATTGATAACATACCAATCTTTCTTGCTCGATTCTTCACCTTTGCTCATTATCTCTCGTTCTTTAGCACCTTCTCACCATTCCCTCAATTTTTATTCTTCTATCTTTTTTTCGTTTCTCTCTTCTTCTATAATTATGTAATTCTCTTTCTCTCCAACTCTATTTCTCACAAGATTTTTTTTTCTCCTCCTCTCCCGACTACTACTTTTCCTCTTCCGGTTGTTCTCATCTTCCCACATTCCTTCCCACTCGAACCTTGTATTCAAAGACGCCCATTGAAAATGAGTATCTGTGTCGAGCTACATGTGCGTATGTGTGTATTGCACATATTTATATATAACACTCGCTCTATCTACTCCCCCCTCCCCCCACTTATTCAACCTAAACTATCTACTATATCTCACTCGCCTTCCCCCGTTCTTCAACTTGTCCTCTCATTCTCACCCACAATTTTCCTTTCTGTTCTAATTCTATCCTATTCGCTCTCACTTTCCCTAATATCTCACTTCCAACTTCTCCTACTCACTTAACTCCAGTTTTCCCACCCTCATTCCTTCATTATCTCGCCTCCCCTTTACCTCTATATGCTTCCCAGTGCATTATAAAACTTCTCCATCTTCCATTATGTTTCTTCCTCTTCCGCTCTATTTTTTCTGCATATCTCAATCTCTCTTTTTTCTATCCATCTATCTCTCTCTCTCTCTCTCTCTATCTCTCTCTCTCTCTCTCTCTCTCTATATATATATATATATATATATATATATATATATATATATATATATATATTTATCTATCTATCTACCTAGCTATCTATCATTCTAGATATCCTCCTATCTATCTATATGTCAATCTATCTATCTATCTATCTATCTATCTATACATCTCTCTCACTCTCGCTCTCTCCCCCTCTCTCTCTCTCTCTCTCTCTCTCTTTCTCTCTCTCTCTCCCTCCCCCTCTCTCTATCAGTGAGATAGCTTGTGTAGTAGAATGACTAGTCAGGCTGTGGCAGCACAGTACTCTTCAGAAGGTTCAATCATGTTGGGTAGACTGGCTCTGAGTTTCCAGACCAACTTTCCCACCTGCTATCAGTTTCCAAGATGAAATGACGTCATGGGCTCAACCATCGCACCGTGGTCATGAGTAATCCAATAAGAAGCTAACACCCAGGTGGGAAGGCCATCTACATCTGGAGGCAATAATGATGATTATCCCACCAGTCTGAAATGGTAGACAGCAAAGAGACCTACTTGAATTAATTTCAAACTTATTGTGTATTGCTAAAAGTTTCAGTAATTCATATTTCGAAAAAGCCGTGTAACTCCTATCATTTCAGATTTTCTTCAACCACTTTGGCTCTGTTAAAGAAAAAGAAAGAATGTTCTTTAGTAGAGCTCTAGTGATCTTTCTGAGGTTTAGGTTCTCAGTGGTCCTTTTAGACAAATTTTTATATTATATATTTATGTTATAACCTCTGAGATGTTGTGGTGTGTGGGAACCGAAAGCCGCATAAATACTGAGCCTCAAGGATACATCAAGGTATAAGTCTCTTTGTATCGAATGACTTGAGCTGGGTGCTGGGAAATCATATTTGTTTCATGTTCATAGGTCATTTTTATGAATATTATATTATATTTTGTTGCAAATCACTCTTTGGTTGGAGTACTGGGTCAACTGGGTTGGATGAAAGTGAGAGCTGAGCATTTGGTTCGGTCCCCACTAGGAAACGTTCATGAAGGAGCCCCAGAGGGCGACAAAAACTTAGGTTTCTGAAGCTGTGGATAGCCACGACTGTTGTCCCGATGGTGATGGACGAATTTGATATTCAGCTCAAGCAGTGTTCCTTTCATTTCATCGAGCTAGGGAAACCCTAGGACTGAATGGTGACTTCGTGGGGGGAGGTGAAAATGTGAGCAACACACGAGCTGTAAAGGAACATGCTCTCCATGGCAAACCAAGTAATTTTTGATGGTCGGCCACTTCTTTTTATTTTTACAATTCTATGATAGAGACCCGAGTGTTACCGAGCGATTATATTGATATTCCCCAAGCATTAAATCCGCAAAATCACTTAGAGACAAATTTAGAAAAATGCCTAATAAGAAGGAAGCGCGTGAAGTCTCAGGTCTGCATCGCTGGATTACAGAATTTGTTGGCCAACAATGATTTGAAAATACTTGTCTCTTCTGTTTCATATAATGAGGTAGTTCCTGTTCTCCGGAACTACTGGAGCAAGAAGTGAGCAGTCAAAAGTGCACCATTGATTCCTTGTTGAGGGAGGTGGCTGTACTGAAAACTGCGAAGAAAGGTGGTAGCAAGAAGGCACAGCGAAGACAACTGTATCAATCATGTTGTAGATTAGAGCAAAAAGAAGATGAAAATGTGAAAGCAGAACAAAAGAAGTAGTAAAGAGGAGTCTTCTACATCACCAACCCCATGTACTGCAAATGACTGGGGAACGATGATGGTTAGTGGAAAATTAACAGGTATGCCTATGTCTCACGAATAAAAGAGACTGCTTTACTGGTTGGTGACTCACTCAGCAGAAACAAGGAGAAGTACTTTAGGGCTATTCTGGGATCGAAACGGATAGTACGGTGCTTCCCTGGTGCGAAGAATAAACAGCTAGCAAATGAGATAGAGAAGATAGAGTATAATAGTAGGAAAGATGCTATCATTGTTAGCGTAAGTGGCAACGACCTGTTCCTCAATACTAAAGAGACAGGTATTACGCAAGAGATTCTCCAAGATGCTTAGTTGATTATTGATGAACTCAAGCTGAAAACAAAGAACCGGATCATTATAAGAATTCTGCCTCCAATGGGAGTATCTACGTTTGTCTTGATCAAATAAATAGGAATTAAAGAGAAACTTCAGGATATGTTCACAAAAGACGGCGTGCATCTTAATCTCCAAGGAAAACCAGGTTCTTTACCGTGTCATTCACTCAGATCCGAGAGGGGCTCCTGCACTGAGGGAGAAGCCTACTCTTCAGGTTTCAACCTCAGTAGAGAGCCCCTCAAAGAAGCTCATGCTTCCTCGTACCGGGATTTGGTAGCTACCACATCAGAAGCGCCAGCTGCCATTCTTGATTTGTGTGGAAAGTCACCTGTAGCACCCTCCTTAAGTGAGTCAGTAAACGAGTGAGGCAGAGGGAGCGTCCGATAAGACGTGACTCCATCGAGGTGTTACTATTTAATGCAAGGTCCATTAGAAACAAAATGCTAGAGTTCAAAGCATTTCTAGCAACAAAAATGTTTGACATCGTAGCTATCACAGAATCATAGATCAACGCAAGTGGACGCGATCTGTTTCATAAAGATAAGATGACTCAGGAGGGGGGAGGGGTAGCGATGTACACCAGAGAAGCCTTGGATTCTATAGATGAAAGAGCTACTTTACATGGTCCGTGGGCTAAGTGATATATTGTACAGATTTATTCTAGTATACAGACAACCACATCAGCGTTTCAACAAAGACAATGAGAGGTATAAATAAATTACGGACCTAATAAGCGAGCATACAGCAGTTATCTTAGATAATTTCAACTGTCAATTAAACTGGGAACACAGAACAGGGGACGATGAAAGTAGGAAGCTTCTTTACTTTTCAATGAAGACTTTCTCAAGCAATGGGTACATGAGCCTCTAAGGGCGGATAGCATACTAGATCTTGTGTTTACCACTGAGGATAACCAAGTACACAATATAACTGCGGATAAGGCTTCAGTTGGAAGTGATCACAATGTCGTTAGATTAAAGTTACGTGGGCAAAACTCGATGAAACGAATCGCAGATGCACCATTCCTGATCAGAGAAGAGCCGATCTTGCTGGACTGAGAGGAAGAGTTGGTGCATTGACAGTTGACACAGGTCTCAGCGTTCATGATAATTGGAACTGATTACATGATCGTTTAATGGCACAACAAGCCCAGTTAGTACCAAATAAAGTGGTATAGTAAAACTATGGCAAACTAAATGGTTTACAAACGAGTTAGGATGAGCGATTAAATAGAGGAATCCTTCCTATCGCCGTTATAAGGCAAACCGTAGCTGATTTGCCCATTAAGCATACATCCGCTTGTACATGTGCGTTTAAATAATAATAAAAGCAGCAAAACATATTGAAAAGTAGAGGGTGGCTGCATCTTACAAGGCAAACCCCAAGGAATTCTATAGCTACCTAAACAGTAGAATACCAGTTAGAAATAAAATTGGTCCTTTGCGTGACTGTGGTAGTAGACTTAAGAAGACATAACTTCATTATCTATATCAATGATAGAGATATTGTGATTTTGACCCGCATATCTAAGTATGCGGATGGCACTAGATTGGGACCAAATGTCGCAACACCTGAAAGTGTAGAAACTCTTAGGTCAGACTTAGAGAGAGTGGTAGAGTGGTCTGAGAGGTGGTTGATGCCATAAATTTGGATAAGTGCAGAATTATGCATATCAGGCATGCAGGCCAGGCGTCAGAATATTCTATTTTGGGTCATGACGTAGCAAGAACTTAATTGGAAAATATTTGGGTATTTTTATTAGTAGAGAACTCAAAGGCTATTAGGTTACATCAAAAAAGAGTTTTGTTACCGGAACAAAGAAATAGTCTTGTCACTTTACAATTCTGTAGTTCGAAACTAATTGGAACACCCCGTCCAGTTCTGGTAGCCAACTTGAGGATGAACGTGCAGAGGCTAGAACTAGTTCAGGCACGAACAACGAAACTTATTCCCGCCATTAGACACATGCGCTAGCAGAGGCGTCTCATGGATTTAGGGCTTTTTTCCCCTGGAAACCAGGAGATGGCGATAACAGTTAATAAAGGTTTTCAAAATACTTCAGGGATTTAAAAACATTGACTATAGGCATCTGTTTAGCTTGAACATGAATGATAGTCGCAACCATGAATGAAAGCTCAATCAACCTCGTTAGTCTTGTGACCAGGTTGCTGGCGTTTTCACCTATATAATCTGCACCACTAGGAATATACTGCCAACTGATGTGGTAAGCAGTTAAAGAAGATGCTGCACACACTAGTGTAAGTACTAGTGTGTGCTAGGTACTTAGATTCCATGTAACTAACTTCTTGGAACTCTTTCTCCCACTCTACATATATCTCACTTTTTCTCACTTTTTATCTACCATTGTTCCTTTTTTATCTCTTATTCTTTTCAATCTCTCTCTTTCTTTTCGCTCCCGCTTTTCTCTTCTTCACTTTTTCTCTGTCTTTCGGTCTTTCTAATATCTAGCTATTTTTCCCTATTTGAATGTCTTTCTTGATCTCTTCCCCAGAATATGAAAAATACGCACAGGGCATGTAAACTTATATAAGTGCGTGCCTCTACTAAACGGGCGTATTTATGCGATGTTCTGGCATTTAATACAATAATAGTAAAATATAATACATTCATATACAATTTATGCACAAATTTGACCCAGCCTTCTTCAGATTTCTACATAATATAATTACGACACTTAAAACACATAATATGGCAAGTAATAAAGCTATAGAGGCAGCGAGGCGTGTATATATGTATGCCTCTTCCTGTTCCATTAAATGTTTCGTTACAATATTTCCTACACAATGATTAGTAATACATGAAAGACGGATTCCTGGCAAACGGCTTGTCGTCACTTTCGGAGCCCTTACCAAAGCTTTATAGAGTTCCCATGACGCTCATATGCGAGGGTTCAACAAGGACCCTATTCTGCGTTCAACGCATATTTCTTACAAATTACATGGATGAAAACTATCCAATATTACTTTTCAGAGATATATAATATTACTATTTAACATCAATATTTATAGGAGCATATTGTGTACATATATATTATTCATTCAAGGGGTTATTTTTATTCAAGAACACCGCTATATCTTCCATTTTAGATTATTCGTATACGCGTACCAATTGCAAGCCTTTAGAGAATTCACATGACACTGATCTGTGGGGCTTCATACTGAATCTATTTCGCCTTGCAATGGAATCTAAAAGGCTTGCGCGTGCGTACCTGAACACCTCACCATAAGCTGTACTAAACTTAAGCATACTGAGTTAACCTTTAAATTACTGAATATATAGACTATGTAAACCAACAGAAGTTACTTTTATATTAATAATTAACCGACTTTGTACATTATTAAATTGCTCAGACTGATATCCTTCTCACACCACCGGAGATATAAAAAAATACTGAATTTGGGCAATTAAATTGATCATCACTGGAACAAAAACACTCTCTACACTTGTTATTAATAAGTTTCAAAACTGTACCCGAATGTATGGCGTGAGTTTCGTCTTGTATTATCTCGTTCCTGTGTTGATTGCACTAGTCCGGCGTGTAGAAATGAGTCCTTCCACCGTCCTTAGTGCAGCTCCTTCAAAAGAGTAGGCCAACGATGATGGAGATAGCCAGATCCTCTTCTTCTTGGGCTTAGGGTGGGCTTGGGGTCGTGGTCTTTGTTGGCGATTTCTGTATCCCTTCGTCCTGCTTGGCGTTGGTCTGCTGTAATGGCCGCCGGTAGAGGCTTGACGGTCTCAGAAAGAAATGATGGCAATACGTGGATAAGTTTAGACTCCTCTTCTTTAATTTTGGAGATGTAAAATTGGGCCCCCATAATTCTGAACTAACCTATGACTGCTGTTTCATTAAAGATTGGCGGCTTGACGTTGACGGCGTTCACGAAGTCCCCTTCACCTTGTCCTGTCTGACGATGGCTTGTTACGTCCATTTCTTCTGTACCTTGACTGTCCGGTCGAAAACGACGGGTCACCAGTTTATGGGAGTTTATAAAGGGTGACCAATTTATAGTAAAAGTGAATTAAATGAATGATGTCCAATGATTAATATTTTAAAGGGACTAGCAGTCTATATCTACTCAACGCAAAATATTTAATTCTAGAGCAACAAGTCTTAGCGAATTTAAAAGGGGTTCTGTAAACGCTAATACGGGTATGACAATACTTAATAAAAAATATAATGCTTATTTCTTAACTTCCTATTCCTCTTATTGCCGCCTATGTATACAGTTTTATTTCTAGGGGGGGCTTAGCTTATATTCGACTCCGTAACAAACTTGTCGTCGAGTCTCATTAGTTCCACCCCGTAAGTGCTGGAGCGGCTGAGTATCACAATTCGCTTACATGCTCCCTCTAATATAGCTATTCTATGACCCGATTTTACAGAACTGTATTATAATTTCCTTTGATTGGACTTTGTGTATACTCAGGTGTTTCGTAGACTTCCGTTTTCTGATAATTTTAGCCCGAGACGTGAATTGTTTGTTTATTCGTTTCCTCTTGTTGACTCAGGTATCTTGACCTTTTATTCCTTTTTTCGCGTTCGCCCTTTAAGAATTTCCAGCGCGCGGGGATTTAATAAGACCACCGCGCGTCCATTTTTGTAGATTTTCTTGCTGAGCCTTTTGAATCATCCAATTCGAGGCCAGTACCCTACCAATTGCATAAACTGATCACTACACAATCAAGACAAGAAGGTGGATGTCATAGTGTACAATAATTCAAATATACACTCACATAGGGTAAACATAAATAATGTCAACATGCAAACAAGAATTGTAATGGTTCAAATAGCGATGGGTAACGCTAGGATCAACATTTTAAACGTTTATCGACCACCTGCCTTAATCGAAGAAGATGACAGAAAGCTGTTTACTTGTCACCCATCTGTTATTTGAAGAAACATGCTAATCATATGCAGTGATTTTAGCTTCTAAAACATCGATTAGGTAACGTACCAATCCGATAAAAAGGTAAAAGAGTGTGAAAAACTTTGGGTGATAATTTTGTTTTTCAAAAGGTAGATGAACCAAAGAGACACCAAAATATCCTCAATTTAGTTCTAACCACGGAAGAAAGTTTAGTACAAAACGTTATTTTGGGGGAGTGTTAGCAAATAGCGAACACTAAATGATTAAATTCGATATAATTCCAAGCGTACCATGAAATGAAAGCTTCCAACTTGTTCCGTTCTTCGCAACGTGTAATTTTAACCTTTATTGACCGTATACTGATCCGCGATTGGAATAGCACATTTTTAAATATGAGCGCACAGGATACGTTTTCAGAGTTACAGCCAGTAATCATATCAGTAGAAACGGAGTTAATTAAACATGTAAAAATTATGTAATCAATGCAGTGCAACCTGGCTGACAACCGAAATTATATACACTATACTGGAGAGAAATCGACAGTATACATTAAATAAAAAACGTTACGGAGTTGAATCGAGTAAGTTAATTACATACACTGCATAGGAAAGGTAGAAAAAGGCTATTAGAAAAGCGAATATCCATGAAAGAGAAAGCCGAAAATTCGGTTCCTATATAAGTTAATAATAGAAATCCAACCATGCAACGGATAGGGCAACTAATGAGTAAAGAGCGGCGCATATGTAATAGCGTGAAAGAAAGTGTTTAAATACTATACGGTTATTTTGTGATCGTATTTATTGTAAAAAAAGGCTATTAGAAAAGCAAAGAAGGAATGAAGTAGGGGCTAGGAATCTTTGATTCTGTAACTATTCCTCGAAACGGCTATGAGAGGAGAGGCCATGGGAGATCTAAGCCACTCCGCCACCTCAGTTTGAGGTCTTTGAATGTGGGCGGATGTGGAGAGAATGTTAAGACAAGTGAAATTCGTTGTCTGTTAGAAAAAGAAAAACTGGATGTTGTGGCCCTGAGTGAACCCAAGTTGAAAGGAAAATGTGTAGAGTGCTTTGGTACTGTGAAAGCGAGAAAATCATAAGTAAATAAGAGAGTGAGAGCAAAACATGGGTGGCGGTCCTGATGAGTGAGGAAGCTGGGAAGTGTGTAAGACAGTACAAGGAGGTAAATTCAAGGGTGTTATGGGTGATAGTGAACGTGTATGGGCCACATGTGGGCGAAACTGGAAGTGTGAAAGAAGCGTTTTGGGAAGTCGTGAATGGATGTCTGCAAGGTTTTAATGTAAATGAGAAATTAGTTGTAATGGGTGACCTGAACGCAAAGGTGGGTACTAGGGTAGTAAATATGGTAATTTGAAGATACAGAGTGCCAGAAGTGAAAAATAATAGTGGAAGGCTCATGAAAATGTGTGTTGAAAGAGAGATGGTTGCAATGAACAAAAGGTTTAAAAACAAAAGCACAATAAGTATACCTGGGAATGACGGTAGGCAGGTAGGAGAAAGGGTGATTTCAGGGTCAAAGAAGCATGTTAGACTATCCATCCTTGCTGGATGGGGCATAAGCACCCAGAGGACAGAAAGGCGTGCTATGGATAGGAATGAATGGAGACCAATGGTTTGGGAGGACGAGCTGTGTAAGGTGACACACAAACGCATGTGAAGAAGTTTTCAGGGAAACCGGATCACCGGACTCTGATGATGGATGGGAAAATGTAGTATATGGGTCACTTTGGTTAAGCAGCAGATAATGTGTGCGAATGGTGGAGTAGAAGTGTCTCTGGCCATGCACCACACCGTCCGCAGGAGATATGCGCTGGAGATAAAAAATATATAGTCAAGGACATGACGCAGATAAACACATTAAGAGAGGAATCGTATTACGTGTAAATAAGATGCTTTTTGATGTGCGCGCAAGCGAATGCGAGATTACTTCATACATAAATATAATAAAACAATTGAAGGCACCCGTACAGGACGGTGTATGCACGACGTACCTTAAGAAAAGAAAAAAGGATTGGTAAAACTTCTGAGAATGATTTTTAATCGTTCATTAATTGAAGGGATAGTCTTAGTTGAAACCAAGAGAGCAAATCTCTCGACGATTTTTTAAAAGGGGGACAAATCCAATTCCAGCAACTTTCGCCCTATTAGCCTTTCATCAGTAGTTTGGAATAATTCGTCTATAAAACCATTCAAGTCTAAATCAACATTGATTTAGAAAAGGGTGAGCGTCCTTAACAAATCTCCTTTCCTTTTTCAACTATATGATATCCATCTACAATAATAATAGAGCAGTAGACATAATTTAGCTAGACTTTCAATAAGCGTTTGATACTGTAGCACATGAGTCTCTTACTTAAAATAAAAGCTCACAGAATAGGGCTTGAAATTCTTAAGTGGATTAGACACTGACTCACCGATCACTCACAGAGGTTAGTCATAAATGATATTAACTGGGACTGGGCCCCATTCACCAGTGTGGTCCATCAGGGGTCAGTTCTCGCCCGATTATTGTTCATAATATATATATAAACGACTTCGATAACGGACAAAGTAGTAAAATTTTCAAGTTCGCGGAAGACACAAATATAGAAAATATCGCTGCATCTAGATGTGATGTCGTGAAACTACAGCGAGATCTAAATAAAATTGTTTAATGGGCAGATTACTGGCAAGTTAAATTATAGAGAAAATATCCGTCAAAATACATATAAACTAGTTAAAAGCGATTATTTCAGTGGCATAGCTAAAAAGATTTTAACCTATAAAATCACTCAAACAATGAATAGACTACCTGACCGAGTACTCTAAAGTACGTCGCTTAATATATTTTAAACAGACTGGTCGAGTATTATTTATGTTTAAATCTAAGTTAGTCGGAGCACGGAGAAATAACACTTACACATCAAAACCGAGGTTTTCTTTTATCAAACTATATTTTTCGTTTTGTTTTTCTTTATTGCTCCTTTTCTTCCTTTGTCTCTCTTTCTCCGTCTCTTTCCTTTCTCTTTATATATATATATATATATCATTCTTTCTATTTTCCTCTTTCTTTTTCCCTTTCTTAATTTTTCTCTTTCTCTTTCTCTTTTCATTGTAATTCTTTTCCCCATTTCATTTTCTCTTTCTATTTTTCTCTCACTCACTTTTTCTTTTTTCTCTCCTCGATTGAGAATTGGTGGTCTGACCAGCAACAAACAGTGTGGATCAGCGTGGTCGCTTCGACATGAGCCCGTGAGTAGTGGGATGACACTAGGTTCCGTCCTCACTTCTTCATCATCTATATAAATTATTTAGACGATTGATCGCTTTGCTCGATATCGAAGTTCACGAACGACACAAAATTAGGTGGCAGCGTGAGCTCACTTTAAGCTGTGAAAATCCTACAAAACAGCTACACAGGTTAGGAGAGTGGTGCGAGAATTGGCAGATACCATTCAACCTTAAAAAGTGCAAGGTGAGGCACATCGCCCATGCTAATCCTCGAGAAGAGTAGTTTCTTTGATAGAGATCTGGAGGTGACTGACCAGGAAAATGATTTAGGTGTGCAAATCAGCAGCGAACTAAAGTTTCCCAGATAGTTTTCCGATGTAGAAAAAAAAGGCAAAATGACTATTGGAATATATAAAGAGGTAATTTCGCTTCCGAAAATAGATTATCATCAATTTGTACAACTTTAAAGTCAGACTTGACCTAGAGTACGCCGTTCAATTCTAGTGCCCTACAACGCGTAAGGATGTAGATGAACTGGAACAGGTCCAGCCCTGGGCCACTACATAAGTTAAATCCATCACTTGGCACAAAAGTTATCAGTGCCGGTTTCCAGAATTGGGGCTTTATCTCTGGAGACTCACCAATTACGAGTTCAGCTAAGATTTTAAGAAGTATTTAAAACGTGGAATACCTGAAGATGTTCACATTGAACACAAATCCAACCTGTAACCATGGTTACAAGCTGGATTTGCCTCCATTCCAGACTAGTATTTGCGGAAACTACTTCTAGTATAAGAGTTTTTTCTCATGTGTTAGGGCTTTTCCAAAAAGTACTATCTTGCTATGGTCAGCAATTTCTTTTAAGGTACTACTATTCATTAACACTTTGAGTCTTTTCACCCTATTTTTTTCATTCTCTTCATTTCCAACTTTCACTCTTTCTCGCTCTTTCCTTGTCTCAAAATTATCTTTCTTTTTTCTGTCTTCCTTTATCTCTACTTTTTCTCATTTTCTTTTTCAAATTCTAGACTTTTCTCTCTTTCTCTCTCTTGCTTTTATTATCCGCCTTTTTTCTCTCTTGCTATCTCGTTCTCTATTTCTCTCTTTACTTCCCTCTTTTTCTCTCCTTTCTTATTTTATCTATGTTTTTCTATTTCTTTCTCTTGTTCTCTCTCTTTCTCTCTATCCTTTCTTTTTTGATTCTTTCTCGCTCTCTCTTTTTTAATCTTATCTGGTTGTGAACATCTAATTCGTGGACCTCCACACAATTCTGGTAACTGCCTTGGTCTTATTTTAACTGATGTTCCAGGAGTCGTTGAAGCTTCTGTCTTTGCTCCCATTGTTACTTCTCACCCTAATGCCATCAGTTGTAAAGTTTGTGTAGACATTATTGTGCCTGATATCGCCATCTCCCGTCAGATTTATCTTAATTCTCTTGTTAATTGGGACAATGGTGGTCATGAAATTGAGAGACTTCACTGGAATGCTATTTTCCGATCAAATAACCCTTTTTGAGCTCTTAATTCATGGTTATTCGACATTCTAAATAGAAAAGTCCCATCCAAGATAATTAAATCACCTTTATGGCATAAAGCCTGGTTTAATGGTGACTGTAAGCGAGCCTTTGGGGACAACAAGCAGCTTATCATCTTGAGAAACGAAACAGGTGTCATTTCTATGGGGTAACTATGTAACTCTCAAAGCTGAGGCTCAGAAAATTTATAATACAGCTAAAACTGCTTATATTTCTCACTTGTAGGAGATTCTTGCTGGTTCCACTCACGCAGATAAATGGTGCTCCTCTCTCAAGGCTTCCTTGTATGGTGTGATTCTAGTACGCCTCTTCATCGTGAGTCTAATGGTTCAGTGTCTTTTGATCCACTAAGTAAAGCTAATTTGCTTTCCGATATTTTTATTCACAAACAGTGTAACTAAGAATTATCCTTACCTTTGACTTGTTTTCCATTGCAAAAGATTGTCTCTGTTCCTTTTAGATCCAATGAATTGAAGAAATTCCTTTGGGATCGTGACACATCTGGTTGGACAGAACCAGATGTTTTTTTCACTCTATTCGTTAAAAGGTATGTCACAGTTATAGCACCTAAATTCGCAGTAGTATTTTGATTGCTCTAGAAGTCTGGTAGTTTTCCATATTATTGGCGTAAGGCCAACATCACTCCCATTCCTATCACACCTATTTTATCCAAGATCTTTGGGAGTCTTTTGGCTAAGCAGCTATCCAAATACTGTCAAATCTTTTATTTATTACTTGATTCATAATTTGGATTCCGTAAGGGTTTGGTAATTTGTGATTCACTGTTGACTCTGTCTCATGATCTGCAGTATTTTCCGGACCGTGGGTTTGAACTTCGAGTCGTTACTATTGATCTGAGTTCTGCTCCTGACGTGGTAAACCATAAGGCTCTAATATATAAGTTGAAACTTCTTAGTATTGGTGGAAATCTTCTTAAAATCTTTACGACTTCTTAAATAATAGATCTCGGTGTGTAATTGTTGATGGTATCTATTCTGCTTCAGTGCCTGTTGTTTCTGGTGCAATACAGGGCACTGTCCTTGGTTCTTTGTTATTTTTACTTCTGATATGGGCACTCATCTTTAAAATAACCTTCTATCTTATGCCAATAATACTACCTACACTTTACTCGTCTGTTGACTCTCCTAGTAACGGGGGTGAAGTTGCTGCGTCCTTGAACCGAGGTTGGCTAGGATCATTTATCCGTGTCAACTTTGGGGCATGAAACTTAATGCTACCAAAACGTATTCTATTACTATCAGCAGATCCCATATATTGGATTCACCTCATCCCTGTTTGAATATTTCTGGTGAACAAGTTTAGGAAGTTCCTAGTTTGCGTTTGTTTGGGGTTTATTTTGACTCTAATCTGACCTTTGAGAAGCACATCCGTTTCTTATTTTCTTCAATTGCTTAAAAACATTTGGTCGTGACTCCACAGTAATAAAATCTTTTTATGCTTTCATCATGTCTCATTTTGAGTACTGTGCTACTGTTTGGATATCTGGGCAAACTTCCACTTGACATTGCTGGATAGAGCTTTGAATTCTATTAAATTCCTCTCTTCTGAGCTTTCCAATGATTTGAACCATCGGCGGCAAGTTGACGCACTTAGTGTTTTACTTAAAGTTTTTAATAACAATCGAGCATCCGTTACATAGTGTCTTGCATAGACCTTTCAATCCTGTCCGTGTGCCAAGGTATACTCTTAGTCTTAAAGATTTTGCTATGAATCCTATGAATGTTTGCACTGTGCAATTTTCTCTGTGAGATTTTCCTTCATTGATCCAAATTTGAAATCAATTACCCAATGATATTGTCTCTTCTAACATCTACATTTAAGTCTCGATTGAGTGTTTACTTATTAGAGTAACTCCTCATTAATTATTTAGACTTACTAGGGGCCTGTTTCCTTTTGTTACCTCTGACTTTCTCTAGTGCCCCTGGTATTTTGTGCGAATTCAATTCTGTTCTATCTGCACCCTTGGGGAAGGCTTTGGTAACTTGATGATAATAATAATAATAATAATAATTTATCTCCTTCATGTCTCTCTCTTTTTCTCACTCTCAATTACTCTATCTTCCTCTTTCATTTCTTTCACTCTCTCAATTTATCGGTCTCTTTCTTTCTCTCTTTCTATTTCTACTTCTCTCCATTTCTTACACTTACATCTTTTCTCTCCTTATCTATTGTTTCTCACTTTTTATTTCTTTCTTTCACTCTTTCACTTTTAAACTTTCTCTCTCTCTTCCTCTTTCTTTTCTCCTTCTTTATTTATATCTCTTTATCATTATCTCTCTCTTTATCTATTACTTATGATCTTTTTTTAACCCCCTCTCTCTCTTTTCTCTCTCGTTATTTTCTATATTTTTTCTTCCTAATTTCTATCCCACACAATTTTATTCTATTTCTATCCCATTATACTTCTCTCTCTGTTTCTCACTTTCTTTTTCTCATTTTCTCACTGTATATCTTTTTCTCACCCACATTATGTCTCAATCTTTCTCTCTTTCTTTCTCTCTCTTTCTTCCACTTGCTTTTTCTCAATCTAAAAACATCTTTCTGGCTCACTCTCTGAATAATTCTCTTCTTCGTTATTTTTTATATCTTTCTTTTTCTCTCTTTTTTCTCCAACACTTTTGTGTCTCTAGCTACATATCTCAATCTCGTTTTCTCTCTTGTAATCTCTTCTTCCCTCTCTCTATCTTTATCTCTAGTTTTTCTCTTTCTTTCTATCTCTCCTTTTATCTTTATCTCTCTTTTTAGTCGCATGTGATTCTAGTCGCGGGCGACTCTACATCTGACTCTGTCGGTCGGTCGGTCCCGGTATTTTTTTTTTTTTTTGTAATAACATTGTAACTACTCGGCCGATTCTAACGAGATTCGAAGGCCCTATATTGTTTTCCTTTTTCTACCGAATGATATAACTTACAGGGTCCTCCTAAGGTTAGTCTTTGAATTATTGAAAGATATGGAGGTCGTAAGGTCATAAATCAGAATAAAGGAGAGCAGGCGACTTTTTGTTCAGCAGACCTTGTTTTCATCTTCAACAATCTATCTCTTTCACTCTACTTCTTTTATCTCTCTTTATTCCTTTCTTTTTCTCTCCCTCACTTTTTCTGTCTCTTGCAATTCTCTTTATCTTGTTTGCCGTCTCACTTTCATACTAAAAGGCGAATTTGATCTTATTGGTAAATTTGACCTAATTAGTGAATTTTAAATTCCAGGATACACATTGTTTCACAAAGATACGATGACTCGGCAGGGGGTAGGGGTAGCTATATACACCAGAGTACCCTTGAATTCTTTCGAGCGTAGATCAAAAACAGGGAACGAGATACTTAACATGGACCTTAAGCTAAGAGATAAATTGTACAGATTCATTCTAGTATACAGACCACCACATCAGCGTCTCGACGAGAACGATGAGCTGTATACAGAAATTACTGACCTAATTAGCGAGCATACAGCGTTTATCTTAGGGGATTTCCACTCCCATGTAAACTATAAAGACAGAACAGCGGACGATGAAAGTAAGAGGGTTCTTTACTTTGCAGAAGAAGCCTTTCTGATCTTGCTGGACTGAGAGAAGGAGTTGGTGCATGGACGGTTGACGTAGGTGTCAGCATTCATGAGACTCGGAACTCATTCCATCATCACTTAATGGCACAACAAGCCCAGTTTGTGCCAAATAAAGCGATATAGGAGAACTATGGCAAACTAAATGGTTTAAAAACGAGTTAGCAAGAGCGATTAAAAAGAGAAAAGCTTCTTATCGCCGTTATAAGTCAAACCGTAGCAGTTTTGCCCATCAATAATACCTCCGCTTGAACATGCGCGTTAAAAGAGTGATAGAAACCGCAAAATGTATTGTAGAGGAGAGGCTTGCCGTATCTTGCAAGGCTAACCCCAAGGAATTGTATAGTTATGTAAACAGCAGAAGACCAGTTAGAAATAAAATTGGTCCTTTGCGTGACTGTGTTTGTACGCTTAAGAACACAGACCTTGAGATAGCTGATATTCTTAACACACACTTCTGTTCAGTATTCACTGAGCAATTAGATGGAGCAATCCCTGAACCAATTCTGGTGTGTGAGGGAGAGTCCATGGAGAATATTCAGGGTACGAACATAGAAATCTTAGGCAAGACTAAACAACTTTGCGCAAACAAGTCTCTCGGTTCTGATCGATTCCTGCCAAAGATACTGCGGGAGGTTTGCGAGCTGGTAGCTCTCCACCTAGTATAAATCTTCAATGAGTCCCTGGGGATAGGAGAAATGACTAAGGACTGGCTGGAGGCAAACCTGAGATATCTTTAAGAAAGAGGATCGCGCAAATCCGGGGAATTACCGAACAATCAGCCTTACTTCCATAGTAGGCAAGATACTCGAATGTGTCATTTTGGATAGAGTAGAGTTTCTGGAGGGAATCAACCTGTTATTAGACTCACAGCATGGTTTTCGGAGTCAAATATCATGCTTAACCAAAGTGATTGACCTTTTCCATGCCATGGTTCAAGAATATGACAGACAAGAACAATCAACATACTTTATCTCGACTTCCCAAAAGCCTTTGATAAAGTACCTCATTAGCGATTAATGTTGAAAGTTCGAGCTATGGGTATTAGAGGAGCAGTTTTAAATTTGATTGAAGCCTGGTAGAAGACAGCGTGTAGGTATAAACGGGGTATCGTCCAGCTGGTCTCTTGTTTCCACTAGGCGCCCCAAGGATCTTTATTGGGTCTGCTCCTCTAATTATCTATATCAATGATATAGATGTTGAAATTGTGACCCTAATAGCTAAGTATACGGATGACACAGTTGTAGGCAAATGTCACAACAACTGAAAGTGTAGAAACTCTTATGTCAAAATTACATAGAGAGAGAGCCTGGTCTGAGAAGTGGCTAATGTAATTTAATCTTGGATAAGTGCATAATTATGTATATAGAGGTCAGACTATTATTCTCTTCTGCCTCATGACATATTAAGTACAGAATTGGAAAAAGATTTGGGTGTTTTTATTAGTTGAGATCTCAAGTCCTCAAAACAGTGTATTGAATTTAGAAAAGAAGGCACAAAGGTTATTAGGTTACATTAGAAAAGAGTTTCTTTAACGGAACAGAAATAGTCTTGTTACTTTACAATTCTCTAGTTCGTCCCAAACTGCAACACGCCGTCGAGTTCTGGTTACCGATCTTGAGGATCGACGTTCAGAAGCTAGAGAGAGTTCCCATCGCGAGCAACGAAACTTATTCCCTTCATTAGACACATGGGCTACCAGAGGCACCTCAGGGCTTTGGGTCTCTTTCTCTGGAAACGAGGAGATTGCGAGGACAGTTAATAGAGGTTTTTAAAATACTTCATGGATTTGATAACATAGACTAATCCATCTCGTTAGTCTTGTGACCAGGTTGGTGGCTTTTCATCATCCTCACTAACTCTACAATTTAAGAAGGGGATTTTTTGAGTATTTGATATTAATTTCATCTTAGTTTGGTAATGAATTGTGTTTTTGTTACTAAAGTTATTTCTAATAATTCTTTTATAATATCAAAAAACAAAATGGTGAAGTTCAGAAATAAATATAACGGCCGTATGCTAAGAAAAATGTGAAATCACTTTAATCAGATTTAGTGTAGCTTCACAATTATTTATAAATTTATTATATGCATAAAGCTAAAATGTGAAATATATATAAAAAAGAAGGTTTTTTGCTCAAATGTGCAGTTCACATGTGTTTTAGCATACGGCCAAAAGTATCGAAATTTTGTGTGGCTTGTTTAAAACCCAAAGAATTACAAATGGTGAATTTCAGAAAATATATTTTTATATATCTTCTATTCTATTCTATTACTATATTTTAGCAACGGGATATTTCGAAAGGGCGAAAGTTGAGTTTAGAGTTCCCTTTTTATATTATTATAATTGGCAAAGTTTAGAAAATTTATAAAAATTTAACCATGGCTGCTTTTTTTAGGTTTTAGATTTTAATCTTAGTAGCGAAGCGGAAGCTTCTCCCGTAGGGGGCAGTGGCGAAGATATTGCCTGCCTCAACTATAAAATCTGCAACACTTAGAATAGACTGCAAACGGATGTGGTAAACAGTTACTCAGCTGAGCAGTTCAAAAGTCTGTAAAATAGGATGCTGCTCACACTAGTGTAAGTACTAGTATGAATCTCTGGTAACCTTTTAACGGTACCTCCTCGGTATGGCTTGTAAAACCTTTATAGGTACTGACATTCCTTGTTACTTCAGGAAACTTCTTGTATCTCCCTCCTCTCTCGCTGTCCTTTCTCTTTCTCTATCTCTTTTTCGCTTTTCTTTTTCTATCTAAATCTTTCTATCTAGCTTTCTTTCACTCGTTTTCACTCACTCTGGATTTCA
This sequence comes from Ceratothoa steindachneri, assembly GCA_963969495.1. Taxonomy (NCBI): domain Eukaryota; kingdom Metazoa; phylum Arthropoda; class Malacostraca; order Isopoda; family Cymothoidae; genus Ceratothoa; species Ceratothoa steindachneri. The sequence continues at coordinate 73,599,741 of OZ018321.1, forward strand.
CTTTGTCTCCTTTCAAGATCGCTCTATTTCATTCTCTTTCTTTCCCTCTTTCTATCTTTCTGGCTCTCTACTTTTATCGATCAGTATCTTTCTCTTTTTCTCTCGCTTTTTCTCTCTATTTTTTCTTAAATTCACTATTTTTTTTTCTTTCTCCCTTTCCCTTTATCATAAACTGTCACTTCCTCTCTCTCTCCCTCTCTTTTTCGCATCCTCTCTTTGTCCCTTTCTCAATTTTATGTGTAGATATTTTTCTCTTTTCTTTTCTCTTTCTCTTCATGTCGTAATGACTGGTTTTTTCTTTGTTTAGGCAAAGTAGGCGAGACCTGCATTTACTAATGAGGTATCTGGAGAGGAGCTTTTTCTGCAAGTGAATCTTTATTGATGTGTTGGAAAGAGATAGCATAAATTAACTGTATTCTATTTACATGAGAGTAGAGATTACTGCTGAGCAATTGATTGGTAATGTTCTAGAAGAAGATCGGGAAAAATGCTATATAGGATTTCATGCCTAGAGGGTTGTCGATAATAAACAAACCAGGCAATGGATTCGCGTCGTCTCCCTACGGGGCGAGCTGGCGCTTCACTACTAAGATTGAAATTTTAAATCTAAAAAAAAGCAGCCAAGGTTATTTTTTTCTAAATTTTCTGAACTTCGCCAATTATAATAATTTTAAAAAAGAACTCTAAACTAAATTTCCCCCCTTTTAAAATATTACGTTGCTAAAATATAGTTATAGAAAAAATATAAATTTTTTTTTCTGAACTTCACCATTTGTAATTCTTTGAGTTTTAAAAATTTCACAAAATTTCAATACTTATATATATTTCTGAACTTCACCATTTTGTTTTTTAATATTATCCATAACCCTATATTTTAAGAACGAGATTTTTTGAAGGTTTGAATCAGATTTTTTATTTTAGTTCGGTTGTCACCTAAGTAGATTTAAATTTGGTATCAAAGTTATTTCTAATAATTCCTTTATAATAGAAAAAAAATGGTGAAGTTCAGAAATAAATATAAGTATCGAATTTTTGGTGATTTTTTTAAAACTAATAGAATTACAAATGGTGAAGTTCAGAAAATTTATTAAAATTTTAGCATGTAATTATTAGAGCAAATTTAGATGGAGAAATAAAAAAAATCAGCTAGGCCGTAGGACACAAACCGAAAGTCTTACAGCGAAGAAGAAGAAAAAGAACTACAAAATCTAAGACCAGGAAAGACCCTAAGGTCCGCTCGAGGCTAGTCCGCTACACTAAATCCATAAATACGATACACACTTATCTACGAGTCTATCTCTACATGCTATATATTTTTTATTTATTATTTTTTATTATTTTTATTATTTTTTTTTAATATATAATCTACTGTACACACTTATCTGCATGTGAACATTGTCATGCATATTAACTACTTCAACCTAGGGGTGGGGGAATGATAGAAAGTTTTTCTTCTCAACTTCCGCAGCCCTCAACTTCTAGTGGTGAAAATCTAATTTTAGAATATTAAGACTATTTATAGGATAGGCGAAAAAGAAAATGGATATCTAAACTACACATGCAAGAGAAATCGCTGGCATCATTTTTAGTCATCATTTTTACTCGTTCCTCCGCTTTAAATTCCTTTTGCAAAGACGTTTATATTTACTGTACTCAGACTACGTTATATTTATACTATTTAAGTGCGCGTCGAGACGGTTTTTGAACATATTTACCGACGTACTATCTACTACATGGGTGGGTAACCTATTCCAAATTTGAGTAATTTTAAACGCAAAGTAGTTTTGGGCTATACTATTGTTAAATCGCTTGTTCACTAATTTTAATCCGTGTTGGCGAGCGTTTCCCTTATAATCCAATTCGAACAAATTCCTATAATCAACGTTCGAAAATCCTTTCAATATTTTAAATACTTCTATTAGCTTGCCACGTAATCTTCTGCCTTCGAGAGATGGCAAATCTAATGTCCTGAGTCTTTCCTCGTACCGCCTGTTTCTCAGCTCGGGAATTAATTTTGTAGCCCTACGCTGCACTCTTTCTAATTGGGCAATATCTTTGTTTAAGTATGGAGCCCAAAATTGAACCGCGTATTCGAGCAGTGGACGCACAAGTGATTTATATAACGGTAAAATTACATCTTTGGATTTGAACGGGAAATTACGCGTGATATAACCCAGCACACGATTTGCTTTTTTACATGCATCCGCGCATTGTTTCGTGACTTTGAAGTCATCCGAGACTAAAACTCCCAGGTCTTTTCCCAGGCCTTTCATGGTATACTCTACCCTCAAATTATGGCAACCCAAATGCATCACCTTTCATTTACTTAAATTAAACTGCATTTGCCACTTATCCGCCATCTGACAATCAAGTTTAGGTACTTTTGTAATTTTTCTACATCCGATCTTACATAGGCACGATTGCCCAGCTTCATGACGTCAGCAAATTTAGAAATCGTACTAAATACGCCATTATCCAAATCGTTTATATATATTAAAAACAATAATGGGCCAAGAACCGAGCCTTGTGGCACTCCACTACTGATGTTGACCCAATCAGAACATTCACCATTTATAACTACTCGCTGCGAACGATCCTTCAGCCAATTTCTAATCCAATTTAATATCTTACCCTTCACACCGATTGCTTTAATTTTCATTAATAATCTCTCGTGCGGAACGGTGTCAAACGCCTTTTTAAAGTCTAGATAGATTACATCTACAGCTTTGCTTTCGTCGTAAACGCAAATCATTTTATGCAAGAATTCCAGCAAATTTGTCAAGCACGATCTCGCCCGCCTAAACCCATGTTTGGAATCTTTAATCAGATTATTTAGCTCGAGGTGGCTCACTATTCTATCTCTAATTACCGATTCTAAAAGCGTTCCAACTACCAAAGTTAGACTAATAGGACGAAAATTCGTTGCTTCGTATCTATTCCTATTCTTAAATATTGGTGTAACGTTTGCACGCTTGAAGTCTAAAGGGACTACGCAAACTTATAATGAGCGATTGAAAATTGCACGCAACGGCTTCGCAAGCTCATTCTTAAGTTCCTTTAAATGAGTGGGGTAAACGCCATCGGGCCCGGGTGATTTCGACTTTTTCATCAGGTTAATATATTTAAGAATTTCCTCTTAATTAACTGTTATATCGGATAGGCAAATATTACTATTATCTACTTCTTCAACTAACGATCCTAATTCGGACGAATCTTCAACAGTAAAGACGCTTGTGAAATGTTCATTTAAAATTTTAGACATTTCCGCCGGAAATTCCGTCAAACGACCATCTTTGTCTTTAATTGGACCAATTGAACCTTTTAAGGGTTTCCTACTGTTTACATAGCCGTAAAACCGTTTTGGTTCCTTCTTCGAATCCTTCGCCAGTATTCTTTCATATTTCCGCTTCGCATCTCTAACTGCCCGTTTAACTTCTCTTCGAGAATCTATGCAATTTTGCCGACTTATAAATGACTCATTGTTCTTATGTATTTGAAATTTTTTATTTCGGTCCTTAATTAAGCTTAATATTAGTGGGCTAACCCACGGCGCTCTAATCAACTTCGCTCTCTTACGGCGCACATACTTTACTAGGTCGAAATTTACACTAAGGAGTGTACGCCGAAGCTCAGTGCACATTTCTCCTACTGACCAATTCTCGAAGCGCATTCCCTAGTCTACATCCTTAATCCTTCCGCAAAAAGTATCAAAATTACAGCTACCGAAACGTGGGATGAGCTGAGTTCTCGTTTTTACTTCTACACACGTGTTTACTACGAATCTAATCGCATTATGGTCACTTGAGGCTAAATGCTCTCCTACACAAACATTTTCTACCAATGACTCGTCAGTCGCCATGTTTCAATCGAAGATATCATTATCACGCATTGGTTCCTCCACTTTTTGAACAAGAAAAATCTTCCGAATAAAGTTTAGTAGTCTCTCTTCAGCTTTATTTGACGTTAGGTTACTATAATTAACGTTTGGATGGTTAAAATCGCCGCAGACTAATGTGGTCCCTTTTCTAACCCAAGATGAAAGCATATCAAAAAGGGCAGCATCTTCTCTTTCTATTTTTCTGATGGAGGACGATATATGACCGCTAAATTAATTTATTTTTTGCATTACGACATAATTGGATTAATAAGGCCTCACTTTTCATTTCTGCCGTAGACGAGTCGATCGTTATAGCGTTTAAGTCATCTTTTATATACACTAATACACTTTTACTCTACCAGTTTGTCTATTTGTATAATGAATTTTATAACCTGGTATATCAAATTCGCAAACACTGATCCCCGAATGTGTATCTATCCAAGTCTCACTTAAGAATACGAGATGGTAGTCTTCCTCTAGAATTACGGCTTTTATTTCGGCAAGTTTATTTTTTAAGCTACGAACATTTGAATATATACATTTCAATTTGCGCTTTAAGTGTACTCTTCTATCACACGCGAATTGGTTCCGTTTCCATGCTCCCCAATACTCATTGCCCCTTCAAGCGAAGACCGGTCCGGCGCATGGGCATCACGTGGCCCCGCAACTCTCCTACTTAACCTGCCTCGTACTGACTGGTCTAAAATCCTACCCAGCCGACTGTTCCCCACATCGCTTAAATGGATTCCGTCCGTTTGATAAAGTAAAGGTTGGTCTTGAAATGTATCCCAAACGTTAAAGAAGCTAACTCCAGTATTACGACACAAGCGCTTAAGGCACTCGTTTGTATAAATAGCTCGGGACTTCAGACGCAACGTGGATTTTAGTCGGGGTAAAATACCAATTATTCCTACGTTATTCACTTTAACTTTCGCAGTATCAATCATAGTCTTAGCGCGGTTTACTATTCCCTATGGGGTGCTGTCGTATCTGTGGACATCATTTCTCCCTTCCAGCGTGAGGATCGTACGCCCGCCACGTGTTTGGTCCAATTTTTCAATTTCACTTACTACGTTATTTATGCGCCCACCAGGAAAGCAAAATCGTTTTCGTTTTGACGGGTTACGCGCTGTGAATTCCGGCTCTTGGTTTCTAATTAAAGAATCTCCAATTAGTACCGTTTCTTCTTCCCCTTCGATAGGAGTTAGCAGTGCGAAGGAGTTCGAACATAGTAATGTGAAATGCTGTTTCCTCGATGGTCTAGCCCCATTTCTAACGGTCCTAAATTGCGAATCTTGGGGTCTATATTGTGAATCCTGGGGTACAAACGAGTTTAAAATCCTTTGTTGCTGGTCAACAATTGCCTGATGATTCATACGAGTAGGCTGGCTGTCACGATTCCTATTTTCCCTCCCACGCATATCATGAAGGTTAGAATTTAGACTCGAATTTAATTCGTCGACTTTATGGTTAGTCGAGATAACGTCCCTCACGACGGAATTTAGTTCCAATTTAATTTCGCTAATAGCGTTAGCAAACTTACGCTCCAATGCATCGTTTAAAATAAAGAAACGGCAAATTCTAGTTTGTTCGATGTTAGAAGGAACGTAAATTTCCTTATTAAAAGAAGCCCCACAACTCGAACATTCAAACTTGATCACGGGCATTGTCGATTTCTAGAATACGGATGACGATAAATAAAATTTACACAGCCAATAAGACGGCCAATCTTTTTAATACAGCGACTAATATTATATGTGCGCAGGAAGTATCTATAATTATTAAGTTACTCAGAAAACGAAATCTGGGGGCACAATTGAATTAAGCAGGAGCACAGAGATAACACGTCTTTTCAGTCAGGACTCGGCGGGCGGAATGAGAACTAGGAGAACATGGAGATTAAGATGAAGAATAAGAAGAAGATAAAGATGAGGATTAAAACTAAGATGAAGATGAAGAAGATGAAGATGGAGAAGAAGAAGAAGAAGAAAAGGGTGTTCAGGGTGGTAAAATAAAGAGTCTATAAAGGGGATTAAAAAAGGCGGTTAAGATTAGAAAATACGGCCGTAGGCCACACCCCGCAGGGGTGCCTGTGTAACTAGGCTCTTTCTGTTAAGGAAGAGAACAGCGGCTTGTAAAAGAATTATTAGAAATAACTTTGATAAAAAACAAATCATAACCAAACTAAGATGAAATTATTATTCAAATACTCAAAATAATCCCCTTCTTAAATTATAGAGTTAGTGATGATGATGATGATGATGATGATAAGAAGAGGTTATTGTGATTGGGAAAGAAGATGATTGACCAAGGGTAACAGACAAATCTTTTTAGGATGTCGGAAGCTTTGTGCCTCCGAAAGTCCCCTGGTGAGACTTCTTGTGTATGTACGTGTAAATGACTTGTAGTCTTCCTACATACTCGTATATCTTTTTTCATCTCTCTATATCTTTCTCTCTTTCTGCCTTTCTCTATATATTTCTCCCTTTTATCCTTCTCCGTTTCTCTCTTTATCTATTTCTTTCCCTTTTTCTATTTTTCCACCTTCTCTCCTTCTATTTATATCTCTTTCCTTATCTATCTCTCTCGTTTTCTTACTTTCTCTTTCTCTTTCAAACTCTCTTTCTCTCTATTCCACTCTCTCCTGCCTATTCTTTTTTCAAACTTTATCTCCGTTCTCTCGCTTTATCTTTACCTTCCCTCTTTCTCTTCCTTTCCCCTATTTTATTTCTCTCTTTTCTCTCTTATTCTTCTTTGTTCTTACAATATCTCTCTCTTAATGTTTCCCTCTCTTTCTGATCTGCTCTCTGCCCCTCTCATTATCTCTCTCTTTATCATTCTTTTGCATTTTTCCCTTTCTTTTTCTCTATATCTCTTTCTCTTCCGTTTTCCCCTTCTCTTCCTCCGACCTTTTTCTACGTTTAGGAATTAATTTCGTCGCTTTTCACTGATTTCGTTATTTCGCACTATGAATTTTGCTCTGATAGTAGCAAGTTTCTTAACATCATTAAATTTGAAAATATACACATCCTTAAGTAAGCATACTAGTATTCAAAGCCCAAATGTTTTATGGTTATAGCTTGTGTGCTCTTAGAATAATGAAGAAAACAGTAAAAACCTTATCTTATCCTTAGCAAATTACTGAAATGCATTTGAAATTGCTCATCAAATAGCCTCCATTTGTCGAAATACATAGACAAATATTACCTAATGAAAGTTCCAGGATACACATCTCAGCTGTTAGGGCTAAGTAAGCAAAGAGAATTGTTATAGGAATTCTTGCAGTTTCATCCATATTAAACTCACCTATTCTCTACTAATTAATTGGAAAACATTATTAGTGTTTTCCTAAAATTGTGACTAATAGACCAAAAGAATTTTAAAGAAATAGGATATTATCAGGTTTTTCTCAGTGTTACATATATATGATGCAAAATGTGAGCAAAAGATGTTTAATTGCAAGAATGTCATAGGGGTAATTAGATACTTAATGAATGAAAAAGGTTGAGGAATTTTTCCAGAAATTTCATAGCAGTATGCTTGTCTCAAAATCAGTGTAAGGAAATACGCCTAGTTATATATGGAGGGTAAAAATGAAAATGAGAGCGGTACAATAGACAATTTTGGAGAGGATCAGTGTAAGAAGCATAGAGTGGCTGAAAAAGGTGAGAAAAGTTCATGGAGAATGTTATGAAAAAATTAGGAAAGGTATACTCACATAAGAACAATGGGTATGTATATTCTTGGAAATAAAAAATTCAAGAGTGTAGAGGTATCCCCTAGAATAATATTATTTTCCCACCTCCTAAGATATTACTTAGGGAGAGAAAGCCAGCCGTTACTTCCCCCCCATCCCCCCCAACCCCTCCGACTTCACCCTTTTTGGACTTACCGCCAGGTCTCCGCAAAATTCACACCGAGGCATGACGCTGAAATTGAAGGCTACCTCCCCTCCGTCACAATCCCCCCCCCTCGGGTCGGGAGATTACTTTGTAGGTTCATCGTGAACAGCTTTTATGGCTCCAGCCGCTGGTCGTCCGTCTGGCCTGCTGATCACTGCCGTTGACACTTCCCCGTAAGGAGACGCTCTGGGTGTCACGCCTGAAAACGAGGGTTCAAGAAAGCCTCTCTCTCCCTGTTTTGGAGAACTCCAAGTATATATGCACCCTCTCCAGGATTACAAACAGATTTGGTTAGACAAGGTTTCCCTGAAAGGAGTGCAATTCAACGAACTCTCTCCCGAGAAGTGTGAGTGACGGTCGCAAGCCACGGAAGAGCTGGACATCACACCCGTATTTTTGGGTCAGGGAGAAAAGTCTCGTGAAGCAACGTCAGCCTTTCTCAACCGCCTTCGGATTAAGTATTGGAGAAGCCGTCCTCCAAAGTTATTCTGGTGACATCTTGAGGACAAGAGGCCCGTTAGCTCGCTCAAGCCGAGTGTAGAGAAGTCATCCCCCTCACCCTTCGAAGTTCGTCCAGTGACCTCTTGAAGACAAGAGGCCCGCATCTCGCAAAACACAAGTTCGATAAAGTAGCTCCACCCGCTACTGGGTTGTAACTAACCTCCTCTGAGTAATAAAGGTCACCAAGACCTCTCCCAAGTTTGCCCCGCTTTACTCTTGAGTTTCTAAAGAACTAAATCACTCACTACCCTAAATCTTCCTAAATAACCATTAAATAACCCAAGTTATCTAATTAGTATTCGGAACCCAATTCCGCCATATTCCTGTACCCCTCTATATATCCATATTTATTGTTGTGCTTTTTATTTAGTGTATGTTAAAATTTATTTGGGCGTTGTGTTTGTTATATTGCATGGTCTTGCAGCTGCCGCTATCTATTCAAATCGCACTCTTAGAATAATAACAGTTGTCGCCTTGTTTAGCCTACTTTAGAGCCTGTGTGCACATATTCCCGTACACTTGGCCATACTTCGACACAAAGAGTGAATTCCATCGGGGTCAAATGATATTAATACCACTCAAAGTGTATATTAGTTATATGAAAGAGTTAGTTTTAGTGGAAAAGATGACAGATAAAATGGATATGAAAGTAGGGTGTGAAGAAAGTTGTGAAAGGGGTGCCTTTACTAAAGAGATTTTTAATTACGTTTAGCCACAGTGTCATTATTTAGGAAGTAACAATCAGAACAAAGAGTGTACCTATCAATATATTCCAGTTCTTGAAACAATAAAATGTCGTTTTAAGTACGAGTCTGTTTTTAAAGAGTAAACAGTAGGTAACATCAGAGTACCATCAAAAAACACGATAACTGTTGTTTCAATGATATTAATGATGGCCTTGCATTTGAGAGTAATGAACTAAGTAAAACTCATCCTAAGGCTTATTCTTTATCAAGATGCTTTTGAAACATGCAATCCTTCAGGGTCAAGTAAGAAAAAACATAAAATTCTTGGGGTGTATTTGACATTTGGCAATTTTAGAGTACATCTTCGCTATGTTGTTGATAACACCCTCTTAGTTCTCCTGTGTAAAGCAGTGGACCTGAAACATTTTACACATGGTAAAATATTCCATGAATTTGTTCAACATTAAAAGGATCTTGAGAATAATAGAATTAAGATACATAATAAAACTGTGAAGGGAGCACTAAATTGTATTTTTAGAGATAACTTGGGGTCGCATATTATAGGTGGCTTTACTGAAAACTTCAGTATTGTTGGACTCTACTGTAGATACTGTACCATCACCTGTGGAAAATCATAATGTTGCACTAAAGCATCTTGATAAAGAACAAAGTGTTTTGAATAATTTAAATGGTATTAAATTTAATTCTGTTCAATAGTTTGAAATATTATCATGTTTGTGCACCCAATCTTCTACCATGCTTGGAGCATGATACTTTCGAAGGTGTTTGAGGTTTTGATGTAGCCATGATTTTGAAGAATCTCATAAATGTAAAAGACTGGTTCACATATGCAGAACTCAACCAACGTATAACCATGTTTCCTTATCTTGACTCTGAGGCTGCCTCAAAGCCATGTCAGATAAATGCTGCCGGCAGTAGATTGGCTGGCCAAGCTACACAAAACTGGCGTTGATACGGCTGTTACCTGGATCATATTCGATGTGATGAAGATGATCACTTTTGGTAGTTGTTTCTTTTACTGCATGATATTCCTTTTACTGCATGATATTAAAGACTCATAATTTGGTCATCTTGCAATACTTATTGATGAAAATCTGGAAGACAAGCTATCATGTTTCCAAATGAGAAACTGAAGCTCAAACATTACTTTTTGAAGCACTATCCAAAGCTAACTTTTTAGTTTGGTCCGTTAATACGATTTTGGATATTGCGTTTTGAAAGCAAACATTGCTATTTCAAATGAGGTATTAAAAGTGCACACAATTTTAAGAATCTCTGCCAGACAATGAATAAAAAACATGAGCTATTACAGGCTTATAAACATGCCGGCTCCTTTTGGCAAAATGGAGTAGAGGTAAAAAAAAACATCCCTTTAATCCCAGATACATATATGTAATTCCTTTATTCAAAGTTCCCTCAAAAAATGTCAAGTTGCTGAAATTGTAGAAGTTAGTTTGGATGTAATAATAAAAAGCACTCAGTATATGAAGGTGCACTATGCTGTATTTGATTAATATTGAGTCTTTGTACACACATATTCTTTATAGTAGAGGAATTCAAGTCACAGCTATCCCAAAGCATATATGTATACACATTATTGCACAATTTGACACCCACTTCCTTTCAATGTATAGAGTCCTCAAAATTGGTCAGTTATGTACCTCTTAACTGGTCAAGAATGGAAAATCACTGTTAATCCCACTCAATCATGCCATATCTTTATAAGACATTGTGGTAGAAATAAGGTAAGTTGAAGAAAGTTCCAGGGAACACCTAATTCTTATGGATTATAATAATGCAAATCCCTATAATGATTTCTTCCTGGTACTAAAATTATATGGAATAATGGAACATGATTGCAATGAGGCAACGAAAGATTAAATGGAAGCTGATGACTAAAGTTGCATACAAATAACTGAGACTTGGACATGAATTGGTGGTACACAAGGACTATGATGGATATGAGGCCGATGATAGTAATGTGTGTATTACAAGTAGTCGAGACACGTTTATTTTGGGCAACGATGAGGCAGGTAAGTGTCAGTTGAAAGGCTAATGACTTAGAAACAGTAACTATTGTACATTACTCTCATGTACAACAAGCTTAATATCAGCATCTGATGCCTTTAATTTGAGGAATGCATCTACTGCACAGGATGGTTTAGTCCAGCATGCAGCTCTACGAACATAGTTTGAAAGGAACTTTTCCTTGGAAGAATTTCATTGACCCAATTTCTTTTTCTTTCTTTCTTTAAATCTTGAACTAAACACCCCTATGGAAAAAGTCAAAAGACTATAAACCCAAGGAGCTCCAGAGGGAGATCAGCCTGCAAATAAAAATACGATAGAGGCAAAATAAGAGTAAATATTAAATACGAGGAAAAAATATAATAATAACACTCTAAAAACGAAAATCAGGTGATGTCAGCAGATAATAAGAATGGGTTAGCTCCCCTCTTAAATGTTAGGAGATCAGTAGACTTCACAACATCACTAAGAAAACCATTCCACATCATGGTTGCAGTCATAATAGAACTCCTGGCAAACTGTTTAGTCCAATACCTGATACTATAAAATTTCACACTAATAGCAGTGGCTAGCTGCCTTGTATTATGAGCAAAAACAGCTAGATCAGGTAAAGGACAAATGCTAAGGATGTTTATAACTGTAGTACATTTTATGCAACAAGCATAAAAAACTCACTTTACGCCTATGCCACAGGGCAACATTAATACTTGGTAAAATAAGCTTGACTGAAAACATAACTTTATCCAGGAGCTTAAGATGAGAATCTGCACCTGATGACTACACAGGAGAGCTGTAATCTAAACAGGAAAGAAGGTAGGAATTAAAACACTTAGTTATAAGAGCTTCGTCTCAAAACATTCTAATACATCTCTTCAAGACACCAACTTTCTGGGAAACAGAGGACGCAATATTACGTATGTGCTGCTCAAAAGTCAATTTCTTGTCGAAAGTAACGCCCAAAACCTTAAAATAGTCACTGGTATTTAATACTGTTCCATCAATATGTAGATCAGGATGCATAGGCAAAAGGTTCTGAAACGACTGAATATCATATTCTGAGTTTAAGAAGGGTTAAGCTTCATGCCCCAAAGCTTACACCACTCATAGATACGACATAGGTCTCTTTTCATGGAATCAGCTACTACATTCCTTCGGCGGGGAAAAGGAGCAACATAAAAAAGAGTTGCATCATCAGCATATGCAATCAGTTTGTTTTGAAACCATCACACGTCACTTGTATAAATAATAAATAGCAAGGGACCAAGAACACAACCCTGAGGGACACCTGAGAGTAAATTTATAAAACTACTATACTGGGCATCAACACAGACCATCCGTGTTCTGGCAAGAACGAATTCAGTTAAAATATTAAGAAAAGAGCCACAAATCCTTGATAATCCTAACTTGTAGATAAGTGCTCTATGCTTCAAACGATCAAATGCGTGCCTCTTTAGCATCTTCAAGAGCACTTTGTGAAGCTGTAGAGATTGATTATTATATTCAGCAAACCTACAAAGGCGCTTAGAGAGCAGTTTCTCAAATGCTTTAGATAAGAACGGGGTATTTGATATTGGCTTGTATTCTGGATATGAGGATGGACCTAGTACTTTAGGTAATGCCGCAATATTTCCCATCTTCCACACTGATGTAAAATTGTAGCAATTCCTTTAGCAATACATCCGCAGACATTTTCAAGAAAATGGGTAATATCCTGTTAGGGTCGATACCACCATGACTGTCAAGATTCAAATGTAAGGTTTTAACCCACTAGATTTGAAGGCCATTGGACAGAATTGAGTTTCTGGAAAGCATGACTGAGGCAACAACAGCGACTAACCACACTGCTTACTATTAAATAGGTCAGCCAAAAGTTCAGCCGATACTTTAGGGTAGTAGATGGCACTTTTGTCAGCATTTAGGTGTGGGGGCATACTAGAATCAACTCTGAAGAGTGATGACTTAAGGGTAGACCACCACTCATAGTCACTACTGCTGGAGAGCAGGACCTCCTTTACTTAATCATTATAAGCTCTCTTAGCACTCACATAGGAATCCTGAGCATATATTCTAAGCTTAGAGAAATTATGCAACAAGAAGTAACAACTTGAACTTTGAACTTTGATGTTGAAGGTGGTGAAAGGTGTAGTAGATATTGATAGTGCTGAAGGAGATTGGAGTATTGCCCTGGAGCAGAGGGCATCACAGGCATTCTTCTCTTGTTTGTCTTCCTTGCGTTCCTCCGTTTGGTTGGTTCAGCATCAGCTGACCTTCCTGTAGCGAAGCTACTTTTCATTTTTCCTTTTTATATAGTCTTGCTTTTATTTTTATTTTTTTATTTTTTTTTTTTTTAAATAAATTTGCATAAATATCTCTTCTATATATAAACTATTTCCTCCGTCGGTTTGAAGTGGGCATTCAAGCCTTTCAATTTTGTTTTTGCTAACTCGTAGCCTATTTATTTTTGTTAATTTTACTCGTTTTGGTGATTTTTTACATCGCCAATGGGGGGGGGAGTTACTCCCCATCTTTCTTCTTGTTTAGCTTTTCTGTCTATTCGTTGTTTGGGCACTACGCCTCTTTTGTTTGTTTTTTATACGGTATACTTTTATTTATTATTTGTATGGGCACTACGCCTCTTTTGTTAATTTTGTTGTTGTTTTATTATTATATTGGAAATCATTGGGCACTACGCCTCTTTTATTTAATTTTGGATTTATTCTTTATTTGGGGGGGGGGGGTTGGGCACTTTGCCTCTTTTAACTTTACTTTATTTCTCGATTTGGAGTTGTTGCTCTCGATTTTGTTTAGATGATGATTTAAAGGAACGGTTGTCTTGAGGACTGGTATATAGCGTCCTGCATGAAAGGTTTGCTAGCTATCTGAACAGGGCTAATTGGTTTTCTCGGGAGCACGTTCTTCCACTGGGGAATAGTGCTCTCCTCGTAGCCCGTCCGATAGCATGCTGCGGAATCTCGAGGCCCGCATCTATTTGCGGGAGTATCTCGTTTTCTACCCTTTCCCAGGTCTTTCTCCCTAGCCTTTGAAGGACTATATTCAGTGGCTCAAGTCCTGCTCTTGCGTGCAGTTCCGTCTGCCGAATATAGTCCAGCCTCCTCGCGCCGGTTATAAGCAGGGTAGCCTTGTTCTGAACTCTCTGCATGTGTTTGAGAGAGGTAGAACTGGCCGCCTGCATAACCACCGCGGGGTACACCAGCACTGGACGTACCAGAAGGTTGTAAAGTTTACTGATGTTTTTTAGGCTGAGATCTTTGAACCTATAAAGTTTTCCAAGTTCTCTTCTGGCTAGGGAGACACGGCTGTTAATGTGCGCCTTGTACCCCGTTGAGGTAAGACGCAGACCCAGTACTTTACCCTCGTTCGAGTATGGGTAAAGTTCATCTCTGACGATGACATCGTCTCGTTTCCGGCGGTTCATAGGGATGATTTGGAACTTACGGCGGTTTGTTTTTATTTTCCACTTTCTTTCGAAACGGTTAATGTTTTCGATTTCGGTAGCTGTCTCCCTTGCTTGAACTCCAGCGTTCCTGTAGGAACCGGGGATGATTTGTGTGATGTCGTCTGCAAACTGCAGATACATCACATCCTCCCCAACTGGAGCAGGTAAGTCCAGCGTGTACACAATGTACAGCAGCGGACTCAGACAGCTACCTTGTGGAACTCCCGCCTCTAGTTCAAACTTGGGTCCTCTGTGGCCCTCGATAGAGATACGGGCTGTTCTTTCCATGATGTAATCACAGAGGACCCTTTCCAGGACCGGGTTTAGCTGGAGGCCTAAGATCTTGTATTGTAGACCTCTCAGCCAAACCTTGTCGAAGGCCTTCTGCACGTCGCGCAACACCACATCTACGTATCTCCCTTCGGCTTTGCAGCGGGCCAGCTTTTCGGTGAGGAGGGCAAGGGCTGTATCAGTCCCCCTCCTCCTGCGAAACCCGTGCTGCTGAGGGTTGTGAGCTTCCAGCTCGGAAAGCTGATCTTGTAGCCTGTTGGCTAGAAGCTTTTCGTAGATTTTGCCTACAAACTCTAGAAGGGAAATTGGCCTATAGTCCACCAGTTGATCTGGGGGCTTGTTCCCTTTAGGGATAAAAATGATTTTGGCCATTTTTAGCCCGTCGGGGAAGTAGCCCGTGTTCAGGGAAGCATTGAAGATGTTTGTGATTCCCTGAATGATCTGCCGAGGGGCATGTACCAGATTGTTCTTGGTGATGCCCGTCCAGCCTGGTGCCTTTTGCTTGAATGTTTTCAAGACTTCCATGACCTCTACCGTTGTTATTGGTCGGCCATGGTCAGCCATTTCCCTCCTTTCGTCAACGTAGGCTTGTGGGTGCGTTCGGTGTATGATCTGATTGAGTTCCTCAATCAGATGGTCCTCGAACTCCTGGTCAAATTCCGCATCGTCCTCTGGTGTAATAGAGAAGATATTTTTCCAAAACGTGCGGAATCTCTCCTCCAGAACCGCCGGATCCTCCAAGTAGTCATCGCCCTCCTTGATGCGGGTCTTTCCTCTACTTGGGAGTCCTTTCAACTTTTTAACTATTCGCCAGAATTTGTCGGGGGCCAACTCGCTGTCCAACCCGGCTATTAGGCTGTTCCAGATTTCAGCCTGCTGTTGGTTTATAGCCTGTTTTAGTTCGTCGCGTAGGCGACGGAGCAGCGAGCTTCGCTCCCGATTTGTACCTGCTCTTCTGATTTCCTCGTACACCTCCCTGTGCTCCCTAGCGATCTCTTTCATCTCTTCTGTCCAACGAGGTTGTGGAAGAGTTCTGTACCCTGTCATAGGTACACACTCGCGGTCAGCCTCAATGATGAGGGCTGTTATCCTTTCCAGCTCCCCGTCGATCTCCTCTAATGTGGCCTCACTTAGGTCGGCTGGTTCGTAAACGCCTAGGATTTCTCCGTAGCGTTCCCAGTCGGCCGAGGCGTAGCTCTTGCGGAGAGGGACCGGGATCTGGATCGGTGCGAGTGAGATGGTGGTGAGAATCGCTATATGGTCGCTGGGTACAGTTGGTCCTGGCTCGCTATAGTAATTGAACGGGAACCCACCACTTGTCATGATTATGTCGGGCTTGGTTGCCGCCCGAGAGGTTATATAGGTCGGAAATTCCGGTCCTATCCTCTGGATGTTTTTACGTCGCATAATCATTTCCAAGTTGTGGCCTCTGTTATTAGTATTACCATAGCCAGCCGTTCGGCATCTGGCGTTGAGGTCGCCCCCAAAGAACACCATCCTGCCGTGGCCAAACAAGGTGTAGAAGTTATTGAGGGGCAGGTACGCTCTGCGAGGGGGTTGATACGCCGACGCGATCACGAGATTGCCCACTAGTGTGGGCATCTCAATCGCCACGAATGACTCGTCCAGTTCTGGAAGGTGCCTGAACGAGAGATTCTTTTTGATTGCAATCGCGGCGCCGTCAAACCTCTCTTGAGAATGGTTTTTAGCAATCACTCTGTAGCCCGGTATCTTAATTTGGTACGATGTTGTGTTGATACCGTGCTCTGTAATCAATATGATGTCGGGGTCCAGCACACGGAATATGTTTCCATACGCCGTAGCTTTTCCCTCCCATCCATTGACATTGAGTGTTACTACTTTCAACCTGTTGTTCGGGTTTTCCATTCTTTTTCTGGCTTTTAGTGTTTCTTAGTGAAAGGACGTTTTCTCCCGTTCCTTTTCTTTTTGAATTCTGCCGTGGGTAGCTCTACCAGTGTATCCCTATAAAGGGTGATGTTCTGACTATTGAGGGCCTCTTCGACTACCTCTTCGTCACACTGGGCATCGTAATCCCACTTGTAGTATTTCTTTTTTATACCAACAAGTATTCTGTTGGTATCGTTGTCCTTTGGGAAGGGGAGTTGTTCTGACGCATAAATCCTCAGATTTATCTCATCTGCGTCTAGGGCCTTTTTAGTTACTCTCTTTTCCTTTTTTGTTTTCTTCATGCTTGAATCGGCATCGCTGTCTGAGGACTCCGTGGATTCCGATTCATCGGAGCTCTCCTTAACCGTCCTTCTCACGATCTTTGATCTGACCGCTGCTTCTCTTTCCTTTTTTGCCTCAATTCTTGGGTCTGTTCTTTTGGGTTTCTCTTGAGGTTTAGACTCCTTGACAGTAGCTGGTTGAGCCTCCTTGGGCACCATTTGTAGTTGGAGAACGTCCCCTGAAGGGGGGTCATCCGGGAACCACATTTGGTTCAGGCCATTCTTCGCCAGCATTTGGTTTAACTCTTTAGCGAAGCAACCAGGTTGTGTCAGGTTTCTAACGTGCGCGTATAAGATACACGTTAGAATTTTTGTGGAGTCCTCGTTTTGGAGCTTTAGGTATGTCCTATTTAAGTTTCCCGCAGATTGGGCGGATTTGGCGACTTGGGCATACGAGGTGTGTGCTTTAGTAGTCTCCGCTTTTTGAGAAATTTTTTGTTTGTTCCTTATGATTTCCTTTTTTTTCGGACAGGCCATAGCCATCGTCCGATGCCCTTGTCCGCAGTTTATGCACCTCTCTCTGGGGCTCTGGCAGCTCTTCCAGTGATGTCCTGGTTCGCTGCATCTCGAGCAAAGCTCCTCGGGTGCTTGGCATTCTTTTGTCGTGTGAGCTTCCATTTTGTAGCAGCGGAAGCAGAATTGGACAGAGTGGAACTCCTCCCTCTCAATCTGCTCCCCACTGACTTTGGCATTGAAAAGCAGGAGCCCAGACTCCTTTGCCTTCCTAGCCATGGAAGTTTCCCCAAAAATGATTTTGAAAACATGGGAGTAATCTGTATTATCTCGTTTATTTCTAAATTTGATAATGTCGGTCACCTTTGCCCATGCGTGATTCTTGAGGATTTCCTCTTTGATTTCTTCTTTAGAATGTTCTCCGATCCATGGATCTAGTTTCCTACAAATCACACTTCTGTGTGATTGGATCTGTGGGGGGATAGCAGGCGTAAGGCCAAGCTCCCGGAGAACTTCAATGGCTTCTTCCTTAGTTAGTGCCTCTATATCTTTTTCCGTCTCGCAGACGGCGACATAGCCCACGGGGACTTCCAAAAGTCTCACCATGGCGATTTTTAATTTTCCGTAGACGGCTTCAAAGACCGTCGCTCTGGCGGGTCTATTATGGCCGCTCATTGTGCGCAGAGGCACCCGGGGGAGTTGGTTCTGTGCCATTGCACTGGCCCCAAGGGGCGATGAACCACTGTGGGGTAGCTCCTGCTTCTGGTTCTTAGTGCGTTTTTATCCACTTAATAGTATGGGTTGTTTATCCAAAATAAACAATTTATCAATTTTATAAGAGAAATTTACTTTTTTTAGAGGGGGGGGGCATCCCCCCCCCCCGCCCACCGTAGCAAGCGAGCATCCGTGAACTTGAACTGCTGGATGAAAGGATGAATGAATGTGGGTGAACCCGGGGAGGCCCCTCAGACGGTTGGTTGTGACGGACTTAATGATGGGTGGTGATTGAATCAACTACCACCACCCGAGTGGTGCCGCCCCGTCCGGGGTTTGGTTATCGATGCTGCTTCCAACTTACACAGGGACGGTTGCATGTCCCCCTGTGGTCTTGGCCGGAAACTACCCTCAGAGATTAGAGCGAACTCTTCCCCGAAGCTTTCAGCATCGCCTCATAACCGGGCGACCACTGACGCCGAGTTCTGCAGTGGGCTAGTCCACAAACCTGCTTTCCTGGGCGCCCCCAATTATGCCTATCACACGAACGGCATAGTTGGAACGTGGTAAAATGGAATGCAGTTCAGTTCACTTCAGCTCCCCAGCCCCGGCAGGGGGGGGGGAGAATGCTTGGTCGAATTAGTCCGACATTCTTGGGCTCGTGATACTCTCTTTTATAAGTAAATTCTCTTATTCCCCGTAAGGAAACGTGAAAAAATTCACGTAAAAAAAGCTTCTTTGCTTTATCACCGAATGACTTTTCTGAGTTAGATGAAATGTGAAAATTCTTCTTTCCCGTCAAGAAGTAACATCTATTGTTCCTCCATAAATAGTAAGCTCCTTATTTTGCTTGATAGGCAAGCTTATATTCAGCATTATACCATGCTTATCCTTAAGTCTAAACTTGAGGAGTTTAGAAGGGATTCTCTTATCGATAATTGGGCTAAAATGGTCATTTAAGCATTCGATAATATTCGGGCTTCTATAAATATCCCTCCACCTGAGTGCCATAAGATTATGAAGAATACCATTCCATTCGGCACGATAATTAAGGTAAACATTTCTACAGAAGTGAACATCTGGAACAGCCCGATCCAAATCAACATTAATCTTAATCGAACTATAATCAGATGAGTCTCCTGGAGAATTCACTTCGCAGTTAACAATATTGTAACATCAGTAAAAACAAGATGAGGACGGTTGCCAGATTGTTGTGTGGGTTCATTAATCAGTTGCTCATAGCCAGAAATACTTGAAAATTTCAAGGCAGATACACCGTGGTTATCTGTAGCAGTAACAGAGTTCAACTACTCAATATGATGAGCATTATAATAACCAACGAAAATAAAGCAAGACTTAGCGTGAGACTGTTGAACTGCTGGTCATTTTAGTTAACAAACCGTCCTTATGAATTGCTTTCCGTATCCAATAAATTACTGTTAAATGGATGTTATGCTGGAGTGAGGCTTTGGTTGGGAACGCTGTGGCAGCACTGGTATTGCAGGCAGGAGTCAGGTTCACGGGCTCATGTTGATGCAAAAATATGGGTATCAGGGAAAGGCCGAAGTCTGTTTGGGCGTATACCATGCCAGACATAACTCAAGGTACCACTGTACTAAAAAAAAAAATTTTGCTTACATAGTTGACCCAGAGATAAAGAGACATCAAGAATATGTTTATCATAATTTTTAGGATTATTTTTTACAGTTTGCTTTAAATAGCAATATTTATTGCATAAGGTAAGTTGTTTGTATTTAACTTTTGTTATATAAAGTATATAAATCGTTATTCTAAAACTACTACTGTGATTTACATGAGGGTACTACTGTACTTTCTCTGTGAAAATGCGTAAAGAATGTAAATTTAGATAGAGTTATAGTTATCTATCCTTTGTTGTGATTAATCATATAACCATGTACTGACCCGAAAGCCTGACAGTTGTATTTATTCTGGGTAATATACTAGAGGCATTTATGATGTCTGTTCTTTTAGTTTTTATGTCTTTTCTGTTATCAGAACTTTCGAGTAATGGAAGAAATCAAAAAGCCAATTCAGAGTATTCTTCCAAATCTTTTTCCAAAATTTCTGGAGCGAGTTTGTGAAACACCTTATCAGTATAGATGTTGAATCAGAAGATGACCTATAGTATGTATGTTCAGTCATCTAACCTTGCCATGCTAAAAGACATTCAACTGCGCAAGCTTTTTAATAACTGGAAAAATTTACTTTATCTTATAAAAGTGCTACAAATGTGTATGCTATCTACACTAACATTTTATAAATTTGTGAACGAATTGAAATCTAGAAATACTTTAAATTTCAGAGGCAGCACTAATTCAACCATCACGACAGACTACTTCATCATACAAAACTATAATGACATGTTTATTTAAAAAGATGAAACCTAGTCCAAGAGCAAGAAGAGAGATGGTTAGAATTCTTGTTGATTAAATATATAAGATCTCTAAAAAGATAGGCAAAAAGGCACTAGCAACACTTGCACAAAAGATTGTGAAGACATCTAAAACTTTTCTAGATGTGATTCAAGGGACTCGTGTTGGTATTAAATACAGTTATATTTTGAGACAAATGCAGTTAATGATTTACAATATAAATATAAATTATGATAGAAACTCATTCAAAAGAAAATGTAATACCTCCCCTTTAATAGAGGAGGAAGGTGATGTGTGAGCTGGTCCAACCTCCAAAATATGATTGCATGATAAATATGGATCTAATAATTATATGCCGAGTGATTACCCAGATGGTGAATAAGAAACAACACAAAAAGATAAGCAAGGCTTACTCAAGCAGAAATAGAAACAAAAACGTAAGGATGAAGTGGAAGATTTTATGAAGGATACTTACTTTTTTCAAAGAAAAGATATCATAGAAACGAAAATGGATGTTCTTCATTTAAAAACTGAATGACCCTATTTATTTGTACCAGTAGGAATGTTTGTTCATTTTAGCAAGCTCACTGGCATTGCCATAAGAGAAAAATTGGATTCTGCCATCACAAGTAAGGGAGCAAGGATTCTGAAATGGATAGAAGAAGAACAAAGTAAGAATATAGAGAATCCAACAAGAACTTGTAAAAGCTAAGTGCTCTGTTGACAATTGTAATGAAGAAGCAGCAGCTATGATCCGAGCTGTTATGTCTTAACTACAGAAAAAAGAAGAATTGTTGTATATATGTGTAAAGGTTATTTTTTTTAGATATATTTATTAAAGGTAGTTGAAGTTACCAATATATACATACAAAAGTGAATACCAAACCGAACTGATAAACCACATATTCCAGTCCATATTCCAGCTGCATTATGGAAACAAGAAATTTAACTGTTTATGATGGACAATGTTTATTCTGTCTTTTCAAGTTCCTGTCCATCCTCACATCTGTCCTGTATTTTTGTCTGTCTATTTTTCCATATAGATCTATCACTGTACTCTTTGTGCCATGTGCTATCTGGTTGTACTGTTTTTATGAGTGATTTATTATGTTCGCTAAATTTAAAGGGCACTTTGTTATAATGAATTAATAATTTGCAGTCAACTGTATCTCGCCCTGAATTTGAGAAGGACCTTTCCCTAACACTATATTCAATAGGTTTTGGTAAGTTAAAAATTATAGTTTGTATCTTTAACATACCTGATATTTACCAACAAAAACATCAAACCTAGTTTTAATTTTTATGGTTATGATATGAAATGAAAGGATATGGAGCATTGCAATCACGAGCAGTGAAGATATTTGAAGTTTTATTGTTCCCTTTCTTTGCTAAAGCTATTAATTAGTTCCTATATGCTTAATGAACAGGAAGGAGATTTGAGGATATTTGCTGTAAAAATTATGATCAAGAAGTATCTTGTGGTCTTTCAAAAGATTTGTTGGGTTATATATAGAAGAGGTGAAACAATCATTATTATCATGGTTATTATTAGATGGGACTTTTGTGGAGAGATGCTGGAGGTGGAAGGGGTTAAATATCTAAAAACAGTTCTTTCATAAACATTAAAAATTGAAGGTAGGGGTGAGGATGTTTGGCAAAACAGGAAATCAATACAAGAGGTGCCTACATTATTTTTTTCAATACTTTCAGGGGAATTAAGGTTAACAATAACCAGATACATGCTGTCAATTGATGCTCTTGTTGTCACTGACCATATTGCTAAATTTACTGCTGGTTTAGCTATGCTGTTGGCCTCCTAGTACAACCTGAATATAATCTAGCTTATGGATTCTGCATCATCACTGAATTTCATTCAAAGGTAATGCATTTTTTAAAAAATAGAACATATGGTTAAATCTGTCAAGAACCTCTCCAGTGTTAACAGTAAACAGATTTTCCTTTTCTTTTGCTAAAGTTACTGAACATATTGTTTTTAAGATTCCTGTAGCTCTGGTATCTAGTTATAGCTTACATATTAGAATTGCAGTTCATAACGCTATGGTGAAAAAAATATTTTCATTATATATGTAGTACATTAGTGCTCTTCATGACATATATTTTGTTGGAGTCAAGATAGAAGTAAAGAAACATTGCAAGAGGCAATCTCAAGTCCATCTTAATGTTCTGTCACTGATTAATGCTATCACTGATGTGGAATGGAGGAGCTAAATCCCCCAAAAGTAATGTTTGTTACTTAGGAAAACTTTGTTTTATCTTTATGAAGAATCCTCATTATTATTTTCTTTCAATAAATCTTGGAACACTTTTATATTAGGTTTATTTAAATTAAAGTAACTCTCCAGGTTGGATGTAGTTCATTATCTTATTTACCATTTGAATTGTCCAGAATCTCCTTAGTATTAACTTACAAAATATAAATTTGTTTTATCATAAACTAGCTAAGAGGACCCGGCGTTGCTCGGGTTACGGCTTCAGAGGGCTACGCCTATAGAGTGGGCCCTGGAAATTTGACCCTATGAGGACACTTTCCATGCGGAGGACAAAGGTCAGGTCAACTCATAAGTACACAACTCAAGAAGAACCTCCATGGCAAGATTGGTCGCAATCGATCACAGTGTGCAAAGAGAGAGTCAGGTTTTGGGACACCATCCCCCTATGATGAAGCCCCCAAATTTGACTCATTAAGAACATTCCCAAAGTTAATAAGTATCCCTCAGGGCAAGTTTGGTCGCAATCGGATTAACGAGGGGCGCACGCAGACTCAAGTTTTAGGCCTTTCCATTGGGAGCCCAAAGTTTAACCCCTCCAGGACATTCTCTAAGTCAAGAAATACCTTTAGAGCAGGTTTGGTTGACCTGGGGCTTTGCCCCGCAAGGTCACTACCCAGGTCAAAGGGTACCTCCACAGCAAGTTTAGTTGCATTAGAATCAACGGTGTTCCCACACAGGGTTAAGTTTTGACTCCCCCTTGCGATGGCCTAAAATTTGACCCCACCGAGATAAATCTAGGTCAAAATGAACCTCCACAGCACGTTCGCCCACACATTGGTAAAACATACACAAACCCTCTTTTAGAGATATAGATTTTGGTGGAGATGCTATTAGTATGTTGTAACAATTTGATTGGTTTAATTGTTTGTACCTGGAGAAAGGGGCTGGTCATGACTATCTGGAAACTTAGTGGGCTATTATTTTTTCTATTTATTTATTATTTTTGAAGATTTACTTAATCAAAATTAGACATTTTTTGCTGTACTATATACCTTACCTTTAATCAAGTACTTAAGACTGTATTTAAGACTGAAAGCAACAATGCTACTTTTGTATCACATTTACATTATCGCAATTATTACAGATGGTGTCAGCAGGTAAAGGCGAGGAAACAAGAAATGGAGATACTCAATTGCATGAAAGTTCGCTCCATGTTTGGTGATGTACTTTAATGTTTAGAAGTTTAATTCATTATGAGATTTATAGAAACCTCTTTTTTAATGAAGTGTCAAGTAATTGATTAAATAATTCTATTATATCGTATTTTTCAACTTTGTCTAATGTATTTCTTGCTGAATTATAGTTTTATTTACTCAAATCTCCTTGAGTTACCACACATATATTTATGTAGCTTTTATTATAGACTATGTAGTGCATATATATGTATATTATAGTGTTTTAGTTTTTAGCCATTCGTGTTCCCATGTTTACTATAACTTGAATAACCTGCTTCCTCTGAAAGTATTCAACTAAACTGTCAGGCATTCCTTGTATATTTCAATTGTTACATTCCTTTTATGCCATTTTCTTAAACACATACAGTTCAAATAATACCTTCATTATTTTTCCTAAGAACGTTTTAAGAGACTGGAATCGATGAATTTATCTTAATATACTTTGGTTTAGGTGATGTGATTCCCCACCTAGGTTGAAAAATATTTTTGCACTTTTTTATTTTGACAAATCAGGTAGTTCTGTGTTACTCAAGTTCTGTAAATTAGGAAAATAATATTTCATAGTCATAAAAGGTCCTCAAAGTGCACTATTAGATGTAAGTTATTCTACCTCATGAACTTTAATTTTAGTAGTTATATTATTAATAAATTTAAAAAAATCTCGTGAGTCCTGAATAATCCATTTTCCGCAGTACACCAATCTCTCCAATTTCCTAATTATTTATTATCCAGACAGCTATCTGGTTAGCTATTGGGATGGGGGATCACTATTCAGTCACTACCATTATCGGGATATTGGTGAGATTACTGCTTTTTTTTATGGTTACTTTTGTCATAACAACATTGCCGTTGATTCAGGATGTAACCTCAATATATCAAATTACTAGAAATCTCTTACAAATTTATATTGTTCAAGTTCCTATAAACTTCAATTGTGTTGGCAAGTTCTGTAATTCAAGTGAAATACAATAAAATTGAGAAATACTTTCCCGCCTTTTTATTACAGAAAAATCCTATAAATGGTACACATAAAGAATCACGTAATATTTAACAGAGAAAAAGGAAAATTAACGGAGCATCATTTACAGAAAGCTGTAAATTTTACGGAAATTTTTGTTTACAGTTAATCGTAAATTATACATCAAAAAGTTTGGCAACCTGGTTGCCAGTAAATTTCCTGTAAAAATTAAAAACAGTTTTTTCCATGCAACCGAAAAGTTTCAATTTCTATTTTTTTCACTTCTTTATTAATCCTATACATTTTATATATTTTATATTTTCATAAGTTACGGCCTTAGCCGAGTGAAAACATCGCTTCTGAATGCAGCGAGTTTAAGCAAAACCGAGAGTAGATCTTCCTTGAGGTATAAGATTTGTACTGTGAAGCATAGAATGCTCCCTTGGAAGTAGGAAATAAAGTTTATGATAGTAAAATGCAGGAATCCGGTTTATAGTGAGACATAGATAACTTCAGACTTTAAAAAAGGCCAAGTTTTTCGGTAAAGAGGCAAAGTTTTGAAGAAAAGCCTTCCCAACGAAATAAATTGGACCATATTACAACAATCAATCCATAAAGTAGAAGATTAAACTTTTCCGAGCATTATATATATATTATGACGGAAATCAACTTTGAATCAAAGTTAAATGTATAACGAGGTAATAATGGTTTAAATTAATTGTGATATTGTTTATACAGTAATAGCTTTAGTCTACAACTCGTTCGAAACTTGATCGTCTGTTTTCAGCTTTGATGATAGTAAAAGAGGATTAACGAACAAGTTTTGAAAGAGAATTTCATTGCCCTAAATTCTTTTTACTAAAACAAACCAGGAATGGGGTTAAGTTTGCAACCAAATCATTGATTATTCCATTTAATATTTGAGTAGAAAATCCGATTTTCATCCTCGGCTCTTCCATAGTTTTTCTTCTCATATTTATCGAGTGTTCTTACTGAATGAAGCAATGATCATTTCATGTGTTATGGTTAGTTCTGTTCTAGTACCGATAATTCCTGTGATTAATATTCCTGTCCCAAGGGAAATTGGTTTAATAAGAACAAAACATCACCAACAAATGCATAAGACTGTTTAATTCTAGCCATTTCTTTCATACCAAATTAAGGAGAATTGGACATATCTACTTCAAATTGGTTCGAATGGTCGCGCGGCTCATTGGCATTTTTAAGGTTTCACGTCTTTGTTAAGAGGGCAAATCGTTATCAAAATAGTTGACAATAAATGCCACATTTTCCTCCGTTGGACACATTAATGTAGGTCATCTTTGAGGAGAACACCTGCAAGAAGCATTAATAATAGTCACAGATCGTAGAAGCAAATCGGGAGTGTGCAAAATATTTTGAACTTTGTGCACACTCTTGATTTGCTTCTACGAACTGTGACTATTATTAATGCTTCCTGAAGGTCTTTTTATATAATTTTACACAGTAGTTGGGCTGAAGGTTATGAACTTTAAAAAATATGCTTAATAATGCAGAAGGTAAAGAATAGAAATGTACACTAAAATGTAGGTTTAGGTAAATTACGTTAACTATACTAAAAACGACACGATTTTAGGTAGCTAGTTAAGAGGCACCATTCTGGACGAGATCCATTCACCGCATAATCAAATGCATATGGAGATCAGAATGTCAGGGGAGATTTTGAATCTTAGCGCATTTTTAATAGAAACCAGCGAGCGTAAAAAAATCAACTAAAAGGGATTTTTCCATCGAACTAAATAAATATAAGATGCATTTTATTTTGGTGTATGGACGTATTGTTTAACGAACATCCACCATCTATAACGTATGGCAGCTTTCAAACAGTTGACCCGAAGCGGGATGCAATCGAGGATTAACCAACCCCGATGTGGCTTAAGATGGCTGCATTTGGAAGTGGGGTGCCTTAGCTCACCCAGCGAGAGTAGTCGAAGTGCAATCTCACTAACATTTGGATATGATGCAGAGCTTTTTCTTCATAGAGATACTTGGCAGTAGAATCATGTATAGATCTAGGAATTCTTCCTAATTATTATCAGGAATGATAGTAATATCAGGCGTGCCAGTTAATGGATTCGTCTAGAACTTCCTTTCTTCCTCCTCGAATTCTGCGAAGTCCACTTTAAGTTCACTTTGCAAGGATTTCAGATGATGAATAATTTCATTTTTAAGTAATGGCTCAAGCCAACAGTCTTCTTCACTTTCATTAAAACTAGTTGAAAGGTCTTCAAACCTGGCAAGATTGAGGGCACCGACTTTTCTTTAGCAAATCTGAAGCTTGACAATAAATGCATGAAGACAATCCATCAGGTGAAATATATTTCTTTCCTTGCTCTGTAGCCTAAGATTCAACCTACTCAACTGCTCAAATATATCTGCTAAGTATGCAAGACGTGGCTTCCACAAAACTTGATTTAATTTACTCAAGAGATCATCTTTTCCTTACATTTGCATGAAAAATTTACCTTCCTCCGAAGTTCAAACAGTCAATTCACAACATTTCCATTTGAACACCAGCACACTTCGGATTAAAATATAAGAACTTCATGCTCCGTATCCATGGCTCAACAAGTGTTCTGGAAAAAGCGAAAGTTCAGATCTCCAGCTTTCACATATTGACACATTTAAGTTCTACCTCTAGGATCTTGCAAAGTTCATCATGGAAGGTTTTCGGCGCTAGTGCAAAAGGATGGATCACCCATTTATCTTGGTTGAATTTTTCCATTTTCTATTAAGTCATCTGTTTCTTTTTATTGTAGCATTAATTATGTAACTGTTAATTTCTTTTGTCGATCTAAGCAATTAAAAAAGAAAATTTTATTCTACCAGGACAGAATAAGGTTGAGGGAACCGCTGGTCTAAGATTTCAGTTGCAAATTTTCTAATAAATAGTCATCAAACATTTTTATCAGTCTATATGTAACAAAGAAAAAAGTACGAAACTATTTGTTTTAAAACTTTTTTGCCTTAATTAGACAAATAGTATCGGTTATACAGGGTCACTTTAAATTTTCCGCTCATAGATTATTTTAATAAAACAACGGACAATGCAGGAAAACAAATTCTATAATTTATAACTTAAACTTACCTCATCACAAATTACACAATGATACGGGACCAGAATATCTTAAAATTCATTCCGAAAAGGAACAGAAACGAGTTGAAAGTCTACACAATGGCGAAACTCGTGGGACTCTTATTGCATTCTAACTCGATTCAATCTCACTGTTGGACAAAATGTTCTTGACAGCTCCCATCTGATACCAAACTCTTGCTATTGTACTTTTCATATTCTTGATTCCCACTGAAAACTTTTAATAAGAAATTAAATATAAGTGGCAAACAAGAGCAACTCTCCTTACCCTCAGCGCCATACTGACGAGGGGACTGCTTTTCAAGCTGTTACTCGCCCCCTGGAGCCTTCACTCGGCACAGTGATTTTTCATGTTGATTTTGTTATCCGGTTGGGGATGCATCTCCAAAAAGAGCGAGCGGCAGCAATCTTCCATCCTTTATTTTTCTTTTTTTCTTTACCCTTCATCTTTTAAAACTATGTTTTGATACTTGGTTTTCTGGTGTTGAAATAGAAATTGAACTTTATTAAAAGGGAATATATTGATCGGGAACAGTTTGTTCTGAAAGAGTGCCCAACTCCTATTTTCAATCAGACACAGAAAGGAGACAATAGGGACGGGAAACCTCAGTAGAAAAAAATTGTTCGATTAATGTAGTTCAGTTGCACATGCTCAAGTGGCCGGATAATAGATCTGTAACTCTACTAAGTTCATTTGTAGCAAAACATCCTGAAAAATTTATCACATGATATGATAGGAAAAGAAAATTCAAGGAAGAAGTGCCTTACCCCAAAGTATAAAAGACAATATATCCACAGGTGATGTCGATAAAATTGATTCTTTATTGGCTCTCTACAGGACCGTAATTAAGTAGAAAAATTAATATTTGCACATTTATTTTAATGTTATAGATCTGTGCTGACTGGTGCCATGGCTTACTTAAAGGCCGGATGCTGAAAACTGTGGCCTTGGGAAAATAAATGTAATGAGCTGATATAATTTAAAATCTGACTGGACTAATTAATCCCTTTGCTGGACAAACTACGTAAGAAAGGAGATAAGGTGCCTGTACACCTCAAGGTCGTAAAATTTGTAGATTTCCCAGTCAGCCTGTTACTAAAACTAGGTTAGATAAGTTTAACCACTGGACGGTGTATGAAGAGAAAGCAAATAGATGCAAAATGGTGCATGATCACAAACAAGGTCTGCTGACCAAAACGTCACTTGCCCTCACTCGTTATGATTTATGACCTTACACCTTTAAGACATTCAATAATTGCATGAATAACCTTGGAAAGGCCTTGGTAATTATAACATTAGAAAGAGAATGTAAAATAACATAAGGGTTTTAAATATCGTTAGAATAGGACGACTAGTTACAATGTTATTACCAAAACCAAATAATTCTCGGGCTATCCTTTGGAGGACTTTCACAATTATATTATTTGGAAGAGAATGTAACACAATATAAGTTTTTTAAATTTCGCTAGAATCAGCCGAATAGTTATGATGTTATTGCCCCCAAAATATAATTTTTGGGCTGCTTTTTAATGGAATTTGAAGATGTGGTTGGTATTTTTAATTTCCCTTCATAAATTTAATCTTTTCCATCTTGAGCATCAGCTATTTGTTCTTCATTTTCCTTAGGACAAAAAATTATTCACTTGATTGTATTGAAACATTAGCCTACTTATACTAGGCAACTCTTCTTCCTTTAACTTCTTGTCGCTTTCACATATTGACTTGTCTATTTTACCTCTAGTTAATCTCGAAAGCAAACCTGATGTGGTCCAAAAGAAGTTACAAGGAAAGAAACTACCCTAGGAGACCTTACGGTCCATTCAAAGAGGGTACCTTTGGACTAGCAATTAAGCGGGCACATGGCTGCTCAATTATTTTGCGTCCCTAAAAGGCTACTTTTCAAGACTTTGTTTAGTTTTGACTTGAACTAGTCAACAGATTCACTGTTGACAACTTCCACTGGAAGTGCGTTCCACTTACCGCAGATACTGTAGGTGAAAAAATTTCCACACAGATTGCGGTTGTGACGCTTTAGTTCAAGTTTGAAGCCGTGATTGCCCGTTCTGTTCTCACTCAGTGTGAAAATATCCCGGTAGTCAACATTGTCGAACCCTCGAAGTATTTTGAAAACTTCGATGAGCTGACCACGCAGTCTACGGGTTTCCAGCGAGAACAGATCTAATTCCCTTAGTCTATCCTCATAACTTTTATGTCGGATAGAGGGAATCAGTTTGGTTGCCCTAGCTTGTACGCGTTCCAACCTTGCGATGTCCTTTCGAAACGTAGGACTCCAAAATTGTACGACATACTCCAGGTGTGGTCGAACGAGGGAGTTGTACAGACAAAGTACTATCTCCTTGTTACGGTATCCAAACTGGGCGCTTTATGTAGCCTAACATCTTTTGGGCTTTCTTCTCTGCCTCGATGCACTGTTTCGAGAACTTGAGGTCGCTAGTGATAGTTACACCCAAGTCCTTCTCAGTGTCACTTGATTCAAGAGCAGTGCCCTTGAGGATATACTGAGATTGGGGGTTTCTGATGAAGGTAAGTTCCTTCACAGAGATCATCATCTCTATAGGGGATTTAAATTAATTTGAGTTTCGTTTTTGCAACCAGAAAAGCTGAATTCACAGCAAAAAACAAATTTACACTTGCGCCTGAGGATATTAACAGGTTGGCTAGTTTTGTAATGAAAGTGTCTTAGGCCTGTGGCTCTCCTCGACCAAGGGATATCTTTTTGGCCTGCTTTCAGTTCTTTTGGATCTGTTTAAAATTGTGACTTTTTAATTTACAATGCGGGCTAGAAAAGAACTGTTCCCTCGTTCCCTCGTGGAGGCAGGTTCCTTCTTCTTTATGGGGCTAGTTATAACTTGGATCATCGACGGATGATTTCATGTTTGTCAATATTCCATAAATATTACTTCAGTCGGGAATTGCTACTATCATCTTTAATTCCTGAGCCCTTGCCTCTTGCTAGACTAACAAGGTTTGCAGGTGGACAACATCCACATGCACTATGCATTTCACGCTGCCGCACTTCTCAGTTTCAGCCTTGCCTTTTGCCAAGTACGGTAAAGCAGTGGAATGATCTACCTGCAGAAGTTATGCAGAAAGGAATTAATATCTTCAAACGAGGTTGCAATACTAGATTAAGGGTGGGTGTTAGGCCTCATAATTTTAATATTGATTTGATTTTAGTAGTTTTAAACCTATTTATTTATTTATTTACACATTTCAATTTCTTTCTTCTAACATTCATTCTTTCTCACTTGACATATGGACACTGTGTTCTGTGAAAGCTTGTTTTCAAGTTTATGGCTGCTAGGTTTTTCCCACAAGAATTTTGTGTTCATTATCTCAAATAATAATAATAATAATCAAGCCCTTTAGGGTAAATATCTTTTGCAAGATTGTCTGCTGGTAGTTTCTCACATGCACATTACAGAACGTCAACCAGAGTTTGGATTTGACCCTGTCTTGTCCTAATTTTAAAAGTAATTCCAGGTCAAATCCCATTGGTAGGATGGTAGTACTGAAGGGCTCGTAATCATCAGCACACTGATGAATATGTTTCAAACGGCGAAATAAGATAAAAAGTGAAATAGATATAATTATTAATATAATAATAGTCATTTAATTCCACAAGATGACAAAAATAAGTCAAAACTTTTAAGGACCTAACCAAGTATAACGAAATATTATATTAAAATAAAAAAATAACTTTAGAATTCATAAGTACGCTGCAAGTTTTGAGCCCCTCTCATTTATGTAATTAGAACGTTGAAAAGATTGACACGCACTAATAGCACAGTATTCTATAGTATAGCATAATATACCATTGCAGATTAGAGCATATTATATTATAGAATATTATTGCATACCATAGTATAGCGTAGCAAATCATGGCATACTATAGCACAGCATAGTATAACTAATATAGCATATTATATTATAGCATAGCATAGCACAGAATAGAATAGCATAGCATAGTCTAGTCTAGCCGAAAATAGCATAGTATAACCCCATATTTTAAAATAGAAGAGTAGAGAATAGCCTAGCTTAGCATAACGTAGTATTGTCTAGCATAGCCTATCTTTGAATAGTCTAGACTAAACTTGCATTGTATAGGCAAACATAGGATAGCCTAGCCTAAATTAGAATAGCCGAGCTGTGCAGGGCCTAACCTAGCCTTGCTTAGCATATTATAGATAGGATAGTATAGCCTACTTTATCCTACTTTTGCTTAGTATAGCCTAGCCTATCGGATTTTAGTATAGCTTAGCCTAGCTTAATAAACCCTAGTCTAACTTATAATGTTATATTATAGCCTAGCTTAGACTAGCCTAGTATAGCCTTGCCGAGCTTAGCATTGAGTAGTGTAGCCTAGCTTACTATAGCCTAACCTAGCATAACCATGTATGGCTTAGCATTACATGTCAGAGCCTAGCCTAGTGGTGCCTAGAGTAGCCTAACCTAGTAAAGCTAAGGAGGATAGGCTAATATAGCCTAGCCAATATATCTTTGCATGCGATATCCTAGCCTAGCCTAGCGTACTGTAGGCTAGCGTTGTATAGGCTATACTAGCATAACCAAACCTAACATATTATAGCCTAGACTAGTATAACATACTATACCCTAGACTAGAATAACCTTGCATAGCTTAGTTTATTATAGCCTTGGTTAGCTAGCCAATCGTAGCCTAACATAGTATTACCTAGCATAGCCTAATATACCCTAGCATAGCCCTCCCTAGTCTATTATATTTAAGCCTACCCTGGCATAACATAATATAGCCCTGTCTTGCCTAGCCTAGCATAGTATAACCTAGCACAGCATTAACTATCCTAAACCAGTATAGTTTATACTATCCTATTATACCCAAGTCAAGAAAAGCTTAGTATTGTCTAGCCTAACATAACATATGCTATCCTAGCATAGCATTTTATAGCCTAAACTAGCATAGTATATCTTTCCATTGTACATTATATCTTAGCATAGCTTAGAAAAGTATAGCGTAGCCTATAATAGCACAGGATAGTTTAGCCTATTCTAGGCCTGCCTAGCAGAGTATAGCATATTATAGCCTAGTCTAGTCTAGCAGACTATCGGCCGAATAGTTATGATGTTATTGCTAAAACAAAATAATTCCTGGGCTAACCTTAGAAAGGCTTTGTCCATTACATCTTCGAAAGAGAATATAAAACAACATAACGGTTTCAATTTTCGCTAGAATCGGCCGAATAGTTATGATGTTATTGCCCCCCCAAAAATAATTCTTAAGATAACCTTAGAAGTACTTTTGCAATTATATCATTAGAAAGGAAATGCAAAACAACATAAGAGTTTCAAATTTCGTTAAAATCGGCAGAATAGTTAGGATGTTATTGCTAAAAGAAAATAATTTCCGGGTTAATCATGGGAGGACTTTTGCAATTATAGCACTCGAAAGAGAATGTAAAACAACATAATGGTTTCAAATTTTGTTAGAATCGGCCCCAACACTTTTGATGTTATTACAAACACAAAAAAGCAAACGGGGACCGACCGACACACACGAGACTCGTACGCGACTAAAAATGTAATATTGTAACAAAGGAAAAATACACCAAATGTAACATAAACCTATGTTTTGTACCAAGTTGAAAATGTTCTTTGGTTTATCATATTCAGAAGTAATGTCACATGTAAATGTATATTTACATGGCAAATTTCTCCCACATGTGCACAATGTATGTTCAAACATACATACAAATAAAATTGTGACTATGAATAATTTAACTCAATCAATATATGGATATCTGTTTTAGTGTTATTTTATCTTAAAGAATAACAGTAAATATATATATATATATATAAATAAAAAAATTGGTCTTGTCCTAGAGAGGGTTCATTTTTCGTTATATATTCCTCACCATTGATGAGACCAACGTGAATTCCCACTCTAGAAAAGATTCACCTCCTGGTCAAGTCTCATCATCGAGAAGCCAGAATTTCTAACACAGGGATCGTTCTAACTTCTGTTCATCCAAGATCCTTTCCCTTACATCTTCAAGTCAAGAACTCTCGCCTCACTTGTCCACTTCTTCGGGATAAGCATCAGCTGTTTTTCCGAATAGACTCGCCACGCGTCTCTTTCACCTAGTGAGAAACATCAGCTGTTTTCTCAGCCATTCTCACGTCAGCAAGGAAGGCTCCAGTCCAACTCTCCTCTAATTAAATCATTGAGGAGGTTCTCGTTCAATGTCATCCAACTGCTGACTCCCTCTTAGTTAAATGTAAAGGGAATCCAAAACTTATTTATGTTTGTTAGTTACCATTTCGTGTGAAAGTGATTTTTGCGTCAACCATCGCGTATTACTCATTGGTAGTGTTATTTTTTATCAGATCCTTTTATTATAGCATTAGTATATTTAAAGATTTAATATTTAAATTTTTTATGTAATTAAAAATATATTTTTGTTCGAGTTGTTTAATTTGATCCTCGAACGCTGCAAATGGCAATAGATATATAATAATACTAATCCTTCCTGGTTAAAGAATCATATTAAGTAGTGCACTCTAAGAGAAAAGTCGAACGGATTTACTCATGTATGAATCAGTCGTACATACGTACTCTGCCGTAAACTACGACATATATATATATATATATATATATATATATATATATATATATATATATATATATATATGTACCAGGCAATGGTTTGGCCACTCCCCCTTGCGTGTGGAGCTTAGGCTTCGCTACTAAGATTAAAATCTAAAATCTAAAAAAAACAGCCATGGTTAATTTTTTATACATTTTCTGAACTTCGCCAATTATACTAATTTTAAAAATGAACTCTAAATTATTTCCGCACTTTCAAAAGCTCACGTTGCAAAAATATAGTTATAGATAAAATAAAAAAGCAGCCTTACTTAAATTTTAATCAATTTTCTGAACTTCACCAACTTCGTTTAAAACATTATAAATTATTGGATAATCATATTTATTTTTTCTGAACTAAACTATTTTGTTTTTTCAAACTCTAAAAAAATTCTTAGAAATTACCTTATGAAAACTTAAAATATACTTAAGTCATAACCAAACTAAGATGAAATTATTATTCAAATACTCAAAATTCCTGTTCTTAAATTATTGAGTTAGTGATGATGATGATAGTGATATATGCCTTTTGAAAAACGCCTTAAGGTTTGAAGCCCCCCAAATATATTTGTTTCCTTACGAGGGCAGCCTTATTAAAGAACTTCATTCCTAATCTGATTGATTAAAGACAATAAAACTGCGTTCAATATGAAATTATCTGAAAGCATCCAGCGATAGTAACCGCTTAATGTTTGTGTCCCTGCAGGATAATGGACTACTGCACATCGCACGGTGAATTGCGAGATATATTAAAATTTTGGTTTGGGAGCTATTATCTCATCGGCCATACTCTCTTGTCATCTTTTCCTAACAAAATAAAATTTAATTATGGCTCGTGAATAAAACTTCATTTTCTCAATCTAGTTCCTAAGGTAATTAACTTCTAGCGTAGAATATGCATTATCACTAAGTACCGAGCATACCGGACATTTATATGATTTTGCATTCCTTAACAATCCACAAAACTCATCCATAATATATATATAGGCTCGCCATCATCTCAAATGCAATTTAAATACCAAAAATGAGCTAAGAAAACGAAATTCAAATCTCACAAGCACAAACTAAATCAAGCTTAAGCATAAGAAGTCGTTCCAACATAAAGGCTGTGTTATTAAGGTAATAGAATTCACCTTTAACTAGTAGATTTTTACCTTGTAACCCCTAATGATTCCTTAAAGCAAGCACCAAAAGAGAGCTAGTTTAACTCTTGGCATCTACTTGTAAACAAATACGGCTTCGACAAATATAATAAACACTGATTCTGGCTCATTAAACTCATATATATTAATAACTCTTTGCACTTATTTTATGTAATTACCACAATTAACAATATTACAAGACATATAAATCCTCTTCTATTGATAAAATACAAAAAATAAAGATATCTGGATTAATGAGAGTCTACTGAAATTTGTCTATATTCTTCAACATCTTCTAGGGCGTGTTGGAGAAAACCAAAGTTCCAAATTAAAAAAAAATGAAATGTAAGCGTAGGAACTATTGCATTGAAATCTAAATACAGTGCTCTTATTTTCATATTTTATGACAGAAATGCGTACATGTAGATTGTTACATACGATAAGATCTTATGTTTGTTCGGCTAACTTCTATTGTCTCTAATTAATATTAGGCCACCCCGCGAAAAAGAATTCATACACAGATTATGATACTTTATTCACAAACTTTGGTTAGATATTTCTGGATTAAGATTGCATTACACTTTAAGAAGAATGTGTTGAAGCAAATGATAATTAATTCAAAAATATATTAATTATATAGAAATTGAGGAAGTGTTTTTTTACTATATAGCGAAAGTCAATAAGCATCTCTCTCGGAAAGTTTGTGAAGCGAGATCTGTGACCAAAGTTTTGAAGTTCAAGGAAGTGAAAATTTGTGCGAGATATATCAACAAATTCTCTGTGGTCCTTTCGGGTGAGTTGGCAAGCAATCCTACAGATGTCAGTTACAGAATAGTTTGCCATTTTACACATGCCAAAATGTTAGGGTGGATGAGGCAACTGAAAATGTACTAAGGGTCTATAAACCGAATAGCAATTTGAAATCTTTTTGACAACGAATAGAAATGCTAGGATAGGAGGAATCCCGATTTGATAAACTCCTTTTACCAAATAGAGTTTTTTCCTTTTCTTCCCTCTACACAAGAAGAGTATGAAGAGGAGACTACTTAGGTGGCTCTGATGCGGGAGGTGTACGGAAAATGAAAAGAAAAAAAGAAGAGGAGGCGCTTGTGCTTTATTTAAGGACAGAAAGGAACCTGGGCAAAGTAACGCGGCACCTTTTCCTTTTAGGATGACGAATATGTGGAA
Organism: Ceratothoa steindachneri; assembly: GCA_963969495.1. Classification (NCBI taxonomy): domain Eukaryota; kingdom Metazoa; phylum Arthropoda; class Malacostraca; order Isopoda; family Cymothoidae; genus Ceratothoa; species Ceratothoa steindachneri. The sequence continues at coordinate 73,636,844 of OZ018321.1, forward strand.
AGATGAAAATAATGAGAAATAAAAGACGAAAGAGAAAACTGAAAAAATTAGGACAAAAACTGCCTTAGCAGATAAGGCATCCCAAGTTTTTGTGTACCCTAATATGACCTAACCTAACATAACATTTAACTAAAACTGACCTTGCTTATTGTAGATTAGGTGTTCAGATTAAGCCAAGATAGGTTCGGTTATAATAGGGTTGATAATACTTTGGAGTGCTTCATCTTTACAAGATCCCATCGGCCTATATGATGAGACATTAATAGTAAATATATCTCATGGGAAGCAGTTCCTACAAACGTAACACGCATGGGAAGTTCCTTAGTAGTTTAGTTTCTACCCACTAAAGCAAATTTTTTTCTACAGCTTTGAAGCAAATATACCGTCTTGAGAGTTTCGCGGACTTTTATTATAGATATAAATGAGAGGATGGATGATTAACTTACTGCTTTCCAGTGACAGTGACAAGCAGTATTTCGAAAATTTAGGTCAGGTTATGATCTAATGACAACGAATATTTTAGCAAGTGTCAAAATAACCGAGCCTAAGTTAACCTAATTTAACCAAACCTCGTGTATGTTAGGTTTGGTTAGGTTAGGTATCTCTTACTATTTTCACACGAATTTTATTTAATTATGAACAAAAAAAAACCCTAAGATCCACTCAAGAAGGCAAAGTCTAAATTCAGAACGGTAGGATAGGTAAAAGGAAGAAAAGATATGGAATAAGGTTTCACAACTTTTATTTCGCAAATATTATATATTAAAGCAAAATCTTTCGATTCTATTCAAATATGTATTTACTCTAGTGCTGTCCACGACAATCTTGTTCAAGCAATTGCAAATCTGTGATATTTTTATAAGGAAAATAATTTTCTGCTATCGCAGTAGTAAATATTTTGTTTACTAAATTAAACCGTTATTTCTAGTGGCCTCTCGGCTATCTAGTCAAATAAGGATTCAATTTCTTATTTGTAAAACCTTTACGTATTTTATATACTTCAATATGTTTGCCGCAACTAAGACGATATTTCAGTGAAACTAAATTATCGTGCCTCATCCTTTCTTTGTACGATCTTTTTCTAAATTTAAGAAATAATTTCGATGCTCATTGATTATAATTTCCTTTTAAATATATGGACAAAAAACTGTACCTCATACAAGCGCTTCATATAATGAAAGCAAATATCTTTCGATTTAAACGTTATATATTCACGGATGGTGGATTTAACTATGCTTTCATTTGTTCGCCTTTTCTTGTTCTTTTGACCATATCTAAATTTAATATTACTATACTTTTAAGCCTGCAAAAGGATGTCAGGTGTCGTAAAGCAGCCGTACTGTAACTGATATCTAGAGAAGTTTTTTCCCTCATGGTCCCACCAGGCGGAATTGTTTGCTGTCTCAGCAGCAATGCCTACAGGAAAATGGGTGGCTATGTGTAATCCAGAGATTTCCGCTTCTTCTCTCTTTACCATTTTTTTCTAAAGCTTTTTAAACATTCTTTATTTTACGCCATTGTTAGAACTTATCTTTAAATTTGAGAATAAAATATATACAGCCAAAGAAAAGTGTTTTAGTTTCTGTGGTTTTTGTGTTAAACGGGGGAAGCACTGGTCTACATGTGGAAGGGCTTCTAAATTCTTGGTAAATTTTTAAAGTGCTTGGGTTTCAGAAGTGGTTGGAGCAACGATTCCTGGAAATGCGAAGGAGAGCCTCACCTGAAAGTGACTTCTTAACGCGTTGTTTAGTTGTATTCACAGCAGGAATTCAAGCATTAGGAACTCTGCATTGACCTGAGGACATTCCGACGCAAGGATAGGAACCAAACAGGAGGGGGTGTTTTTTAAAATTTAATTGTCTCTTCAGCCTAACTTCTTTGGCAAACTATACAGCTTATTAAGGTTGTGATATGAAACTTGTAGGTGGTCAACCTTTAAAAATTATGATCTAAGCTACCGTTCTCACTAAGGTACTTAATATAACTATATACATATAACAATTTCCGGAACTAGGTCACAATAATATTTGAAAATTTTATTAAAAAAGGTATGTACGTTTCCATTCTTACTTGACTGTGCATGAGCTAGGAGGGATATAAAATAAAAAAAATAAATTAAAACATACTAGGGTGGTACATGGGCATTTCTATTTATATCTAAGCCAATCGCTCATTCAGTGTAAAATAAATTTGTAGATCATTCCTTGATAATATTCTTAAGAAAGGATGGGAACCTAAGATGGAAGGAATCTCTTAGCGCGCCAGAGGGACCGAAATTAGGGTTTTAGTTGCATAATCCCAAGAGAACGAGCCTTCAAAGGTGGCGGCTTATTATTAGAGACGGGGTGGGCGGTAGGATATGAATTCACGAGAAATAAAAAGGCTCCTAAATTTTGCTTAATTTTAATTTAAACAATGGTTACAGGGGGCTGAATTCCTCTGGGCTTATAATAAGAGTAAATCCTGTATATATACTTATACACACATATATAATTATTTATATATTATATGCATAAAAGGACAACTATTTTAAATATACATATATATATATATATATAAATATATATATATATATATATATATATATTATATATATATATATATATATATATATATATATATATATATATATATATATATATATATATATATATATATATTGATAATATCTCTCACAGTAGCGCGAGAGAATGATGAAGATGAATACAATAAACCACATTGAAAGAGAAAACGGTTTTTTTTTGTTTGTTTTTTTACAGTAATATTTATTACCTTTTTTCGAAAAAATCCGTTTCGGGAGGCGATTCGAACCATGGACACTGAGGAAGCGAGCACCGCTTTGATCCCAGTTAAAAGTATGCCGTTAGTAGACTATTCTACGCAGAGAACCAAAAAATTACCTGAATAGAATAGCTTTTAAGGAAGAGTTTTTGCCAGTTCAAATGGGGACTAAGAAAGAAATAGAAAATTAATTGGGAATTCAAAGAATAAATGAGGAATAGTTTAACTATCCCTCATTTATTCTTTGAATTCCCAATTAATTTTCTATTCCTTTCATAGTCCTCGTTCGAACTTGCGAAAAGTCTTCCTTAAAAGCTTTTCTATTCAGATAATTTTTTGAGCATAATGTAATAAAGGCATACTTTTAACTGTGATCAAAGCGATGCTCGCTTCCTCAGTGTCCATGGTTCGTATCGCTTTCCTACAGGAATTTTTTCGAAAAAAGGATATATATATATATATATATATATATATATATATATATATATATATATATATATATATATATATATATATATATATATGCAACAAAGCCCACAGAAAAAATTAATACGAGGATTACAAGTATTTCGAACTTTATTTCGAGTTCTTTATCAAGGAATAACAAAAGTATTAAAAAACGTAATATTTATAAAGATGATAAGCACATAAAAAAATAATATTTATTTGATAAAACAAAATTAACTCTGGCAGACAAAATCATTTTTTGAATTTTTAGGAATTATTAACAACTATTTGAACCAGAGAGGAAAGTCAAGACACTTTAAAGTATATTTGAGCAACTTATGGCCTATTTGCATACAAATAAAGGGAATTCAAGACATAAAACTATATACAAATAAATACCTCAGCCTGTAGGCTACTACAGGCTCAGAAGTGCATGTTGAAAGCAATCAGAGGGGGTACACCTTAACTAGGTTGGCCTGCCTCTTGGTGGCACCCTTGGTGGTTACCAGGACACCCTTACACTGTCCTGGCTCGACAGAGGCTTCGTCCAAAATGGTAGGGAAGGTAAAGGTGTCCTTGGAGAAAGCTGATTTCATGCGGAGGGAAGAAAGATTAAACTTACCATCCTTCATGATGGCCAAGATCTGGGCAACATAGCACACCAATGTACCCACGTTCCTTTCCTCTTCTAGCTTCATCTCAACAAGAACAAAGTCCCCCACCTGGAAAAGAATTGAAAACTGAGGTAAAACAAAACAAAAAATAAATATATATGCCAGATTAGGCTAGTCATGATTGTAGGGGAATCGTCACTTCCCCCCTGTTCTCTCGTCGTGGAGTCACGAAGCGGTTCCTGCAAAGACATCTGGCCGCAGGCGTCGACGGGTCAAGCGCGTACCCGCCGCGCCGCCCCACTCGGCGCTATGAAAGACCTAAAAGTTGAAATGCAAGATCTTTCCCAGGAGAGTGAGATTCAATTTCACGTCAAATAAGGTATTGGAGACGTGTTTCTCCCAAGCTCAAAGGCAACGAGGAGCCGATGTAAGACTTGGTGGGAAAAACCGTTTAGCATAAAAACCCTCCCGGGCCCGCCATCAAGCCTTCCCCCCTCTTAGCACTCCCCCAGTGGGGGGACAACTTATAAATAAGGAACAGTGAGGAAAATCGGGGTAGTATACGTCAGTCTCTAGGTGACGAAGTCCCCGAATTAAGATCGGGCTACCGAGACTGGACAGGTAGATTACTTGGCTCACCAGACCAAGAACTACCTTGAAAGAGAGGCAGGGCAACCTACTTTAAGGGGCTAAGAAGCAGCTCATCCTTGAGCTAGTCCCTGGTTATCAAACCAAACGTTAAGTTAACTTTGTTAAGTTCAACTTACTCTCGTCAGAGAGACTCCTCATATCCTGGTGCATCTTATACACCAGGGGTATTCCTCGTCCTTGAGGAATTAAGAAAAGAAGAAGGTGAAGGCTTCCCCTCGAGCCCGTTACTCGGTGTCCACACCGAACTCATAAGTTAACTTGGTTAAGGAACCAAGTTCAACTTGTTCTCGTAAGAGAAATCCCGCTCCGTTATATTCGCCTTGAGGAAGATTGGAACTAAGAAGAAGCTCATCGTCGAGCTAGTTCCTGGTTCCCAAACCGAACTTTAAGTAACTCATTCTCGTCAGAGAAACCCCCCCGTCCCTCCTTGATCCTTGCTCTTGAAGAAGACCCTCCCCGAGTTCAGTCCTCGTCCGTGAGGATTCAAGTAACGAAGAAGAAAAGCCCCCCCTCGAGCTCGTTACTTGGTGGTCACACCGCACTCCAAGTTAACGTGGTTTAAGAACCAAGTTCGACTCCCTCTCGCCAGAGAGACCACGACTACTTTGGTGCCGCATAAAGCACCGTAATTGTTCTCGTCCTTGAAGAACCCCCCCCCCACCGGAATACCGTGTGGACCCCCAAGCTGCTACCCTCGCCAAAAGGACCTTGTGATCCTGCCCACCTACCTCTGGCCAGGTGGCACGCGTCGTGAGACAATAACATTCCTGAGGGATTTAAACTCCAGTAGAGTCCGTAAGCCTAAATTTTATATATTGCTGTGTGTAGAGAAATTATCCAATTTTAGAGGGTCCAACTAATTGAATTAATTCTTGTGTATGATAATATTCTGAGTATTGTTGTGGTTTATGTTTAATTTTGAGTATTCATTTGTTAAAGTTAAAATACAAGTTCATTTTGGGAATTATTGTGCGTTTCTCTATATCCTTACGTGTTTCCAACGGCTCTATTCTTTAAGATATTATTATAATATCAATATATTAGACACTTAGCACTCTTAGCACTCTTAGAACAAAAAGAGGGGGGCATTCTACGACACTGAAAATGAATTATGATAATTGAAATATTTTGGCTGAGAAAATATAAAGTTCATACCTTTTTGCTGAGAAGGTAACAGAGCTGCCTTCTCAGCAAAATGATATGACAATTCTTTCCTATTTTCCTCGTCCTCCACCTCATCTAAAGAGTCATCGAGCTGCATAGGAACAACATCAACAACTTACTCCTCACTATTTTGTTCAAAAATATTAGTAAAATAAATATTAGCATTATACATGTTTTTTAACAATATTTAAATATAAAAATCAATGTGGAGCCATTTATATATATATATATATATATATATATATATATATATCCAAAGAAGTACAGTAACGTACATTTAACTGCAGGAAAAAAACACTAAAGATACTAATGGAAAGAGAGATGCTTAACTTAGAAGCACATAAATTTACAAGTCTAAATGTAATTAGAGGTGGCTGCTATTGGTCAGCAGCGATATTTTTTAGTAGAGGAAGTACAAATCACCTGCTTATCAAGGTATTAGTGTTGAATTGCCAACGGAAGTATTATTAATGTTAATTGAATAGTTTTCATTTGAGATCGGGAGAAACAAACTAGAAGAAAGTCTCCCATGGTACATGTATCATTCATGTTCCTAATTCTCTTGGAGTATCTTTTGCTTTCGCCAATGTATACTTAAGTGAAAATTTTTCATGGAATATAATATACCCCCTGTTCTTCATCGGTGGATCTACTTTTAGACACACCATTTCGGATCGTTGTTTTGCATTAAAAGACAAAATGGATGTTGTTGGCTCGTGGCAATTTTTAAAAATTAATTAATTGAGGCGAATAAAGGAATGTAACCTAATATTATTACATTCTTTTACCTTAGGATTAGCTGGTAAGTAAAAGTTGGTCCTGGCCCTACTATGACATTTTTCAATGAACCAAAGGGGACACTGAGGCTCAATGAAAGTTTTGATGATCCTGTTGATTTGATTCTGCAGAAAACTAGGATCACATATGTTCTCACGAACAGGGAATAAACTACCGACATTATAACTGATTCGGCGTGGCACGAGAAATAGTTAATGTAGGCATTAGAGTTGATTGGTTTCCGGTAATCAAAACAATATTTTCTGTTCTTTACTTTAGATATTTTGACATTCAGAAATGGTGAAGAGTTGTTTTGTTCCCATTCTACTTTAAGTGTAAAGGTTGGGTAGACGTTGCTTTATTGTTCATAGACAGAATCAAATGCGTTATCATTAATATGCCATGTGGCACATACATACATCATCCACATAGCAGAACCAAGATATGGGATTAGGTAAGATAGTGGGGAGGAGGTGTTTCTCAAAGTTTTCCATGAACAGATTACATAGGATCGGAGAAAGGGGATTTTTACCGATTATGAATGAGTAAATACCAGCTTACGACCAGAAGAAAGACGAATAAATAAAGAAGAAACAAAGGACACAAATCAATTCAAAACAAAAAAACACTAAATACAAAATTAATAATGATTGATAATATCATAAAAACAACAGCAAATGTTCTTGTAATATACAGAAAATTAAAGATTTTTTAAGACAAATGGCATGAACGCCATAAAAATAACTGAATCTATAAAACAACAATCAAAAATAGACCAAACAAAAATATAATGAAAGCGATAGCCTTGATCACTAGGGGCCTTGCATCTTTTGCAAATCTCTTACACTATGTTTTTTCAACTATTTCATACACACATTTACATTAATTGGTAATTGATACAAGTAAGGAAAGACTTCAAATGAACGCATGAATAAACTAAAGATTGGAAAGCTAAAAATAAGCAAACATAAAATATAAAACACATAAATATAAAATAAAATTCAAACTGATAGAGTTAGCCACGTAATCTGGCACATCTACACTTCCCGAAACCCATCTTCATTCCTGATGCATAATCTACATTTATCACACTCATCCCATAAATTTATCTCTTTCTAAAACCCTCAATATCAGTGGTTCTTAATCGGGGGTCGTGGCGAATTATAGGAAGGGCCCTACAGAAAAAATTTCAGGATTTGGGAGGGGCAATAAAACTTCTCGGTCTTCCTCCATGTTACATCTATATTTTAGTTTTAATAACTTAACTTCTGTAACAAGATATGTTGTGAACTTGTTTTTTTAAATTAATCAAATTTGATTATTGAATTATTATTATTATCATAATAGATAATTACCTTACCTGACTTGATATTGCATGGTCAATGCTTAAGATGGCAAGGATGAAAAGTTTTTACTTCTAGTAACAACAACTTTTAACTTTGACAGAAGGTCATGTCCATGCTTGTGTTTTGATTTTTTTTAGCATTGCATCGTTAGTTTGGAGATTTGGTTTCAGTTAGGTCTATCCAGCGCGTGTCATTGATTTTATGTGCATTATTTTAGTTTAAACTTTAAATATTACCAACGGCAAGTGGTGTTCAAGCAGCATTAGTAATAGAGTTGAATTTAATCTTAGAGTAATTCATTACAACCCAATGAAAGGTAAATTACAGTGGAACAGGATCAGAAATCAGGATAAATAAATATTGGGAAGAACTAATAATTAAGTTTTAACGCATATTTATTAAGTTCAAAGTAAATAAAATATTAAGGTACGAATGCCAGTGTAACTAAACCTAGAGCTTAGTAGAAATCATAAACTTTATAATATCAAATTCATTTTTTAAAACAAAATATTATCAATTATCCTTGGTAATTTACCATAATGGTAGTAAATAATAGAAAATGTTATACATATTGTTATACATAATGGTATACATAGCGTTGCTCTGACACCGCTATGAAAATCCGTTGCTAGCATGAGGTAAAAGATCAACTTACCACCAAAGTGGAGACAGTATTTAAGCCTTAGAGCTACCAGTACTAAGAAGCAGCGCGAAAGCCTTACTTTTTCCAGCCGGTCTCTGCTTCCTGACTCAAGGCAAGTAAGACAAACGTAGTTGTTTAATAACTTACCACAACACCGTTGAATGAAATTGTGGTCGCCCAGCTCACTCGATTGCATCCCATAAATTATTTAGTGTGGATCGTTGTTAAGAAGGATATCAACGAGGGCTCTTCGATCATCTACCCTATATCATCAAGTTTTAAACTATTTGATCGTACTTTCTGCTCTGCTAGTCCCGCTACCAAATCAACAGGTTTTTCCTTCTTCTCTTTAACTAAGTATACATGTTTTACGCCATTTCAAGTTAATATTAGAATTTGTACAAAAGCCATGGATCTTCCAAATAAAATTCGTAAACCAAAAGCCTTAAATAGCAAAAAGAATTTTTTTTCCAAACCCAGTTCGATAAAACTAAGTCAATCAATCTAACTTCTTTTGGCTATGACAACAATCGAATTTGTCACTTATGTAGTTGAGATATCTGAAAGAAATGAAATGGTAATGTTAATCTCTATAAAAAATTCTTATAATCTCTTTGACCTCCTCGTGTGACATTGCGTGCTCAGGAGAAACAATATGTAGGCTTCTTTTCATTTGAATTCACCTACCGATTCAATTCACATGTTTTGTAAGTAGAAAAGACAATTCCTTCCGAATAATAGTTCTAATATATTTTACTTTGATGATAATAAATTCACCACTTTAGAAACTTTTGTAAGGAGCAAATATGGAGGGACAAGAATATGGGCGTGACTCTTTAAGTGTGTGTAAAACTGCATCGACTAAGCTAAACTAGTAAATATAATACACGGATTAGGCGAGAAAAAATTTCGATTATAAGAATTGAAATTGTTCTACCTAGTCTCATTCGGTGCCATTTGGCACTAGTCTTCAAAATTATGATTGGTTTCGATAAGATAAATTTTAATTCATTCTTTGAATGCTCTGAAAACATTATGAGAACAATTTGCTATTTAATGAAGTTAACGGATATGAGGACGAGTAACTTTGGTAATTTTTGTACTTAGAAAATCGCCCCAAATTGTAATTCCCTGCCAACAAATTTAGATCAGAGCATGTGGTAAAGTACCACTAAATACTGATTACTGCTTACCTGCAAAAAATACAGTTGTTTGTAATTATCTATATCACGTATGGATTTAAATTACATTATCTATTATCTTATGCATGCATTTATCTCAGCTTCCTTGCTAAATTCTTGGATAAGAATGGTACGGTGTGTAGAAGCTACATGTTTATTACGAGATAGTGTCTGACAGCTTAGTAAACAAAATACAATAGACGAATTAATGAAAAATAGGTGAAACAATAAATGAAAGGAATCGGATCTTTATAGTTATAGACATTCAAAACTTTAAGTTTACGAGAGAATATATTTCAGGGATAATTTAAATATTGAATACTTGAGTATTGCATACTTAACATATCTATCTATCCCCTTAGGAAAAGAAAGTACATTTCCTTTATTTTACAAAAGACAAAATTATACTCCATAGTGAAATACGAGCTCTGTCCCTGACATGACATAACTTTAATTAACAAATGCAATCTTTTAGGAACTAATCCTCTAGTGGCTCTATCAGGAAGAATGTGTGCAACAGGACTTTGGTTCGAAGGAACTGTAAGTTTTATTGGCTGATCAACAATTATGAGAGAAAATGATTGCTATGAACTACTATGTTCTGCAAAAGAGTTTTGTCCTATGGGCATATTCTGTGAGTGAACCGTCCAAGAGGGCTTCAACTGATCAATCTGTCTCTTTGTTACATTTCCATTTACATTGACATTATAGTGCATATTACCCATTTGTTTGATGTATTGTATGATCTAGCCATAACTGGGATTGATGGTGTCAATTCTTTGACTTTACCAAGAGTATTGAACTGCTTCCAACTTTTGCTTTGCCCTTCACTAATCAAATTTGGTAAGATAAAGTCTAACTTAGTTCTGATCCTCCTCACCATTAATAAAAGGGAGGGTAACATACACGTTATTGCATGCTGATGGCTGAGTTGTCCTCTAGGATAACAAAAACCTACTGATCCAGCATGTATGTTAGAACGGTTTGCATTTGTTCAGCCTCCTGATTTATTGCGGGATGATAAGATGCTGACTAAACTCCTGAGTGCAAGACTATGGACCATTCTATTATACAATACGTTCTGGCAAGCCCTGTACTGAAAAACTTGCATAAGTGACCTAATTGTGCGGGCTGATATAGTTGATTGCAATGGACATACTTCAGACCACTTGATGTAAAAATCTACAAGGATTAGATATGAATATCGTATAAAGACCCCTGCATAGTCTGTATGCTAGATATGCCAAGCATATCTAGCATATTCTTATGGAAGAAATCGAGCTGGATTGTTATTGTGGAAGAATGAGAGAGAGAAGGACCCCCCTTCCCCTGACTTCCCCGGTTCGCCATTGATCGCTCTAAATTTGCTTGCCATATAAACTGTAAAAATTTAAACAATGGAAAAACCATTCATGGGCATCGCGACTTTGCGCTATAGAACGTTATCGCGACCCAAGGCAATTAAGGAAGTCTTTTGGCAATGATTCTTTCTCCCCGTCTAGATAATTTCGGGGTATATATTCGACACCTCTAAGTTCACATGCAAATTGTTTCTGAAGCCGCCGTCCAGTACGTTAGTCGTAACGTCTTGGTTAGTCGAGAAGGAATCGAATACATTCTCGCCCAGAGAAGAATTGAGTTATTGTCGAAGAGCCAAGGAAGAGCTAGTTGTCACTAAGTGTTGTTCGTGGAGATAGTTAGGCGCACTTCAACCCTTCTCACAAGGTCTTCAAATTTTAAGGATCCTAAAAGCCATTCCCGAAGCACCCTCCGTTTTCCTCATAAAGATAAGAGCCCCCTCCACCAACTTCATTTTCCCGGAATTGAATTAAGCATCCCGTGAAACGCCCACTAGTTCAAGGTTGAAATTACCTCCCTGGTCCCACTCGCCGCACATCAAGGTAAAAGGGATTTAACTCCCACTTCGTCACGCTCCTGCAACCTTTTACTCGTTGAACCTCTAGGATCCCCTTTGCTCTAGAACTTGCATAATTGTAAATCATTTCTTAATTAATTATCCCTCGGTTCAAACTTAATTGATAGTGTTAATCATCTTAGCAGTGATCCGTCAATATTTAATTGCATTGCAATTTAACTTGCCCTATATCTTTATGTAATATTTAGTCCTATTAAAGTATTATTTTGTACCCGCGTTCTGAATATTCCTTGGCCTAGCAACTCTGTATGTAAAGCACTCTTAGAGCCATCACCAGGTAGAGCCTTAATTTCTGTCGGCTAGTAGGCCAGTGTACGTATAAACGCGTACACCTGGTCATACCACGACAGTAATCATTCTGAGAGATCGCACATGATGTACAATGTTTGATATAACACTCAATTTCCCTATCTATTCCTGGCCACCACATTAAGCTTCCGGCTACTTCCTTTACTCTGGAAATACCTTGGTAGGGACCATGTTACTCTGCAAGAACTATTCCCTAGGTGATTTGGTGACAACTACTCTGGATCCACACAATATGCAATCGTGTTTAGCAGTGAGCTTTGACCATACTGCCACAAATGGTTTACAATCTTCACTTGTTAGTAATGAGTCTCTTGTAGTAATTAGTCATTGTAATACTTTTGATATTGTAAGATGTTGTTTTGTTTTCTGTGCAATAAGTTTAGCCGTGATGAGTTGTAACTGTCGAACAACAGAAGTCTCTTTGGTTTAAATAACACTAAATGTGTGTTTATGGTGCAGTACTCTTTGGATTTCTCATCCATCAGTAACTTCTAAAAAGCTGGCTTCATTTAAATATTTGAAAAAGTTTGCATTGCGCAGAGTGGAAAACATATCAAAATGGATTTGGCAAGGTACGTTAGGCTACGTGTAATTGCAATTTTAATGTGACTTTGTAATCTTTACACAAACGAACGCCACTGCCTTTCTTGGCTGCTGGCACAAGTGGTGTTTTCCAATCAGAATACATTACTCTTTCACATGTTCCTTCTGGCTCTGCCCTTTCGATTTCCTGCTCCACTTATGTCTTTAATGCATGAGATGGCTCTGGGTGTACAAGACTTAGGTACTGCATCTGCCTTAATGACTGATGAAGCTTTGACATTTTTTACTGTATCGTATCCTTTACTGAATATTTCTTTAAAATGTGATATAATATCACCTAATGTAACTGCTGGCTCCTGTTTAACCCTTAAAACACTTAAAATCTCTGGCCAATCTAACTTGATGTGCTTTAGCCAATCTAGACCCGTTTGTGTATAACCTCTACCTTTTACAATAGAGACTGGCATATCAGCTATTTGTTGATTATACTGTACCTTTACTTTAACCGAACCCACAATCTAAATACAATGGGAATTATAATCTTTAGGAATTTTTTTAGAGGGTTTAATAAACAGACCTGGAATACTGAGTGCTAGTTGTTATAACATCACTGATACATCAGCAGAAATATCTACCTGCATGACAACTGGTGCACCATTTATAATGACTGTACCATTAATCTCCTTTCATGGTTACTGACAGAATTGATGTGAAACGCCAAATTCTGCTCAGTAGTCTTTGTGTCTTGCGATTTATTTATAGTAGAAACTGAATTATTGTTATGTTCTGCTTTAGAGAACCTGCATAAACTACTAAAATGACCTTTGCATCAACAGCAATGACAGTTTGTCAGTGGCAGGACATTTAGTTCTGTGATTTGGTTAATGACCTACCCTAACACATATTTAGTATTTCCGATATCCAGGTTGTTTCCCTTTTACATTATCTTGAGGCATTTTACTCTTATCCACCTTATTTGTTGTACTTGTAGGCTGTCTAACATCAGATATCCCTTGTGCCTTTTTTGCTGTTGCTAGCTTACCACTGTGTTTGTGGTTTCTTTGATTAAGTTGAGAACTTATTAACATTACCTTGGGAATGATTATGAAGACCAACTTTACCCTCAATTAACTGAGTTTGTGAATTTAATGATTTTAATAAACTAGCAATTTTTAATACCCTGTCTAAGGTTAAGTATTTTTCCTGGAATAGCTTCTTTCTTATCTCATGATAATTACATTTGGCTATAACCTTATCAATTATGACATCATCAGTATCGACAAGCTCATAGGCACTGGCTTAACGTTCAAGCCCAGTCACAAAAGTATCTGTTTTATCATTAATTTCATTGACACACTAGCTGGATAAAACCGTTCATACCTAACATTAGTTTGGGGTGTAAAATAATTATTAAGGTAAGTGGTAACGTCCTAATATAACTGAACTATTGGTGTTAATGTACTAAAATTTTCATGTACTTCACAACTTGCAATATGAAGAACCAAATTTGCCTATTGTTCCTCTATGACTAAGTCTGTGGCCTTGAGATAGATGTCGAAATATACAAGCCATTTCTTTCATCTTTGGGCAACTGAAGAGGAATCTTCTTGCACTGGGAAGGATTTTGGAATGGGAACATCCAATACCATGGTTGCTGTAGTGGCTGGAGTGATTTACTGTTTCTTTGGTTAGAATACAGTAGACTGGGCCTACCCTAATCTTCTTCCTTGGGTTCGTTTCTTCTGTCGCCACCGTGGTGTCGTTAAGTACCACTTAGATACTGCTTAGTGAGTACCTATAAAAAATAAAGTTGTTTGTTATTATATATATCACGTAGGTATTTATATTATAGTATCCATTATCATATGCACGTATTTATCTTAGCTTCTTTGCCATTGTGGTGTCTTTGAGTACCACTAAATACTGCTTACTGCTTACCTGTAAAGAATACAGTGTTTGTAATTATCTATATCATGTATGGATTTATATTATATTATTCATTATCTTATGCACGTATTTATCTCAGCCACTTTGCCAAATTCCTTGATGAAATGATACAGGGTGTAGAAGCTACATGTCTATTACAAGATAGTGTTCAACCACTTAGTAAACAAAATACAAGAGACGAGTGAATAAACAATAGTTGAAACAATAAATGAAAGGAATCATATCCTTTAAGTAATAGACATTCGAAACTTTAAGTTCACGAGAGAATATATTCCAGAGGGAACTTAAATATTGAATACTAGAACACTGAATACTTAACAAAGCACATCGATAAACATGTTTAAACTAGGTGGAAGAACAATCACCTTTATTTTTTTAAGCAAAGGAAATAAAACAATAATTATTTTTTGATAATTTTTCAACACTATGGTTCTTGCCAAGTTTTCCTTCCCTCACCTTACCTACTCTTACACGATGAGCTATTGATCAGATCTAATGGTCTTTGTAGGTATTGATTATAAAATTCTATAATTTTTTTTAAGCTAATGATGCATAGAAGTATGTTGAATAAAAGTGTACGGGTTATATAGGGAGAGAAAATATAGTATGCTATTCTTTATTAAAATGAAATAGGTAAATGACCTGACCTGTAGTGGACAGGGAGCACACGTCAAAGCTCAAAATGATAAAATTATAATAATAATAAAGAATGATCGTGAGTTTGCTGATGAGGTACGTATGTTAATGATATGAGTATTTGAGATGTTGCTGACCCTATGAATTGTATATAAAGAAAGAGAGTCATTATGATATTTGTCAAATATGTATGCATCAAAGATGCTAAATTATTAGGATTATTATTATTGTCGGATTATTGGCTAAATTTGTTTTAGCAATATCATAAAGGTAAGGAAAGGAAAGTGTAAGGAAAAGCAAAGTCAAAGAAGAATATCCCTTTAATTTGTTCCATAAACTCCTTCCATCTCTCTGTCTTCTATGTATAACTCCACATGGAGGAACCTCGGAACACAAATAAAAAAAAGAAGAAAGAAATTGAATACCCGTCAGATGCCTCACAGGCGCAGTTAATTAAGTTGGGCGTGCTAAAAGCTTTTAACCCACCGAGAAAACGCTAAACTCCGTAGTCTGGAGGCTGCTAGTCGAAAGTTTCCCGCCCACATCGTAAAAGCCATTAAGACTTGGGTCAGGTGACAAACGCTAATCCCTTTGGCCGCTAGAAGTGTTCAGCCAGGCGTCTGAGTCTGCCAACGAGCAGAAACCCCAAAAATGTCCGTCATATAAATACCCTGAGTTTTCGAATATCGGAAGATTGAGTTTGAGAACCCGTAGTCTTCGGTTCGGATCATGTGACTGTTTCCCCAAGTCCCTGGTATTCGCTTATACCATCGAGGGTGGATCTCAGCAGGCAGACCCATCTCTTTTGTGAAGCCTTACTCTGTTCACAGCAAGTCTCGAATCGTTTTCGTCCCCGAAGGATTGGCTGGGATTAATCTCGTCTTATTTCCCCCCCCCCCTCCTCGAAGATCTCCAGTTCGCTGTGTGAGATTTCGCGCCGAGCCGCGTCAGAATCTCGATTTTTAGAGGTTGCACTTCTCTGGAGCAGAGGTGGCATCGTCCGTCTTTAAGGAAGATCGGCGAACTCGTCTTCTGTCCCCTTTCCCCTCATCCTCGTCACCTTAAGGATATTCGGCCGAGGATCACGTCCATTAGCCTTCTTTATTTCTCCGCGCTGAATCGCTAAAGGATTCCCCTTCTTCAAGTTGACCCCACTAAGGTAAAACGGCCCTTACTTGTATCTCCCGTTAATCGACCCACTTTTCGACGACTAAATATTCCCTCCGTCTAACTGATTTTTGTAATATTCCATTTAATAACTGATTAATGAGCTATTAACTTTCCCAGAATGCCCATTAATCTGAATTCTGTCAGTGTTGTCCTTTATTTAAATTACCTGTATTTTCCCGTATGTATGTATATTAACTAGTGAATTATTAAAATTATATATATATATATATATATATATATATATATATATATATATACGTATTCTCTAGGGAGGTGACCTATTCCTCGACAGAAAGTATTTGAAGCTTTGAATCTATTTACGAAGTATCAAAATCCTTTAAGTAGGTTGCTGATGATTAAAATAAATTAACTACCTATTCAATTAAAATTCATACCTATGGTTCATATAAGATTAAGCCATTTGATAAAACCACGTGAATTTTCTAATTTATTTTTTGAATAGCTTTATTTAACGTTGTTTTATTTAGTCATTTCCTGTGTACTTTTTTGACTAGATATCCTTTATATAGACTATGATCGTCTTGGAGAACAATTTAATATAATGGTTGAGTCTCTAATTGTTGCAACCTGTGACTCTTTTTACTTTTTCTCAACAAAATCTTTACTAGGTTTACCTAGCCTTCTTTATCTTCCTCCTACCTGCCGTTCTTTGTTAGACTCGTAGCACATGACAAAATAGTTTTATGTTTTGCTTACATTGTTTTCGCTCTCTCTTCTTAAGGTTTATTTTTAATACAGTAAGTATGTTTCGAGAAACTTTATTTAATTAGTATTACATCCCTCCAGAATTTTAAAATAAAATGATTGGTCATTCTATCAAAAAATAATATTAATTAAATGTACGATATCAGTAAATAAAATTTGGGGGCGCAATAAATGCTGGCTTTTCCGTATAGAGTTCTATAACATTTGCACTTTCGCTCAAATGCTTGTCAAATAACCTATAAGTGATAATATGTAATTTAGTTACAATTATCTCTCATACCTGCTTATTTTCGTGACAGATGCAAGGTGATTGTGTTGGTGTATGGGTTATGACATTGTAGGTTAGTTATATTTATGCTTGTAAAAGAAAAACCTCTGCCCCCCAGCCCCCGCTCATTTTATCGGAAACCACATGGTTTCGCGCCATGGACGACGTTACTTCCTGTTTGAGCATTCTCGAAATTTCGACTCCTGATCACGTTGGGAAAATATTTCTTAATCCTGCGAACTCGTCCCAAGATTCCACCCTGCCCCTCGGTGACAAGGTGTGAAAGAACTGCTCTGTCTCGCCCCCTGCTGCTAAACGATCAAGCTCCCTCTTCCCCTCCAGAATCAGGCATAAAAATACTCTAGTTATTCCGCAGTTCGAAGAGTCCAGCCCACGTGAGCGTTCGTCAGACAGCAAGCCTTCTTTAGCCGTGATTCTACCTAAGTCAATTGGTATCTTCTGTGAACGGCAATCCTTTGAAGTTGTGCGACAGTCTCCCTTTCTTTAATCGAACTGACGAAAATCTCCATCGATTACCTTTGAGGAAAAAAGAAGATTCCTCTTTCAGTGGAATTATGAGAATTCGCACATTCCCCGTCGAACTTCATTTTTGAAGTTTGGCTATCTTCATCGGAAGGTTGGTTCGGATTGTGCCCCTTCTGCCTCATTTGGATCGTGCCCCACTCGCCTCATCGCAAGAAGGACTTTCCTCGAAGTCATTGACCCGTAAGACTAAAACGCCCTCCCTTATTAATATTGTCAAGTTCCCCCTTTTGATCTGAGCCTAGTTACATTAATCAATTAATTCCATTTGAAAATCCCTTCTCATAATTATCAACAGACTCTCTCAATTTAAATAATTCCCTTTTGTCTATTATTATTCTTATTTGAATCTTTTTAAATAAAATTATACTTTTGTTGTTTCATCTTTAACTAATCTTGAACGATACTCTCGGCCTATTTAAGTAAATCTCGCCAACCATTTATGCACTCTGTTTGATTATTGAAGATTTAAACCTAACGCCTCAAGTTTGACCTCTTAGTCGGTCGTTAATCCCTGCAAACAGTCCTTCAATGGTTCGCGTTGCAGTAGGTGATTAAGTCCCCCCCCCCACATAATATAGTAGTAGTGTATGGTATAGAGTGGTGTTCCACGACAATGCTGATAAGAGACGGATAGACCAATAGTTTTGTAATTCTTCCATCTCGCCTTTGTTAAAAATTAAATTATACCGTTAACAAATCTTTTCTTTTAAATATTTCGTAAAAAAATGGCCAATGAGTCAATAAAAATGGCACCTTTATCATTTATCAGGTAGATTGTTACGTTAGCCTGTCCAGGTTTTGTATGATTTTTTATTTTACTTAGCGCGCTAAAAATTGAGTACCTCTTTACTCGTGGTACAAACTTTTCCTTTTTAAAAGTTCTTGTTTAGTATCCATTGTAATCGTAAAATACGTAAGAGAATTTCAAACTCTTCAATTAATGTCTCATATTTGGGGATTTTATTCTCTTGGAATAATGAAGAAGGAAATTAAGGAGAAATATGCGGAATTAAAAACATTTTTAAGAGCAACACGATTATTTAATTTGTCTTTTCCTTTTTCTCACTTACTACTTTGTTATTTTTTTAAAACTTATTTCTAAAACGAGGCCATCTTCCTCTCCTTGGGATTTATCCATTCTTTTTCCTCGAAAAAGTAATATAAATTAAAAGAATTCATTGTAATTTAATTAAAAAAAACTTGTATCATACCTGAGGCTATAGCAATTTTAAAGGGCTACACTACCATTAATCCCCGTTTCTGGTGTTTAACAATGGAGTGAGTGGAGATATCAATAGAGTAATTTTAATTAAATACCCAATATTTGTGGGCGAGGTCCACTTCCTAAAATGATTTCCCAAAAAACGTCAATTTTCTAACCCGATCTTGGCTCACTTTCACCTCGTACTTTATTGCCTTTCAAGTGGAGGTTCCAAGAAGAAAAAACAAGCGCATCGCAAACAAGGGGAACCCCATTTTCATAGGCTGTTACAAAGCAGTATATTCTTCCATCCAAATTCCCTCTAATCAAAGAAACTTTATAAATCAACTTGTAATATATTATATCGTCTTTAAGTAGCCTCTTAAAGGCAAAATACAATAATTGATATCAAAACTTATTCCCTTTGTAAGAGATCTCTTCCTCCGAAAGTTAGCTAAATCCCCAAATGACATTACACTGAATTTACCATGTAGAGAAGTAACAGAGAAATTGCGACTTCGCTTCCTAGTACGCTATAAATCATAAAAATGTTAGTTTAGAGTGATTCATTTACCTGATATCCAAAAATTAATGTTATGGGTAGACTAAAAAACTTAGAGCCCCGTTACCTTGCAAATTTCGTCTCATCGAAATACTTTGCAAATACTCGTTTCTATCCTCAGTTTATTTAAATTCATAAAGTTACAGTTTGGGCCAACGTCGAGTTTTCTCGTTTTGTTTAGAGATGAGGCGCGGTTTCAAATGATGCTCTCTCGCACTGTTTGAACAATGATAGGAGAAAAGAGAGTGGCTCTGTTTGGGAAGGCATCACCTCATTAACCCAAATGGCTACATCAACAGCGAACCATAGCATTACCCATCATTTGATAATATTACACTTCACTTTATTAAGCGATGACGGAAATTAGTTAAACAATTAAGTAATCTCTTTGTTAAATAAAATGTACTCCCTAACAAGCAAGAAAACAAAGAATTTTAATTATTAGGAAATATTTTAAAGACTTCTTACGCAATAATAAAGAAATAAAAAATCGAGATATCAAAGCCAATAATGAGCAGCATGTCAACTACTTTGATTTTTAAGAGAACTCATTTGAATCTATTTTAATGGAGTTTGCATGGGAAATTTAGCTATTAATCTTAAAAAAAGATGAATTACATTTTTACCAGGTGGCAACAAATTACTTTGGCGTATTACACAACTCAATTGTGTAATGCTCGATAAAATCTTTTCAACATAAAAACGGAGATTTCATTAATCATATTGGAAGTGTGTCGTCCAGATCTTCTCTGCACATTTTGAACAGATTTCTCTAGTTCAGATCTGCCAGGGATGCTTTTATTAGTGTGAGGTATCACTGGTTTTGAACTGAATACCTACTGAATTTCTGGCACATTCAAGATGTATTAGATCATTCTATAATAATGACTCATTTTCATGTTATTATGACATATTTTATGGATAGAAATAATCGAAAGGAGGTTTAATATTTTTAGGACTAGACTACTCTATTAAACTAGAAGTCTAGTTACATTTATGTCTTAGCCTAACCCAAGTACTAAATTTTGGCATAATAGAGTGCGTGTGGGGGATACGCAATACCCCTACACCAACGAATGCAATGTACTCGGTATGAAAATCACCTCTACCAAGTACAAAAAGCACGTCGAAAAAAGAATTTCTTGAGCCTCGTCCGCTGTCAGAACTCTATATAGTTTCAGAAATCTACGTGAAAGAAACAAGAAGAAGATCTACAATGCCCTTGTAAGATCTACGTTGCTTTACCCCGCCTCCACCCTCTCATGTGTCTCAAAAACACAAAAGAGGCGTCTTCAAGTAGTGCAAAATAAATGCATGTACCTAATAACGGGTACACGCAGGCATGAAAGAAGACGGCAAGAAGACCTGCACAGAGAGGCGTGGATAATTCCCATTAACAAAGTCATTGAAGAACGGCCCTGGAAAATGCAAGATCTGGTTAATCGTGAACTGAGTGATGAAATCACCCAGATGATTAACCAGAACAGAAGAGCTGATTGTCGCCCCAGATTCCCCAGCTCCGCCAACCGAGTGGCTGGCGGAGACGAAGTGCCATTCTATGCGTAAAATGAGAAAATACCTGTAAAACAAGATCCAAAATAAGTACAAAGAAAAAACTCGAAAAATTACTATGACAACTTACCGAAATAGACTACCCTATCAAGAAGAAGAAAAAAAACCCGATTACGACGAGAACTTCAATAGAAGAAGACATATAAAGAAGAGGGAAAAAACAATAATACTATTAAAACACACACACAATATAACAAAACAATAAGCACGCACTTAAATATATTTAAAACATATACAAAATAAGCAATGCACAACATAAACCATAAAAATCTAAAGTTGCTAAGACAAAGGGCTTGAACGCCATAATAATTATAATTTTATAATTATTACAAAAATCGAATACAACAACAATGAATTCACGCATCCAAGAAAATAAATAAAAGTGATAAGTCTGATCACCAGACCCTAGGCATCTCTTTGCACCTCTACCACACTTCTTTCTCTCTTCTCCACTTGTCTATTTTCTCTATCTCTCCACACACCCTATCGTCCTCCCCTCACATGCACCCTCGCTTAAACAAAGTCAAAAGTCAATGTATAGATAAATTAAAATCCACTCCCGGCGGGCCCGTATAAATAGTTAAGCGTTGGCCTGGGTAAGTTTAGTATTTTCTAGAGAAGTATTCTTTCTCTCGGCATCCCTTACACCAGGAGCCATAAGACAAGAGAATTAAATAAGAAGAAATAAGAACTAGGAACGAGGAGACTCGCACATTGCTGTATTCGACTCAGCTTCTTCACGGCAAAATACTCTATGGATCTCTCCTTTTGAGGCGAGCAGTGGCTGTTAGAAGACAGGTTTTATTCTTCATTATAACTTTAAGCAGGCCAAGTACTAATCGGCCAAGTGCAAAACCAACCAAACTCTGCCGTTAGAAAGCAATCAAGCTCAACGCTCATGCCCCCCTTCCTCTCTCCCCCTCAGCTTTTCTCTCGGGTACAAAATCCTCTGGCGGCAGATCTATCAGGAAAATGGTAGTCTCCGTTTTGTCAGTCATGTACGTTTGTTTGTAGGTGCTCGCGGCTCCCGCCTGGAGCTGAGGTGTATGAACCTTTGGCCCATTTAGTTCTTTTGTTTTCTATGTGGTATCGATTATTTTATTTTTGTTTACACAGTAGTAAAGATTATTTTGTTTCATTCCGTTTGATATCCAGAACATCCTTTTTACTTGATTTCATTCGGCCAAGAAAAATAGTCACTGTGATAGAACGGGTTGAGGCCACGTTAATTTCAACCACTATCACATGTTATTTAAAACACGATGCTACCCACGTGCATCTTCGCTTTAAAGCCTGGAGCCTTATCGCAGCCACCTGAGTCAATGTTTAAACAAGGAGGTTTATCTTCCCCCGTTCGCCCCATGCGCCACCCTCGCCAGATTGAGTTAAGCTTATGGGCAGATAAGGCATTGTTCCCAGGCTCGGCTGTGCATTCCCTCGAAGCTCCCACTCTATTGTCCCCCACGCCAAGGAGATGTCATGACTATTTATTTGAAAACTTTACCACTAAGATCATATTGGAGATCCAGATTTTCGTCGCGAAACATCACTACGACCCACTCTCACCTTGTGCGCCAAGGGACCTTGACCTCGAGATTCACCATCACTTATCCAGAAGGAGGACAATATCCCTTGAGTGCCAAGGTTCGAGCCTTTCGTGACGCCGAGTCCACAAGGCTTCCCTTGGTTGTTCAGAAAGAGAACCACTTTAGAACAGCCATTGTTTTTTTGAGCCCATTGACAAGAAACGGTTCTCCCCCCCCCCCCCTGTTGTTCAGAAGAGAAAAACGTAGAACAGCCATTGTTCGTTTGAGCCCGTTCGCCAATAAATGGTTATCACCCTTTCACCTTGTTGTTCAGAAGAGAACAAGATTAGAACAGCCATTGTTCGTTCGAGCCCGTTGACAACAAGAAACGGTTCTCACCCCCGCCCCTGTTGTTCAGAAGAGAACAACGTAGAACAGCCATTGTTCGTTTGAGCTCGTTCGCCAAGAAACGGTTCTCACCCTTCCCCCTTGTTGTTCAGAAGAGAACAACATTAGAACAGCCATTGTCCTCGAGCTCGTAGACAAGAGATGGTTCTCACCCCCCCTGTTGTTCAGAAGAGAACAACGTACAACAGCCATTGTTCTTCAAGCCGTTCGTCAAGAAACGGTTCTCATTCCCAAGACGCCACGTCAGGATCCTTTAATTCCTTCCCTTCGGCTGGAACTCGCCAGCGGACCGAAAATTCCTTCACGTCGCCTTCCTCTGCACAACAAGTATAATTACGTAAGCCGAACGTTACCTTTGAGTATTTAACCCTTTTGTCAATTCTATCCTGTACTGTAAATGGTTTAGCGAACCGTCCTCTCCCTCTCACTTTATATTTGTTTTACCTTTTTAAATCTTTTAATCCTCGGATTAGCTCGATTCCCCACGACCCTTTCCATTCTCTGTTAATGTCAATATTTTCCGTTTTGTGTGTTGTTGATAGTTATTATTAATAAAACTCTATTTTATTAATGATAGCAATATTATTATCCTTGAGCTCAGTTCCACTTCTTAAGCATATCGAAGATACATAATATCGGCCAGCCTAGACATCCACGCACTCTAAAGATAATTAAAGAAGTTCCCTCAACGAATAGTTATATATGGTATATCGTTGAGAGTCCATTCTACGACAGTCACTCTTACTCGATTTAGTTGAACCAACGTTTAAAGTGCATCATTCAGGGTAAGCAAATCGCAGAGTGTATTCCGGTCTTTGCACGTTCCTTTCTGAGTCAAAGGAAGCAAGCGGAGTTCAGGAAATCTAACTTGACCTACGATATTATTGGATAATTTAATTTATTAATATTTCCTAACACTTTGGCAAGGTTACATTGAATTATACAACATGGGCTCTTTCATCAAATGCAGAAATAGTATAGATAATTTGGAACTAATTATTTGATAAATCAAAGTCAGGAATATTCGACGTAGCGCATTCAAGCCACCACAGGATAATATTCTGAAAACATAGTGAACTTAATTACATGTTATATGAAAACAATTCAATGCAACATTTTGTTCTCTTCGATTTATAATTTAATTTTATTTGACAGTTGTTATAACAATACATTGTTTTTTTATTTATGAAATATATGATGAAATTAAGTGTATATATTCTTTTGGAAGACACGGAGAGTTTTCATTAAATATTTAAGTAATCCAGGATCTTGGAATTATGGATGAGAACAAAAAACAATAAAACTAGTAGAGAACAGACCTTCATTCAAGTTTAAAAATAAAAAAAAAGAATTAATAATTAATTAACTTTAGTAGGTGCAATACGAGGGGTGGTCAATAAGTTTTGCAATTCCGAGATAAGGAAACGAGATATGAGGGAAAGTGTTATATAATTTTTCAATATAACTACCCTTGACTTCAATGCACTTGCGCCACTTGTCCCTGAGGCATAGAATTCCCGGAAACCAGAAATCTCCCGACTGCTGTTCAATCCACTCCTGGATGGCGAGCTGGACATCTTCATCGTCCCCAAACCGGCGTCCATGCAGTGCAGCCTTGAGCTGGGGAAATAAAAGGTAGTCGCTAGGGGCCACATCTGGACTGTAGGGGGGATGGTTGAGCTCCTTGAATCCGCACTCGTGCCAGGCAGCTTGTGAAACTCTGGCATTGTGGACTTTAACGACGTTGAAGTCAATCATGGGGCGTGAGGTTTCTAGGGACCCAACGGGCAGAGATCTTGGTCATTGCAAAATTGTCGTGGGTGATGTTGACAACACTTCCATGTGATATTCCAAGTTCTCGCTCGATTTATTCTACCTTCACCCGTAGATTTTCCAGGATCATCCTCTCCACACGGGCCACAATGGCCTTGTTGGTCACGTCAGACGGGCGTCATCTTCAAGGGACTCACGACCATAGCGGAACTCCCTATTCCAGCAAGCAATGGGTATATAGGAAAGGGCGGTGTCGGTGTTCACTGCAACCATGCGTTCATGGATCTATTTTGCATTCCTGCCTTCCTTGCTCAAAAATTTGATCACGCGCGGTGCTCAACCTTCTCCATTGTTCAAAAATTGTGACTGACGATCTGCGATCAGCTACTGCTTCTTAAATAGACGAGACAGGAGTGTGCGGCTGTAGGTCCTGACTCGTCATAACTTCTTGTTTTTCCCTACCGATTTGCAAACTTATTGACCACCCCTCCTATTTTGTCACCTAGCTTCAGTCAAACGATATCCGAGGATCTCTTAATAGGTACAAATTCAAAGGGAAAAATACTGATTTGAATTATAAGAATTCGTCCCTTGAGTTAATAGTAGAAACTCAAGCATCTATTTTCTTTCGCCTGTTACAGATACTACTCATTTGTGTTTAACTACTCCATATTTTATTGACTAGGTCTGATAAAAATTAACTTCAAAATAGCCTCTCAAAATTACTTGCAGTTGCCACAATTAAACTCATCATAATATGGGATATTTCGTCCAAGAAATAGAGCTAAGCTCTTTGCACATATATTATTTTGTAACATAGTCAAACGGACCTTTAAAAACTGCCTAATGCCATGACCCACTATTTGCTGGAAGTCTTACTTTTTCTAACCAATGAGGTAATTACTTCGTTAGATACCTATTATCAGGTCTTGGAGAGGTATTTTCACTTATGGTGGAATTCATCTCTTCTTTTGAAGTTTCAACGCGAAAAGTAAATTTAAGGAATTGCATGTGCAGGCTAACCCTTTTACCCTGGCTAAGCTAAAACAAATATCACCTTGGGCCCTTCAGCCTCTCTAAAATGATATATAAATTCAACATTATGTTTCCTTGGGCTTCGGGGCAACTTGAGGGGACAACATTTCAAAGCCTCTCAAAAGCTAACAATAGCCTTAGGCCTGACTTCACTCACAGCTGTGACCTATTTATCAACATTAGGGAAAGCAAATAAAGACGACCACTCTCCTTTAGATAAAAGGAGGAAAATCTCATTATCCGAAATCTTCAATTATTTGAGATTGAAGAACGGAAAAGCTAAAAGACAATTAAGAATGCAGACACATAACATTTCCTAAATGGAAGTAGACTGTCGGTAACACCGTACATTCTAAGATTTAGGAGCGTAGCTTTCTCACCGACCTGCAAAACGTAATCTTAATTTAGAATCAATTAAGATTAGAAGTACCAAAATACAAATGAGTATTCATCCCTGCATGGTTAATTTTTAGATGGTTAAAATTTAGCAGCAATCGTTTGGGGTTGTTAACTTTCCTCCAAATAAATGCCTTGTAAATTTTTATATTTTGCCAAAACAATTAAAATAATGACTAAAATTTTAACTGTTAATCTCTTTTGAGAAACTTTTAAGTGTTATATAACTCTTATATCCATGAAAATAGAAGATGATCAGTTATTATTTTTATCAATACATCTTAAATAGTTAATGATTTTGTAGATAGAGATTGAATAAGCGAAATCAGTTTAATTTTAGAGACGTTTTCTAATACTGTAATGGAAAAACTAAGCAACATAAGTAAGCAACATACGAATAATCCATTCACATATTCCCCAAAATTTCCTTTTCAAGAAGAATAAAAGCACTTGTACCTAAAGAGGCATAGAAAAAGTATTGACTTCAAAATAGGGCAAACCTTTATATATTATCTGAACGTAAGACACTGCCGTAAATAAATCTGTTATCGTGATCGCTGAAAACGTCAATATGCACCAAAAATTCTCAACTACATTGAAAGGAGAACGGATCAGATGCAATTTATTAAATAAGGCAGTGTTTCCTTGTGATGGCAACCTCTCAGCGAAGGATTAAATTTATACTACTAAACTACTGAGAATACTTTAAGAATTAAACTTATATAATGAGGCATTAAACGATATTGTGGAATATTAAAATATTATAATAAAATTTATTATTTGGTTTAGAGAATTTATCTCACGCTCAAAAAGATTTTTCACCGATAGCAAGAAGCCATCGAAATATTTCCAATTTAGTCGACAAGAATTCTTACACGTCCACAACACGTCAATATTCCTTTCATGCAGAAGACGAGTTATAGAAACCTGAAAAGAACTTCACTAATTCTTCCTCTATATGTCAAATGTCAAACTAGGGTGGGTGGCAAGACATCATTCGAAACTACCTCCTTGTCTTTCATAAAATTGACTGTTACTCGAACAATCTTTGGAAAATCAAATTATTTTCAATATTGAATAATAAATTAGAACAACTTCGAAGTTGTCCTTCAATGCTATGCCGCAGAGCGTGGGCGAAGATAGAAATTTGACACGAAAGCTATGTTAGTTGTTCAAGGAAATACCTACTTCACAATTAAATGGAGGTATAAAGCAAACATTATCATAAATTTTTAAAAACTCATTTCATAAAGTGGTCATTTATGCATGACATAAGAAAAATGTCAGAAATTAAACCTCAGGGCGATAATTCTTGTCTTAAATTAAAAATAATTCCCTCTTCATAAAGTGATTAATATACCTAACTTGTTGATATTAACTAAAATTAAGGGGTGGGATTCAGTAGTGTTAAGGTCACAGAAGGAATGGTCTTGTCAACTTAAACCACCAGATAAGACTCACAGCATATGTAAGTTTCCCTATCTTGCCTAATTATTATTGTTCTGATAATACGTTTGGTAAATTAGCTTCCTTACAGATCTTAATTTCGACCTATTAAACTTTGACAACTAACCATACACTCAGTCCTTCCTCAAAACTTTTTATTCTCATTCCTTACTTACAATTATAACAAACCGACAAGAATAACTCCAATATTTTCAGAGTTCACCCCGAAAAATACTCTTCCGGTATTCTCCTTTGTGAAATTTCGGACCATCTTCCTATATTCATGATACCTAAGTCCTTTTTCAACTCGAATAATGTTCATCAAAACCGTACACTAACCTACCGCATAATTAACTAAAATACCTTAACAAACCTCTATAACTATATTCTAAATTAGAATCTATATGAGATTTTGTATAAAAATGACATTGGTTGTGCTACTGAAGAGTTAATTTCACGGCTAGATGATGCTTTTCAACTTAATTGTCCTCTAAAATCTAAAACAATATCATATAAACACAAAATAAACCTTGAATAACAAACGCAATTATAAATAACATCAAAAAACGTCAAAAATACTTTTCTCTTTATATGCTTAGTCAAATTCCAGGACACACATAAAAAAATTCGGAATCAAGTTACTAACCAAATTAAAATAGCCAAGAAAAATTATTACCATGAACGATTTAATCAAACGAAAAACAATATAAAACAAACTTTGAATTTAATCAATTCTGTGATAAAACCTGGAAATACTGAAGGAACAAACCAAATTAAACAAATTATCATTGACGGTAAGCCGGTTGATGACAATAAGGAAAACGCCAATGAATTCAATAAATGTTTTGTCACGTAGGTAAAAAAATCTCAGACTCCTGCAAAATTGTCGATAAATCTTTTCCTTCGTATTTTAATGAGATTGATGTACCAAATTCCTTGTTCTTTTCACCTGTAAGCGTAGCAGATATAAAAAAATCATTAGTTCACTAAAGAATAAAAAATAAGGTATTAATTCAATCTCCACTAAAATTTTAAAATACATCTCTGATATAGTTGCTCCAATTTCAGCATTAATAATTAATAAATCATTTACGCATGGTATCTTCCCAAGTGTATTAAAAGTTGCTCGGGTAACACCGTTACCAAAGGCCGGAGACCTCACAAACGTCAGCAATTACCGCCCTATTTCATGTCTTTCAATGTTCAGTAAAACATTTGAAAAAATAGCATTCAATAAATTTTATAATTTTATGGAAACTAATTCACTGTTGTTTAAACACCAATATGGTTTTATACGTCATAAATCAACGATTCACGCGATAATTAACCGCCTTCAATATTTATAAAATAACATTAAAAAAGGCCATATTGTATTCTCAATTTTGTTCGATCTTAAAAAAGCTTTCGATTGTGTCAACCATAATATTCTACTGTCAAAATTAGCTATGTACGGGATTAGAGGCAACTGTCAAAATTGGTTCAAATCATATTTCACTGAAAGAAAGCAATTTGTCTACGTCAATGGTTAAGACTCATCCCACCTTAATATTATAACTGGGGTCCCACAAGGGTCCGTGCTAGGGCCACTGTTATTTTTAATCTATATTAATGATATTGTTAAATCCTCTTCTCTGTTTAACTTTATATTATTCGTGAAAGATAGTACCTTATCAACTCCCTTGCCATATGACAAACCGAGCAACATTGCATCTACAATAAATAAAGAACTGGAAAATGTCTTCATTTGACTTAATGTTAATAAACTCTCAATAAATGTAGATAAAACCAAATATATTCTTTTCTCTTACAAAAAAAATTATTAAATTGCCCCATATTAAAATGGGCGACAGAATAATTTAGGAAACTACTCATATCAAATTCCTAGGCATCTTTATTGACAAAAATCTGAGTTTTAAACAACATATTACGCATATCTCAACAAAACTATCAAAATTGATTGGAATATTATATAAATTGAATAAGTTTCTTCCTAAATCTCTTCTCCACTCTTTATATATGACAATGGTGCAGCCTTACTTGACATATGGCATAGAGAGTTGGTATGGGAAATATCAAAACTATCTCAATAAATTAGTCATATTCGAGAAAAAAGCAATTCGAGCCATCCATCAACTCGACCAAGAAGAGCACAAAAATCTATATTTTAAAGAATCCAGAATTATAAAATTAAATGATCTTTTTGTTTTTCAAACATCCTTATTCCTTATAAAACAATAAATTTTCCTATATAAACCATATATTTAGTATGTTACAAACAGCTGATAATACCCATAATCACCCAGCTCACAAGAGAACAAAATTTATTTCACCCTTGTATTCAAAATCACAATGTACGAGTAGCTTTCTGTACAAATCTAACAAAGTATGTATGCAATGGTTTGGATGGCAATATCAAATCCCAAACCAATTTAGCTCAATTCAAAAAAGCTCTTTAAAACAATATAATTTCAGCTTACTAAATTTCTACTACAGTTTTTGTTATTGTGTATTTATTTGTTATTGTACACTATTATACTGTGTACTATTACTTTTATTTACAGAATATGAATATGTTATGATTTATTTATGACTGTTGAATATGTTAACTACAGATCTTTCGAAATAATCACTAAAAATAAATCGATTTTTAATTTATCTTTAAATTTAAATACTATAATTATTAGTTATCTGCAATCTCTGCAATGGTTAGTTAGGTTCTCAAATATATACTAAGTTGTTATATTTTTTATAACAAAAACGTTCTCTGTTTGTAAACATGAAGGGATTTTTATTCTTGATTATATTATGCTTATTTAGCTTTTAGTCTTAAGTTTTAAGTTTCTGCCCTAAATGTCACTGACTTATTTTGAGCCCATAACTAATCTTTGTTTATATATATATGTAGAAAGTACTTGTTGTAACTTCTCATTAAAATATAAAATGTAATATATTTATACTGTACATTGGATTAATATGGAATATATTCTTAAGTTAACATTTTTGGTTTGTTATAGTTTTGGGGAAAACGCCCATCTGTAGATTGTCTTCAAGGGCATAAGGGACCGTCATTAATATTTCAGCGTAATGCTAGGCTACTCTAAAAATTCCCAAGCCAAACATAAAAAATAAAAACAGAACAAGAAACAACGACAAAACAAATTAATGCAAGAAGAAGGAAGCACGCTATAGCGGCGGGGTTGCTTAGCAACCTAATATACTAGAAACAAAGCAACATTTGACAAAGATTAAACAAATAATATAAGGTGTTAAGTCTTTATATTCTATAACTTCGGTGTAACGAAGAGCAGGGAACCTCACCAGTGTCTTGCCAAATTTGGTGTCATTTTGTTTTATTCTTACTCAGATTTCGTCCATAAATCCATCATAGTTGAAGGCTGGTGGTCTCGAATCAAATCTCCAATGATATTTACGAAGTTCTCTATTGGGATCAGGTACGAAATTTGGGCAGTTCCCTCTATTACTTTGATATCTTCTCGTTCAAAATTGTGTTTTACACGCTTTGCGTTTTGCAATGGTGAGTTGTCCTGAATAAATATTGCTGGATGGTTCAGAGATTTAAGAGTGAGGGTATAACATTTTGTTAGACATGTTGTAGACGTTTGGATTTACCGTTCCAAATACTCGGACTAGCGGACCGAATGCTTAAAACAAACACATCACCCTTAACATGACGCTGCCTCCTCCATGCTTGACAGAATTTTTATTACATACGGGCTTTCCCTCTCACCTTCAGCGTGTCTACCAAAGCATCTGCCATGAGATTCAACTAAATTAAATTTACTTTAGAAGCTGAACTGAATTCTTTATCCCTCCAAACAACATGAGCTTCTTCATACTCGAGTTTCACCTTCTGATTCTTCTTACAGATGATTAATTTGGTTGTTGCAAAATGAGCTTTTAAACCAAACGCATTGAGGCGAGCGGACTCTGTGAATCGGCTCGTTTCTTTGCCAGTATTAGAATTAATTTTTTCGAGAAATTGCAGCTGCAGTCTAGGAAGGATCCTCAATACTATTGTCCTCCCTCTCAGTAGTTCTAACGGTTTAACCGACTTTTGCAAGAGATTTATTGGGGGTTTTTTATTGTATAACTTAGAATGCGCAAAATGATACTCTTGGACTTTCCTACCTATAATGAAATCTTTAAAGCGAACAATTCTATGACGGAGCTCTGGTGTCTCTTTAAGTCGTGATGAAATCTTTGCATATTAAGTACGACAACAATGGCGGTTATGCAGTTCTTACCTACTGAGCAAAATGTTGCCAGCTGATCTCAAGAAACTTCTAGAATGTTCCTCAAAAAAAATGTTATTTTGCACGTCTCAATATTTCTTTTGTTAGTCTATTTAGTATAATTTCTTGAATGTACGAGTGTAGCATATGAAATATTTATATAATATTTAAATGTATGCCTTTATGTACTAAGAAAATTTCCTTCACCTACGTAGCAATATTTTAATAACGGAAAATCTTTCTCTTATATTGCTAGATAGTGTAGAAGCAAAAATACGATCCTAACCTGAATTAAATATCCCTGCAAGAATCATATAAAACTTCACACCAAGATACTTGGGGCCACATTTGATAATTAACTTTGCTTTCCACAGCCCCAAAACATCACACAAACAGACAAAATGCGACCTAGGTTTTACTCTGCTAGCCGCAAACTACAACAACATCTATATAAAACACTCGTTCAATCAGTCTTAAAATAGGCTTCCATTGCACTCACAGCCGCGAGTCACACATGGAAAAGGAAACGACAGCTGATAAAGTACTCTGCTCTGAATCACGCATATTGCTTTCTTCCATACACTTTCATGTTCACACTACATGAAAACAACACACTCAAACTACTCAATAAATATATTCCCACCCGTTAACATGACAGTTAAAAAATCTCACAAGAGACACAACATACACTCAAATACACGCCAGAGATCACGATGTGTTGGCGTTGAGATAACCAGAGGGCATTATTTAACCACTATCTAAAACTATTTACCTATAAATTAACAGCATCATGAGTAATCCGTATTGCTTAATCGAGCCTCTTCCCTTTTACCCTACCCCTGCCGCCTCAGTTTAATACCACTCGATAAAAAACACAAAAATACGACGAACTATGTCTAGAGGGCGACCTTTGACTTTTCATATCGCTTAATAAGTTTTTGCAGTACCATTTTTTATCTTACTATAAAATCTCTGTGACGTACCACAGCCATTCCTCTGATTTTCTTTCCATTAAAATCCATTTATCCCAGGAGATACAACGAAGGACTCAGTTAATCATCGACGCAAACGGCAAGAAGAGCTTAACACCTAGTAAAGGAGAAAACATTGGAAGTGGGCTATCAACTCTAAGCTTGAAGTCTGTTTAAAGGGATACCCTCGAAGCACCAGAGAGAAAGGAAGCCCCCTCGGAAGTACCCCTTTTAAGCTTTTTCGTTCTAATCTACGTGGGCCTAGCGTTAGAAGTTTGTAAAGTTCAAGATGGAATCAGTCCCGCGCTGAATCACCCGACGCAGTTGTATTTGCTTTACAGCGCCACTCGTCTCCCCCTTTCCTGCGATAACGCCGTGCACCTCAATCCTAACTCTCCCCCCCGCCTTCCCAGGCCTGCCTATTCCACTGCAAGGGCAGCTTTATTAACCCTATCCCCATATCACGAGGCAAGTTTCACCGTCTGGACCTACTCGTTATCACGAAGTGTGTTTGCTTATACTGGCGTCGAGAATTCTATATGGACGGCCAGGCTATCTATCGGACCAGCCACCAAGCTATTTAACCTAAAGCTCAGTATTTCTCGAGGAGATTGAAAGCCCGCCATTCCCTCCATTCAGACTGCCTGACTGTTTCCTTTAAAGCCCTGTAACCCGTGTTAGAGTCGTACCTCGTCGAAGATCTCGCCAGCAGATCTACTTTCGTTAAGCTTTGGCCCCTGTTCAGAGGAAAGCTATCGAGCCCCCTTCTTCCCGGAAAGTTGTTCGGCCCTCTCATAATTACGACCCCTTCAAGATTCCCGTTCTTTCGAGACTGAGACTACATGCCTATCTGCAGAATCGTCTTTAGTTTAGATTACCTCTCTCTGGAGCAGAAAAAATCTAATTCTTCATCACGAAATAATCAAATCCCATCTTCGAGTCCTTCTCGTCAGGATTTCCCCAAGTATCTTCTTGAAGACCTGCGCCGTTGTCTCCCACCCCTACCCTCATCCATCTAATTTTTCCGCACATGATAGCGGCAGTCGCCAGATAGCCCCTTAAAAAAAAAAAAAAAATTCCGCACATGAAAGTAAAGCAATCTTGTATTGTCATCCCAAGATTACCTCGTTAATCTTCAGCCGCATTCACCTTTATTTTCACTTGCCGCTAAATTGTAATTAATCACCCCTCGTTCGAGTTAACTTTAATTTTGTTCTCCGTTATATCATAAATCGACATAATTCATTTAACTACCTTGATTAAGTAATTTGTTCTCCCCTTTTGTGTGTATATATATGTATATATATTGCCTCAATTATTATATATATGTTAAAATTATTTGGGGGGTTTTTGTTCTTTATATATCCTTAAACTGTAACTTGGCAAACCAGTAGTTAAGTCCCGGTTAATCGTTAATCTCACTCTATATTAGTTGCCCCAGAGCATATCTAAAGTAACTTAGGTTAGTTGTCTCCATATGCTTGTGTCGGCCCTTGTGCACCGAGCTAGTCTACACAGGCATACCTCGAAAGTCTGCAAAGTGACAAAAATATACTGAATCCATTAGACTGATTGGAGATTCTTCCTTTTTTCATTGGACGTGGTAGTGACAAAAGGAGGGGATCTAGCCTTATTTTTGTCTGATTTCTCATTAAAATTCTGCACATTTTTAAATACCTAAGACAACATTACTTCGCTAGCACAGCGTTCATAACCAATATAGAGTATGCTATAGTGAGCCCAGAAGGAAAGCCATGTTAGTGGAAGGGAAAGAAGAGGATCCAGAAGACCACAAATTTAAAATTTATTCCAGGCGCCTAATGGAAGTATGCCTATTTAGGTAGGGTGGCGAGGAGTGCTCATCTAATAGAATTGAAACTCTAAAGAAAATATGGCGCTCATCAGATTTCCTTCTCAAATCATAGCGAACAGTAGCCTCTTATGTGTTGGTAGGCTCACACACAAAGAAGAAATAAAAACGGAAATCGGGAAGATTCACCCAGGAGCGGAACTTAATGAAGTCCTCAGATTGTATATCATAAGCACATTTTCAATATAGTGTGCATGAAAACAGAAATAGTGATTAAAATCTGGCAGAATGGATTAGTCTTGTTCCCCCTGAGGCTTCCACCTGGAAATATGGAAAAAGAGAAGCACATCACGTATAGATATGCTTCAACTGCTATAAGAGGAACGATCACATAACCAAATATTGTACGGAAAACTAAATATAGCTGTTCTGAATGCGTTTAAAAAGGGCACTTTAGGAAGAAATGTGCCCACCCGATAGATAGTGGATGCCTGAACTGCGTCGGGCCACACCGGATAATAAAAATGGTTTGCCTTAAGAGGAAATAAAAAAGTCTAATAGGTAAAGAAAGAGAAGAAAAAATCCTTGCAGAAACAAAAAAAAACACCACTTACACAGTCCTGAACGAATCGTAGATGGGGCTGCTTACGTGCATACTTTACTCACACGTATTCAACATAGGCAAACCAGAACTTTTCCTGAGGCCCTCAATACCATTTTCTAAGAGAACGGTGTAAATAAACTGTTTACTGAGAACGCCTACTCGTCAGAAAACATAAACCTCAGAGTGGCAAAGGTAACAGGGTTGAGGTAGCCTTCAAGGGGAAGAAAGGAGGAGAGGATGAAGATGATATTGAGAAATTACTCCTCAATGAAGGATCAGAATCTCTTCTAGCTCCTATGTGACTCCATACCGTAACATATTCGTGGATGGGTATGGGTAAGGTATGGGGATAATGGTGTAGAGCAAAAAGGAGGTTCACCAGACCATCAATGAAGGACAAGTGAAAGGATACATAGTTGTAAATGGGTCACCATTGCCCCCAAATTATCAGGTAAGTAAGAATTATCGAATTATCAGCCGATTGAAAAGAAGCGTAACAGCGTCCAAAGAACAAGACCAATCAAATAAGGAACTAAAAGTAACCAAAGATAGAACTATACCCAAGCGTGACAAGATCTCTCGATTATGAAAACTATTCAAATTAGGTCAATCTCACCTGAAAAATCTCTGGAATAAGCACAAGAAAACGATCAACCGGTGAAATCTCCAAAAATGTGACAAAGTGAACAAAGTGACAAACTATAGTGAAGAGAAAACACAAAATAAACACAACGCCAGAAAATAAATCTGATATAGACGGACAAAAAATGACTACAAAAAAATAATCATTAAGCAACCGTGACTAAAAGAAAAATTATTCTAGGACCTCTTGACCGGTTTTTAAAGGATCGTAATGGGAGAACATGAATATCAGAGAGTAAAAAAGATGAGCGTCTCTTCTCCACAGAAAACTTTAAAGAGGAGAA
This sequence comes from Ceratothoa steindachneri, assembly GCA_963969495.1. Lineage (NCBI taxonomy): Eukaryota > Metazoa > Arthropoda > Malacostraca > Isopoda > Cymothoidae > Ceratothoa > Ceratothoa steindachneri. The sequence goes on from OZ018321.1 coordinate 73,673,012, forward strand.
TAATTTTTATGTAAGCTTAAACTGTCACATTTCCCTACAAAGGGAGGAGCAATCCAAAGAGATTTTTACTAATATGGAGAGAGAAAGATGAAAGCATCTTCCCTTGAGGGTCCTGGCATAAAAAACAAACAGCCTAGCGAGAGTTTCACTAAGACCGTGAGAAGCTCGTGCTCGAAAAGGCCATCACCAAATTCCAAGAACTGTATCTCGAACCAATTGTGCTCCCAGAATTCATGGCACAAAAAGCTGTTGTCTCCAGGAATCTGAAACACAGGATTGGGAAAAGACAGTGAAAATGTCCCAATGGGCAGAAGGTAATCAAATTCTGGCTGCCTTCTCGAACCACCAAAGTGTTATTTAACGAAACTAACCATGGTAAAAAAGCACTAGAATCAGGGATGCTAATTATCAATCTGAAAGTGACCTATGAACAGATGGAAAACGAAAAACTCGTTCACCTCGAACATATATCAAATGTTTCAAGGTAGAAAACCACGAAACCAAAGCATGCATATATAAACAGAAACTTAGCTCTGAGTCAGCGAACTCAATCATCTTTGATTTGAATGCGCAAACATGTAGAAGTGGGCAAAGAAGAAAAAGATAAACGAGGAGAAAAGGTGGGCAAAAAACCGATTTTACACACGACTCACAGCGGAGTAACCAAAAAATTCAGGAACGAGGCATTCCATAGTTGGCAATCAAAGCATAGAGGTCATGGTAATGTTCATTTTTGCTCAAGTTGCCAACACTATAAAGGCAGGAAACTTCTCCTTTGAATACAACAGGCTCCTCAAAAAATGGACCAACTGCGATTGCTTAGTTCCCAGCAAATCTCTCACCAGCCAATGCAATTATAGCAATTTACAAACAAGAAAAATGCTAAAGCCAGATAAAAGTGAAGACTTAGAATTGTCCTCAGAGAAAATATAGAAGAGAAATGAAATCCCTCCCTTCTAAAATTAAAGGAGAAAAAAGTAAGCGCCTAAGATCTCTCAGATTAACTAAAAAAATCACAAGCGATCCGATGCAATCCAACTCAGAGAGCTTTATGCATAGGAAAAAACCGACAAGCAACAAGATAAAGAAACTGGGAGGAAGACCCACTCAAGAACAAAAAAACAACACAAAAATATAGCCCCCGAAGATCACTAACTCGATCCGAGCTTGGATCAGATTATCTCTCTCCCTAAAGAAAACATCAACCTGAAGATCAACACGACACGGTACAACAATTTCCAAGAAGCATGCGCTCTGGATAAAATCCTAGATGTTATCGATAGCGGAAACTATAAGTGGTCATATTCGTCGGAACACAACGATATTCTATCGGGACTTGCAAATTACCCAATCTCTTGGCTGTATTCTGAGAACACAACTTCCGAAATGTGCTAATAGGAAATGTTATAAAGATACAAGAATAAGAAGCTAAGGAAATAAAATATAAATATGTAACAAGAATTTGAAATCATCAAAACCGCAGAACAAAAAACACCAAGAAACTAAAAGCAAATGAGGTAACTTGACCAAAATAACTCATGAGAGAAGGTTCTTAGCGTCTGTGCAAACTTAAAACCTTCTTCTATTCTCTCTGTTTGTTTTAATCTAGCACTAAGTGCGTTTCTCATATAATTATCTCAACACTTACCTATTAGTATCTTACTTACAAGATAGAGCAGAAGCATAATAATTGAGGTAAGCTCGAATGCCTACAAGTAACACAACGGAACATCGAGCAAAAATCATCAAGACCGGACAAGGGAAATTGCCAAAGAGAGAAATAGAGAGAGAAAAAAACGCGCGCGTTCGAACCACCATTTCTTCCCACGTATTCTTACCCTATATAAGGACACTTGTTTGTCTAGTAGGTCTACCCCTCCCATTGATATGTTGTATTCTGAAATAACTTTGGCGATTTACACTCCTATTTCCTATTTGAGTTTCTGAGAATAGCGTGTAGCAGTACCAGTTGGGAAGACCTGATTGTAATTTGTAGGAACTGCAACTGCAGTGTTGTCATGCCATTTTGTGACTAAAATTCCATTGCTAGAATCAAATCTATAGTCTATAATCTCTTTCTCTTGTTTTCTCCATTACTTTAGATGGCATAAGGGGACATTTTTTTTGTTGATTTTCACGAATTGTGCCTGCCATTTGCCTTCAAACTCCTATCTCCGTTCTTTCAAGTTATCAATGCTTGTAAAGAAATTATAAAAAAAGATTTCGTGATTTGCAGCTTTAGCTTCAGAAATTACTGCTGCTAGGTTATTTATAACCCTCATTCCTAGAGGTCCACTGTTAAGTTCACTGCCCTTAGAAAGATATGGCGAAAAGTTGTATAGGTATCCGTTGGAACCACAAAGACACCAAAACTTGTAGCTATATTTGATTGGCTTACCCCTCATAAACATTTTATCAGAATGCAGGCCATAAAAACTTACCAACATTTCATCGATTAACAAATGAGAATAAAAAATGCCAAATTGCTGAAAGTTTTCTCTTAGAGCATCTAGATATGGTCTCAGCTTATACATTTTATCATTTTTATCAATGTTGGCATTGTCATTCAAGTGAAGAAACCTTTTTATTTCCTTGAACCTTTGTCTCAACATAGCATTGTAAACAAAGGGCAATCCTGCATCTGACGATTGCTCCCAATACATATTTTGTTGAGGAAGTTTATGGTACCCACTAAACAGAATAATTCCTAGAAATATTTTCATCTCTTCAATGTTGACAGAAAAATTAGGATTATTTTTCTGCTTAGCATATGTCATACTCTGCTCAACAATAAACTTCAATAACTCATCAGTCAGAAATTATTCAAAAATGTTACAAATGCTCTTACCTTGCAGGCTATCTAGTTTGTCATAACTATTTTAAGAGGGCTGATTCATTACACCTTTATATTTTGAAGAACATTTTTTTCCATCTGTGAATCGAACTGGCGTCAATTATTCTACGCTTACCTGAAGGAGGTTGGGTTGCTGAAGCCCAGTTGATTTAATTTCTTTACCATCATTGTTGTGAACAATCAATTCCAGTCTACCTGCAACATCTTGAAGAATGCTTTCTGCTGAGAGGTCTTCATGATAGCTTTATCATCTGTCATTTCATCTAGACTTGGAGGAATAATTGCAACCTCCACGTTTTCATTCCATGCTTCATCATCACTGAAGTTCATTAGCGCATTGGCAACTTCAATAGTTGTCAATAAAGATCTTCGTGTCATAATAGTAAAGAGTAGGCCTCTGAAAAAGAAATAATAACAAGGTTAGTTAAGATGAAACAACAAAATAGAATTTTATTTACAAAGATTAAAATAAGAATAATAATAGGCAAAAGGGAATTATTTATTAGTCTCTTGGTAATTATTATGAAAAGGGATTCTAAAATGGAATTAATTGATTAGCGTGAATAGGCTTAGATAAAAGGGGGAACTTGACAATACTATTAATGGAAGGGGTTTCAGGCTTACGGGTCAATGACTTCGAGAAAAGTCCTTATTGCGATGAGGCAAGTGTGGAACAATCCGATGAAGCAAGTGGGGAACGATATGAGGCAGGAGGGACACAATCCGAACCAACCTTCCGATGAAGATAGCCAAACTTCAAAGATGACGTTCCACGGTGAATGTGGGAATTCTCGTAATTAAACTGGAAGAGCAATCTTCTTTTCCTCAAAGGTAATCGATGGAGATTTTTTTCGGTTCGATTAAACGAAGGGAGACTGTTGCGCAAATTCAAAGGCTTGCCAATCAGAGAAGCTACCAATTCACTAGGGTAGAATTACGGCTGAGGAAGACTTGCTGTCTGACGAACGCTCACGGGACTTACTTAGGCTTGAGACGATGAGGACGGCCTTGAGGTGCAGCCTGAACTCTTCGAACTACAGAATAACCCGAGTATTTGTATGCCTGATTCTGAGGGGAAAGTGGAAATTTGGAGAAAGCAGTCACAAGTCCCAGATATCTTAATCCGTAGGCGGATTCGATTCATCATTTAGCAGCGAGGTGTAAGACATAGTGGGTCTTTTCCGTCTTGTCACCTGGGATGGGGCGGCTTGGGATATATTTTTCCAATGTGCTTAGGATTAGAAAATTCGAGATTGTTCAAATAGGAAATGAGTCGTCCACGGCGGGATACTATCGTAAGTGGTTTCCAATATATTTGGACGGAGGGAGGAGGGGTCAGAGGTGGTTCTTTTACACAGACCTATTGGGGAATGGAAACTGCATAGACTCTTCCGTATATCTGCCCCACCAAATGAGACATACTAACAATTTATTATCCTAACCAGTTTTTTTAACTTTACCTCTAATTATGAGTCTACTGAATTTTAACTACGCAATTACTTCATTTAAAACTAAAAAATGGAAACGATAATCACCAATCCAACCCAAATACATACAGTATATACTTACTGACAAATGGTTTATATTACTCATTCCTAACATATGACATGCTTCCTAAACAAAACTGTTAATTTTCAAATATAATAAGGAAACAAGCAACATAATCCAAGAGATTAGTCTGTTCTCCAGACATCATGCATATCAAGGCACTTCAATAATTTTTTACCTTACTTTTAAATATTGGCTTTTTTTATGCTATCTTTTACACTCTCTAATCACATATTTCTCTTTAACTACTCTAACTTTATCTATTTGCAATTTTCAAATATCATAAACAACAGAGGTGATAATTTATTAATGTTGCAAAAAATATCATACTTTCAAGAGATTTAGTCTGACTTTCCAGCATATGTCTCCGGCAATGTGCCGAAAAGGCTAGACATCCCTTTAAACATGTACAGGTTAAAATCTGAGAGTGTCAGCAGCAGAGAGTAAAGATTATAGAAAAGCTGATTGTGAAGAATAAAAAAAACTCCATTATTTCAACTCAAAGATCTTTTTGGTGCAAATATGGATAAATAGAAAAATAAAAACGCCAGGTTATTAAGAACTTTCACTATGTTTCTTAAAAGGAACATCTCCTTACCAGGGATAAAGAAAGAGCCCGAATGGTTACGCTATAATTTGTAGCAAAGTTGCTGAATTTAAGAAGCTCTCATCGTCTAATGCGCACCAACACTCATAAAAGGCAAATGTGTCATCTGCTGGAATGTAGAAAGCAGAATCAGTAAATATGGCATAAAAGAAGAAGTAACCAATTTAAACACTACACCCACATCCTTAAAAATAACTTTGAGGCCACGGATATTATAACAAATATAAAGAAAAATAAATTCTCCTCTAAATCATGCAGATTCCCTCGTAGAACATCGTATACGAGAAGTACATCAACATCCAAGTGTGCTTCAAGTACTATAAAATGAGAAATCACACAAGCTGCCGACTGTCCGGAATAAAAGAGAAACTCTATTCAGTATGATCCTATGAAGGAAATGAGTGGCACCAATGCAGAAACCCAGTGATAAGTAGCTGAAAAATATGTAAAGCTTCAAGAAACTGTCAATGCCATGTCAAGTAAAAGTCACAGAAACAACCAACAATGGAGTCAGCCTCTAATACTACACCTTCAAACAGCCACCGGTAGATCGACGAAAGTCTGAAAGTCAAAATCCTGACGTGCATACCGAACTCCAATGTATGCATTGTCGCACGACCTGGCAACTACGAAAAAATCCTAGTAACAATCAAATTGGTTGCATTCTTCAAATTCATAATAAGCGATGAGAATTAAAAGGAAGTGACGACAGAAGAGCAAGAAAAAATAAGTTTCGTTCCGATGAAAAGACAAGAAGAAGAAGGAGAACCAGAGGAAGAAGATGAAGTAACCACCTCAGACAACCAGAGTTCTGATTCCACCACTGTCTACAACACTAAATACACCACATCCCAATAAATATCCTAAATAATGGCAATCCCTAATAATGATTCCAATCGAGGACCCATCTAGCCTCAGTTCACCGCGCAAACAGACCCACCAATAGAGAAACATAGAAAAGCAAATTCCACGCTAAAGGGAGTAATTTCGTAAAAAGTTTACTTAACTTAGCCCTAAGTGCGCAAAATAAAAAATATCAAAAATAAAAATAATCAAAATAAATACAGACGGCTGGAAAGGAAAATAAACGACACATGAAAACATCTTTAGAGAAGTCGGCCATGATATTCTCTTAACATCCGAACATGAAATTAGCACTTGCAAAGAAAAATTTAAAATTTGGAACGACGAAATAATAACGAAACCCCAACGCAACATAAAACAGGGTGGTCGGGCAAGTGCTCTCAATAGAAGGATTAAATACAATTAAGCGCAAAAACTGGAAGAAATCTACATTAGTATCGAAGACAAATACAATTAATATGTATTATTGTAGCGACGGTGTACCAGAAACCCTGCCGGTGGCAGCTTCCGGTCAGGAACTTCATCATTAACCTCAACAACAGAATTCCGGTTATTTTCATGGGAGAGTTAAACGCTCGATGTTCAGAATCCCATTAAGAAGCACGAATAAAATTAGGAGAAACCTATGCACTCTCAACGAACGGATGATTGTGCACTTGTTGGGATCATACTTCTCCAAATTTCTTAACGGCATGTAAGCGACTATCCGGCTATCTGCCTGGTGGGTCGCAATTTGCCTTTCAGCCACTTCCTGGAGTCATACAAAAATCAAAATACGATCACATAGCCACAATTCACATCAATCAGGATCCTAGCAGAACAAGATGAGAATTTAACAAAATGAAGAGGAACCTTACACAGAAAAGCTAGAGAAATACATATCTAACCTAATTTACGAAGCAATAATGAGGGAAATCGACAAACTAAAGTCCTTAATAGATCAATTAATAAAAGCCGACAAGCACTAATTAAGAGAATGCAATACCAGGACTTACTCTATCCACGATAGGGTAGGACAATTAGGCTAAAGCAAAGAGCAATAGGAAAGGTTTAATGCCTCATACTAAATCAAGAATTAAAAATATAGAGGTAACATGCACTAATATGTAAGAATAGGAAAATCCCACGACTAATACTAGACCAACAAGAAGAAATGTAGAACGAAGCAATTGAGAGAGATGACAAAGAAATATCTCAAAAGGAATTCTGGAGAAAGCTATCCAATATGAAAAAGGAAGACGCCGAAACAGAAGATTAAGATGAAAGAGGATTTAATTGATATTTTTTTAAGAAATTAAAAATGGTGGAACGAGTTTTCTCATCTTTCTTCTCGGCAATGCAATATAGCAACCGTAATGTCTTATTTTCAGCAACAAGACCATGAATGGTATATAGTTCTTTTCCATTAGGGGTTGAATTAAATATTCCATCACAAAACCATCCTCTATGTGACTTGACCGATAAATATTTTAAAATGTTTTACAACTCGCGGCAGAATTCTTAAAAGAATTAGCGCTTTCAACGCAGGTGTATGAATTTCCCGATTTACTTACCCGAAATCTCACAACATAAATGCCCACAGTGATTATCCCAAAGTTCAAGGGTTTTCCGTTCCAATTTAAATTCTCCCTAGAATACAAAGAAATCCCTTTTTCAATCACAAAATAAAAGCTATTTTGATATTCCTATATTAATTTCTTAAAAAGAAAAAATTAGAATTTTGAATACTTTGCTCAATTCGGCATATATAGTATCTGTTTGATAAATATTTCCTCTGAACGCGCTTCCTTCGAATATGCAGTCGGTTACTGAATTTTGAAGAAAGTTTTTTTTGAAAACTTTGTTCTCGGCCCTTCTACATATATGTTGTCTCTTCCATACCTTGTCCATTGGATACTTTGTCTATTGGATACTTTGTCCATTCGACACATTGTCCATTCCATATCTTGTCCATTCGACACATTGTTCATTCCATACTTTGTCCTTCCATCCTTTGTTCTTCGATAATTTATCCTTCGATACTCTGTCCGCAGACGTCCCCAAGACTATCTAAATTTTTCTTCTCTTTCACATCTTTCTTTTAATCTATAACTTACATAGCTTTCTAACTTGCTAATCTCGTCACTCTAACGACCGCTGGCCACTCCATGAATGCAATATTAACCTATACAGGCATAGAGTACAATTTTTACGATAAAAGTTTAATATTTTTATATGTTTCTAGATACCTTAAGGGGAGTATTTGTAAAAAAATCATGATTCTCCTATTTATATACATATGTTGAGATATTCGGTGTCCAGAAAAAAAGACGTTATGCAATCTAAGGAGAAAAAAAAGAAAGTTTGAAAATTCCAATTTTCTTACAAATAAATTAATACTTAACAGAATTTTGCAGTGGAAAAAGGTAATTTTATTAATTCTAAACATATGTATATTTAGTCTTTTGCGTGATAACTAAAATGACACTTAGGATGCAGTCTTACATCACACTAAAGAGAAGTAAATGCTGCTTTTCCAAGACAATCGGCACATCTCCTTGTGTTCGAGCTTTGCAACAAGTGCACCAAACCATTATATCTAACTCCACCCTTAACTTGAGGAGCTCTTTTTCTATGCATCGATGCAGTACCATTTGATTTCTAAATAGTTACTGCTAAATTTCTTTGAAAATTCAGAAAAGGAATATTGTCTTTCTTGGCCTTTTTCCCTAAAATCCACGAGTATACTATTGAAATATCAAGTAAATATATAAATATAGGCGACCACCATTTTCTTAGTCTCATTCTTGTTCTGTAAGTAAAAACCCACTGGTCCAATTTGTCAACACCGCAAATGTAAGAATTATAATTCTTTATTGCTACTGGCTGAGGATGTAAAGAATAACCTTTTAACTCTTTTGAAAACCTTTTTGTTTTTCCAATTTCTGATGACTCAAAATTTGAAGCAAGTGTTAGAACATTATTATCCCTACAGAATCAGATGCACCGATTTTTACAGTACCCTTTGGTTTCTTTGTAAATACAGCTAGACTAGGAAGAGTACAATTCATAAATCTATTTTCCCTAGCAGTACCAGATGCATATATGCCTGAATTTGATAAATGTTCTATTCTTTTTTCCAATGCATAATAATTATCAAAGTATAGCTTGTAACCAGAATTTTCAGGAATATTCGTTTTATTTATCAACCTCTCAACTACGTCTCTCCAAGTCCTAATTTAAAATCGTCACTCTGATTTGACTTTTGTTGTTTTCCCATGTAGATATCAAATGAATGCATATATACCGTAGATAATGAGCAGAGTGCCCAGTTTGCAAAGCCAAAAATTATTGGCTTCCTCTTTATGAATTGTTCGGCATAATGCCTTCCAAAATATGGGATCATTGCTTCATCCATCGAAAGATGTTCTTCTAAAACTGCTAATTCAAGAAATTGACCTGCTTAGGTGATCAATCAACATCCGAATCAAACCGTCAGTTGCATCCATTTTATGGCTGTCATTGAAATGAATGTGATGCTATCTCGAATAGCGTCTGACTATTAGATTCCATAGAACAATAGTGTTTTATTTGAATATTTTACATAGCCCGAGAGAAGTACACCCCCCACCCCCCCAAAAAATACTAGCAAGTGTTTAAATGCAATTTGACATTTCTTTGCTGAGCATAAATGTTTGTTTGTTTAACTATTTCCTTAATAAAATGATCACTGTAAAGAAATTTATAAGTTCTAATTCATTATTTACTGAAAATATGTCCTCGGGTAAACTTTTAGTTGATGGTTTTGAAGAATTTATATAAAAAACAGGAACCTCTTTACTCCAGTTGATTTGACTTACTTTCATTTTTTTCCTACCTTCACTTGAACTACTAGATATGTTTTCACCCATAGTTTCACAATGTTTATGCAGTATAAAATTATACTTCGTATTCAATAAAGTTCGACCAAGGTGATTTATATCTCCAGTAAATTCATCGTCAGACAGATCTGAATCTTCGTTAGTTAGACAATTTAATTCTATTCAGGAACATGAATAATAATGTCACAAGGTTTTATTGTAGATAGATTTGTGTATAAAAGGGGCCAAAGAAAAATAAATAAAGAAAAGTAGCGAAACGAGTTTCGAACGTGCTTCCTGCGTCGTTGGACAGCCGTTAGCGAGATTCTTAAACCACTCGGCCATCCTGAGTCTTCAAAATGAGTCATTCAAGCAAAGCATTTAAGACGCTCGACTGAAATTCTCGCACCCTACACAGGCGCCCCCCCTTCCCCTACACACCCTCATAGAAGCGCTTCGGAGGGTATTTTGAGGATTGAAGAGAACAGCGTCAGGAAAATGTTATTTGAGGACTAATGTTCTCCCTCCCCGGCCTCTTGGGTCTTGAGCACCATTGTAGATAGCTTACTGTAGGAAAGGGGGCAAAGAAAAATGAAGAAAGAAAAGTAGCGAAACGAGTTTCGAACGCACTTCCCGCGTCGCTGGCGGGCCGTTAGCAAGAACCTAAAACCACTCGGCCATCCTGAGTCCCACGAAAAACACCCTTTCAATTAAAGCATTTAAGGTATTCGCCTGAACTTCTCGCACGCTACAGAGGCCCCCTCAGTTATAGGGTCTGTGGGTTAACGAATTCTCTCTCTTGTAGTTTCGTAGGCTGGGTTATGTGATCAAACGCTTCCTTATGGGTAAAAGAATATATATATATATATATATATATATATATATATATATATATATATATATATATATATATATAGCTGGATTCTTTATTCCTAGGTAAATAGGTGGAATAAACTTCGAAATGGCGAACAGTTATGACAACTTTTCTTTTGGAATAAAAAAAGAACACTTTTTTGGGGTGTCCTTTTCACATTGGACATTGGACATTGGATATATTAAGTTGTGAAAGGAAAATATATACATACTTATAAGATTGCAATTGCACTCATGTATGCATATATATATATATATATATATATATATATATATATATATATATATATATATATATATATATATATATATATATATATATATATAATAGTAGGAGATGGATAGATGGGGATAGATTTCCTTTGTGAAAGGGCGATAGAAGGGTAGAAAATCCCTGGCGAAACGGAATCGCAGGCGTTTATCTGAGATCGGTGTTCTCATCGTTTTTAGTTTTATTTTCATGTTCTTTTGCGTACTCTTTTTCTGCCTATTTTTTTGGGTTGTTCTTGGTTTGTGATGGTATTGCATGTTTGTTTGTGTTGTTCCTGGTATGTTATGTTATTGCTTGTGGTTTTAATTTGCTCCATGTAGATTATTGTGTTTTTTTGTGGCGTTCAAGCCTTCGTAGGTTTTTCTGTATCTTTTGTATTTCTCTCGTTGTTCGTTTTTGCATTTTTAGTGTTTTTCTTATTGTATATTTTTTGTGTAGTTTATTGTTTGTCGTTGTTACATATGCGTAGTCTTATGTGCAAATTAGGTCTTCTTCTCTTTCGGTCTGTGTTTTACTACTGATGAAGTCTAGCCTTCTTCTGTGTATGTCCTCCAACGAGATGTCAATGTGTCTGTCTGATTTCTTCCACCATGTATCGTGGGACTTTCCCCACATTTTTCGGGCACTTCTTTGCAGTTTTAAGTTAATTGGAGTCATCTGGATCAAGTGATGTAGATCCCTCTACCTCCTTCTTTCTCTCCTCCTAGTGTTCGTTATTAACCGTATTTCTTTGTTTTGTACCCTTTGGAGGAGTCGCAATTTCTTTTTAACAACTAGTATTGATAGATATAGGTAGATACAGTAGCTTTGATCTTATGACTGCGTTGTATATCTTCTTTTTGTTGGTCATGTTCAGGTTTGGGAACCTGAATAGCTTGGTCGGCTCAACCTTCGCTCGTGATGCTGTCTGAGCAACGTGGCTACCGTATCCCTTTTTAACCTATATTCTTGTAGTCCTAGTACTGTCCCATCACTCCTGTATGTAATGCGGACTTCATCACTTTCGATGTGGGCTAGTTTCCTACGGAAGAATGGTATCACCTTAAATTTCTCGGGTTAGCGGCGATTTTCCATCTTCTTTCGAACCAGTTGACATGGTCGATTTCTCTGGCGGTGATTTGTGCCATGAGTTCTGGACTTTTGAAGGGGGCAGTCATGATTTGAGACATATCGTTAGCAAAATGGACGTACAGTGAGTCTTCCCTTACCGGATCGGGTAGATCGAGAGTGTATATATTGTATAGGAGGGTCTTAGGCACCCTTCTTGCGGTACACCTGCAGTTAGCTCGAGGTCTGGTACCGTATGGTCGTATATTCTGTGATGATTGCTAGTGCCCTATTAGTACCTATCACCTTTTTGAATCCATGCTGGTGTTGGTTATGGAGGTTTGTTGGGGTTTTGCACGGACCGAGTGGTGGTGTATGTACGTATAGGTTCGGTACATACTTCAAAAATCTGTGATTAAGTTTTCTCATTAGGAGAGTTATATTTGATTATTAATTATTATTATTTTACTTTGTTAATCTTTGATGGCTTCTAGTGCCATGGTCAGGGTTTCGAGGATTGAAAATATAGAACTTAAATTAAAACATGAACCAACAATTGAAATCTAACAAACAAATTACAGAGTTTTGAATTAAACAGGTTTAAGTGAGGCTTACTAAATTACACAATTGAATATACAGTAATGATTGTCCGAAAGCTCACTTTAATATTGAACGCTAATTAACCTTGAAAGAAACACATAATTGGATTTAATTACCTTTAAAGATTTACACGAGAATCGGGTTTTAGACTGACCTTGGCCTCAATTTCTATGCAACCTCAAGAATGTTGTTTTCTGGGAGGCACGTAGACGTTCTTATGGCCACCCCAGATGGCTGTCTGGGGCGAGGATATCTTTAAAGCCATAGATGAATTCAGACGTGCGACGAATGGCGTTAAGCACGTTTTCTTCGTAAGACGATTTCACCAATGGAACCTGAAAAGTATGCTTTTTCCACTCTTCGGTTTAATCTGGGACTACTTCGCACTGCTTAATTTTCGGTGTGACTACCAGGAAATAGCTCAGGATGAGCTTCTTCTGTGTCCCTTTCGTTGGTTTTCCGGGCACTTATGCCGGACTTCGCTTTCTCGATGACTCTCTCGAACTTCCCCGTTCTTCTGCAGTTATTGGATTAAAAAGTCGCCACTCCTCTGGGGGTAGGGGAAGGAGAAGAAGGGAGGACTGCGGCCTTAGGTCTCATCTTTTAACGGTTTTTCTCAGAGCGTCTTTCATCTAGCCTTAAAAGGCACCTTCTGGCTTTAGGACGACGCTCCTTTAATTTAGTTTATGAAGTGAAATTAAATATATATTCTTAGGGGAAATAGTGCCAGTTCAACCAATGTTAGGCTCACTGGGGTCCGATATGTGATGATTAGCGCATTATGTGTTTTTTGGGCGGCCTTTCTGGTTATCCTTGAGGTGAAGGGAGAGAAGTGGGAGAGCTAAGTAATAGAATCACGCCGCCAAAATGCTAGTACGTTGTGTTAAGGAACAGGACCTCAGTTGTGAGGGTTTGATATCGATTTCCCTACAAAGTTGTTATCCTTCACAAAATCTTGGACTCTATTAGCAAGGACCTTCTCGAAGACCCTGCCTGCCACTTCGAGGAGGGAAATGTGTCTGAAGTTTGCTGGTCTGTCCGGCCGTTTTCCGGCTTCTGGAATGAAGATCATTTTAGCGATCTCTCATTCGTCCGGAAGATAGCCGACATTTAGACACGAAAACATTATATTGACCAGCCCCTCTAAGATGTTACGGGGGGGCGTTCAACAAGTTAAGTTGGGTCAATTTTGTTTTTCCTGGTGCTCTCTCTTTGAAGGTACGTAGCGTGGTAAAGATTTCTTCCTCCGTTATCTTCCGTCCATAGCCAGTCATCTCTATATCAGAAGTTGTATTGTTGAAGGAATATGTCCTGTCTAGTTCTTGTCTTAGTCGTCGTAAATGTGTTCCTCAAAGTCTAGGTCAAAGTGTTCGTTCTCTTCTAGTGTGATAGTCTTTCGGTAGTCTTTGAACTCTTCTTCCATTTCTGTTGCGTCCATTTTTGTCCCGTGGTCTTTGTTAAGGAGTATGTTTCTTTCAGGTGGCTTACCCTTCAATCTTGATAGAGTATTCCAAAATGTTCGTGGATCCACTTCTTCGTTTAGTTTGTCTATGAGGTCATTCCAAAGTGGTGTTGGTTGTTCTGTTGTGTGTGTCTTCATTTCAGTCCTTAGTATTCTTAACCGTCTGTTTCTAACTCTCTTTTTGCCAGTCAGTCTAATTTCTTCACATAATCTTTTATATTTGCCTGTTGGGTCAAATAGCTCCTGTGTCCACCTTGGTGCTTTTATCGTTTTATAGGATATTTTGGGTACTGTTTCGCGGTCCGCCTCCACCAATACCTCGGTTAACCTTGCCATCTCCTGGTTGATCTCCTCCAGGGTGGCTTCTTCAAATGGTTGAGGTCTGAACTCACCGAGAAAGGTACGATACTCTTCCCAGTTCGCTGGGGAAAAGCGTTTTCTCTCCCTGACGGGTATTTGAATGGGGCTAGAAGATATTGTAATCATAATAGAGACGTGGTTGCTTGGGATAAGTGGGCCGGGTTGGATATAATAATTATAGGGAAATTGTGAGCTGGTCAAGGTGATATCCGGCTTGGTTGCGCAAGTGTCAGTGATATAAGTGGGAAAGCCGGGCGCAATGCGGGCAACAATACTCCTGTCATTAAGGTTCTTCGTGTTCTTTCCTTTCTTTTTTAGACTTCCGGTGTATCCGGATTCGTGGCATTTTGCGTTTGGATCTTCCCCAAACAAGACTGTTCTCCCGTGTGCACACAGTTGGAGAAAGTTATGCATCAGGGTATAGTCTTGTCTCAAAGTTTGGTACCCTGTGGACACCACTAAGGGCCCCAGGGGGGTTTGGATCTCGATGGCCAGATCGGATTTGTATATAGGTGGGAGTATTTTGAACTGAATACCTCTTTTGACTGCGATGGCAGCGCCATCGAAACGTTCAAGTCTGTGGTTCTTTGTTACTGTGCTATAGTTGAAGATCTTCATATTTTTCTGCGTCGTGTCGTTTCCGTGTTCTGATATCTGAACGATGTCAGGGTCGCATTGTCTGATAATTTCTCCGTAGGTCACTTGTTCGTTGTCTCATCCGTTAGTGTTCATTTGTAGGATTGCCAAGTCTTTTGTCAGTCTGTCCATATTGCCTGTCGATTAGTCGCTCCTTTTATCGAGTGTCTTTAGGGTGGAGGGGCTGGCTGGTGGATATCGGCATTTGCCGGATCTTTTTTTTCTAAATTCATAGGGCGTGATAGTAGAGAAGGCGTCTTGTTTGATTCGGACCATTCCAAGAATGAGAGCTTCTTTGACTACCCTCTCTGGAATGTCATAACTATATTCCCACTTGTAACGGCTTGTGGTCACGCCTTCACTGACATCTTTGTCCCTTTTTACTTCAGGCAATGGGGCGCTTTCCGTGGTGAATATTTTTATGTGAATTTTTTGCCATGGTAGGCATGTTTGCCCTCCTTTAACGATGAACCATATCTCATCCTCTGCCGGTTGGGTGACCGTTTGGTGCGGCTACCGTAGCGGTGTTTTGATTTCATTTCATTGGCGCATTTTGCCTCTGAATCTGGTTTGAAGGGTTGTATTGTTGGGGGTTCAGGATTATTTTGGTGATGATTTGCTGTAGCGGTAACACCTTCTGCTTGTGTAGTGGTTGGTTGACGAGGCTGAATCTGTATCCGGAAAACTTCCTCAGAGAGACGGTTCTCCGGCAACCATTCCATTTTTGGTCAGCATCTGGTCTAGCTATTTTTTGAATGAGCCTGGCTTTGTGAGGTTTGCTATTTGTGCATAACATATGCAGCACATGATCTTTGTAGATTGCTCGCTTTCTACCTTAAGGTATGTACGCTGAGCTGAAGCCTCGTCGACTGCCGCCTTTGCCACTTTGGCATAGGATCTGTTGGTCTTAGCTTCCTCTTCTTCCTTTTTGCGCTTTTGTTATTTTTTATCGCCTCGTTCTTTACTGGGCATGACATTTCCATGGCTCCATGGTTAGCGTGGCAATTTATGCATCTTTTTCACTACTTCTATAGTCACGCCAGATGTGACTAGACTTGCTACATATGGAGCAGATAAGTTCGGTATGGAGACATATTCCGTGTGCTCGACCCCGACATCATCTTAATTTCGGAGCACAGTATCGACTCAACATCTTATCAAATAAAGATACCGGGCTGCAGAGTTGTTACAAAGAACCATTCTCAAGAAATGTTTAACGGCGCCGTGGTTGCAATCAAAAGGAATCTCTAGTTCAGGCACCATTGAAACTGGACGAGTCATTCGTGGCGATAGCGCTGCCCAAATTAGTGGGCAACCTCGTGATCGCGGCGGCATACCAGCCTCCTTGAAGAGCGTATATGCCCCTTAATAACTTCTACACCCTGTTTGGCCACTTCAGAATGGCGTTCCTTGGGGATGACCTCAACACCAGATGCCGAACGGTTGTCTATGGTAACATGAATATCAGTGGCCTTAACTTGGAAATGATTATGCGACGGAAAAACATTCAGAGGATAGGACAAGATTTCACGACCTATATCACTTAACATAGCGAGCCAGGACCAGCAATTCCCAGCAACCATATAGCGATCCTGACCACCATCTCACTCACTCCAATCCAGCTTCCGATCCCTCTCCACAAAAGCTACGCCTCGGCCGACTGGGAATGCTACAGAGAAATCCTAGACGCATTCGAACCAGCTGACCTAAGCGAAGCAACTCTAGATGAGATTGACGGAGAGCTGGAGAGGATAACAGCCCTCATCACAGAGGCTGACCGCGACTGTGTACCCATGATAGAGTACAACAATCCTCCACAACCCAGATGGACCGAGGAGATGAAAGAGAACAGGTACGAATCGGGAATGAAACTCGCTGCTACGACAATTGCGTGATGAGCTAAAGCTAGCTATTAAACAAACAACAGGCTGAGATCTGGAACAGCTTCATAGCCAGGGTAGACAGCGAGGTGACTTTCGATAAATTTTGGCGCCTACTAAGGAAACTAAAAGGACTACCAAGTAGAGGAAAGACCCGCATAAAAGAGGGCAATGACCACCTGTGGGATTCCGCATGTTCTGGAAAGAAATCTTCTCAATAAGTGCTGAGGACGATGTAGAAAACAAAATTCTCCGGCATATAGAGGCAAACATAGACATACCATAACTAGGCTGCCCAGATTTTTTTTAACTCAATGCTGGACGGAACCATCTGCATATATATATTTTATATATATTTAAATATATATATATATAGATACAGTCGCCGCAACGGAAGTCTGGACCTTGGTCATATTATATGCATTGATATAGGTCCAATAATCGTTACGGGGAAAATGTTATAATTGATTAATGTTTTGTTGCAGTTTCTGGCAACGTCTGTTAAGTATATATGCGCATTGTGTCCGCTGTATTATTCGGTACGCGCTTAGACTTGGTCGTAAGGGTACGCTCATTTTTTGCGATTTGATTTTCATTTTGGTGGTTTCTTGAAGATATTTGGCTGATCATACATTATATAACTAGCACTCCAATCATGGGTCCCAAGCCTCTCGCAAATGAGGAAAAGGTCCGTATTATCACTTTGAGGGAAGAAAATGTTAAGATAAGTGAAATATGCTTGCGAATCTACCGTAATGGCGCTCCTCTCTGCTGCCCGCGAGCTTCTCCAAACACCCTACCCCAACATAAAAAGCGCCAGAGACCAAAGAAAAAGACTACACTGGGGACAGATTGCTTGCTAAAGAAGGCTGTTATGAAGAACCCTAGGATAACAGCCAGACATCTCGAGGAAATGTACCCTAACCTCCTCCAAAATATCTCGCAACGGACCGTACAGCATCGTCTTCTAAAAGATTTAAAACTGCCCATTCGTACTGCCGCGCTCAAACTGCTGTTGAATGACCGCATGAGGATGAAGAGGCATAATTTAGCAAAGCAGCACAAGGGCTGGACAGTGGAACAGTGGTCAGAGGTCATGTTGCAAATACGAACCCATTTCAGGTCATAAGGCCACAGAGAGTAAAGGTGAGGGTGCCAGTTGGGTCAAACAGGTACAGCCCCCAATACACAGTGAAGACTGTAAAACACAGTCCCTCGATTATGGTTTATGGTTGTTGTAGTGTGAAGTTAGGGAGAGGTGGTTTATATTTCTGCCCAAGAATGTGACCATGAATGCTCAGCGCTACAAGGAAGTTTTGGAAGGTCATCTATTTAATCATATGGAACTTCATGGAACATCCATCTTTATGCATTATTCAGCTCCTTGTAACAAGGTTAATTTGATCAAGTAAATGCTACAGAGAAAGTGCATCAACGTGTTGGACTGGCCTGGGAACAGTCCCGATCTCAACTCCATTGAAAACGCATAGAAAGTTATCAAAGACAAGGTTAATGGGGCCAATGTGTCATCAGTGCAGGACCTTCAAGAGGTCATCAAGAAAGTGTGGTGCATCAACATGAACTTGAGTTACTTCAAACATCTTGTTGCAAGTATGCCCAAAACGATGCAGGATGTCATCAAGCCCAGTGGGGAGATCATAAAATATTTAAAGTATCGAAAAAAATGTTTTTAATTCTATTAACCTAACGTAATGGAGGTAAATAATATAAAAATAACATAAAATATTGAGAGTCCAGACCTCCGTTGCGGCGACTGTATATATATATATATATATATATATATATATTTAAATAAAAAAAGTTAAGTAATTTTAGTAGCAAACGAACTTTAGTTATTAATAAGTCAATATTCACTTACCTAATTTGGTCTAGAGTTGTACTTGGCATTTGAATGAATCTTTTCAAGGAGGTTTATGTTTGAGCTTAGGTAATCATTAAAATGCAAACAATTCATCCCATAATTGCATGTAGTTAATAGTGCCACTTTTAAAGTATCTATATTTAACTTGCTTTTTTCGTCTACCCAGTAGTTTTTCATCATTGAAAATACCCTCTCTGTTGGTGCATTTGATCCTGGTAGACTTAAAAAGAATTCTACTACCTGATAAATGTTTTCAAATGTAATATTCTGACTTTCGAAATTTGCAAATATTTCCAACCATCTACTGTCAGACTCAATTTCACGATCATACCACTCTTTATATTTTTCTAATGTGACAAAATTCTTAACACAATGTTACTTCATCGAAAAGACCATCATCATTTATTGTGGAATTGCTCTCTTAGCAAGAATAAATTAAAGTGCTTTTTTAACTTCTCTCCAGAGGATTAAGTTGCGAAGAAGAATCCAGTTGAAGTTTTCCATCTCTTCAAAATGCACAGTCCATTGGTTCAAATATTCTATACATGAATTATAGAATGTCAAAGTAGTTTCTTTAAATCTTTCTATATCATTTCCTTCTTTTTCTAAATCCCTCAGCATTTTATCCACAGCTAAGGGGAAAAATTACTCATGTTTTCTTTCTATCAATTTCAGCCTTAAGTCTTTAAGAATAAAGGCAATCTCTGCCATAGAAACCTTTTGAGACTCTACTTTTAGGATGTAATCATGGAATACTGCACTCTGATTGTGGACAAAATGCAAAAAAGGCTCGGCACACGGATTTTAAAAAACTGTCTTAGAATAGTACGACATTGTTTGTGAGACGAGAAATATACTTTTAAAGGCTTGAAAGGTCGAATAACTCTTTCAATGGCTGGCTTCAAAGCCAACCACCTGGTCTTACTGTATCCTAAAATCTGTTGAAACTCCACGTCAACAGAATCACAGATATCTTTTAGTTCTTCTACCCTGACTGTATAAATGTAAAAGAATGAGTAGATTTTTACAACTACAACTTCGACATAATAGGCAGACAATCACATACATTTTTCAAGGCGTTATTTAAAACATGGGCTGGACAATTGATACCAATTATTTTTTTACTTAAACCTCGCTGTAGTCTATAAAAGACATTATTTTTTCCACCTCTTGAAACCCCCCCAAAGTTTAAATTTGTATTATCAGCACAAAGTGCCTGTACTTTATTGGACAAATTATGAGAATATGAAATTTTCTGTATCAAATTGAATAATATTTCAGATGTCTCACCGACTAATTGTGCTACTTCTATTATTTGAACATTAACTTCATTTGTAAGCAAAAAATTCCTTACCAATAAAACACACTCTTTGACATTACCATGGTTGGAAAAAATCACTGTAAAGTGTTACGTAGTTGGCAAGTGAGAGATCATCTTTTAATGACTGAAAAATATCAGGCTGAAAGACATTAAATAAAATGACTGCAGTTTTAGTTTGAGCGCAAGCAAATTTTTTATCGAAGCATTTTCTTATTATTTTTGAAGTGCAAGCCGTGGATCTAAATGAGTGGTTGTGTTTGATTGAATGGTAAACCAAAGTTCCTTCTGCTACTGCTGTGCTTTTTTTCTCTCCATCGAAAGTTTTACCTATTAAAAATGATTCTAACGACCTGCTTGATGAGGCGCAGACATCAGCTCGTTTATACTTATCCCAATTTAAATTGCGTTTAATATCATGTCTTCCTCCACTTACAATTGAGAAGCTATAAAAACATTTGTCACATTTTACCACGCTCTCAGTGTTTATCCTTCTAATGAATGAATATTCGTTCACTAAGTCTTCACTAAAGCAACACTTTCTTTTTAGAGCTATCTTAGAAACAAAAGGGTAATTGATATGATACGTCACACTAGTTGAAAAACCCCGGGATGACTGAGTAACAAATGAATTTCAATGAAAGAAATAATAAGGAATGACTCTCCGAACGAGTCAATGACTCAAATTAACTCCGGATTGAGTCACGACAGTCTGCTATTCGAAGCGGCGTTGCCAAATGTTGTCAAGTCTATAACTACTTATGATTGTTTAGGAAAATGTCCACCTGCATTTCCCAATGTTGGACTTTACATTGTTCAGCGTTGAGTAGTCATTTTTGCTGGACAAATGATCTAAAAACAGTAAAATGCTGGACGTCTGGGCAGCCTAACCATACCCCATAATTGGACGAGTCACCAGGAGAGCTCTATTCCCAAGTGGAAGACTGTGCTCCCGGGAAGATCAAGCACTTATGTACACGTAACCAAGACAAAATTATTTTATTCACGAAAAAGACTCCACGAAAGAGAAAACCAAACAAGAAAGAAAAGAAAAACCAAAAGAGGCGAAGTGCCCAAATTATAAATACAAGACCAATAAATAAATTAAAAGAGGCGAAGTGCCCAACATAATTAAAACAAAATAAATAAAATAATTAAATCAAATATTAAACAAAAATTATAACAAAAAGAGGCAAAGTGTACACAACAGGCGAAATAAGAAACAAAACTAAACCAAAATAAAAATAAAAATGAAAGCTAACGAGTTAGCAAAAAAATAATTGAAAGGCTCGAATGACTAAAGACGAGGACATAGATTTTTATAGATCTATTTATATATATATATATATATATATATAATAAAAGAGAAAGATAATAATAAATAAATAAACAAATGAAAAAGCAAGAAAAAATAAATAAGAAAACAGCAACAAAAGTGTTAGCTAAAAAAATGACACCATCGAGAGAGGAAAAATAAAAAGGAATTAGAAAAAGTAAGAAGCTTAAGATGCCCTCTACACCAGGGAAAACTATAAATATTTTTTACTGCTATCTACAGCTACAACACATTTTACCCACTTGTTACATCATCATCATCATCGGACCGCACACGGCGGGTAACACCCCTATTCTGAATTTACATCTCGCTTGCATAAGCACATAAAACTACTTACATTATACTCATTCCCATAACAAAATTCAAGAAAAAAGAAAAGGAAAGATAAGAAGAGGACCCCCTTTAAGGCAGATGGATACAACGAAGACAGTCCCCCTCACGGGGCTCCCCTGCCATGCAGTTCCGGCCAAACCTCAGGTGTGCCTGGTTCTTTTTGAAGAACTTAAGGTTGTACTGATCCAAATGTCGTGGACGAAATACTGTCTTTTCGAGGAATGGAAGCCCTAAAGAAGATCGGGCTTGAGGCAAGAATCCCATCCCGCCCACTAGGTGGTGGCTAATAAGAGCGTCATCTGCCGCAAGATCGAAGGCTGAATTGGGGAAAGAACTACTGAAGAAATTAAGAAAGAAATTGAGGCACAAAACACATGGGCGAATATTAAGGAGTTAATCAAGTTTAATAACCACACCCATGTGTTTAAAATCACCTTCTAAACCCCTGAAATGGCAGATGAAATGGCTCCTGGCTTTCAACATGAGGATCCCATCAGAAAACATCGAACAGGAAAAATTCCAGAATATCCAAATGTGTTATCCTGTTACAAACTGAAGAATCATACAATCCACTCTTGCCCCAACAAGGACAAGAAGCATTGCTCAGAATGCGAGCAAGAGGGACGAGGGACATAGGTTTAAGAAATGTGCCTCAATGACCAAAAAGTGTCTAAATGGCAACGGTGACTACCGAACTTTGCCACTGGATTGCCCCAGAAGAAAAGATATAGTGAAAAAGAAGGAAGAAGAAGCTCGAGCCCGTAGTACCCAGAGCTATGCCGCCGCAGCATCAAAAACCAACCAGACAGTCATAAACCAACCTACGATGCAGCTCAACCCCGAATAGAGGTCAAAAATTCTCACATGCGTCATCCACGCCCATATCGCTAACCTGGGATGCCCAGAAAGCTACGAGAGTGAACTTAATTCAATACTACAGGCAAACAACTTGCCTACAATCAAAGTATCCAAAACCCCGGACTTACTAAAAACACTAAATATGAGCACAGCCTCACCCAAACGACCACGAAAAGAAGAAAAGGAGGCAGCATCTGAGGAAGATTCCAATGATTCCAAAGAAGAGTCATTAAACGAATCGCAACCCGGAGTAGAAGGTAAAGAATCAAGAACGAGATCTCAGAGTACCTGCAGGAGTAACTCGAAGACTCCCAGCTCACCCAGAAAACAATTACTAAAGAGGAACAAGGGAATGAAAGTAATTTACAAGGAAACGAATAAAATCCATCCCCTGCTCCTCAAAGGATCCCTAACAGGAAACACTGACTGAATCAAGATATGGAACTATGACGTGTTATGAGTCAACCATTCTCAAGAACGATACGATAGGGCAGCCGTTGCGATTGAAAAGAGAATCAAATTCAAGCAACTCAGGAACTTGGAAGAATCCTACTTCGCCATAGAGGTAGAAATAAACCTGGGAAAGATGGTCGTTGCCACGTGATATCAATCCCTAAGACGCGACTATTTGCCGAGCCCCACTATCGCGAGTATACTCAGGCGAAGGGTCCCTACAATACTCATGAGGGACCTGAACGCACGATGTCCCGAGACTGGGTATACTCAAAGCAACGGTATAGGCAGATGTTTGAATACTCTCCTGGATAGGAACATAGTCCAGAGACTTGGCCCTGACTTTTTGACCTTCATCACGGAAAGGAGCGCCACCATGCCGAACATCTGCTTGGTCAACTTCCTCTTAACCTTTAACTATCACATGAGCCCTGAAGTCATACCTTGTAGCGAACAAATAGGGATTAATCTTCATATCAACTTTAACCTTATATTGATACCATCACATACAAGGAAGAATTACAGCAGGGCGAATTGGGATAATTACGAGCGAATCTAAGAAATTACATCCCAGCGAACCTCGACGAAGCGACGCTTGAGGAATTAGACGAGAAAATGGAGCGGCTAGAGACCCAGATGATCGAGGGTGACAGAGAGTCGATTCCCAAAAGTACATACAAAACGATCTCAACATACAAATGGACAGATCGTATGAAAGGTTTACATCGTGAACTGAAAGGATTGTATTAGGTGAGCATCAACACCGAAAACCCCACTATATAATGTACCGTATGAGAGAGATAAAGGCAAAACTAAAAATTCTAATTTACGAACAAGAAGAGGAGAAATAGAATGAGGCTATCGAAGAACTAGATAGCGAAGCGATACCGAAAGAATTCTGGGCGAAATCGGAAGAATGAGAGTAAAGCCCCGGGAGAAAAAGATGGAATTAGAAGACGACCAAGGTGAAATTAAATCATAGGAGAATGAAATGGAGGAGATTCTCAGGCAATACTGGGAACAGATTTTCAGACTCAGTGAAGAAAATAAAGACCTCGACATAGATTCTGAAAATCAGATTATAGACGAGCTGAATAAAGTCATTGAGAGGACGCATTCTAACCACCAAGTGAACAGGCAGGAATGAGAAGAAGAAAGAATGACGCTAGAAGAACTAAAAAACGCGCTCCACCGCTTTAAGCAACAAGCTCCAGGACGGTCAGGTTTGACAAAGTTAAACTTCGTCAAAGCACTGAGATGTGTGCTGAAAGGTTTACTCAATATCTTTAATGCCTTCCTAAATGTAGGCTACTTTCCCGACCAATACAAAACGGCAAAATGATCTTTATTTCCAAATCTGGAAAACCAACAACGAGGAAGAAGAGTTATCGCCCAATATTCCTTCTGGAAATTGGAGGGAAACTCTTAGAGAAAATACTGAACAGAAGACTCGTCGAGCACTTGGAGGAAAATTCGCTCCACAACAAACCTCAACACAGCTTCAGAAAGAAGAGAAGCACCTAGATGCAATAAATATCATCACCGGAAAAGGTTTCTCAGGCGAAGAAAAACAGGAGCTATATCGACATATTATGCAGGGACGTGTCAAAGGCATTCAATAAAGTATGGCTAAGGGGGATGCAATACAAGATCCTCTAGCTGGGTTTAAGCGCAAACCTTGAAAAAAATCATCTGTGATTATGTCATAGAGAGGTTGGCCTACATCAGTATAAGGCGCATGGATGGTCCTGCCTTGAATCTACAGGCAGGATTGCCTCAAGGCTAGTGCCTCAGTCTAACCTTATATTCAATATATACAGCCGACATCCCAGAGTAAACCCACCTCACTAGAATGGATCTCCAGTTCGCCGATGACATAAGTCAAATCATAATTAGTGGATATAGAAACGCGCCTTAGCAAGCTCCAATGAGTGCCGAGGAAATATGAAAAATCAAAGTTTATGAATCAAAATGGCAAATCCGAACTAATGGCGACAAATTCAAGATCATCCTATTAGGAAGAAGAAAAACAGCAGATATGAGAGTGACGGATACGCGTTATCCCTACAGGAACAAGTGCAATGTACTTGGGATGAAGGTTACTTCTAAAGGTTGAAAGAAGCACCTAACAGAACGGATCCAAAAAGCATCTTCAGGAGGCAGAACCCTCAAAATCTTCAGAAACTTTAGCTAAAAGAAGAAAAATAAACTGTATTTGATGCCAGTCAGATCAACCTTTATCTATCCTTCAGCAATCTCTGTTCGGAGTCTCTAAAAAAGCACAAAAAGAAGTGCAGAAGATACAAAATAAGTGTATCTATCTCATTACCAATACACAAAGGAGTAATAGAAGGAAGCAAGTGGATCTGCACCGAGCGGTGGACATCAAACCGCTTAATATGATCTTAAAGGAAAGAGCGTTAGATATGAAAGAGGAAATTACAATATATAGCATCGCGGAAATTAGAGCACTTATCGCGAAAAAGCAAACAAGGTACCTGTCACGCAGGATTCCTCAGCAGCGTCAGCAAGCTTGGAGATCTAATTGTCCCATTTTTTTCAGAGGAATAAACTATCGACCAAAATAGATGATGAAAAGAAAGCGATAATGACGAACCAAACCGATTTTACCTCAAAAGTAAAGAAGACCACAACTACCTGGTGAAGACACAGATAAGTTTTGATGTAGAAACAAAAAACACATAAAAGGAATCTGAACAACAAAACTACACGTCAAGTTAACATTAAAAAAAGCTAAAATATTTCAAGAATCTAAAGGTTTGAACGCCTTATAGCAATATATATATGCATACATACTTATCTAGATATATATACATATATAAAAAAAAATAATAAAACAAACAGAAGAAACAATGAAAAGGATTAGCCTGATCTCAAGGCACATTTGCAATCTTGCAACCCTTAGAGTTCCTTATTCTCACCACTATTTACAAACCCTACTATTCTAATACATCACTATCTCTCACATTCACATACTCACCACTTCCCCCCAAAACAAAAAAAAACAATCAGAGCTCGGATCCAACACACGATACTAAATATGTATTCTCGGCAAAGAAGGTAAAGTTTTGGGGAAGCGACATCGATGGGGTGAACTTTTCCCTACGGGGTCTTCCAAGGAGAATAACAGAAGCTCCCAAGTAGCATCGACTCAGCAATGTTGCTCTCTGTGTCCCGCACGATTTGTGCTCCAAAAGGTTCCATCACATTTCCCTCTAGCTCACTACTTGGCACAGGATGCAACGGTTTCGGAAGGCTCCTTCGCCGAACGAGTACACTGGGATTTTCGTTCCTTTATTTACAAGGTAATATATTGGAGGATTTTAACTTTCAATTTACAAAAGAGAGAATACTAAGCGGGAAGGACATCTTCCTATTTACGAAAGAGATTAATACAAAGAGGAAAGTCTATCTTCCCATTTACGAAAGAGATTAATACAAAGCAGGAAGTTTGTCTTCCCATTTATATTGTTCAATGTGTGAACCGTTTAAATTTTTCAAACGAATCTTTACTTGGTTCGACCTCGATACTATATTATCCTCATTCTCGTCTTCAAGCGATGACAATATTTCATGGGTGATCAAATTCCTATAATATAAAAAAATCATTGAAAGCATAGAACTAAAAATTCAACAGTACACAAAAAACAAGATATCAAATATAAATATCTAAATAAAAAAATAACCAAAAATACATATAAACCAGTTTATCCAACCGGCTATTTATGAAGGAATAGTTATTTATATTGTACAAATATGGAGCTTGTGAACAAAATGTAGTCTGACCTCATAGCGTTCGTTTTTCTGGACACTAAAATATTATTCTCTGTGAATGTATGTTCATCAATATCTATACAAATCTATAACTTCACCACGATAATTAACATTTCATTTAAATATATAAAAGAAAAAAAGCAATAATAATATATTTACATGTAGAATAATAGTAATTGACATATCCAGATCGGGAAGCAATACGCTTACTAGACGAAATCCTGAAGTAAACTGATTTATTTCACAGGAAATTATATTTTGCTTGCATTATTCATAGAAAAAGTGATAAATAATTGTATTAAGGGTAAACTGAAACAAAAAATAATTAATTATTACCAAACATGTTTCTTGTGAGTATTTTTCTAGCTTCTATTTATCTGGACGCTATGCACTAATGGGTTAAGCAGCCTCACCGGTTGCGTCCCTATTATTTCTTGCACCCACGTGAGTGGCACAGTATTATTATTGACAATACACTCATTTACCTACCATGCCTAGCTCTACTGTAAGTGCCAGACTATACACCAACCTCCATGGAAGCTCACCATCCATGCCAGCTGCTAGTCCTATGGATTGAGGCAACCAAGAAGAATTCCAATTGTAGACCTTGTAAATAAGGACAAATAGTGAGCGTGTTTACTAATCTAACCGCTCCATTGGTAACCCAATGAACAATTTACACTCTCTTAAGCGTGCATCAAGTAGCCTCATCGATCAAAAGGAATTCTGGAGAATGGTATCCAAAATGCACGCACGCGTCATGGCACTTTAAAATGAATACTACCAGCTGTCTCTACCAATGAAAGGTAAGCTAAAACACTTGTTCTATTTATACGAGCTGGCATTTGAGACTCAAAATGCCTCGCCCACCAAGATCAAATTCCGGATTTCCTATTTATGTTTACCAGTAGAGATCACAGAAGCAGTGGACTCTTATTTCGAGTCGCTAGCCGAAGAGAAAATCGACGACGCTTTCTAGGCCATCAAATTCTGGCACCATAAGCCCTTTGATCAGCAATTTTGGCATAACCTTAGTAAGAACATAATTATGAGGCAGATGTCAACAAATATCATTTAGCAGCTTTCAGACGCCACGGGTATCGAATTTCCGGCGACACCCTGAGACAAGCTTTCAACAGTAGTCTTCGTCTTCATGTAACTCACGTTCTGGAGGCACCGGGGAAAAATTAACACTTCGACAGCTTGGCAACAACTGCCGATCGCGCTTAAGTTCGAGACGCGTTGCTGGGTAGAAAATAGTGACCATTGCCATCTCCAACAGTCCAAACTACTAAGGTTCGCGCAGTTCTCCCGCCACCAGTATACTTCCATCACTAGAATCATAGATGAAAAACTAATCAAGGCTGTCCAGAATCTATTAAAGGAGCTAGGGAGCCATAGCTTGTTCCGAGGTAAGGGTTTTGGCTTCCACTCACACTCCGGTTTTCGACTCGATTTGGATCTTACACCACTGGTGATCTAGGAGAGAGCTATCTAGCTAGAAATAGTATCACTAAAGTTCAAAGGTGAGAATCATAACTACCTGACTTCCTGTACATAGCTTCCACGTGAGAGGAACCAAATGAATACCTTTCTGCTTCCTCCTACGGCATCTTTAAGTAGATCATACCCATTCTCTGCCGAAAGCCACCGAAGGGATTCTTGTTTACGTCTCAGATTATTCAGCATCTACTAGTTTCACCTCTCAGGTACATCCGGACACCATAGAAATTTGCACACCCCAAAATCACCATTCACTGGTCAACCAATCCAAAGAAATCCCAACCGTATTTCACGATAAAATACACACAGACAAAGGACTCAATATCCTCAATGGCAGTGACTGTACCCCGTGGCTCTTCTCCTCGGGACAGACTTCCTCCTCCGATAGTCTCCTCGCTACAAATTATCTCAGGTTATCAGATCCCGGTCTATTCAAAGAAACATCTTTCGATCTCGATCTTTTCAGGACGCCTCTCATTTGGCTTCTTATTAATAAAGACTTATCGTGAGTGTATTTACTTAACCAACTGCTCATTATCTTTGGCAGTTCAAAGTTAGAATCCAACGCATTACCTAAAATGCTTTCAAGAAAAGCTCCTTCGACGTACTTCGGCTCTTAATCTTGTATTTTGCTTGTCCATTTTATCCATCTCCTGTGTCGTTTAACAGTTTGAATTTTAAATTTTTGCTTTTTGTTTAGTGAACAAATTTTGTTTCATTTTATTTATTGGATTGAACGGCGTTGACAGCTAATTTATCTTTCCTAAATCCATTTTTGTATTTAATTTTTTACTTTCTCTGCTATAGATTCAATCAAACTTAGCGAGTATCGTTATTTTTACAACAGTTGTATTATTCAATTATATGTACTTTATGGCTTATTTTAGTTATTATTCGAATCAATTATTTGTCTATTCATTTATTTTTCTTCATACTTTTTGCAAGATTTCATCTTTTGGTATTGATGATGAATTTCCTATCTGGCTTATGCCTTAATCTGCAAATGGATCCTAGAAAGTTAAGTTCATTTAATATAAAAAAAAATAGGCAATGGCTTCGCCACTCCACCCTACGGAGGGAGTTTGCGCTTCGCTACTAAGATTAAAATTTAAGATCTAAAAAAAGCAGTCATGGTTAAATTTTAATAAATTTTCTGAACTTCGCTAATTATAATAATTTTAAAAAGGAACTCTAAACTAAATTTTGCGCCTTTCAAAATATCACGTTGCTAAAATATAGAGTTATAGAAGATATATAAAAATAAATTTCCTGAACTTCACCATTTGTAATTCTTTGGGTTTTAAAATATTCACAAAATTTCGATACTTATATTTATTTCTGAACTTTGATAGAAACAAACATAAGTCATAACCAAACTAAGATGAAATTATGATTCAAATACTCAAAAAAATCCCCTTATGAAATTATAGAGTTAGTGATGATGATATCGACTTTTTTTTCCTTGAACAAAAGAATTTTTCACATAATTTACTTGCTGGGCAGAAATCTGTATAAATTATATTGTTCTCGATTTAATTCCTTTCGTTTTCAGGCGTTTGTATTTTAAAAGATCTTACTTTCATTGTTGCAGATAGTGAAAGATAAATGATTCATGATTGGACAGTGTTACTAAGAGTAAATAAAATTTCTTAATTATATATCGAGTTTCTGATAGGGTGTTAGGAAATTTTTGGGTTTAATAAACTGAAAAATAATTTGATTCTCCGTTTTAAACAAAGAAAGTACAACGAAGGCAATCGATACTAAGAAGAAAGAAATAACGCCAGGGGAAAAGTTTAAATTTTCCTTGCCGGAAATCGAACCTTGGTATACCGATTGCAGATCAGGTGCTCTACCATTAACTTATCATGCACAATGCCGTCCTTTTCTCGCATTGATCCCCCGTCTTCCAATGTACCTTACAATTACCTTTAAAAACTCATATTTCTTCTGTCAGTGCTCATTCACGTCAAATTTCTTTTCTCTTGTACTGTATTTTTATATAGTCTGCAATACAAGTTGTCTGTATCCTTGTCTTCAAAAGGGTTTTAAAAGGAGGACATTGAATATGGTGAAGCCTTGTGGTTGTTGTTAACCCTCGGAGAACTTGTATTTGTTCTCTAGGACGGATCCAGATTAGTAAGTACCAAAATTAAACCATTTTTATATTAAATGTATTTTACTCTTACAGTGTTTACAAAATTAAAAACAAAGTTTAAATTTATTATTAGAGTTGATTATTTTTAAATATTGCGTCGTCAATTTCTGTTATAATTTTTAATTAATTTCTGAAATAAACTTTAAAATTATTAACTACTTTTATAGTAAGTTTTAAAGCAAATTTAACTATTGCCAAATCATAATTAAAATTTTAATTTATAGTACATTTTATTGATATTTTATGATTGGTCACCTTTTAAAATAATTCAATGTCTTGTTAGCATTTTTCTGTTTTCTTCAAATGTATTAACTTTCTTAAACTCAGTGCAATTAAATCTCTAATATATAGAGGTTACCATCTCTCCTCCAATTATTACCTAATGCACATTGAATTCTAGACTCTAAAGTCTTATTTTAAAAATAATTGTTACCTCCCACCTTTGGTTGACAAACTAATCAATAATTTTCTTACCAAAATTTGGTCTCCATCCTCTCTTTTATATAATGCTCCTAAAACTGAAAATATTTTAGTAGTACCTGAAATGGGACCTTACAATAAATTATTCACTAGAAAATAAAACAAATTGCTCAAAAAATATTTCTTTCATACCAACTTCCAAATCACTTTTGTCAACCCACTTTCCATAGGAAGTTTCTTCTCATCAAAAGACAAACTTCCTCTAAAAATGAGCAGCCGTGTTGTTTATGCTTTTACTTGTCCTTGTTGTTTGCAAGGAACCTATATTGGTAGTACGGTTCGCTCATTGAAAGAGAGGTTTTGTTCTCACATTGGTATAAGCTATCGCACTGGAAAAAATTTGTCTAAGAAGGAAGCTTCTGTAATTAGAAATCATATTATGCAATGCAAGACAAAATGTTCCATAGATAACTTTAAAATAATTGGTCATAACAACAATGAATATAGTCTAAGAATTTTGGAATCCCTACTAATACGTACAAAATCTTCTACACTCAACATATATAATACCGCTTTGATCACAGTTAAAAGTATGCCGTTAGTACACTACGCTACGCAGAGAACCAAAAAATTCTCTGAATAGAATAGCTTTTAAGGAACACTTTCGCCAGCTCGAACGAAGACTAGGAAAGAAATAGAAAATTAATTGGGAATTCAAAGAATAAATGAGAAGTAGTTAAACGCGTGGCAGATATACAAATGTATATATCTCTCAAAGTAGCACGAGAGAATGATGGTAATGAATCCATTAAACCACATTGAAAGAGAAAGCCGAATAATTCTTCCTTGCAGTAATATTCTTATTACCTTTTTCGAAAAATCCGTGCCTCAGTGTGCCTGGTTCGAATCGTTTCTCTACACGGATTTTTCAAAAAAGGTAATAAGAATATTACTGCAAGGAAAAATTATTCCGTTTTCTCTTTCAATGTGGTTTAATGGATTCATATATATATATATATATATATATATATATATATATATATATATATATAAAAGAAAAAGTAATACAAAGACGAAAACGTAGTAGAAACTGATGCAAATATTATTAATAAATTGAAAAATCTATATTAATTTCGATATAAATAACTTCAAATACTTTACTTATTTATATCAATAAAATAATGAGCAACTTGAAAAAAAAATTGAAAAAAATATAGTCCTTCAGAAATTTATGAACATAATTTAAACAAGTGGCAAACGTGATTTACACAGAAATAATTAAAATTGTTGACAAATATAATATACTACGAAGAAGTTTTACGAACCAAAAGACAAAATAGCATAATTAAAGCAGCACTATATATTGTTTGGCAGAAAATTTCTGAAACTTATATAAACACAAATTCATTCTAAATACCATATATTAAAATTTTGAATTCTCAAAACAGATAGAGAAATGACCAACTTCACGTAAATAATGCAAAACTTGCTATTCATTCTAGAGAAGTATAAGACAAAGTTGGCAGGAGGATTCCTAAAAAAACAAAACCAAAAAAACTTCAATCTCAGCAGGCGAGATCTCCTTTTCAACGTTCTCACCAACAAACTCATGGTTATTAAGAATCCATTCATGAAATTCTTGAGCCGCTGCAGCCATCTTAATTTTTAACCCTGGATATGATTTCAATTCAGCGTGACCGAAGAGATGCCGTGTTCGTTCGAATGATTCGCTGTTTTATTTATATTATTTTTCTTGAGATCTTTTGAATGTTTAATTGCGTAAGAAGGTTGTATCATTTTATTATTTTTCAAGGAACTAGTAATGTTGATTTAATGGCAATTAATAATGTAGTCGATATTTTCTCTAATACGAAAACATTGGATTTCACCTTTAACTCATTGCAGATTCATATAACGGACTGGTGTTTTTGTTATGGTATTTCTATCTTTGTCTAGATTTCTTGGTTAGAAAACTATTTTATCGGGAATGAAACAGGAAGTGAAATAAATTTAAATTCAAAATAGTCTCCTATGAAAATTTTGCATATTTCTTTCTAAAAGGCTGAATATACTGTCGTAGAAAAGGCTCCCGACCATATACTATATATCTATTCTTTGTGGGGATTATTCTATATTCGAGTGCTGGGATTTAATCAGATGGCCGACTATTATTCTATGTTAATAAATAGGCCTGGAGAGGGCTTATTTATCTTCATAATACTTAAAAAGTGGAACGGAGCCAAAGGATAAATAATATTACCAGCATTGACAAAATAGAATTTTATTAATTAAACTAACAAAATTATTTCATGGAAAATATTTACATGACTGGGGATTAAAATGGGAGATGCACATGAAATGTAAAGGTCATAGGATAAATTTGACTAAGCGGTGGATTATGATTTAGAGGGATTTAAATGACAAAACAAACTAGAAGGAAAAGGGTTGACTGAATCCATGTTAAAGCACGGAGTTACGTTGGCAACAAAGTTATATAATTACATGCAATTCGTAGCTTACGTATTTATAAGGTCAGCTTGCAGGCGAAGGCGATTTGAAGGAATGGTTCGGTCTGACTGGCGATTTCCTTCCCAGGACGAGGGGTTTTTAGGGAAGGACAGACTTCGAGCAGTAGGAGCAAAGTGGGGCTCTCGGAAGTACGAGCGATCCTTGAGACAGGATTTCGGAGATGTTCTGGATGAACAATTGAGGTTATTGGGGTAACCAAACGTTCTCTTGAAGAACGTTAAAAGGGTGAATTAACTTACCACTGACGTGATATCAGGGGAGAGAGAACCGTTTCTTGTCGAACGGGTTCAGAGAACAATGACCGTTCTAAAGTTGTTCTCTTCTGAACAATTTATCAACAGAGCCCCCCCTGTTGAATTGGCGTCTCGAGAGGCACGAACCTTGGCGCTCAAGGATATTGTCTTCTACTGGACAATAATGGGGTTCTCGAGGTAAAGAGTTCTTAGGTGCACAAGGGAGACCGGATTGGCGTGATGCCTGACGAAGATAATTGAGATCTGATTCAAATGCGAAATTCTATCGCATAAATAGCCTGAGCCAGCCCCTTGGGGTAGGGGGCAATGGGGGACTTCCATGGAATTTCTCGCTAGCGATTCGAATACTCTTATCTTCCCACAAGCCTAACTCAATCTGGCCAGATCAACGCCTGCAGGCAAACGGGGGATTGAACCTTCTTGATTAAACTTGGGCGGGGGAAGATAAGACTCGGGAAATGTTCGGGCGATAAGAACGCCATGCTACTCTCTTCTCGCTGGATACACGTGGGAATCATGAGCACCAATATTTGATAGAAGCGAGGTGCGGCAGCCTCAGCCAATTCTATCACATATACATATATTCATAAATTGGTAACGAAAGTGCAGTTTAACATATTTTATAAGCTAAAAAATACGAGTTCAGAATATAAAAGGATTTTTGTCCTACCGACAGGAAAACGATATTAAAATTCACATACACATCAGTAAACTCGACCTGAAGTTAATGTTTCACAGAAGTCAGTGAACAAATCCTTAGAATAAAGTACCCATGATAAACACGTCGAAAGAAGCCAAATGTTCATAGTAATCACGATGCCGCAAGGCTCAAGTTTGAAAATGAGTACCGTAAAAGTTTTTTTTTAGAAAAAAGGATTATGTAGAAGCAAAATGAAAATAGAAGTATTTCGCCATTATTGCAAAAGAAATGTTGGGCAAATGTGGGCTAAGAATCATAGGTAAAAAATACTTTCCTACACTATCTATGTGAAATAAGGTATATATTTATGGCTTTACTTTACTAGTATCTTCAGAGGAAGATATGATAATATCGATAAAAAAATGAGGAAAGAAGATGGTCTGTGATTTTTAAAAGAAATTTTTCCCACCATCAGCAAAACAGCTGAAAATTGTTAGGTAGTTTTACCACAAAGAAACAAAATTATGGCGTGTGGAATTAAGTGGTTTGAAGATTAAATTTTTAATCATGTTATAATGGCAGCACCCAAACCCGGCCAGAGCTCTATAGAGATTATATTTTTCCAATTATTAAATATTACCCACGAATGAAGCCAAACGAATTAGTTCGAGTTTAGCCTAAAGTTGTAGTGAAGACTGCACTAAAGCTTTATTTTCTATAGTGACAATAGATAATTATTAACTATTAATTTTCTACAGTGTCTGAAGTCTTTGTTTAGGGTTCAATTTTGTAAATTTTGTAAATAAATTCTCTTCTATCCTGAATTACCTTATATTGTTTTCTGTATTGCGTCTGGAAGGAGTAGGAAACATTTAATACAGTGGGAAGAAATAAGTATTTGTACCCCTACACAATTCAATTTTAATTGAAATTCAACCCATTAAACTTTATGAAATTTTTACAATAGATAAATATTAATGTAGAGTTAAATGTAAACTGCACAAAAGGCATGAAACAGAATTGATATTCAGTAAACTTGAAATTAATGGAAGCAGGGAGGAAATAACTTTTTGTACAGAAATATAAACTGTTGTGGTATAGCAAGGACCGAGTGGTGGTATAGGAACGTATAGGTTTGGTACGTACTTCAAAACTCCGTGATTAATTTTTCTCAAAGAGTGCTATATTTGATTATTTATTATTATTATTACGTTATTTTTTTTAATCTTTGAGGGTTTCGAGTTCAATGCTCAGCGTTTTGAGGATTCAATTGAATACTTCTACGAAAATAGAACTTTAATTGCAACATGAACAAAAAATGAAATCTAACAAACAAACTACACAGTTTTGAATTAAACAAGTTTAAGTGAGACTTACTAAATTACACAATTAAATATTTAGTAAAGGAATATTCAGTAAGAGATAATGGAATTTCTTTACCTTTAAAAACTACACGGGAATTGGGTTTGAGACTGACCTTGGCCTCACTTTTTATGTAGCCTCAAAAATCTTATTTTCGGGCCGGCGCGTTGACGTCTTGAATGCCTATCCCCAGATGTTTGTCTGGCACGAGGATATTTTCAAAGCCACAAATCAGTGCGTGCGACGGATGGCGTTAAACACGTTCTCTTGGGGAGATGATTTCACCAACGGAACAGGGAAAGTATGCTTCTTCCACACTTCGGCTTAATCTGGGAATAATTCGCACTGAATAGCGATTAGAAAACGAGTGAACCTTTGACGAAGGGGTGTGCTTGAGGGAGTTCACTTTAGGCTATTCCTCAATGGCGAGGACTATCTCTGGCTTTGAGGTACACCAGGATAGGGGGCTTCTCTAACGAGAAATATTTAAGCTTGTTTCTCAATTCAGGCTAACTTAAGGCTCGGTGTGACCACAAGGAACTGGCTCAGCATGAGCTTCTTCTGTATTTCTTTCGTAGGATTGCCGGGCACTTCACCGGACTTCACTGTCTCGATCGCAAACTCGATCTTTCTCCTTCTTCTGCACTGATTCGATATTTATACTTCACCACCCCACTGGGGGTAAGGAAAGGAGGGGGAGGATGAGAACGGTGGCATTAAGTCTCCTCCTCTAACGGTTTTTTTTGGAGCGTCTTTCACCTAGCCCTAAAGGCACCTTCTGGCATTTGGTTGTTACTCCTCTAATTTTGCATATGAAGTGAAATTAAATACCAACTCTTTCGGAAAATATTGCTGGTTTAACCAATGGTAAGCTCGTTGTTGTCTTAATCTGAGGCTTAATGCATTATTTGGTTTTAGGGGTCCATTCTGGTGATCCTCGAGGCGAGGGGAGAGAGAGGGGAGAGTTAAGTAATAGGGTTACGCCGCCAGATGTCTGTACGTTGTGGTTAAGGACCAGGGCCTCAGTTGTGAGGGTGGGATATCGACTTCCCTACATAAACCTAACAAAATTATTTTTGAACGAGCGTGAGAGACAAACTATTATCTGTGACGGTCTAAACAATCTTGTAGATAGTTCCAAAAATATGTACAGCAATCAACATAAGTTCAAAAAAGACTGTAATGTCATTCAGCAGTCGACGTTACCGCAATAAATACGTTATCAAACGAAGAATAAAAACTCTCCAATGACCAGAAAAAAGCAATCCTGACGCTCCATACTGAAAGCATAAGCTACCGGAAAATATCCAAGCAGTTAAAAATACCTTTCAGCACCATTAGCTTTGTCATTCTGAAGTGAAAATATGGGAACTATCGACAACCTTTAACGTTTAGGTGCTCCTTTGCAGATTTACCCCGAATCTTTTCTCGTGTAATACTCAGAAAGGTTAGATTTTCCACATGACGATCTGTAAGGCAATTCGAGATGACATACTCGTGGCAGCAACATCGGTCACAAAGCGTACCATCTGTACTGAACTGAACCCACATGATTTTAAGTGTCACATGCCAAGGAAAACACCTCTGCTGCTGAAGAGACAGAGAGCTGTAATGTTGAATTTCACACCTGAGCAATTGGAGAAACCTGCTGAGTTCTCAGATAATGTCCTGTTGTCAGACGAGACAAAAATAGAATTGATGGCTCTAAAGATTGGCGTTCTGTCTGCAGGAAAGAAAACAGTGCTTACAACATTGAAAACACCATCCCTACAGTGAAGTTTAGGGGAGGTAGCATCTTGGTATGTAGGATGTTTTTCATCTAACGGTAACGGAAATATCTACATCAGAGATGGCACCATGAATTTTGCAATCTACAGAGACATTTTAAAAGAAGATCTGTTTGTTTTTCGGTAAATTCCATGAAAATGATGAGTTGAAGTCTATTAAAATTGAATTTTAAAGGTGTACGAATTCTTATTTCTTCCCTCTGTATATGACCAAAATAAATAAAAATTCAATCGGGTAAATGAATAAACAAACTCCAGCATTCAAGTGTATTTTATCTCTAATTCTCTCAGTACTAGCACATAAACTTGTATCAAATAACAAGTTTATGTGCTCGTACTGAGAGAATTAGAGATAAAAAGAGAAGAAAACTGATTAAGAAAACAATGATGATACAAACTTGAAAACTAAGAATGACTGATACAATAAATTATATTGTACGAGTTTTCCTTTCTAAGTGCCTGAGGGAAAAAGTGTTTTTTGAGTTTACCTAACTTGGAGATATCCGATGACCTCTCGCTAATTTAGATTTCATGGCTAGTGAGCAATAAATTCTCTTAAAAAAAATTTATCTCCTTGACCATATTGATATATGGTTCTCAAAATTTGGAAACTTGATCAACCTTTGTATAAAACTTTTAAATCGCTGATAATACAATGAATGAAGTTTTTATTATTCCCTTCAGCCACATGCAAAAATAAGCCACTTTGGCTATAGTTAGTCGGTGGCAGAGGATCTATCATTTAGAGACTAGTAGTTTGACTACAACATTAAATTTTATGTCACTAGATAGATGAATATATTTTGGTGCGATTTGGTAAATGAATATTGCCATTATTATAACCATTTATGGGGTAATACACCAATGCCTAAAGTTAAGATTAAGTCGTACAATATTTACTGTGTACTGATAGTTTAATAGTCAAAGTCTAGTCTGATTATTAGCCAAATTTTTCTTGTTTATTTGTCTATTAAGATAGTGGAATACAAATAGATCCTCTTAGTGAAATTTTTACGGCAATCATTGCTATAAATATATCAGTATCAGTAAATACTGAAGCCAAACAAAGAAACCGGTGATGGAGAGAAACAGAATCGCAACAATCGCGAGTAACAGGAGTATAGTCGGAAGACATAGGGGCTAGTGAAATGACAATGACTGAGAATGGAGCCACCTTGTTTTGCAGATCGAGGAGACATTACAAAAAGCATGTTCCATATATGCCTATGCTAGTGATTTTAAACCTCATCCCAATTTATTCTGAATTTATTTGATATATACAAACTCTTCTCACAGCTAATGAGACGCACTTTTTTCAAAATCTTTTGTTCGGAGGCTTGTTTTAGCGGGGTAATTATCCAACTTACGATGAATTAAAGTTTTTCGAATATTTGTTTCTCGTTCACTCGCAACTCACACATTTTGTTGTAAGTTGTTTGCACATATTGCACGCCCAGTGTGTGCAAAATTTCACATTCGCTTATCGTAAGCTGGCAGAGATGAAAATTACCACTGTAGAGGTAAATTAGATTTTGTGTGTAGGAAGAATTTTTAGGGAATTTGGTATCATAATTAAAAAGTCTCATGAGTTTCTCATTTGGACACTATCTTTAATTCCATTTCTTATTTCCTTTTAGCTTTCCTTATGCTACTTTTCTAAAGAATGACCACAAAAATGATACCACCCGGTTCTAAACATTATTACTCTTTCTTGACTCTATATCATCGGTCTTGTTGACGTATGCACTCTTTAATTCCAATATTTAACAACATCTTTCTATATTTATTATAAAATGTTAGCAACCAAAGAGCTCTTTCATTACTCATGGAAAAAGTGAACAGTCAAATAAAACATTTCCTGAGCGTTACCCGCCTGTAAAATCTCTTTCCAAAGCAGCGCGTTTCAATCCATCACGTAAAGTATTAATAAAAAAATATATTTATATTAAATCAACTCATGTGACGATCGCTATCTCCCAACCTTTCGCCATCATGATCATTCTTAACCAATTTAACATCGGTTGTCAATATTATAGCTCAAACTAGCTGATCACGAATTGGTTCATGTAATTTTCGATAGAGAAAGTTATCTTGTCAAAATTGTAAAACAGCTTCCGTTATTGTCTTCAATTTCGCAGTCCAAATTTACGTTCCGAAAATTAAATTATCCCCATTGAACAGCTATCCTTTGCCTAATTAAATTACAAAATGTTTCAAAAGAAGGTTAGCTTATCTTTATCACACGCTTTATAACCGCCGAATTCAAAACTGACAAATTCCTTATTATATTATTCGATCCATGCTTCTATGCTAGCATTAATATAAAATTTATTTCTTAATTAATGCTCCTAACTCGTCAAACATGTTTCTTAACTGCAGGGATTCTTATAAAAGCATTCTAATTTAGACACTCCGATCCTACATTGCTGTGGTTGCGCAGACAAATTATATAAATTAGAGTTCTCTACAACTCTCTTCTGGAGACTGGTACAGGCCCGCTATCAAAATATCATCCTTACTAAAGAGTCTACCAAATCTGGTCATTTCGACTTTATTTAAGTGAATTCCATTTGCCTGAAACAGGTCACTTCGATCAGACTCACCATTGTAGAAATAGAAAAAATCTATTCCTTCCTCCTGAGGAAGAACTCTTAAACATGATATTAATCTAAGTTGTTCCTTCATAAAAACTGCTACCTGATTTTTAATCTCAGAGGCAGTTTGTTAAAGTAGCTTTACAACTTATACATTGAACTTTTTTCAGTAGATACACGTGGTGGGGTGGATGTTCTTTAAATCTCGGCAAAAAATAATCTTCAAATGAACTGTGAATTCGGTACTCTAGTGGTCCGGCTGCCAAATTAATTAGGGCTTTTACATACTGTCTGCAACTTTACTTATTGGTTAAGAGTATCATGGTCTCTTCGTAGGACACCTACGGCAGAATTCTTTAAGCTGATTCCTCGCATATTAACTCCTAAAAATATTGCATTGATATCCAAACATTAATTGATGGTGATGCAATGCTTTTCAAACAAAAAAAACTCACCCTGTTAGTAGCCTTGTGATCTGAACAATTTTAATGAGCGAAGTGTAGAGAAACCATGAGCAACCTATGTTTAACTTGTGCAGTGGTCCCAAAGCGCACATTTTTCCCTGAACCAAGAGAGGGGCGACATAATTTTTCATACTATTCATGGGCTAACTTGAATATTATAATTTTAATTCCCATATATCTGAAATTTTACACCAACTTCAAAAATCATGAAATGATTATGGCATATTGTTTGATTAAAAAGAAGAAATGGAAATACATACAAGTTTTTTCAAATACTTTGTTGATATACAGCACCCAAAAGGGCAAGGTAGAACGACACGATTCTCTTAAGTGCCATAGTTACAAACGGTACTCCTCAGCACAACGTGCGACAACAAGATACCCGC
Source organism: Ceratothoa steindachneri (assembly GCA_963969495.1). Classification (NCBI taxonomy): domain Eukaryota; kingdom Metazoa; phylum Arthropoda; class Malacostraca; order Isopoda; family Cymothoidae; genus Ceratothoa; species Ceratothoa steindachneri. The sequence goes on from OZ018321.1 coordinate 73,713,925, forward strand.
GAGCATGATGTGGTCGAACAGACTATTCGTGCGCGCATTGTCGGACGACATCATACACCTGAGAGCAATGCGGGACTACAGGTACCTCCATCCGCAAGCTGATACGTTCGAGCGCTATTTTAGACAACTTCAGTTGCACGGAGCGTAATTTCAAACATCACGGTAATCCCGAACGCAATGTCGATCCAACCGGTACCCCGGAGCGCTATTTCAGAACACCGGTTATAACCGAGCACTATGTCGGACAACGAGGTATCACCAACCGCGACGTCGGACAGAACCGCGCTTCAGACAGCAATGTTGGAAAGAACTGACTGTTTTTAATGATTTTATGCAAACAGAACAAATGTGATTACATAAATTTTTATTACATGTAACTTCAATGCGATAGAGAAGAAAATAGTATAGAAAACCTTTCATAATTCTTAATTTGCTTTAAAGAAAATTAATTTTTACTTTTGACATTAATGATTTGGTGGTATCCTTCATATCTATAATGTAAAAAAACCTAGCTTCTTTGAAGCTCAAATAATGGTTACAATCCGTAGCACAAAAAAACATTGAAACTTAGTTAACTAATTTGAGAGTCATTCTTATATATTTTCTTCCCTTAATATAATTTTTAAAACTTCAAATGTTTTAAACATTTAAATATATTAAGCTCGGAGGGCGAGATTTAAAAAAGAAAATTAAAGAATTACTTTTAGTTTTTAATCTAAACGGTTAATAGAAAAAGTTTGTTATTAATTTTGCCAGAAATATTTATAAACAATAAATAAGAGCAAAGGATAAATTTTCCCCGAAAAGTTGTTCTAGCATAACTAGATTTTAAACCTAAAAATGACCAAAGAATTTTTAAAATTGTTTCCTATATTGAAGAAACTATATTACCTTCTTCAGTTAGCAAATATTAAGAATTAATTCTACTTATTGTTGCGATATGTTATTCCATTTCTTTCATAAAATGAAATTTAGCAGATAACCCTAAAATCTCACTTCCAACCGAACCATTTATGGAAGAGAATTGATTAAATCTTGTTATATTGTGAAGAAAGTATAAAAGAACATCGAAATGGTGTGCTGAAGACTTGTGTTCTGCTTCAGTGTTTATAAAGATTTTCCTTATTTGTGAGTTACCGTGCCTCACTGTATGGCTTAAATGGCTTCCTTTTTGACTTCTCTTTCTATCTCGATTTTACTTAAGCTTTACTCTCGATCCTGTTTTTCTTTCCTTTTGTCTTTCTTTCTACAAGCTGATGCATTTTGTTTGCTGCTATACTTTTTAATGCTAAGAAGTGATGAGATTAGAAGCGCTCTAATTAAACAAAATAAAATCTAGAGTGAAGCGTAGCATTCTCTAGTGCCCAAATCAAAGACACAAGAAGATGAAGAATAAACTTAGTTATATGAGCAAACCTAACTAGACTAATTTATTCTAATAGAGAACAATGGATTTACAGGAAGAGCGTTAAAAAATAATAAATGTTGTAATGGCGAACCAAGTATAATCTGAATGATGGAGAGAAGGCCCACGATAGTACAAAATGAACAAATTTGTACAAATGATATAGGTATAAACAAGTATGAATTGTTAACTGTATTCGAGTCAAGGGAGGCAAAAACACCAATTTTATAGAGCTGTTCAAATCACATATTTTACCATCATCTCTTTCATTTATGGTCATTTTTTGTTACTTTATAGCATTAGAGCCCATGATTTTCCATTATTGGGCCTTGCAAGAACGTTGTACCCGGTGAACACTCTCCTTTAAGGAAACATTCAGTTCTTTGATCCCAGACCTAATTGGGAGAATTTCCACACATGGTGACCGATCAATGTTTATACCTGCGGCAAAGCGCCAGGTCAAGGCATCGCTTTGTCCCAAAAGGAGTAAGCTTTAATTGTACCCATTTAGAGCCATGAACTGACCCATATGACGATGGAACATATTGTTATTCACCCTAGAGATTTAAAAATTTGCCTCAGACTTAGCGCTGGGTGGTACCATCTAGTGGCAGAAGCCTTATTTAGCCAGTCAAAGTGACTTGTAAGTGATTTGAACCATAGGAAACGATTAATGCAATAACCATTTATCATCTTATTACAAAACGCCTTAGGTCATTGGAGGAATTTTGCCTCTTGTTTTCTGTAAACGTCTCCCACAGTGTTCACGTTGAACTTCGCCAACTAATATTAATCACTTCTATTTAGGAAAGTAAACTTCTATTTAGTTTATTTTACTCCCACTACTTAATAATTTGATTAGGTATGTATGGGGAAGAGGTTACCCAAAATGTAGCTTATGTATACTTCGAAAATACCTCAGAGTTCCAAGTTATTTTCGGATGGGCTCTACCTAATTTTGGGGCCAGTATCTAGAAAATTGTGATAGGTAGCGAATGGCAGACATTGGCCTATTGGATAGGAACCATGTGGGTGCAAAGTAAGTACTGATGTGCATTGGTTTGGTGCATGGGTAATTTTTGGGAACACTAGTTAAATATTGGAGGGTTATGTAAATATAGGTTGCAGGTTAGTAGTATGATGTAAGATTTTGTACAAAGTGGGTACCATTTGAGTACAAGTTAGATACTTAGTCAGCACCGAAATGGTACGAAGTGGTAATCATTAAGTAGTGAATGAGTAGTAGCTGAGTTCTTGGACATAATTCTATAATTCCATTAGGACATTGACTCAACAAATTGCAATATTCTTGGACATACATAAATGACATATTCAGTTTATATATTGTATTCCCTCTGATCCTAATATTTTCTTTGATATATGTTTTAATTTTCTATAAAATTTATTTTACACCACATTTATATTCTATAAACAAAGTACATAGGAGCCTAAAATTTGTACTAAGAAAAAGTAGAATTTCGCTACCTTGGACAAAGTTTCTTTAGTTATTTAATAAAAATAGCACTTTAAATGCCTTACTTTGGGGATATTTTCTTCCAAACACACGTCATCTTTATAACAGATAGACTGCATCTTAAATGAGTAGGATCTACTAGGTTGGACAGAATATTATATCAACCATTTCGCATTTTCAGCCAGGAGAGTAGTGGCTGCATATTCAGCCACCCTTCCCTCACGCGAAAAAGGACCAAAATGACGAGGATTTATTTGAGGTGGATGCAATGTTGGTAGGCAGCAAATCTAGCTGATAACCAAGGAAATTAATTGATTGATTTTTTAACCGAAAATTGTTTCAAATGGTAAGCCATCCAACGCCTGAGCGAAGCATTCTTGATTTGATCGCATCAAATAAAGATAATTTGTATACGGTGTCTCTATGGCGAACTTATAGGCACAAGCGACACAATACTATTCATTTTAAAATAAAGTGGCTTTTTCAAATAAATTTCCAATGAGCTAATATACTCAATTATAGAAATGTAAATTTCTATTTATTCGTATTAAAATGAGGCTGGTCGACTGGTTTAAAGTCCTAATTACTAACAATATCGCTGCGCTGTTAGAAATTTTTTGAAAATATTTATTATGTTGGATAAAGATAAAGGGAAGCATCAGCACTTGAAATAGAAGCTTGGAATGGATCAATAATAATGTGAAGTTTACTGTAAGTAAAAAAAAAACGGTAATACCACTGAGTAAAATAAAATAAAAACAGAAAAACTATCAAAATTACGTTCATTATCGGCCTCGAACAAAAAGCGAAGTAAAAAAAACCCTATGAAATTGATCTTTTTTAAAACGTGTAAAGAAAACCCCTAAGATTTAGTTTCATGTGCACGTTAATAATAGAAAAGCGTTTAGAGATGCAATAAGACTTATCAAAAATGTGTAGTGGTCGCTGGTTAGTGACAAAGCAGGTATTTCTCAAATTCTAAATTAAATAATTCCGAGTCGTTTATGCTAGAAGACATAAGTCACACTCCTGCATCTCCCGATGTAATTGAGTTCATTGAAGAAAACAAACACGTCAATCTTGAATGCATTCAAATTCAACTCTCATATTTTATCGCCGAATTGAAAAAGTTAAAAACTCTCAGTCCAGGAAAAATTAATCTAAGGCATAGTAAGAAGTTAAAAACTCCCATAAACAACTAATGTTATTAGCTTCCGGTGAATAAGAATAACCCCGGTGATTCCCTTCTGATCAAAATTAAGATGATGATCCCCTGAGTGTGTCCGCACTCAGTATAAGCCAGTCATGGATGGACGAGAGTAATATTGAGATTTAAGCCGAGTTGATTGCTTAATAATTGCCAAAGGATCGTCCAAAATAGTTAAACACACAGATACAAAAGTAATCTTTAATGTACATAAATTTGAAATAAGCGACAACGTATATAGGTATAAATAGAATTACTCTTTGCACTGAATTAGTAATTCTACAAAAATGTCGTGGGGATTATACTTGAAAATTACTCACTAGGATGCTTGCGACTTAATGGCACCCGACAGAATGAATGGAATATTATTATGGAATTAAACACAGAATTAAGCACTTCTAATACTCGAGGTTATGGGCTCGGGCTGGGAATTCTAGTTCAAAAATAAACTCATGAAGTTAGGGGAGGGGATAATTCAATTTAACGATACCTTTGAGTTCATAAGTATTTTTGAGAATGACGCTAAAGATATTCTTCTGGTGACGATGATCACACTTAGTCCGGCCGTTCGAGGTTACCAAATGAGAAGGTAATCCTAGACCGGTGATATAGTGATCCTATGCCGGATCACGAAGGTGAGCCAAACTGTGGCTCAAATCGGACTTCTTCTTCCTCGAATGACTGTCCGATTATTCAGCTCCTGGAGTGGGTAGCCAAAACGGGTTACCTAGCTACGTGTAGAGTAATCCGCAGAGGAAGGTCCTGTGTAACTTCAGACTCTAAATGGGGGAGGCTACGAGAAGTTTGGCACCTACAAATACCGTGACGGCAACAACTAATTCCCAGAGAAGTTCCTTCCTTGCAACGGGCAAACTGTTTCCTTTGTGGAACGAGTTCCACATAGACTCAACGTAGGTCCAAGGTCTTCTGCCTGACTCCAGGGAGAAGTTTCCCTTTTATTTCTCTCACGAGCAGAAATCGAGAGAGAGAGCACCGAATTCTCATAAAATCCGTATCGCTGCGTGAACGACCTTTTCCTCTGCTGCCAGATAGATTAAATCTTTCACATATTTGAGCCATGTCGCAGTTTACGACGATGCAAAAACTCAGACCTTCATCGGCTACCAGGTGTCTTTTAGCGGCAAACATTTTCCTGAACGACCGTCTCGAAATTGGTTGTCTCGAAGTCGCGAAAAGGGGGGAGGGAATTCGAGGCGAAAAGTGAATTTGGAATACGGGAGGGACACGCAGCTTGTGTCGGAGTATTTCTGCGTACACTAATGTAGGTGATATTTAGACTTCTACAAAGATAACTTAGTTAAAGATAGCTTACAAGGATTCAGAAGTAGTAGATTGCGTTTAATGAATTTGGTAGAATTCTTTAATGTTATGACAAAAATATATCAACTTCATAAAGCGATAGACATTATTTACTTGAAATTAAAAACTCCTTTGATTGTGTTTCTCATAGGAGACTTTAGGAAACGTTTAGAATTCGATGGCAAAGAGAAAGTCTATTTTGTTCTATTAAAACCTTGCTTTTAGCGATAGACGAAAAATGGTGAGAAAAGGAAACTCGTCTGTTTGGGAAAAATCACTCATAGCCTACATCAAGGGTCAGCCCTGAGTCCTATATTTCTTGTTATCTTCGTAAACGACTTAGATTCAAGACTATTAAGCAAAACTGGACAGGTTGCAGTCGATATCTAGATATGTCAAGTAGCGAAACACGGCCCTGATCGAGAAGAAATACAGCACAATCTAAATGATATATTTGATCGGTCTGTTAAATGAGAGTAAATAAGTGTAAACTTACGTAAATTGGGTCTGGAATTGAAAACCTTGTTTATACGTTAGGCAGTCATCGACTTGGAAATGGGTGTGAAGAGCGTGATCAGGGTGTACTAATTTCTAGACAGTCAAAATTTTCGAAACACTTTCAAAATAGCTAAAAAAACTAAAAATATATTTTCCTTTAGAACGCACTAAAAAAGATGCGTAAACAAACGGACCTAAATTGAAATAAAAGCGTGAGCAGAGAAGTTTTCGGAGAAAACTTTTTAAGTGAAAATCGTCTCAATTTGGCATCCACTTCTCGGATTTGTACTTCAAAGCACATCAATAAATATAGTTAAAATAAATTGGATGAACACTTTTTTTCTTATGGAGCATACAAAATATTCAATATGTATTTAACTTTATTTTGATTCCTTGCAAGACTTCCCTATCCTTAATGCCCCGCTATATCTCCACACGCCATAGAATGAAGTTTAGGATCTTTGATGGTCTTGATTCCATAATTCTATAATTAACAGTTTACGTGTCAACCATCAAATAGATTTGACAAAATAATATGTAATTATCGGTTGGAAATGGGGATTTTGCAAAGATGACGATGGTTTGGGATTTTTTTCGACCCAAATATAACTTAACCTAACCTAGATAATTCTCTCTTTACCTAGACGAAACTCACCCAACCTAATCTAAAATATGTTAGGTTAGTTTGAGTTAGGTTAGGTTATATTAAGGTCGAAAAAATACTTGGAATCCCTCAACTTTACAAAATCCGAAGAAGGTACCAGGGAAATTCCAGTATGTGTACAAGTGACACTGGGTTAATATCTTCTATTTATGGGATAATTCTAGGTAAATACGAGGTAAATAAAGATGACTAAAATACATAAATACTAAGCTGATATCAAAGTTAAAGATAATTACCAAACGGGTATTCAAGGTAGCGGCTGTGGTACTTTTGAGGACCAGGAGTTATCCTCTTGAGGAGAAAGAAGTCTATATTAAAATTTTCGAGAGGTAGCAGGCTGTAGTGTAATTACTGTTAGGCGAGGGTCTGATTCCATTGCCTACCAGTAGAGTAGAGTACGACAAAATCAGAAGAGCACTAGTCAGTGGTAAAGTGTAACTTCTTGTAGTGATACCAAGTTCTTTAGCTACATTTCTCTGTAATGTCATCAGTAAACATAAATTCCGTTTATGTATACACATTGCATGACATAACGACCATTTTATCATTACTTTATCCTTTATTTTATGCCATAAAAGGAAGTTCATAAGGAAAGTCTGTCTGTGGCAGTTAAAAGAGCGAGAAAACATATCTACACATAATCGATTTTCGGAGACATGCCTTTATCGCTTTTTACGAGGCTTCATCGCTGTCGCTTTTTGTGTTTTGTCGTTAAAGAAGGACGTGGATCGTTATTCTGAAAAGAAGTGAGATAACGGGAAAAAAGTGTTAAAAAAGTTAAAGGCAACTGCATTCATACTTAATTAAATGTATATAGCGGTTAAAGCGTATCAAAGAGTATAAAAGAGCCTGTTATGATAAAGTTTCAAGGCAATTAGCGCATTAATTATTGCGTGAGTTATTGAATGGGCATTAAGAATATTTATAAAATCCTCAAGTTAGATACGATAAGATATATTATGTCTATTAAGTATAAAGATTAAAAAAATGCCTAACATTGGCTAAACGGAAATGATAGAATATATATTAAAAAAACATTAGTAATAATGTAAGTGAGCTCTAATTTGGCTTAAGGTTAATACAGAGGATGTTTTACAATCCTGTTGTGTATAGGTACTTAGAGTATTTAAAAAATGCTTTATTGCGCTATATAATAATAGACGATATATTATTAAAAAAAAAATTATATAAATAGGTAATAATGGGGTATATTATAACTCTATTAATTTATAGCTATTAAAGGGTTATTACTAATATTAAAATGAGTCTTATCATATTACGGATAGGTATGGTAAAGGTATTAATGGCATGTAAGAGAATCTTCATTTTGTTTAGGTATAAAAGGTATTTATTGTATTTTAAAACAACCTTAATTTTGATCAAGTTTAAAGGGTGACTGTGCATTAAAAGAGTTTATGCATACCTATAAATGTGATGTTAGAGTCATTTAAAAGCAAAGAGTTGGCTAAAATTGCACTATGTGTAGGTGCATAATGAATGTTTATTATATTTAAATTAACTTTAGTTTTACTAAATGTCCAGGGTATATATGAATTTAAATTGTATCATGTGTTGGTATAAAAGGGATAATTGGCGTAGTTAAATGCGAAGGGTGTAATCCATTATATACGAGATGTCAATACAAGTTTGCTCCACCTTTTACTCTCCTCCTAGAATAGACACTAAAAACAATAAATAAAAAAATTGGATTTACTTTTTTTTTATTGCCATAATTACAGTTGCTCTTTGTTTTCCTCTTTATTTTTGTTCTCTTAACTGGACTTTATATTAGATGTCTTAATTTTATTTGTTATTTTTTCTCATATTTTTTGTCATATTTTTATTTGTTTGTATAATAATTTGAGTTGATCGCATTTTTTCATTATTCTAGTTGATAGTTCTTTACCAAATATCAATTGATCGTTTTACTCATAATTTCAGTGGATCTTTGTTGCATGATTTCAGTTGAATAGTCAATCAGACCCTGGTCTTCCAACTCGATATTTCCTGATTGACAAACATATTTCCTATCTGACCTTCCTCCATTTGTCCATCATCGCTTCCATAAAATTTGTGTCATTGCCCTTAGGGAATAAAAATGTTATTTCTTCCACATTAAAATCAGATTCAGCTCTTTCTAAATCGGGTAACGCTCTAGGTAGTTTTTAAAATATTTTAGATTGCAACCTTTTTCTCTTGTTTTTTATACCAATATGAGTTTAAGAATAGAGGAAATATAAAAAACATAAAAGCATGTTTGATTTTTGACTTTTACTATCTACTTCTGGTCCTGTGAGACTAAACAAGAAGGGTTTGCCTTTACCTGTTCATAGTGCGAATTTGTATTTATGTGGCGTAAAAATCTGTGGCGATCCTTAAGATTAAGATAACCATTCCAAGACTAGCCATGCTCTCAAGTTTTGGCAACCTACTCAAAATTGCTGCAGATATTGTTGACTAACTTTTTACCACGACAAAAGAAATCTTTTTATACATCACAAAAGCTCCTCTTTTGGCTCTGCCTCGCAGCTATTATAATCCTCTTTGATTTTGCAAAGTTTCTCCGTTCTTCATGTTCCAAAGATACTTATCTATATAGTATTCCCTTTGAAAAATCTTCTACTCTTTGAACCTTAATTTACACCCAGATTCAAGATGACTGTTTTACCAGATTCTTGGTTCACAAAATGTGTGCACTTGGAACGGTAAGTAGAAATATTTCCTTAGAAATTCTGAGGAAAACAATGAAAATAGATTAACTAGGGCCAAAACTTTAATCACCAATAAAATAATCATTAAAATCTATCATAAAAAATAATCATAATTTTTATGGCATATAATGGATTATAAATGTATTAAGTACGGGTATTTTTATCGGATTAAATTTACCTTGAAACAGCCTTAATTTTCTCTCTTGGGGAAATTGATAGAAAAGACTATGATGACTTGGGGCTGACAGAGAACATTGCTGTTTTACGCTCTTTATATACACCATTCTACAGGAAGAAAAGAGTTCAAGCCTTGAGATTATAAGGAAAGCAGGAGGTGTCAAATAGATGTAGAGGGTGCGGCAGAACCGATTGAGCAGCTTTAAGGAGTTATAAAAATGTAAGGTGGGTATATAGAAAAGAAATTTATTATACTCGAGGTAAGCAGTACATACCATTTATAATCCCTAGGTTCTGAAAATAATCTCATGAAGATGACGGCCTTTAAAAGCAACACACTTTTGGAGTCGATCTCTTAAGTTTCGTAGAGCACGTTCGCACATACTGCGTGGTATGGTGTTAACTTATTTAATATTCCGCTCCATTAGCTGTGGTAGTGTTTAAGGGCGACGTTTAAACATCTTTCCTTTCAGATATCTCCAAACAAAGAAGTCACAAATGCTCAAATCAGGTGACGGCGCAACAGCATGCCTTCGAGCAGAACGTCTCGGCGACTGCACGATCGCTGCTCTCACCATCTCCACATTTTCTGGTGTTCTGATGGACCTGCGTCGGTCATGTGTATCTTTACTTAGTGTGTTACCAGTTGCTTCCAACTGCCTAACCCAGGACTGAATTGTATTTGCCTAAGGAACGGCATCGTTGCGCGAAATATTGAACTGTCGCCAAAAAGATCTTTTCGTCGCAATCACAGATTGATTGTTCTCAAAATACGCGCGCATGGCAGAGCCGCAATGTAATCTTGTCCACACCACATTTGCTACTGAAATGGGGATATCTACGGAGCAGAGCGAAATCACGCGCACATCCCTCCCCCCTCCTCCCCCCGAGCATTGACTCCTTACAACTGCTTAATCGGCTCTGTCGCACCCTGTATGTGTCAAATACGGAAAAAAAGAACAAAAAATAAAGGGGATTTGTTCGAAAATTGTTAAAAGAATGAAAAAAGATAAAAAATTACAACCAGCAGATAGAAATCTTAAGCGCGTACTAATACTAAAGAGTACAACTTGATATGTGCTGATTTAGAGAAATATGATATGATAAAATAAAACAGCGAATAGGGAGAATCGTAGGCTTTAAGTCAAATTTCAGATTATTTTAAGTTCTAATAGTCTTGCTTTTGAATCATTGCGGAATGGTAGTAGGTTTCATAGCACACTAAATATTACCCCATTAATGACGCTTGGCAACTTGAGTTACCACTATTGTTTTTTCGTTATATGTCAGACAAATTTATTAAATTTGCAGAAAATTTTATTTCACGTTGTCTTACAAGCCTACAATTATGTAAAATCTACGTTTAGCAGTGTTATGCTCACAAAAATTAGATGTATATTGCATTTATTTAACCGCGTTATACGCAAGCCTAAACATAGCTTCGACACCTCTCTCCAAAACGTAAGTAATTTATTTATATTTCTGTTTAAGTTTAATTAAAATGTGAAAATTAAATCCACGAATGATCATATTTTATATATATATATATATATATATATATATATATATATATATATATATAAAAGAAAAATAATTTCGTAACATTATATATTATAAGTTAGAGAAAGATTTTACTTTTTCTGGCAACCAAAGTTGCGAGTCGGCATAAACGATATACAAATATTCGCTGCGAGCGTGAACATGACAAATGAGTGTCCTTAATATTGTTGTTTAATATTTAAAAAGTAATACTTATCTATATATATTAATTTCTCTATACTTCTAACCTTTCATATATATATATACCTATTCATTTAGTATGTATATGTGTATATACAGTATGTATCTTTATATCTGTAGGCTGGACGTCCATGACATTCTCGACATCCTTGAAGATGAGAACAACGTGGTGTCGGGTTAACTTTTCTGCAGCCTGAAGAGAAGGCTTTAGCAGATTCAGATATTGACTCCGATAAAATTGACGATTTTACAGAAGGGAACATAAAAAATCTGCCTCAAAGAATTCTTAGATCGGAAGCAGAACTTTTCATCCCTCATCGTGAGAGGCCTACTGAAAATATCCTATTGATGCTTGATACTCAAGAAAATACAAAGGAGGATCTTTCCACCAGCAATAAAAGGCCTCGGAAACGTCCACGATAGCAACGGCAGTGGACAAGATATACAAGAAGGTTAAATTATTTAATATTTTCACATATACATGTATATAATTTCGTAGACAGTAAAGTCACATGAATTTCTCTCTCTCTCTGGCTTTTCTTCTCTCACTTATATCTATACATTCTAACGTGTGCGTGTTTGTGTACGCTTGCGCACGTACCAATTTGTCTATATTTGCAATAAATTGTCATGTTCTACTGATGATTGCTTTCTGTAGATTTATTCATGGAAAAAATACAAAATTCACACATCTCATATAAATTTTTCCCTTGCTTGATTAGTCATAACTGCCTACAATTGGGAATTAATTGTTAATTTTGATGTTATTTTCTGATATTTTTCCTTTTTTTTTGTAAGTTTAAATTTCAAGCTTAATCACATTATTATTATTGGTAGTAGTAGTAGTAGTACTATCGTCAAGATCATGATCATTATGAATTTTGTTTGTCTAGTTTGTTCTGTCAGATTAGGATCAAATGTTCCTGAATTTGAGAAACTTATTGGACCGACACCAACGGATTACTAGAAGGAAGAATTAAAATATCCATACGATACATTTCGCTTATACTTCAGTGATGAGTAAATTGATCTCATTATTGAACAGAGCAGGTTCGTTGCGAATTACCGCTTCTGAATTCGACCTCACAGATGGTGATGGCCATTATTTTCTTGTAGTATCTTCTATTCTCCTGTCAGCGCTTGGCTTTTGGATAGTAAATTTGGAAATCCCATTTCACTTCAGAAATTTTTAAAACAAAGTGTGCTTAATCAACTTGAGTCATGTCTCTTCCACTCATTCTTACTTCGCAATAATCACATCTATCTCTAGGAATCTCCTTTCGTACTTTTTCTGGCTGAGATACCTAGTTGGTTTCATTATTTAATACAGAGAACTCCATCTTTCCATAACCAATGATATGGTGATCGATACCATCAGTGATAACCCTTCATAAGTGTTATCGCTAAAAGCGTTCTCTACCCGACTTTTTTTCCTTGCAAAATCCCACTCTATTTGCTTCGCATCTCATAAATTAGTGCAATGTATGGCTAAATGCCTGCATCCCATTCTCTTGTTCCCTCGTTTTCATCAGCCTTCTACCTCACGTCCCTTCCTTTACATAATCTCATCTGTTTCTGACAACACCACCTAGAAAGAGTTTCTTCCAAATCAAATTTTCATCTGCATTCAATTTTTGCTTGGTAAAAGTGATTGATTGTATGGAAGTTTTTGTTGCACATATATGCTTTTATGTGTGTTGTTGCATGTGTGAATGTTAATGTATCCTGGTGTATCATTATATGAGAAAATCGTCTTCCTTAAGATGTCTTTCCTACCTGAAACAATTTAGATGTCAGTGATTTTATGGTTTAATACCCGTGTACTTGTAAATATAAGTAAATTTAAGTTAATACACCCTTTGATTTTGGACAATTTTTCCCGAAATAAAAAAACCGTTGATTGTTTACAGGATGATAATATTCATATTTATTAATGAACATGTTTGATTTTAATTTAAGTAATAGTATATTTGAATTTAACTTACATTCAGAAAATGTTCAAATATGCAGCATAAAAGATTCCCAAATCATATACAGCGATCCTGTCGCTTTAATGTATATAATTTCCGTTCCAATTATGAAAGATCTTAGTATTCGTCTATAACTTCGAGGGTGAGGACGTGCCTTCGTCTCCAAGGTTTCTGACTGCATGTAAAAGCAACGTGTGACTCTCGAACAATCTGAAAATTATCTTTTCCTCCACAAATCGTTCATTTTTCATCTAAGAATCCCCATTAACGATAGAAACCATCAACAGTTTGGGATACCTTGCATGAATACTATAGATTTTAAGATTAATAATAAAATATGCATACATGCATCTGTATTGATCTAAGGCATCCCGTTGAAGGCACGACATGAAGCAATACAGATTGGTAAGTATTTGAATTTGAGTGCCTTATTAGATAGAGGCAAAAGCTTACTTACTCTAGAATTTCTCGAATCCTCTGTAACCTTTGAGAAAAGTCAATTTTTAAAAGGTGAATTCACAATCGCTTCCGTGCGTTGAAAAATGACAGTGAAATTTGGATAAGGAAGCGTGATCGCTTTAATAAATTGATGTTACTGCCATTTACTTTGGATGTAAGGTATATGATATTTCTTCATTATGAAGTTGTGATTTCTTATAAAGAAAGAATAAGTGTATGCTACAAAAATCTTTATTAGTTACTGGTATTTTACTTAGAGAACTATAATTGATTATTTGATTAAAACATTTCAAATGTTGATATGATATTGAAGTTTGCTCTAAAATTTTATGTAAATATAATACTTTGAGGAGGAGTGATGAAAGTTATCATATAAAATGGTCCAATAATTTTCTAACCAGTACAAATCCTTCACGAAATGTAATTTTTCACTCTTCCTTCCATAACATTTCTTTCAGTCAAAGATAAGAAATAAGTAGAAATAAAAAGAGAATTCAGGAAATGTAGGGTAAATCGAAGGGAACTAGAGGTGTGTCACAAGCAAAGTCATAGATGCAAGAGGGGGGCGTAGTGGTGATGTAGAAATAAAACGTAGAATGAAAATACCAGAAAATATGAACAAAAAAACTAAAATATTGAGAAAGATTGCCATTGATTGCTATAACCTCCTTTCTTATTTCGTATTTAAGGGTTTAATAAAGCTATTACGCACTTACTATAATAAAACATTCAATGAGAATGGAAAGTAGGTCAAGGTATCAGTGATTTTTTTTAGGACAAGCCGGGAGTTTAGAACATCGAAGATTGAAAAGAAACAAAAAGGTTAACAATGAATATAGATAGGTTTGGAAAGAATCTGTTATAAATCCAAGGAATCATGGCAAAAAAAAACAACTCAGGAGGCAATGCACAGTCATCTCAAGAGCAACAAGGATCAATCGTACATAGAGGCAAAATGTTTCGAATTGTGCAACTAATTGCCAACCAAGAACAGATAATAATGTTATTTCCATTCTTAGATTTTTCATTTCTTTCATATCATTCGACTCTAAGTCTAATCGGTCAATCCCATCAAACAATTTGCGGATTTTTTTCAAAGTTTCTCTAACCAACCAATACATTGATGGCAAAAATGAAAATCCTTTACTACCAGTGTAGATGGTTAAATATTAACCACTGCAAATATTTGGTGGAAAAAGGAAGAGAGACATAGATGATTATATATATATATATATATATATATATATATAAAGAGAAAATAAAGAGAGAGAAAGAGAAAGGGCATAATTATTTGTTCCATAGAGGATTAAAGTAAAGACTAATGTAGAAGTGACTTATAAAATATGAAAAGAAAGAATACTGAATGAACAAGAAATTCAATGAAATTCTCCAACAAATTTCGATTACTTTCCTCTCCCTCTCCTAAATTCTTGAACACCAATTGATGATATTTGGAAAGGCGCGCTAACCAATCTATTCTGCCTATTCAATCTATTCGAGGAAAAGAATAGATAATAAAAATTGAGGAAAATGATGACAAAAGGGTATTAATTGCCTGGATAATGCAGTCATAAACTTTCTAAAATAAATTTATGCAAAGAGCCGTGATATAGATTAAAATTTTCGTTCTTGCAAAGGTGATAATCTCACTAATAATTTAATCAAAAAAATATTTTAAAAAGAGCGGAAATTCGGGTCATGAAGATTAAAATTTTCCGGACCCGAAGAATTATGGAAGAAAAGATAAAAGAAGGAAGTGGATAAGTAACAAGAAAAGAAGTAGTGCAAACCATTTAAGAAAGAAAGATCGAAAAAACCAGCTGCTCAACTTTAAATGCTTGGTTTGGTGAGCATATTATCAATTGGTACCAAAATTAAGCAGCTCTTTTTAATTCAATATTTAATTAATTCAATTAACAGATTTATTGCATTTCTTGAAATAACCACTAATTTCTTTTTTGCATTGGGAGCACATGATTTTCTTCAAGGACTGACTGTTTTAAGGGTCGAAAATTGTTCTCGTTTAGTCAAAGAATGTTTGGGCAAAATTTAGCACGTACCTAATCATCATTTTAGATAATATCAAAATTTCGGATCTTTTACAGAAGACCCATCCCAAGGTTTTTTTTTACCCTAGTATAGCCCAACCTATCTAAACCTAACCTAACCAACCTAATATAGAATAGGTTAGTTTAGGTTAGGTTACGTTTAGTTAGGTTATATTATGGTAAAATAAACTTGAGCTGGCTCATCTTTACAAGATCAAAATTCCACCCCCACCCTCTTGCTCAAAATAATAATACCAGATCTCTTACCTCGAATGAACATCCTAGACGGAGAGTAAACGTAACGGTCTAATATGAGCAAAGGTGATAATCACTGGGAGGAGAATTTTTTCTTGTGTATAATAAAGCTATGAATGCGTTAAATGTTTTGAGATGAGCTCGGATGCTTGACAAGCGACTTGCTAACCTAACTATGATTAAATATTATGTTTATTTGGTCATATTAAAAAGCTCGCTTTCTCCTCTTTTACTTTTTTACTGGGAATGAAGCCTACTGACGCGCATTAAATATGGATTTGGTGGCTAACATTGAACGTAAACATAATTATTTCACATTACTCGTGCAATTCAAAAATAATCGAACTACTTAAACAATTTTAGTTACTTGATGAAGTTTTCAGCAGCACCAGCTATTAAGAACCGATCGTCACGGTTGATGCGCAAGAAAAGAAGCAAATAAATATCAAAGGAATGAGGCGATTCCAGTAATCCACCTCTAGCGTACATAATCATGAAATGGCTAAAATTTATAAATCCTAATAAATAGAGGGTGCTCTTAAAGTATTTATCACTCGAGATGCAAATATTCCCAAGCTACATCCAATAAAATAATTAAATTGAACGTGCTCAATGTTGAGCAATTTATGTTATTCCTCAAAATTTGACTGATAAAGTCAAGTTTACATATGTTGATGCTATCAACGATTTCACAAATCTTCAATATGAACGCCGCCTAGGACACGGCACACGTAAAATACATAAGTAGTACAGTTCCTATACAAAACATGCTGCAGTAGTCAATTTCCTCGCTCTAAATGCGAAAATTATCCATGTTGACTATGCCATTCCTTTGAAATGTGGCTTCATCACTGCAAGGAAAACGTTCAATTTTATCTTGCATATCAACACATAATTAATTGTTTGCGCCTGGTATTCTCATATTCCTTTGATGTTTGAACGAGCTGCAACCTGTATGGTATCGTTCTCAAGCGTTTCGATAGTCTTGCTTTTATTATGGATTCTTTGACGATCCGCAATAATTTTTCGTGATCCCGCTCGAACATCGCTTCCGATGCAAGTTGTCTTCCAGATACTTTTGCCTTGCACAGACAGCCTTGGCATTTAAAGATTATGTGCCATATCTTAATTCACATTGATGTTGGAACATTTTTAAAGAATTCTCGCAAAGATACACGCTGAATTGAATTGTTTAACTGTGCTTTGCATGCTCTAACACCCAAATCCCCTCTTTTTTCATTAAATGGCATTTCTCTACCCGAAAGATAAAAACATTACACAAATTTGGACAAAAATTTAAGATCAAATCAAGAACAAAGTTTTTAGGTTGCGAAATAATACAATATTTAGAAATATCCTATACATGTCCAATTGCTTTAATACGCCTTGTGGTATCAGAGAGAGGCATGGCTGAAGCAGATCAGATATTGCATTAAGTTTTCTCTCTGTACAATAAACTTTACATATTTTATTGCACTGCATTGATCGTGAAAATGCTATAGAAAGTAAGTGCATCTTCAGAGAGACGAATAAAGTATTTGTTTATCTGGGGTGAAAAAACAATTTAAATTATTCAGAAGAAATTAAATATAAAACACACATAACACATATCTGTGTTATATTTTAAAGGTAAAGGATATATATGGTTTTGTTAGGTCTGTTTCTCGCGTTATTTTGGAAATGACATCTATTATTCTCTGTTATGGTACACCACTCTATACCATACACTACTCCTTTATGATGTGGGGAGTAATTTAATTACCTAGTGCAACGCGAACAGTTGAAGGATTGTTCTCAGGCATTAACCACCGACTAGGAGGTCAAACTTGAGGCGTTGGGTTTCAAATCCTTGATAATCAGACAGAGTGCATAAATGGTTGGTGAGATTTACTTTAAGGTTAGTTAAAGATGAATTAACAAAAATAAAAATTTATTTACAAACATCAAAATAAGAATTAAAAATGGCAAAAGGGGATTCTTTAAATTCAAATAGTTTCTAGATAATTATTATGAGGAGGGATTCTCAAATAGAATTAATTTATGAGCGTTACTAGGCTTAGATCAGAAGGGTGAACCTGACAATGCTAATAATGGAGGAAGTTTCAGTCTTACGGGTCGCTGACTGCGATGAAGGTTCTTCTTGCAATAAGGTGAGTGGAGAAGGTCCGATGAAGCAAGTAAGGCACGGTCCTAATGAGACAAGTGAGGCACTGTCTAAACCAACTTTCCGATGAAGATAGTCAATTTCCAAAGATGAAGTTCGACTAAAAATGTGGGAATTCTCGTAATTTCACTGAAAGAGAAACTCCTTTTCCTCAAAGGTAATCAATGGAGATTTTCTTTGGTTCAATTAAACGAAGGTAAACTGTCGCGCAACTTCAAAGGATTGCCGTTTCCAGAAGGTATCAATTGATTGGAGTATAATCACGTCGAAGAAAGCCTTGCTGTCTGATGAACTCTCACGGAATTTTCACGAGACGATGATGACGGCCTTGAGGTGCGTGCGGGACTCTCCGATCTCCAGGGGAATTTAGAGAAAGAAGTCACAAGCGCCAGACATCTTAATCCGCACCGGAGTCGATTCATCATTTAACATTAAGGTGCGAGACTCAGCGACTCTTTCGCGCCTCGTCACCGGAGGTAAGGAAGCTCGGGACGATTTCGCAGGATTGGGAAATATTTTCGCAATGCGCTCAGGAGTCGAAACTTTTCGAATGTTACCAAACAGGAGGTGACGTTTTCCATGGCAGGATACAAGCGTACGTGGTCTCCAATAAAGGTTGTTCTTTTAAATTCTCTATGATTTTTTAAACAAAATAATTAAATGTTCATTTTATATTTAATTGGTATTGATTGATTGCTCTAGCAGCAGAGCTCAATTGATATATACATGCTTTGAAGTTCTTGTAGATCATAAGGAGGGTATTTCTATTTGGCTCGACAGGAAACATAACCCTTTGTACTTCCACCAGTTGTCGGCCAGAAAGTTGACATCATCACCTCAATAGGGTTCTTCTATTACTCTTATTTATGGTAGTCCATACAATTCAATGGAAAATATTCTAATTAAGATACTAGGATGTGTATTAACACTGACATGTATGCACCTAGTTGGTGGCAACTCTCCATCTGCTTATTGATATTTTTCTAATAACCTGGAATCAGGTGTTTTTTCCAAGAAGTTAGCAGTCAGCTTTTACGAGCCAACCAAGTGTAGAGATCGGTGGAAATTAGTGCTCTTGGTAACTGTCCTTAATATGAAATTGAATCCTCTATCTCTTTGTCTAGGACATTCACGAGGTTTTTCATTATTCAATGGAAAATATTCTAATTAAGATACTAGGATGTGTATTAACACTGACATGCATGCACCTAGTTGGTGACAACTCTCCATCTGCTCATTGATATTTTTCTAATAACCTGGAATAAAATGTTTTTTCCAAGAAGTTAGCAGTCAGCTTTTACGAGCCAACCAAGTGTAGAGATCGGTGGAAATTAGTGCTCTTGGTAACTGTCCTTAATATGAAATTGAATCCTCTAACTCTTTGTCTAGGAAATTCACGAGGTTTTTCATTATTCGGAATTTGTTCTGCAGTGGTTGGAGCAGAATCTTGTGCGGGTCAATCAGTGGTTGAAAAAAACATTGTGTGAGTCGGGTTGCACTCCTCGACTAGAAGGAGACTCTCACAAAACATAGTGCTTATCGTCTACCCAAGTGTTTTACAAGCACAAGCAAATGACGAACTACCTTAAGGTTTCCATATATCAACCAATCAGGGTCTTTGAAGTTGAGAGAAAACAACAAACTTTTTATTCTGTTGTGGGTTTCCCCTATTTCCAATGAGCCTGTGAGGGGGATTGAAGCGAAGTTGTTTCCGTTGTTCAGAAGAACCGCCTTCAAACTTCCACTAGATGAGGCAAAAATAAGTATCTATTCTGTTGCATCATACTTTAAAGCAATCAATTTGGTCTGGTTAGCGATGATGTTGCAGTAGAACAGTGAAAATGCTTCATCAAACGATACGAATTTTTACAACTTTTCCCTTGGCTAAATTTACAAAAAAATAGTCTCCTGTGCTAACAGATTTTTCACACGAATGCGCAGACACAAGAGCGTCAGATGATTTAGTTTAGCTTGGCCCTGATTCTGTAGTCAGTATTACACTGCTAGCTCAATTGTACTAGACTTGTCTGCATCACTTGCATCGCCAACCTCGGTGTTGGAGGGCGATTCCATTGTTACACTATTTTCAGGAACCGGAACACCTGGGGTGGGCGAGTCTGGTTTTGTGATTAATGGAATGCCAGGATAATGAAAATAATGCTTGTTTCTGCGATTAATGCCCTGAAAATTTTCATACGAAAATAATATAGATTTGTGTGATATATTCCTTCCATACTCACCATCTAAACAACTAATTGCATATTGTTCTTTGTAATGTTCTTTCAATCACGTAAGATTTGATCAAAGTATCTTATTTTGTTACAAATCTCTTGGACTCTTGATATCGTTTGAAGGTAGTTTTGACATCATATCTTAAAGATTTAATTTGTGTTAGCAATTTCTGAAACATAAGAAATGCTGGTTAATTTCTGATTTTAGAAGACATACCATTTTATTAATTTAGAACATAAGAAAAGAAGAAGACTGCAAAAGACCGTTCATGGCCTACACTTGGCAGCTCCTGTTCCAGTCAACACACAAAAGATTTTTTACCAGAGAAAAGTCAACATTGTCACCCTTTACAGGAGCTCGTCAGATCTAATCTACAATATACATAAAATGCCTCCAGAGCATTATCTCCATTCATGCAACCGCAAAATATAATCTCCCCACTCCTTAGAAAAATATATACATATGTATATAAAAAAAGTCAGTCCCATCTAGCAGCTTCATCCATATATTTATCTAATCTATTCTTAAAACTACCCAGAGAGGAGGCTTCTATCACATGTCTAGTGAGCCTATTCCATTCATCTACCACACGATTCGTAAACCAATTCCTCCCAATCTCCTTCCTAAACCTATACTTATCAAGCTTGAACCCATTGCTACGTGTCCTGTCATGTTCACTAAGCATAAGAACCTTACCCAGATCCCCTTTATTATATCTTTTTACCCATTTGAAGACTTCAATCAATTCCCCTCTGACTCTTCTCCTTTCCAATGTATGTAGATTTAGTTTTCTGAGCCTTTCACCATAAGGTAAGTTCCTTAGCCCACCAATCATCTTTGTCATCCTTCTCTGCACAGACTCAAGCAAATCAATATCCTTCCTCTAATATGGTGACCAAAATTGTACTGCATAGTCTAGATGAGGCCTAACTAGCGCCAGATACAGTTTTAGAATGACTTCAGCACTCTTATTGCTTACACTCCTCCTGATGAATCCCAATATCCTATTAGCTTTTTTCTTAGTATTTAGGCATTGCTTTCTAGGACGAAGGTCTGAACTTACCAAAATACCTAAGTTCCTCTCACAATCGGTCCTCCCTAAAATTCTATCATTTAATGTATAACTATTCAATGGATTATTTGTACCTATACTAAGTACACTACATTTGTCTATGTTAAACTTCCTTTGCCATTTCTCGGCCCAATTGGACAGAATGGTCAATTCTTCCTGCATTACAACAGCATCAGAATCAGCCCTAATGGCCCTACATAGCAAATTTACTCAGGTCACTACTTATACCTATGTCAAGATCATTACTATATATTTAGAATAGCAAGGGACCCAAAACAGATCCTTGTGGAACTCCACTGCTGACACCCCCCTACTCAGATTTAACTCTATCTATACTAACTCTTTGCTGTCTGTCCCTAAGCTATGACTGAATCCACCTAAATATACTGCCATCGATCCCGTGTGCTTTAACTTTGCTCAGAAGCCGTGAGTGTGGCACTCGATCAAAAGCCTTACTAAAGTCCAAGTATAAAATATCATAGTTTTCATCATTATCTGCTGCTTCATACACCTTACTATAAAAAGACGGCAAATTAGTCAGACAGGATTTACCCTAACTAAAGCCATGCTGTGATTCTTTTATCAACTTATGCTTATGCAAGTGATCTCTAATATTCCTTGATATAATAGATTCCATCATTTTCCCTACCACTGATGTCAAACTTACTGGTCTGTAATTAGACATATTTGTTTTATCCCCTTTCTTAAATATAGGTATCACATTGGCTTTCTTCCATGCCACTGGCACAATGCCACTTTCCAATGATTTTCTAAAGATGCATGCTAGGGGCTCACTTAACACATCCTTACATTCTTTCAAAATTCTAGGAAAGACCTCATCAGGACCGGGTGCTTTACTCCTTTTGATTTTATCAATTTCCTTTGTTACTATCTCCTTTGTGATCAAGATATACTTTAATTTCTCTTCATCATTACCCCGAAAGATCATTGACACCTTGGGTATATTTAGAGTATCCTCCTGTGTAAATACTGAGAGAAAAAATTAATTTAGCATTCCAGCCATTGAGTCCCTATCACTCACTAATTCTCCATTGGAATCTATAAGTGGGCCTATTTTATCTCTAACCTTAGTTTTGTATAATTGATAAACACTTTTAGGATCTTCCTTTGCCTTATTGGCTACTTTAATTTCATAATTTCTCCTTGCTACTCTAATTAACTTTTTAACATCTCTTGCTAGTTCATTATATCTCTGCCTTAAGTGTTCCTCTCCATTTTTTATTTTCCTATAAATAGATGCGTTATGATCTATTTGGACGGTACTGTATGTTAAGGAACCTCACATTTGATAGATCTACACAATAGAAACTCATTAAAAAATATGTACGCGAAGATGAGGTTATATCATTTACGCATATTAAAAAGCTTACACACAAATCCCGCGAAACGGGTGAATGTCTCATGCATAGAAATTTACTGAATCCAAATTTTCATATTTGCTTATTTTTGTATGTATTTTTCCAGTATTGTTCTTTGATTATATCTATTTTCTCCTGTGCATCATAATATTTGGTTCGTTTATTTATGTTTTGAACCGATTTATTCTTGCTGCATTGACAAGGGTTTTTAAATTTTGGTATCAACTTAAATTTGCCGGCTTAGATTTTTATGGAGTTGTAGTTCCTGTTTCTAAAATTATGCTTTATAGGGTAATTTCTTCTAATCCTCTTCATATTTAATTTATATGAATTCTATTTAGTTACACCACATTTTATTGTTTTTTAACGTGAATATTCATGAGATTTTTATCATTTGTTTAAAGAAATCTTTGTCTTTTATCTTTTAATACATACAATGTTTAGGTTAATTTAAGATTTTTGAATTGTAGTTGAGCGAATATTTTTAGCGTTTTGTATCTTTATTTTTTTATATATTTTTTCTAATACACTGGGCTGAAAAGAAAAAAAAGATACTTTTTACTTTCCCGAATTGTTTTATATATTTTTTCTAATACACCGGGCTACAAAGAAAAAAGAAACTTTTTTCTTTCCACAATGGTTTTATACATGTCTTTCTAATACACTGGGCTACAAAGAAAAAAAGAAACTTTTTACTTTCCAGAATTGTTTTATATATTTTTCTTTAATATAATGGGATACAAAGAAAAAAAAGAAACTTTTTCTTTCCACAATGATTTTATATATCTTTTTCTAATACACTGGTTTAAAAAGAAAAAAAGATACTTTTTACTTTCTAGAATTGTTTTATATATTTTCTTCTAATACACTGGGCTACAAAGAAAAAAAGAAACTTTTTACTTTCCCAAATTGCTTTATATATTTTCTGTAATACAATGGGATACAAAGAAAAAAGAAACTTTTTCTTTCCACAATGGTTTTATATATCTTTTTCTAATACACTGGGCTAAAAAGAAAAAAAAGATACCTTTTACTTTCCAGAATTGTTTTATATATCTTTTTCTAATACACTGTGCTTCCACAAATAAAGAATCTTTTACTTTCCAGAATTGTTTGATGTATTTATCTTTAATACACTAGGCTACAAAAAAAAAGAAACTTTTTATTTCCACAATGGTTATATATATGTTTTTCTAATACACCGGGCTACAAAGAAAAAAGAAACTTTTTACTTTCCCAAATTGTTTGATATATTTTCTGTAATACAATGGTTCCCTAGAAAAAAGAAACTTTTTCTTTCCACAATGGTTTTATATATCTTTTTCTAATGCCCTGGGCTAAAAAGAAAAAAAAGATACTTTTTACTTTCCAGAATTGTTTTATATTTTTTTTCTAATACACTGGGATACAAACAAAAAAAGAAACTTTTTACTTTCCAGAATTGTTTTATATATTTTTTCTAATACACTGTGACACAAAGAATAAATAATCTTTCACTTTCCAGAATTGTTTGATGTATTTATCTCTAATACACTGGGCTACAAAGAAAAAAGAATTTTTTTTCTTTCCACAATGGTTTTATATATTTTTTTTCTAATACACTGGGATACCAAGAAAAAAAGAAACTATTTACTTTCCAGAATTGTTTTATATATTTTTTTCTAATACACTGGACTACAAAGAAAACTCAACTTTTTAAATCGGCTGTGTTTCATCAACTGATTTACGATAATATTTCACCAATGAATCCATCTCGGATTGACATTTGTTTCCTCCTATGTGGTATTTTTTTTCTTTTGTGCTAAGTCGATTTTAGAAAATTCCATTTTTATTACTATATAGAATGCATTTTCATAAAATTTTCGGTTATTTTTTTTAATATTTCTCAAACGAAATAGTTTTTTAAGATAAAAGACACCTTTTTATAACATATTGTATTTATTAAATGGTAAAAAAAGTACATTAGATGATAGACATTGATAAAGGTATATATACATGCATTTAGCATATTAGGTCATCATTTTTTAGCATTAAGCGCATGAACTTTTGTTTCTTTGAACTCTTTGATTAATTAGTGGTAGGGACATCTCTGTTCAGAGTTTACCAGTAATTAGCGTCCCTGATACCTGTTCTCCATCTCTTTCATGGCCTGATGGAATATCTTTCCCTGTTCGTGACTCATTCATATCAGAGTCTGACAAACCGATCGATTTGCGAGTACAGGTAATTCATTTTGATGCTCATGTTGCATTCATAGTTTCTGGAAGCATTGAGCATATTGATGACGAGTTATGAGATGTTCCTGGCCCCTTTTTTGTCAGAAAATTCTTCATGACCAGAAAGAAATCCTTCCACGCTTTCAGTTCCACGTCGTTCATTCAGTTTTAAACTCTGAATCTGTGAAAGGCTAAAAATTTGAGGACAATTAAAGGTGCAATCTTTGGCAGCAGAAAGTGATGCAGCCAATATCCTTGTCCAGAGCTTGGGTGAACTCTTTTCGTAAGCAGAGATTGATGTTTACCGGTGAGAAGAGTTTGCGGCTTCTCTTCACAAGACGGTTGTTTATTACGTTTTTCGTACGTCAGGTACCAATTCCTCCACTACAGGCGATTTCATCTTCGTGTAATGATCCTTTCCTACTATTCCACATGCACAAAAAGCACATAGACTTGGTAAACCGTAACTGTTATCCAAACACAAAGTTCCCCATCTCAATTTCAAAACAAATCAACCACTCATGCTGATCATAATGCGTTTTACTCAGCATGGACTTCACCACTTCATAATCCTTCTTCAGTGTATTTAAGTGACCAAGGGGTACAGAGGCATACTATTTGCTGTTGTGAGGCAGAATTCACTTAAGCGATCGCTTGTTGCTCTCAATGATCAGTCTCCAATCTTCCCCTTATTATTTTGGTACTCCATGCTTGTGCAGAAGCTGCGCAAAATTTGTATTTTACACCATGTCCTTTTCTACCGGGGAAAAACGGAGGTATCCTTGATGTCTATTGAGGTACAAGGTGATGCGTGCACTATCAAAGAGGTTTTTTTTAATCTGGATGCCAACAGTTCGAGAAAGTACGTTAGCAAACTAGATCATTTAGCTCCTTTGGGGAAAAGGATGTGGAACATCATCGCCAAAAAACACTTATGCTTCCTCATTTTCTTCAACAGTGGAGGACCCTTCGTCACTAATGTGAGAAAGTTCTTCAGAGAGAGGTACTGAAATATCATAATAATGAGCTTCAAAAAGACGTGCTGATCGAAGTCCAGGATACTTTAGATTGCTCTATTATTTTCTTTTGATTCCTTTTGAATCAATAAAGCAGCATTACTAATCAGTGACATGGTTTGCAGGCTCCCTCCACACCATGGAAATTCCAAACTTCCGAAAACCCTTATTGCTCTTGGTCGAGCGACACAAATACTCGTATCATGTGTTGCATACCCTGTTTGGCACCCAAGTTTTACCATTTTTACCAAGTTTTATATCAAAATAAGATAGTAAGCAGGTTTTATCGAACTCCTAACTGGAGTCCTATTAGGAACAACGGTGTATTCGCCGCTGAGTTTATTTGTGTATGATCATCTGGTTGAATCCATTTCATTCACCTGCAATAGAAAAATGCTCTTAAAAAATTGCTGCATGTAAACTATTCATAATTTGTTTATTTTAAGAAATAAAAAAGATGTTTGCATCATATAAATAGAAAATATTCGTATATATAAAATAAGTCAAAAAAATCATGGCGATATATTAAAATGTTGAGCTGATTGGGCAAAAACAATGAAAAGCTGGATTCTGCGCTTCAAAATTGTCATAAATCAGCTATAAGAACTTAGACAAATAGTGATCTTGTTAGGGAAGCGCAAAAAATGAAAATAAGTAGAAAAGTAACAATAAAATGATTAAAAAACTAACCTCAAAAGGAGATATAAAAATGAATTAGATGACTATAGACAAAAAAAAAAGAATTTGGGGGATTAATCATTCTCATGATACTTTTCTAGTTCTTTTTATTGTGTCGCTTCCTGACAAGATCAACATTTGATAGTTGAAGCTCTAAACATGAGAACTTGAAATCCAAATCTCTAAATCTATATCTCGTGTTGTTTTGTTCTAGAAACTACATTGGCAATGGAAGCCTCCCATGGGTGACAGCACGGTAAAAAGCTTTTCTTCGTGTTTTTTCGGAATACATACTTAACCCACTATATTTAGCTGAACTAACCCCAAAACTTATTTTACTCTGAGTTTCATTCAACTGAAATGAAATATAGACATCAGTATAAAAATTATAGTAAGTATTAATGACAAAGCGATTTAAAGATTTTCTCTAAGCAGCCGTGACAACATCGCCAATGGGCGATTCCTTCTCCAAAAGGTTACAGAGGAAAAATATTCACTTGGTTTTGCAAACAGTATCAATCTCTCAATGTTATTTATTAGTTTAAATCTATTTTTACCATACTTTGATTTATTTTAACCTTTCTAATATTCGTCTTGCGTTTTCGAATTTTCATTTGTCATCAAGGATAGAAAAAGGGAAGTAGAAATTAGTTCTAAATCATAGGGTTAAGTAAGTATTTTTTTATTTTTTTATTTTAAGAGCAAATCTGGCAACTGCCTACTTGAGCATTAGTCGACGTATTAAAAACTGCCTAGTACTAGGCTACTTTAAAATAAAATTAACCCCCCCCCAAAAAAAAACAACAACACTAAAAATAAGAAAAAGGAAAAAGGGAACGAGTAGGAAGCAAGCTGTGGCGTTAGGGGGAGGTTCACGTCCCTCAACGGAAGAACGTGCAACCTACTAAAATAACAAAAATAAACAACTAATTAAATAAAGAGGAGAAGGCCGGCCTTACCCAAAAGTCTAGAATTCCACCAGTGAATGTGCCCGAACCCGTTCCGAGTACAAGTGACAGGCGGTAGCCACACTGCCCATCTCGTTACCGGTAGAGGTAACGCGCGCGGAGATCGACCAGACTCGAACGATGTGCATAACAGTCTGGAGGATAACGCAGTCTTTACAGTAGGGTGATGGCGAGCGTTCGAGCAAATGGAGATGCATCCCGCAAGTGTGTCCAATTCAGAGACGAAAGAAAGCAACCTAAAGCCTTCGCGGAATTGGAGGGTAGGTCAATGGAAACAGTCAAAGCGCAATGGCATGCAACTTTAAGTTACCTTTGACCGTCTCCCATTTTCTTTGCAAAGCAGCCCGAAAATTGGCCCGTATTCCTGCTATGTAGTCGGTGTGAGGAAGAGCAAAATGCTGGTTCTGTTAATCGCGCCGACTCTTTGGCGTGCTCAACAGCGCGCTCATTCCCCACAATTCTTACATGTCCAGCAACCCAGCAGAAGATAATCTCGACATCCGCCCGGTTCGCCAAAACCGTGGCGTCACGGATATCGCAAACCAGGGAATGCGGAGAGTACAATGCCGTGAGAGCACTCGGGGCGCATTGTGAGTTGCTTAAGGTCACAGTCCGGTCTTTGAACCGGGCACGTCTCGTAATCTCCGGTACCGAGTGGTGTATTGCCACCAACTCGGCTGTGAAGACAGAGGCAGCGTCTGGCAGAGCCCCACTGCCTTCAAACAAAGGGAATAGGGCGTGGAAGCCGTCCACCTCTTAAGAAATAGAGCCATCTGTATAAAATGGCACGGTTCCAGCGTAACACGAGCTGTGCTCCAAAAAGGTCGAACGCAATACTCCCGGCGCTGTACAAGTTTTGGGAGCAGAGCCGTGGCCACAAATAGCCAAAGGTGTTACCCTCCAGGGTGGACTGCTCCGCAGAACAAGAGGCGCCACAAGCGCAAGAGCTATCACTAGCTTTCGAAGAAGTTTCATAGATCTAAACCTAAAGGGCTTATGGTATAACTGGCGTGTCTCGGCGGCATACGCACCGTCGAAATCCGCTGCGGATCCCGTGAGAGCTGATGGCGACAGAGGGAGGCGCGAATAATGCACTGTGCACGGCATAGAAAGAGTGGCATCTCCCATGAATCGACTAGTAGGCTCTCAATGGAGGAAGTGCGGAAGGCACCGGTAGCCTGGTGCAGGCCAGTGGGTGGATCGAGTCCACCTTCCGCAATGCAAGCTCGGTTGTGGATGCATAAAACTCGCATCCGTAGTCTAGCTTCAAACGAACAAAGGATCGATAAAAAAGTAAGGCAGTAGCCGTATCAGCGCCCCAAGTGCTGAACGTCACGGAACGGAGAATATATATGGCGCAGGTACAAGAGACCCTAAGGCTGCGAATATGAGCCTCCCAGGTGAGGCGTCGGTCGAATACAAGACCAAGGAAACGGTGCAATTCAACCACTTCCAGGCATACCCGATTAAGAAACAAGTCTGTGTCAGGGTGGATTGTGGATGACGGAAGAAGTGCACCACCGTAGTCTTAGCCAAGAAAAAACGAAACCTTTGCGATTCGGCATAGCGAGAGACAAGGTTCAATCTCTTTTGGAGTCGACGCTCCAGAGTGGGCATCTGGGCCAC
The DNA here is from genome assembly GCA_963969495.1 of Ceratothoa steindachneri. Taxonomy (NCBI): domain Eukaryota; kingdom Metazoa; phylum Arthropoda; class Malacostraca; order Isopoda; family Cymothoidae; genus Ceratothoa; species Ceratothoa steindachneri. Next base: position 73,743,204 of record OZ018321.1, read on the forward strand.
GCCAAAAGAGATCGAAAGGTCTTCCACGTAGAGCGTAGCGAGAACTTCTTGTAGCAGCACTGAGGTGATACTATTAATGCTCAGGGAAAAGAGTGTGACACTGAGGACACTTCAGTGCTCCATTTGGCCGGAAAGGGCTCCCCCCACACGTACGCGGAATCAAAGATCACGCAAAAATTCAGATATAAAGATTGGTAGGCGTCCCCTCGCTCCCATCGTCTGGAGATTATCCATGATATCGTATCGCCAAGCAGTATCATAGGCCTTCTCCAGATCGAAAAACACCGTGGCGTAGTGCTGTCTCCAGAGGAGGTCCTCGCAGACGGCATTTTTCAGGGGGGGCAGAGCATCCGACTTTGAGTCGAACTTGCCAAAGCAGCACTGTGTAGAAAACAGATGACCTCCGCAGTCCAGAAAAAAAGGCTAATCTAATATTGACCAATTTCTCCATTAAATGGCACATGCAAGAGGTTAGATCGATTGGGCAGAAACCGCCAGGAGTAGAATTGTCTCTCCCCGGTTTGCGAAAGGGCAGCACAGTAGCAATTCGCAAGGAATCCGGGAGAAGAACCTCCACCCAGATCCTGTTGAACAAATCTAAGAGAAGGGCCATGCTTCGCTCACCCAGGTGTCGAAGCCTGGCGGAGGGGACATTGGCCGGACCATAGGCGGAGTTCGTCCATGGTGCATTGAATGCTAGCGGAGTGGTATCCAGGCTAGAGGATTCGGAGAAAGCGGTCGCAAAAGATTCCGCCACGGCCGCGGGGTCAGAGATTGCGGTCCCATTCTCATAGAGAACGGAAGGGAGGTCCTGCGAGAACTTGCCACGCATCCTTTTGACTCGACTCCACACCTCTGATAGAGGGGTTTCCCAGTTAACTTAAGACATGTATCCCGGCCAAGAAGAGCGGTGGGCGTGCTTCGTAATATACCGTAACCTAGCACTAGCCAGACGAAATTCACCAGGAGTGAAATTGTTCGGGCGGCGCTTATAGCACATATAGGCATAGTGCTTCTGCTTGAGGGCCGTCACCCACTCGAGTAACCACTACGGAAGTGGTTGGCGTGCAAAACGGCCAAACCTTCTAGAAATAGTAGCTAGGCCCGCGGTGATGAGGTTGAAGGAGAAGAACTCAACGGCCTCATCTACCAACCTAAAATCATAACTAAAATAGAAAATTCAGTCATTTCCGGAAATGCAGACCACCGAGACGCGCTCTTGGGAGCAGTGGTCCAGAAAATGATATTTGATTAGAGAAGGGGTCACTATCATGAAGGACATCGACTACTCCCCTTCAAAATCAGGCTGTGCATTTAGATATCCCAAATATAGATCGAGGCAGGAAAATCAAGCGGTTCTCGGGCAGTGATGCTTAAACACATTTAGGACACCAAACTCAAGCTCGTCGATTAGGTCAGCAAGTATTGATAAAGGAATCTCCTCAGAGGCGGTGTCTACCGTTTAGTCTCCCAGCAAGAGAAAGTGCCTCGGAAAACGTCTTACGCATTGGCGAAAGTCCCCCACGTCGAATTCGGCTGACAGTGGAATGTACGCGGAAATAACAGTATATCTCGTATCAAGGTGCATCTGCACAGCTACTGCATGAAAGGAGGTATCTAAAGCGAAGAGAAGAACTGAGCCATCATGCCAGGTTAAAATCACACATCCTCTCGCCTGGCCCCCTTTCCCTGATGGTGGGGTGGCAAAACCCTTATACTCCGGGAGAGTAGGCAGGCGGCATGCGCCCAGCATGTTCTCCTGCAAAAAGATAGCTAACGGGGAACGGAACGAGACGAACCGCTGTAGCTCCTCCCAGCTGGCTCGGAGTCTGCGGCAATTCCTTTGAAGCAATATGCTTTCCAGGCATAGCTCCCGGGAGAAGTGGGGGCCTTCTACGAAGAGAAGACCCTCGCGGAAATGGCCGTACGTTTCTCTGAGGCAGAACCCCGGGTGCTGTTGGCCGGACAATGCGTTGAAGGCGCTATCGCCATCTACTATTTATTCGGGGAGTTTGGGCACGCCATCCGAGTCTTTTACTCGCTCCGCCTCGAAACCTTAGGCAGGCGTCGCGGCTTCGGAGGTGGGTGGCCCTCTTTTCGAGGATCCACTGTTTCCGAGCCCCCCAGTCCACCACTAGCTGTGGGTAAAGGAGCTGAAGGTCCTCTGTTGTTGTCCTCCTTTCGGGAGGCAGCTTTAGGAACACCGAAAGATGGCCTGGCGACCAACTTCAGAGGTGTTGCCTCCTGTAAGTTTAACGATTCGGTTGAGGCGAGCGGCCTTTTCGCCTTACGGAAAACGGTCACGCTTGGGGAAAGGGAAGAGCCCTGGTTTTAGCTGGGGCCCAGTGTGGACCCTTTGTGCCACCAGCTTTACTAGGGTAGTTTCCGGGATGGGTAGAACCCGCAGAAGGGTTCCAAATGGGCGTTGAAACGACCATACTCGAAGGCCTGGAGGGGACAGGGGCAAAGGGTGTCTTTTTGAAAAAATTGAGGCATAGGACCTCCCAGGTAGCGCCGGGAACGCCAGGACCAATTCCTCAACCTCGCGAAATGAGAGACGAAACTTCGCCTGAACAGCCAGGATTTCCTTCGAGATACGCGCCACATTGCTTCGAAAAAGAGGGATGAACCTTTTCGCAATCGACACACTTGGCCACAGACGATTTAGACTTATCTTGTGTGGCCTTGGGGCAACTTACACAGGTTTCATTTAACCACGACTATGCACGTCAACAAGGGCGATTCGTATAGCCGATTTGGTGGTAGTAATAGCACCTCCGAGACAGTCGCACGAATGCCTTCACGCGATAGCGATACCAACCAGGACGCACCGACTCAGAAGGCTTGTCACAGTCAAACGTGATAAAGAGTGTAGGGGTGGGTCTCAAGGCCCCTCCCTGTTTGTTCATCAGACGTGCGACCTTAACGGCCCAATAGTCGGCCAGCTCTAAGGTGATGTCCTCTATAGAGTAGTCCACGAGTTCCTTAGCATAAACTACTCCTTTCACGAAGTTCATGGTAGAGTGCGGGGTCACACTCACAGGCGTGCTATCAAGTGTCTGAAGGGCACTATTCATGGCCACCTTGGAGGGAATCGACGCATTCGCCAAAAGGCTCCCGTCCGAGAAACGGGTCACCTTTGGTTCTCTACTAATCACACTAGCTAAAGATCTCCTCTGATGGATCATGTTGTCCTTATCCAACATCAATATGGTGTCCTCAGTGGAGCGAATAACGAGGAAACTTTTGAAACCAGCCGGCTCGAAAACGCCGGGAAATCTCTGAATAAGGGGCCCCGATATAATTGAGGCTCCGCTCTGCGCACTAACACTTTTGGTCGTAGTCAGGAGCTCTGCACCCAGGAGGGAAGATGGGCCGGTTGTGCCAATCTTGGCTTAGTCCCTTACCGAAGTGACAGCAGACCCATCCGTCCACGCAGCCACCGCGGATGTAGAGGGAAGATAGAGCCAGGCATCGCGATTCAAGGCCATCTCTCCCGCCTGGTTGCCTGGCAGCCCTTCGGCATGGCATCTCCACTTTAGGCACGGCGTAAAATTGATAGAGTGTGAAGAGAGAATGAAAAGGGATGTGAGGAAGGTATGGGTGGGGACGAAGCAGGTCTTTTAAAACCAACCATGCCAAACCGCAGTTCAGAGGTTAAGAAACATTATCCTTTCCCCCCCTCCGCCGCGATCCGTGATAATTAGCTGAGAAAAAGGTCAGCATCTACCCTGTGAAAATAGAGGCTGACCAGAGAAAGTTGTAGAAGAGGGTGTAGGGGAAGTAAGGAAGTAAGGAAGAAATACAGGCTGTCTGAAAGAAGGAGAGAGGCTAAGCTGTGGCCCGACGGGTTGCTGAGTACAGTCAGCACGGTGGCCAGGAAAGAAATCGCCGCGCCCCATACGGGGGGTAATTAAGTAAATATATGTAAAACTTCAATGTGACATTGTTTATTTTGGTCTTAGAATCGCTTTTTTTATTTCTTCTCTTACCTTTTAGCTTTAATTTCTCGAGCAAGTCTTATTTATCTCATAATTTAATTCCTTTTTATTTACTAGGAATTTATTGAAAACCAAATTCTCTGACTGTGAAGTTGTTTTCATGAATGCTAATGCATCTGTAAATAATTAACTCGACCCAAATATCAATTTAATCCCCGAAAGAGGTCTTATTTCTTTTGAAAACTAAGATGTATAAGTTTGAATCAATTTCATCCCGAATTCGAGGGCAAATTCTCGTCCATCTCGTTAAACAAGGATTCTGAACTATCGCCCTCACTTTCATAATCTCACAAAATCCTGTAACGTCGTGAGGTGAAAGCCTTCTTCTTCTGAGCCATTACCATCTTCCAGCCTTGTTCAGATCAATACTGCCTGTGTTAGATTAGGCGTGCATTTGCTTCATTAAAGATTAGAGCTGACTAGCTACAGGGTCTTTATCATAAAGTAATCTTGTTATAACACTTCCCTTTACCTCAAATAGACAAATTGATATTAATGTTAAGTTGAAGTGCGTGTCTGACTCGAGCAGATGCAGAACATAGGGGCTCCTGTTTCTTGAATTTTAAAGCTAATTTGTAGATGAATATGACACCTGGTAAGAGCAAACATTAATCACGTATAACTACGATATAAAGTATACTTCTTAAAGCATCCTATGACGTTATTAATGGTTCTAAGTCTTTTAGGGTTTCCTTTTTAAATCTTTATATTCATGTCAGAACGCATATTCTTATTAATCCGATCTTTAGTTCTTAGCGTTGAGTTTCATATCAGTTTTCCAAATTGCTCGCAAGGCAACTGAAACATTTTGTTGGAAATATTTCGGATTTACGCCTCATAAATAGTTATTGCCTCATTAGCAGACTCAATTCCCTCTCTGACATTTCTTGAAAAAGGACTCCATCATAACCCCAACCATTAAGATTGATTTAATTTTTTGTCTCTGATTGCAAATATATTTTTAATAGAAAATATATCGAGAAAAACCTGGCTCACAGAGAGGCAACTGTTTTCCTCTTTTTTTAACAACTTTATGGAGTATGTTGAAACTATACTTTTAATTTTTAATTAATGAATATACATACTATTAATCTGTATTTGGCCTAAAGTCTAGTGTATGTGTCCGTACTTACCCTTGTGTTCTTTTTTACTGTCTGCAAACTTTTAAGTCCTGTTTCCTATATTTCAATTGTTTGTTTCTTTTGATACCATGAGATGTTTATGATAGTAATGATAATGGAGCGCAAATGCTGAGTCCACCATTGTGGTGAAGTTAGTGAACTTTTGGGACTGAAGTCGCTAATAGTTTGACATCCTAAGGGATCCACCCACCAAATTTGAACCCACCCATTCCAACTTCATCATCTGTCCACCGCATATGTCCGAGCGTGCGAGCAAAACGAGCCGTAAACCAATTTCCAGGCACAGACCTAGAGGAGGGCTGAGGGGAATAAAAAAACCCAATTTTTTCTTTCATAAGTCACAAGCATAAATCGAAGTGACTTAATTAAGCAACCCCAATAAAAAATTTGGGGGTAAGGGGCACTCTATGTAGTGAAAAACAATGATGGACAATTTCTGTGGGTGTACGGTGGTGGTGATGCAAGAAATCCGCTCAAAAAAAGGGTTCATTGCTTCAAACATAGAGTGAACCTCGTACTGATAACCCAGGAAAAGGACACAAAACAGGTAAAGCTCGCTCCCCAGAGCTACAACAAAGTCTACAACTTCATCTATTCCTCAAATATACTCTTGATAAAAGCCACGAGTCCATGAAGCGCAAGAACCTGGTCAGCCTCTGCACTACTATAATTATAGTTGGGTTGAGCGACAATGTGTTCATCGAAATCGGACTTAAGAACTGAAAACGTAGTTAAGAACGCCTCAATGGCCTGACGGTTATTAGTGTTTACAATGAAATTAATGTTAGAATAGAGCGACAGCTTAATCAATATATTTGCAGAAAACATATAAAACAATTATTAAATCCTTGTGATCGAATGTAACTTATATGATACTTGTATAAAATACAGGTAAATCTCAAAACTAATTATTAAATTCAGTATTATTCCTTATTTGACGTCCAAAATCTTCAATAAACCACAATTCATAATTTTCTGATGTGTGAAAAATCATCGGATTTTGAGAGTTAGTGCTCACTCCTTTGTGAGCTACTCTTATTTATTGTCAATGTTGTATAGGATAATAATTATAAATAAAAAAGTGAGTGCCCTAGCACCTGTACCTTCAACCGTAAGAACTTGCATCGAAGCGAGTCTTAACTCTATTCCCTTCAGATGTACTACCAAGTCTTTGCCATTTATTTGAGGTTAACTAAATTTTAAAGCGACTCACTGATTGATTTAGTGACTTAAAGGATTCCCCCATCAAAAGCATACACAATTTTGTCATTGAAGAGGTTAGAAGACAAATTAGAGACTTCGAAAGATTTAAGTGGCAGCTCAGCCTCTTTTAGGTCAATATACCAGTTCCTCAGTTCATCGCAACCTTTACAGAGTATTTATTTTTTTAGCTGTTTTTCCAAAAAACAAAGCCGTTAGAATGTTGTACACATTTTACATCTAAATTCATATATATATTTATTTTTTAGTGATTATTACATATTACAAACATAAAACAAGTAATCTGAATTATTTATTTGTTTTATTTATGCACCTGATACTATTCAGATTACATGATACCACATAATATATGCATATAGTAGACGGCATCTAATAATATACATTTCTAAATATCAAGGAATATTTAATCAGCTTAAAATATTGATTTCTTTTATTCTGCAAGTCTTCCTTAGCACGATCACTTCGTTTGTTTGCTCATTATAAGAATCAAATTGTAATAGAAAAGCTCCATACGATTTAGTACTTGTCATTTGGAGAAAAAAAAATACAAAACAAGCCGAAAAAGTCCGTAAAATAATTTTCAACTAGAAATGAATTAACAATGAAAGTTGAATTCATTGACAACCAATTGAACCAATAACAAAAAACAACAAAAGGTAATTAAATAAAAGGGAGAAGGCCGGCTTCCCCTTAAAAGTCAACAAGTTTACCAGTCAATGTGCACGCACTCGTCCCGAGAACAAGGCAGTAGCAACCCCACCCATCCCAGTACTGGGATAGCTGACGTGCTCGAAGATCACCCAGACTGGGACATTAGACAAGAATGTGCCGAACAGTCTGCTGGACGACGCAGTCGTCACAATAGGGTGCAGGTGAGCGGTCCATCAAATAGCGATGCGTCACACGAGTGTCTGCGATTCGAAGACGACAGAAAGCAACCTGAAGCCGTCGCAGCATTGGGAGATAGGACCATGGGAACAGTCGCGGCGCAATGGCACGCAACTTTAAGTTCCCTTCGACCGTCTCCCATCTTCTTTGCCAAGCAGTCCGAGAGCTGCCTGTATTCCTGCCGTGTAGTCGGTGTAAGGAAGAGCAAAACGCTGGTCCGATCGCAGAGTCCTCGCGGAGTCTTTGGCGCCCTCATCGGCGCGCTCATTCCCCACAATTCCTACATGTCAAGAAACCCAGCAGAAGATAATCTCGACATCCGCCAGGCTTGCCCAAATCGTGGCGTCATGGATATCGCGAACTAGGGGATGTGAAGATCCCAATGCCTCGAAAGCACTCAGGGCGCTTTGTGAGTCGCTATAGATCACAATCCGGTTTCCGAACCGGGCACGTCGCGTAATATCCCGTACTGAGTGGTCTATTGCCACTTGCTGGGCCGTGAAGACAGACGCAGCACCTGTCAGACCCTCGCTGACTGCAAACAGAGGGGATACGTCGTGGAGACGACCCCCTCGTCGGACGTGGAGCCATCCGTATACACTGGCCCAGTTCCAGCAAAACTCCCAGCGCTGTACAAGCTTTGGAAGGAGAGGCGTGGCGACAAATAGCCAAATGTGGTACCCTACAGGGTGGCGTCCTTGGAAGATCCAAAGGCGTCACCGGCCTAAGAGCTATAACTAACTCTCGAACGAGTTTCCTGGCCCTAAACCCAGAAGGGTTAGGGTTTGACTGGCGTCTCTCGGTGGCATAGGCACCGTGGTGATCAGCTGCGGATGCAGTGAGAGCTGTTGGCTACTGAGGGAGGCGCCGGGCTTGCGCGTACAGGCGAGTGATGCACGGTACGTGGCCTAGAGCAAGTGGCATCTCCCCAGCATCGAACAACAGGCTCTAAATTGGGAAAGTGCGAAAGGCACCGGTCGCAAGGCAAAGGCCGGTGTGTTGGATTGAGTCCACCTTCCGCAATAAACGCTCAGGTGCGGTGCATAAAACCCGAATCCCTATTCTAGCTTCGAACGAACAAAGGATCTATAAAAAGTAAGGCACTAGCCGTATCAGCGCCCCAAGCGCTGAAAGTCACAGAACGGAGAATGTCTATGGCGCAGGTACAAGCGACCCTAAGGCTGCGAATATGAGCCTCCCAGGTGAAGCGTCGGTCAAATACAAGACCGAGGAAACGTTGCGATTCAACCACTTCCAGGCGAACCCCATTAAGAAACAAATCTGGGTCGGGGTGGAGCCGTGGTTGGCGGCAGAAGTGCGCCACCTTAGTCTTGGCCAAAGAAAACCGAAACCTTTGCGCTTCAGCATAGCGAGAGACGCGCTTGAATGCATGTTGGAGTCGACGCTCCAGAGTTGGCATCTGGGCCGCGCCAAAAGAAATCGAAAGGTCGTCCACGTAGAGCGTAGCGAGAACATCTTCCGGCAGCACCGATGTGATGCCGTTGATGCTCAAAGCAAAGAGTGTGACACTGAAGACCCTTCCCTGCGGGACACCCTATTACTGCTCCTGAAAACCGGAGAGGGCTCTCCCCACCCGTACGCGGAATCAACGATCTTGCAAAAATTCAGATATAAACATCGTGTCGAGAGTATCCATGATACCGTATCGCCATGCGTTATATAGGCCTTCTCCAGACCGAAAAGACCGTGGCGTAATGCTGTCTACGAAGGGAGGCCTCGCGGACGGCTTTTTCCAGTCTTAGCGCAGCTTTTTACGTGAATTGGAACCTGCCGGAGCCGCATTGTGCAGAAGACAGATGGCCTTCACTGTCTAAGAAAAAGGCTAATCTAACATTTACAAATCTTTCCATCAACTTGCACACCCAAGAGGTCAGAGAGATTGGGGGGAAACAGGCTGGAGTTGAGTGATCTCTCCTCGGTTTTCGAATGGCAAGCTCAGTAGCAATTCCCCAGGAATCTGGGAAGAGACTTCCACCCAGATCCTGTTGCACAAATCAAACATAAAGGTCATGCCTCGCTCACCCAGGTGTCGAGGCATGGCGTACGGGACATCGTCCGGACCATGGGCGGTGTCCGATCACGAAGCAAGAGTGGAGCGCAACTCACTCACAGTAAACCTGTCGTTGAAGGGTTCTCTGCCTTGGGAGGTAAAGTCCAGCCGGTGGCCTTTCACGACATCACGACGTGCATTGAATGCTAGTGGAGCAGTATCCCGGCTAGAGAATGCGGAGAAAGCGGTCGCGAAGGATTCCGCCACGGACGCGTTGTCAGAGATTGCGGTCCCATTCTCTTGGAGAACGGGAGGGAATTTATGCGAGAATTTGTCCCGAATCCTTTTGACTCGCTTTCACACCTACCCCGGTACCGGGACGAGTGATTTGCTATCGTTTGTCCCTATTGATCGGGACGGATTCGTTCACACCGATTTGTGGACTTTACGACTTTTTTTAGGAGGCTGTCTTCCTCTACTTTATTTGACCTATTTTGTGCGTTTCCTTTTGTAGGTCGAATGTTCTTGCGTCAGTGGTAGGCGGGCCTACCCATGACCCAGGAGCACGCTTCCTTCTTGCCTTTTTGCTTTTTCTCGTTGTTTTTTTAACATTTATCCTTTTTTGTCGTTGTTACTTGTTATTTACATGCTGTTATTTGTTTTTTAATAGAGCCTAGTAGTAGGCTGTGTTGTGTACGGCGACTTAGGCCCAAGTAGGCAGTCGTTAGATGGGCTACCACAATAAAAAAAAACTCAAACAAGATGTTTCCATAAGTTAACGTGGGCAGTATTAAAGGGTGGACCCCGAGTCTACAAACATGCACACCTTCATCAGCACATTAAAACGTACACACACAGGAATTTGCATCCCAAGTCTACTCCCCCTCCGCCTTACTGATTTGTCACCAAAATGTTGCCAGCCCCGTCTTCCCACCCACTTTCTTATGTCAGTGATATTTTTTTCGAGGAAATCAGAGTCTACGCATACACACAGTCACACATCCTTAGTGGTTTGTCGTCAAAATATTCCCAGCTCCTCCCTCCCCCGGTTAGTGGTGACCTTTTGGGGAGAAAATTGGTAGTATTACCTTGATGCGGTTTGAATTCTCATGTATTTTTCTGTATTATCATAAGAGGGGAGTCAGTCCAACAACCTTTCTACTACAATAAGTAAAAAGAAGTACTTAAACATCTCCAGTTTATGGATTTAGAAGACTTCATCATTGGTGAAAATTCTAAAACGAGCTTATGGGATCAGTTTTTATTCGTAGGAGGTCGATCTGATCGCCACATTATAGAAGGGATATGTTTTTATGCATATTACATTCTAACATGGTGAATGATGGTGAGGAAATAGTGAACATAGCTATATTTTCCACAAAACCCTTGTTATTTCGCTTTCTCATGGTATTCTCATCAGCTCACTGATATGATAAAGACCAAGATTGAAGAGGCAGAGATGAAGCAATTTTCCTTCTCACAAGATCAAGAGAATGTGATTAGTTATTTTGTAGACAAATTAAAACATTGTTATTATAACGAATATTATTTTATTTTTATTTTATTTATATTAATCCGAGAATATTGTAAATGCTCCTAAAAAAATTATATTTATAAAGAGTTCCTAATAGCTGACAGGGATTCAATGTATAGTAACTTTTTTTAAATATCATGTAAGGTCCCATTGAAACCTAAAGGTGTGGTTCGATAACTCCCTGGGAGTTCAACTCGTTTACGAAATGTCCTTCTCAAAACCTTTTTCCTCTCACCCCTTTCACTCTAGCATGTTCCTCGGCTCTGAAATCCATGTATGGTAAAGGGATATGACTGTAATCATTCTGTCTATCATCATCGGCTCCAACTAGGCGTTTCATAGTATCGTAGGTTACTATATCATTCATTTGAGGAGTAATGGTTAATCCTTCAGCACCAAGTATATACCTCACCCTACTCCTCGTTTGGATACGTACCGAATAGGATTTGGCACCCGTGGAGCAGAATGAATCTCCATACGCATCGGCACCGTAGACATCTTGGATCTCATCGGTCAGATCACCAAGGAATTTCCCAATTCGAGGTTGTTGGTTATCATTTCTAGCAATGAAGATGACACTGTCTGTGCTACAATACAACAACTGCTCACCCAGCAAGTCTAAGAGGCCATATAGTTGATTCGAGCATAGGCGGTTGTGAATACTGCAATTGGAAGATTCATTACATGTGAGTCAACTTCTACATATTCAACATTCTCCACTTGCGTTATGTATGCATTGCCAACTACATCCAAAGAGTTCACAATGTAATCGTCGTTTTTGATCAGGTCTATTACATCATAGTCCGTACAACAGATGGCCGTTTTTATAATAAGAATCCTCTGAGCGAACTTTCCTCAGAGACTGTAAGGAAGAAAATATGATTAGGATTAATAGACTGGGTTTTTTTAATTACTTTATGATTTCCCAGGAATCTGGGGGAAGACCCTCCACCCAGATCTTGTTGAACAAACCAAACATAAATGCCATGCCTTGCTCAGCCAGGTGTCGAAGCATGGCGTATGGGACATCGTCCGGACCATGGGCGGTGTCCGCGCACCAACTAAGAGCGAAACGCAACTCACTCACAGTAAACCTGTCGTTGAAGGGTTCTCCGCTTCTGGAGGAAAAGTCCAGCCGGTGGCCTTCCACGATACCACGACGTGTATTGAATGCTAGTGGAGCAGCCTCCCGGCTAGAGAATGCGAAGAAAGTGGTCGCGGAGGATTTCGCTACGGACGCGGGGTCCGAGATTGCGGTCCCATTCTCCTGGAGAACGGGACGGGGGTCCTGCGAGAACTTGCCCCGAATCATTTTGACTCGAACCCACACCTTTTCTATAGGGGTCTTCCCGTTAAGTGAAGACACGTATGTCCGCCAAGAAGAGCGGCGGGCGTGCTTCGAAATATACCGGAAACTAGCCCTAGCCGGACAAAATTCAGCGACAGTGAAACCGTTCGGGTGGCGCTTATAGCACATGTAGGCATAACGCTTCTGTTAGAGGGCCGTCTTACGGCCGACCACCATGGGAGTGGTCGGCGTGCAAAACGGCCAGACGTTCTAGGAATAGTAATCAGGCCCGTGGCGATGAGGTTGCCGGAGAAGAACTCAACGGCCTCATCTACTGACCTAAACTCCTCGACTGAGATAGAGAATTCAGTCATTTCCTGAAATGCAGGCCACCGCACCCGCGCCAAGCACCCCAGAGGTGGGCTCTTAAGCGGCAGTTGCCCTGAAAATGATATTTGAATGGCAAAGTGATCACTTCCATAGAGGTCATCGACCACCTCCCAATCAGAATCAGGCTGTGCATCTAAAGAGCACAAAAATTGGTCAAGGCAAGAAAATGAAGCGGTTTTTTTTTAATTATTTTATGATTCCCCAGGAATCTGGGAGAAACCCCTTCACCCAGATCCTGTTTAACAATCAAACATAAATGCCATGCCTCGCTTACCCAGGTGTCGAAGCATGGCGTGCGGGACATCGTCCCGACCATAGGACTTGTAAGGCCTCATGGTCCTTAGCCGTCAGAGGAGGTCCTTGCACAGGGGCGTAGTGGGTTCAGTGTTTGGCACCGAGCCTAGGTTTGACTCCATGGAAGGTCTTACTATCTTAAGGTGGCCCTCCCTGTGGCCATTAGATTCTAAGACATTACATATCCCATTCGAGGTTCTTTTTTTATCTTCTAATGCATGCGAACCAGCAGCAGTCAAGGAATAGAAGGGGCAAGTACACTGACCCCCTTCAAACTTGCGCACGCCTGCAGGATATTAAAGAGAACAGGTCGACGGGCCCTGCCGTCTTTTGCTCCTTTCATGGGGTTGTCCCTATCAAACCGCCCCAATTGGGAGCGGCAATTATGGGCCGACTGTCTGCTTTCTTGGCAGTCCCCTTGGAAAGTAAATAGGGGACAGCCACTTGAAAAAGTGACAAAGAATGGGGTGAGGGGAGTCCCCTTCACCCAGAGACAAAGGAGAGGAGTCTCTTAAGAGAACTCAATGGGGGGGGGAGGCTCTATTCTGTTCACTGGAGCTGCACGAAGGCGGCTTCGGTGATGGTAGATGGGGAAGATTTTTTTATGGACTCGATCATTGGGCATGGTGACCCTTTGTAATTCATGGGATGCACACGCTCATCACCGTACGCAGTAGCGCGCTTTACGATGGGTGAATGAAGGGTTCTCGTGGATTAGCCAGCTGGAATGTTAGAAAGCAAGGTAAGAGGAGGGGGTGTTAGGAAAAGGAGAAGAGGCTAAGCTGGGGCCGGATGAGGCGCTGAGTCCCGTCAGCACGGTGGCCGCAAAACAAAACGCCGTGTCCCTTAAGGGGCCATGGGAGATTGATTTGAGCGTGTTCTTAATTAGCTGTGCAACGTCCTGAGGAGCCCCGACAAGGTTGTCATTGTGACGGAGGATGGGGATGCGGGGGTGTCGTGAGGAGCAGCGGATTTTATGTATTCTTCGCTAGTCTTTGGCTAGAGGGATGCGGTATGAGATAGAGGGTGTGCATTGAATCCAGCAGGGACGGTTTGCCTTGTGGAAGGTCCGGTAGTGAGCACGCATTGTCTTTCATAGTCAATGGAAGAAGACCTGCAAGTTTATCCTGAAATGTGCGATGGAGCCAATTTTTTCACGCTTAGCGGTGCTGCACTCTTTGTTTCACCAGGCGAGCGATGGTTTGAGTCGAACGTTGTGGAGTGAAACATGTTTTTTAACCTTTCCTGCAAAAAGCTCCACAAACCAATTAAGCGGGATGTACCGTTTGTGGTTTTATCAGACATAGTTATGAAAGAGGGCGACGTTTCAAAAGCTTTTCAGTCAGCTATCTGGTAGGCCCAATACGGTCTTGGGGACATGGAGGAAAAGGGGAGTAGATCTAGGGGCAGAAGGTAATGATCACTATTATTATTAGGAATGATAATGGTTAGGGGCTTCGTCGTTGAGCACTCGTAGGCCTTGTTGTAAGACTACATCTAGTACAACATGTCCTTTACTGTTATTTATGACATCGTACCAGTACTGGTCACGAGCATTAAAGTCTCTAGTTAGAAGGAATGGTTTCGGAAGTTGGGAGACATGTTCATTCACGGAGGCAAAGGTGGGAGGAATATTGAGCACACAGTTAAGAGCGTAGATCGGTGAATGTGAACAGCGAGGGGTTTCAAGTTTTTGTGTAGGGGTATGGTGGTAAATGGTATATCTGTGTGGATTAGGTGGAGGTTGCCATAAAATTGGGGTTGTAGAAGGCTGATCTGGGTGTAGCCGGCAGGAGCTTTTTTACTGGGGCAAATCACTTCAGGGAAAAACTGTTTTAAGTGGGACTGCAACGAGCAAAAATTGGCCCAGAGTCCGTGGATATTCCATGTGAGAAAGAAGGTTGAAAAAGTTGGAACGTTAAGGGTTAAGTTAGGGAAGGAGCAGGAGTATGGTTTATCCGTTATGGTCCTGGTGTGTTCAGAGAAGGGGCAGTACATTATCTGCGGGTACATCACAGCGTGGGCTAAAGAGTTTGGTGGCTAGTTTTCTTGCTGCTCGGAGAAGAATCTGGAGAGTAGCATTTATGGATGTAGGATGCTATATTGGCAGCTGTACAACCAGTAGGTAGATAATAATCTATAATAAGGGAGGTGCTGCTAGGTAGTACGAGGGGTATAAGTTAAGGTAATGAGTAGGCTAAGTGATCACATGGATGAAAAGAGTCAGTAGTTGGGGCAGTCTCGGTGTTTTTTTTAACGTGGTGATATCCGAGTGTTATCTTTATCGGTACAGTGAGAGGGATCTGGTGTACCGATTCCATGTAGTTTAAGGAACGAGAGGTGTACAAGATATCTATCGTCGAGTGAAGGTATTTTCTCAGATAGTGCGCTTTGCGAGGGGCTATACGATGTATATGATTTAATGTCGTAAAGTCTCGCTTTCTTCCTAGGAGCTCATTGCTCGAGGCGAGGGTGGGGCGTCATCCTCGATTCGGGTGCATTTGTAGTTTCAGGACTCAAAGAGGAGAAATCGAAGATAGAAGGAAGAGAGTGCTTACCACCTTCCCCTTACTCACTATTGGCCTGCGTGGTACTAAGGGATTCACTATCAGGGGCGACATTGGTCAGTGATAACCTTTGGTGTTTTGGGACTGGGCAGCGGCTTACTTGGTGTAAGAACAGCTTCGAACATTCATCAGACCATTAGTTAAGGCAGGCACCTGGGTAGTTGGATGATCTATAAGTTCATCATTGGGTGGGATCGTTGAAATTATAGTTGTAGATGGTGCATGGGTGGGTTCATGATTTGATATATAAAAGGAGGAGGGACGTGATTGAGTTTGGTATTTGCCTCATCGCTGTTTGTTCTTTTGATAAGGAAGAGACTCGTATTTTGAAGATAGGTTTGTACTTCGGGCGAAAGTGGCACTCTCCGACCGGAAGAGATGGGTTTTGTTTCATTAAGATCAAGAGGTGATTTTGGTTCTTCTATTGTGTCACCTTGTTGCAAAGGATTAGCAAAGTGTGTTCGCAAAAAGTTCCATGGTGCGTTGTTTCAAGGAAGGGGCGACCGTTGGGAATAAGGAGGCTGGCGTCGGGTGGTTGATTCTAAGCGCCGATGTGCTAGACGTGAGTAGAGTGCCGAGAATGGTAGGAGCACCACTCGTCACAGGGAAAAAGGTGGATGTTGATAATGTGTTACCGTATTTACACATGTCTAGTGTTTCTTGGCATCTTGAGATACCACATCGTAGGGACTTAATGCGGATCTCCTAGCGATAGAGATAGTGAAGGCACTTCTTGCGGCAGACATGATGTGCGCTTCCACAGTTGAGGCAGTGCGTCTCTTCTGTGCAATATTGGGCATTAGGTCCCAATTGTCTACATCGGAAGCACGGATTTCCGGTGCTCTTACAATATTTTACGGAGTAGGCGAATCTGATGCCTGTTGGGTTCCTAGAAACCTCACGTCCCATGATCGACTTCAACATCGTCAAAGTCCACAAGGCCAGAGTTGCACAAGCTGCCCTGCGCGAGTGCGGATTCAAGGAGCTCAAACATCTGGCCCCTAGCGACTACTTTTTTATTCCGCCAGTTCAAGGCTGCACTGCGTGGAAGCCGGTTTGGGGGCGATAAAGATATCCAGCTCGCCGTTTAGGAGTGGATTAAATAGCAGTCGGGAGATTTCTGGTTTTCGGGAATTCGAAGCCTCGGGGACAAGTGGCGCAAGTGCATTGAAGTCGAGTGTAGTTATATTGAAAAATAATAAAGCACTTTTCCTCATATCTCGTTTCCTTATATCCGAATTGCAAAATTTATTGAGTGCCTCTCGTATGTTGCTGGTCGGTCAGGACTGCTTTTATGACGAAACTCGTCTGTGGCGTTAGGTCCTGGAAAAGAGTTATCCCCTAGGACCGTGCAGGTCCTGAAATTCAATTCGTTCTTGTTACTGGCCGAATTATTTAGAGAACCTAGGGACTGTCGTGGTGCGGACTATTATCTTTGCGCGTGAGTCGGCAATTGAGAAATCAGGGACGGATTTAGGGAACATTTATTTTAAGGTGTGGTAGGTGTGTAAGCCACAGAACCTAGGCTCTTCTGGAACACGTAAAGATATATAGCGAGACCAAGCAGAGGGAGCTAAGATGCTATGTAGGTTTGTCGTCGGTTTTTGGCGAAAGTTGAGGTGCTGTTGAGCACTAGAAGGCTGGTTGATATTGAGAAGGGGCGACCTCGAAGTGGTTGCTGCGCTGATTTCCGTTTGTGGGCGAGAAATAGTCTGTTGCGTATGCCTCCATCTCGCCTGGTGCGAAAGAAGTCCGTGATCGTATCCAGTGGGGGAGCTAGGGTCGGCTCATGAAGAGTTTATGGAAGTTTTCATTCGTGGGCATGGAGACCCTGTTATTATTGAAGAATTCAAACGCTAATCCCCCCCCCCCTGCAGTAGCCCACTCTGCTAGGTGTGAATACGAGGCCGGCGAACCAGGTGCCTCCTTTTGACGCCACACTTCCCGCCCTGTGACCAGGCAGCCACTCAGCATGGTGGTTCCACGTTGGGTTGAGTGTTAAGTTAATAGTCTGCGGAAATAAAGAGATGGTATGCGAGGAAGATAAGGGGGGCGGATGAAGAAGGTTGTTAAAAACCAACCATCAAGACCGGAGTTCGTCAGTGAGCTGGTGTTTTCCACTCCCCCCCTCAGCCCCGATCTGGTGTGGCTGGGTGAGAGAAAGCTAGTCGCATCTACCCTGTGAAATTAGAGGGTGGCCATAGAAAGTTGTGGGAAAGGTTGTAGGGAATGTGAATTAGCAGGGTAAGGAGACAGGGTGCCATATAGAAGGAGAAGAGGCTAAGCTGACTCAAAACGGGGCACCGAGTCCCATCAGCACGGTGGCCAGTAAGGCAAATCGCTTTGCCCCTTACGGGTAATGTTAACCCACGTGCTATATTGGAGCACTGTTTGTGTCACAGGCCGGCGGCTGTGTTAAAACAAATGAGTGAAGAGATGCATAATGTTTTCAGGTGGGTTATCAATTATGTAAAACATTTTCCACTAAAAGCAAGATTTTTTGAAATATGTTGGGATAGATGAAGTCTGAAGAGTTAACTTTTGTATTACTGCGAAGCACGCTGTCTTTCACGTGCAAAATACCTTTAAAAATAATTGAACTTAGAGATGATATATTCTCATTGACGTTTATGATAAAAATGATGCCAAATTTTTCAAGGTTAATTATTTTACCATCATATATACTTATATGGTGGAAATCTTTGAAAATTTGAGTATTTCAAATAGATCTATGCAGGAATGAATGTTCACTTTATCATCCAGAGGGAAAAATTTACTGAAATCAGAAATATGGATTTTTAATTTACAAAATATCCTTTTGAATCATTTCTTAATCTTAACTTGTTTCAATCCTCAAATAAGATAGAATCACGGAAAACTTTGTGTATTAACCATCTGAAAAGTCTTCAAAAACTATTCTCATTATATTTAGAAAAAATGGATTTGAGAGAAAATGAATGAATAAAAATTCCCTATGCTGTTGATGAGCTTGATTGTTTCAACCTATCGATTTCTGAACAAGAACAACTGATTGTCCTCTCATGTGGGACTACCTTAATTCTTTATTTTGATAATGTACTTGTTCAATTTTTGCTATGGGTGAAAAAAGAATATACTGACTTGTCACATAAAGCAATGGTAATGTTGCTACCGTTTACGAGGCCTTGTTAAAAAATATGATCACAAAAGCAATCCTACACATTACATTAAATTTTTAACTCAGCTGTTTTTTTACATTTGAGGAAAATTTATTCTAATCAGTAAAATAATGAAACATGAGCGCATTTATTCATTAGCGACTTTTTGATCCGTAACTTAGAGCATATTTTCAAAAGATTCTTTATGGAGAATACAAGCACGTATTTAAATTTATCACTAACTCAATAATTTAATTATCACTAACTCAATAATTTAAGAAGGGGATTTTTTTAAGTATGTATTTGAATAATAATTTCATCTTAGTTTGGTTATGACTTGTGTTTTTTTATCAAAGTTATTTCTAATAATTCTTATATAATATCAAAAAACAACTTGGTGAAGTTCAGAAATAAATATAAGTATCGAAATTTTGTGAATTTTTAAAACCCAAAGAATTACAAATGGTGAAGTTAAGAAAATTTATAAAAATTTAACTATGGCTGCTTTTTTAGATTTTAAATTTTAATCTTAGTAGCGAAGCGCCTCGTCCTATCTATAATAATGTATCAAAAATGAGCTAATTTCAAAAATATTAAATTACAAAGAAATTATAAGGTAACCAGGGAATGGCGAGGCTTTTCCTTGTTTAAATTTTTATAAATTTTCTGAACTTCTTCAATTATAATAATTTTAAAAAGGAACTTCACAATTTTGTTTTTTGATATTATAAAAGAATTATTAGAAATAACTTTGATAAAAAAAATAAGTCATAACCAAACTAAGGTGAAATTATTATTCAAATACTAAAAAAAAAATCCCGCCCTTAAATTATAGAGTTAGTGATGATGATGATGAAGTGATGATTACACTGATTAAATTTAGCCTATTTAAATTAATCACATACAATTATAATTGATCAAGAGAGGTGAAACGATTAGAAGAGTAATTTTGACAAAAAAAAACTGGTATAAATAGAAGAGCAACGTACCCTAAAGGTGAAATTGGGATTCGTTTATTGTTTAGTTAGAAAATATGGAGGGTGGAGGAAATATCGGTCTCATTAATTCATGGTTTAATTTTCTTTATGTTGAGTGATTCTAATATTTTATGATAGAGCATGGATAAAGCAGAAGTTAGAGTACTGAATTAATCTAGTGGTGTCGTGTGTCATGACCTGTGTGAATGATTGCGCACACTAGATAATTGTACCATGGACAGTAGTTTCTGTGTACAATCGGAGAATCCTGAATGATTGTAGATCCTCTGCTTCTGGTGTAGGTTAGTTTAGCTGGCGTAGCAGACATTGCAGTCTGTATACTTGCATTGGGCTACAACAGAGGATCTTAGCATCATCTGTATATAGGCTTTTACATTGACAAAATCTTGTAAAGAATATTTTTATTTTTTAATCAATATATTTGGGAGGAAAAATATTTTGTTTATTATACAGATAAATAACTAAATCCACAGCAATCGAAACGCTTCGTTATAAATATCTATATTTTATAAAATACACTAATGTAGTATAGCATAAAGTTATAAACTATATAGCACTTTCACTAATTAAGGCGCACAAATTTATAATCTTGATGTTATGACGAAAAATAGAATGACAGCCATTTTATCGATGATAGTTTATTTTGAACCTCCTAAACAATCTTTGAATTAAGTAGGTGTTTAGGTTTGGTAGTTATTTGTAGGTTGATTTTAGGTTAGGTTATTTTGGGGGGTTTTGTTTAGTTGGTATTTAGTGATTTGTTAGTTTTTGTTTGTTGTTTTCTTGCCTTGAAAAAACTAAAAATAATAACTTATTCTTGCGACACGCCGTTCAATAGACTTTAGTAAAAGATTACTGCTTTATGTGAGAGTTGTGAAATAACTTTACTCATAATAAACAATTGACATAATTGCTCTGTTTTATTATTCTAATAATTAATATAGCTTAATTAAACAAGTAATATACCATGAACTGAGCTCCAAAACTTTAATTTAATTGTGTTAATTGGTCTAAATAGGAATTCATTTTGCGAATCATACGCCCTAAATATGAATTCATTCTATAGAAGAAATATTATAAGAATTTATCTTATTAATGAGTTTTGTAATATGAAATAGCAATTGTAAGATCATATAACAGCGTAAATCGTGAAGAATGAATTAATATAACTAGAATGTGTAAATTTAATGTTATTTTGAACTAATATCAAATGTATAAAATTAAATCAACTTGTGATCTGTTAAGTGAGGTGTTGTGGGTGGGCCGTTTATGTTAAAGTTAAATTTGAACTTGCCTTAGGATGACTCTCCTCGATAACGACTCATACCTAATGAAGAATAAAATTTATGAATTGTAATACATACGAAGAGGTTTACATATAAAGAGAGATTTACCTGAAGACTTTCCAAGTTACAGCCGAATAAATAATACCTAATTCTGCACCGAATATTTATTTACCCTGATCACCTTTACCCAGCCTGCAATCAAGAAAGAAGAAAACAATACAATATGTAGTCAGTGCCTCACATAAAACGCTCTCAGCGAAGAATCGAACCGGCAGCCACTAGGCCGTTTCCCTAGAAACCAATCAGGCTAGCCAGGAGTGGTATGGTGTTTGTTTTATATAATATTAACCTAGATAGCTAGCATAATACTCGATACACACAAATGTTTGAAATGAATGAATGATTGAAAGTTTTAGACCTAACGCACGGCATAGTGGAAGGTTATCGCACGGGAATGGATCAAATAGAACGAAAACAAAAGATAACTGTATTCAAGAATTAACAAAAGAATATTATGATGAAATTTAATTATTTTCACAAGAAATTGACATGAAATAATTAGTCTAATAAGGTAATCAATTGAACGCGATATAGAAGGATAAAATTGGTTAAGAACGCAAAAGTAATGTAGAGAGAGATTAAAGAGAATTGTTATGGGTACAAGATTGTTAAGAATCAGAAATTCAATGATAATTAAAAATGACATAGAATGTAGTCACAAATGTTGTAATATATATGAATATAGGAATAATATTTAAAGGATTACAAATTGCAATGCGAAAAATGGATTCTTGTTTAATGGAAGTAAGGGCACAATATGATCGGCCAAGCTCGTTTGGGATTCTTCTAAGGGATGATGGCTCCAATATCTTTGAAAGCCGATTTCTGAGAGCTTGCTTCGATATACGGAAATTCTAAATTGAGTTTCACTTAAGTTCAGATATAGAAATATATATATATATATATATATATATATATATATATATATATATATATATGTATATATATATATAATAATAATAATAATAATAATAATAATGGTTGATCTCTCATCACTCCACTCAAGTTGAATTAACAGAAATACAGAGATACAGAAATGATTTTAATTTGATTACATTTGGAGTGCTGTAGCAGAGTGCAACATTACAGTGCTACCCTGGTATTAAAACTATGACAAATCAACCTTGCTAAATAACCATTCACAAAAGGACACGCAAATGGACCAACTGGCTTATCCTAGAATTTTTTTCTACTAGATAACCGCAATAATCCAGAATAAAGATGTAGGAAAGTCTAAATTGTGATCGATTGCGTTGTGTAAATATGAAAATAAAATAAGAGGAAATTTCAACTAAGCGTCATGTTCTCCGGCTGCCAAATACGTGATAACACTTCTTGAATCTCTCAAAAACACTCATTAGCCAAAGTAAAAAAATTGCCCCTATCCTGACATCAGGCCTCCTGTCTAACACTAACACTTTGATAATCCTAGATAATTACTTGTAAAGAAGGATACTTATCGATGGATGAAACGTTGCTTAGATGGAATAAACGTTTTCATAGTGACCAACCTGAAGGTTACATGCTTACACCACCATATCTAAGCGACCAAATGACCAAAGGGAACAAACGATTGGTTCTTCACTAGTTTAGAGACAGCTATTACATATTTACAATTCCATTCTAAAAAAAACTTGATGACAATTACTGTACAAGAATTCAATACAATAAATCTGCGAAATGTAATATTTACAAATTCGAAATAAGAACACATACAACGCCAACCAAAATTATCATACAATTGACATCATACATATTTTAAAGAAATCTCGCAGTTATTATACATCACAAATCACAATGAAACAATCATCTTACCTTACCTATTGTACCGCTTAATTATAATATGTGTTTACATATTATAATTAAGCGGTACAATAAGTAAGGTAAGATGATTGTATCATTGTGATTTGTGATGTATGATAACTGCGAGAGTTTCTTTAAAATATGTACGATGTCAATTGTATGATAATTTCGGTTGGCGTTGTATGTGTTCTTATTTCGATTTAACCCGTCATCAGACATATTTAATTTCATTTTAATTGTATACTCAGATTAAATCTTCGAGTCATGACAAAAATAACCAATTAGCCCTAACTTATTACTAATAGTTAAATTAGCATCAGCGTTGATAATAATTATTTCCTGAATCGGTGCAATGAACTTCTTTTATCCCGTAGGCTTTTGACTTCATAGCAATACTACTTTCAATTAATAATACATAACTCGAAAAACATTGCTTGTGCGCGTTGAATAAATAGCGACAGACAATTAAAATAGGCCTATAAAATAAATTGATAGTAATAAAAAGATTGAAGTTGTTTATATAGAAAATTACCACTATTTTTAATTATATTAGGTACGACTTCAGGTTCTGGAACTCACACAATTTATAAGTAAAGAAAGAAAAGTAAAATGCAAGTATCTCTGTAAAAGTGTTTTAATAGAAGAGATTTTTTATGGGAGATCAGAAAGCTAAAACAGTTTACGCCTAAACCGGTGAAAGGTGTTTTACTATGAATGAAATTACATACCTGATCCTAAGTTTTTGTTAAAAAATCTCCAGGAAGAGAATACTATTTGTCTCTTCAATTTCCATATTAATAATTAAGTTAGGATGCAAATAGTTAATAAAATTAAGAAATTCTTTGATTTGAAATAGATTAGACTAAATTTAGTCTGGAAAGCTAACGAACATACAGATTAATAATAAGAACGGAAGAGAAGGTGAAAATATTTGTAACTAAGCTAAATTCTACTGTGTTCTCAAAACTCATAAATCGTTCGTTCTTTTACGCGCTATTTTAGCGTTATACATCTTGCCAAACTAAAAACTACCGAAGTCCTCGGTTAAATGTTTGTTTCCAATTACAGCAAACTACTATATCACTTTAAACAATTCATGTGACTTTCTTTGGTAGCTCTGATATAAAGTAATTTTTCATAAATGTTCCAATGAAGCAAACAATTGAAATGATTAACAATAAATTATTTTTCGTTATACCAAATTTTTATGGATTCTCTCGAAAGCAGTTATAGCAACTTTTAGAGGTGGTTTTCGGTGAATCATATTTTATTTTAATATGTAGAAAGAAACAGATGAGTAGCCATGGCCTCTCGGCTTTACTTATTTACAAATAATGTCCAAATATTTGTAACCCTAAACATATTAATTTACCGTGGTTTTCTTCACGACTCAATTTCTGTTTTTCATGATCCAGTTCAAGCCCAGGACTTTCTTAATTTTATTAATTGTTTGCACCCAAACATAACTTTTTACTTTGAAAACTGAGGACAGGACAGAAAAAAATATAAGGGGCGTTGGGGTTTAACTCCGCTTCCTATTTCCTCAAATTAAATTGCATTCAGCTTAAAAATATGAAAAAAAGGTGTCAATTTATGATAAACAAAGTTTCTCTAGCAATATGTCTTTCCAATTTGCACTTCAAAAATTTATTCTTTTTACATTTACAATATCTGTCACCAATAAATTTAAATGAATTTTAATGATCCTTGCGGGTTATTTCTGCCATGAATCGTTCTAAGTTTCTCAGATGGGAAGAGCGGAGAGTTGATCCCAGTTAGCCCTCCGAATTGCGAAAAACGAAGGGGAGTAATCCGTCTCTGGCCAGAGAGAATACGAACGTAATATCCACTCAAAGCATCACAGGCGTCGACACGGCGAACCAACGGTGAACGTGACGGACGGACGTCGGAATGAATGGAGTCGCTCACATAAATACGACGGGCTTCTGCGAGGGATGGGGTTAGGGAAAGAGGCCTAAGACACCTTGCGTCCCATGAGAGACTTGGAATGTAGCCGTGTAAACAGCCCCAAGTCACGGGCGTCTTACAGCGGCTGGGAGTCGAGAATGATAGATCTCGTTTTTGACTTTCCATTGGGATTGATAACTGAGCACAATGGAGAGGGAGGGGGGGTCGCCCAACATGGTTTAGAAATGATTAAACCTTGTGGGGGACATAAACTGAGGTAGTATGGCCAGACTATGTCTGGAAATGTTTGCACCTTTGACCTCTATTGGGCTAAACTCCACACGCCTCGACTTCTAAGAAAAATTATTTTAGGAACGAAGAGACTGGAAGAATTTTTACCATCCCTCCAGGCAGGGAAAAAGTATTAGACGGGGGGTGGGAGAAGTGCGTATCTCCCGTAACAAGCACTAATAAGTGGCCTCATTGATTAGCATTAGTCTCATTTTTTTTTTACATAATAGACGTGAGGTGTGCAACTCAATATTACAAAAAGAAATAATCATACATCAATAGAATACATCATTAAATGCAAAGAGAAATTAATAATTGGCAGTAATATATACAAAGGCATAAACGCAAAAAAATCAATGACATCAATTATATATACAAAGTGGAATATTTCGTATTAGGTGACTGGAATTGCAGTGTACATGATTTTCGGCTGAGGGGATCAGCCAAAGGCTGTAATGGATTTTAATTTACGGAAGTCAACACAGACGCTGAACGACTGGTCGGGTTTTCGAACCATGACAACGGGGGAACAATACTCGGAAATTTAGGGTTCGGTTATCCTCATCTTTAACAAATTTACCACCTCCGTATTAAAGGATATGATTTTGACCTGACAGGCCGTTGAGTTGTTAGTTGGATGTCATGAATAAAATAACGCGCTCACGCAGGTATTTCAGAAATTACGCTCGTGAATTCAGCGAATAGGGGCGAAGGTTGGACCTTTTGGAGCGCTCCAACTGAGATTTTATATTTAATTCTGGGGTAGCTTCGATAAGGAAACCGGGGAGGACGGGAAGTGGAAACTCGGTGTCTTTTTCCACACAAACAGTCTGTATTAGATTAAGAGGCTCCAAAGAATACGACGTGCTCAGAGTCTCCTCTTCATCAAGAGCGACGGCATTATTGTCGCATGCTCGTCGATGATATTTTTTGAGCATGTTTATGTGATATAATTTATCACTAGAGGGGGTTATGATAAGATAGTCTACTGGACCTTGAGCTTCTAAAACAGGGAAAGGCCCTTTAGATTGGGAGAGAAGTTTATTGGAGTAGGTCGGGGGGAGGAGCAAAACCTCTTCTCCGGGATGAAGGCAACGATCTTTCGCTTTCATGGCGAAATATGTACGGTACTTTTCAAGGTTAACGTCGCTATTCTTACGCGTGATTTTAGTGCATTCCTCGAGTCGATTTTGCACATCGAGGACATAAGCATAAGACGATTTAACCTCCTTATCGAGGCAGTGGTTGCAAAATAGCTCGTTAAAGGAGTCTCATAGGACGTGGAACATTTCGCCCATACAGGAGCTCGAATGGAGCGAACCCAAGGGTCCTATGAGGAATTTCGCGGGAGGCAAATAATGCCACGGGAAGGTAATGGTGCCACTCTTGTGGCTGAGGGTCGCACAACTTCTTAAGGACGCTTTTTAGCGTTCCGTTTAGCTTCTCACACACGCCGTTTATAGCAGCATGAAATGGGGTCGTGAAAATGGCTTTGATTTGTAAGAGCTTACCTACATACTCCATTAGTTCCGAAGTAAATCCTCTGCCACGATCAGACACAATCTCATTATGGATGAGCGTAGATCAGTCTCCAAGTTATCCTCCAAATGGGAATCACGAATGCGGGGGGAGAGGACATTTTGTTAAACACTCATCTCATTAATTTTTTATGTAAATACTAGATTTTTAAATCATTCATTTCTTTGTTAGATAAACTTTTCTTTTTAATAAAAATACGATACTTTATAAATACTTATTACCCTTGTCTACATGCTCTTTTGATCGCGGAAGTTAAGCTACGTTAACTATGGTTACTACTTGGATTAGAGAGTCCTTGGCCATGGTTAATGATCACATGATGTAGAAGTGTTAATCTTGGTTTGGATTCTACGTTAAGCCATAGGTCTTCACTCTAATATGTCTGCTAACATTTTAAAAGGGGCACAAAACTATACAAAAAATTAACAGTATTAATGTGTAGCTATACGTATGACTATGTATTGCAAACAAATGCAAAAATAATTGCGATTAACTTAGATGGATTCGAAATTTTCCTTAAACTATTTAAGTGTGACCAACAAAGCTTTACATACTCTTTAATGTGGCCCACTGCTTAAAAAGTATGCCCACCCCTAAGTCTTATGAAAACGCTTTCGTATTATCTGAGGAATTTCAATCATATGGGTCCAAGAGGCCTTAACACTTCAAATGTAGGAATTCAAAGTGAGTCGACGTTTGAAAGTAATGTAAAAACTTTGGTGCATATATTCCACATCAAATGAAACCCAATTCTGAACAAGATATTTGGCGGATAATGCCAAAAATTACACTACTTGATCTTAAGCGCAGAATACGTTCCCTTGACGGCAACTTCTTAGCTTATAGACGAAGGAAGAGCTTTAAAAACCGTAAGCCAAAATCACAGCTTAGAAGCTACATTGAGATAAAAAGTAGAAGTTATCCTGATACCGCCATAGAGAAAGAATCCTTGATAACGTGTCACCTTGTAGTAATATAGACCTTGTCGAAGTGAATAAAATGCTGAGGCAAATTGCTTACTACTATGAAAGGCGTCGCAGACTTCATTTTGGAGCTGTAAGAGAAACCGATGCATAGTATAATATACTGAAGATAGTTGACCGTCTTCAGTTCATGAAATAAAGTAACTTAAAATTTGCTAATTATTTAAGTTCAATTATTTGGATTTTCCAAAATGGAAAGGAGCAAACCATCCAAACCTTGTTAAAGTCATGACTAAAATCGTTTTCCTTGGACACAGAAAATACGAGTATATACACTCAGCTAATCTTTTAAACATGAGTTAGAGAAAGGTTATATATTCCTCATTTATCCAGTAGTCGAAAAATTGTCTGTAGATTTCAAGGACAATAGTCGATATCTTCACCAAAAAGACGAAGTGGAGCACAAATAGCTTAGTGAATACGAAGGCCTATAAGTTCTCTGGCAATTTTAGTGAAGTTTAGATGCCAACCACCAAAGCATATTTGTAAAGTTATTAATGATCTTAGAGAATAGGTACAAAGACTTCACAAAAGATTATACTCAGTACCCGGCTCTTGAAGGTCGTCTTTTCATGAAGAACTGTAAAACATTCAGGGGTAAACCTGTATATATGATTTCTTGCGCTTATAAATGTATATCTAGTTCTGAAATAGATATCATCCTCCCAGTGAATGATTGCAAGGTGAAGGGATTTAGTCTTGCCGATCCATTGTGTCGTTCTAATTCAAGTGGGGAAAGAACAAAGTGGTATCTTCTCCGAATTCATCAGAGTTGACGCACCTGTAGTGGATAACGCCTATCTGTTAATAGAATAATAGTCATTTTAGGGTGTTTTTTTGCGTTTTATAAGTTTACCAGGTGGAATACCAGGGGGAAACCGAAGTGGAGGCTTGAAATGCCCTACTTAAAGCATAATAAATGAAGAGATTAATGCCCTATTTGAAATCCTTCAAGGAGGATTAGAAAACAAACTTTGTTACTACGCATCGGAATCTTTCATTTCCTTATGAATGGATGGTCGTAGATTAGTATTTTAGAACTTCAATAACAATCTAATAATATTATATATGGTGGGTTAGCTGGGATGGAGGATCCGAAAAAATTTGAAGGAAATAGTGAAGAAATCATAATTTCCAATGGTCAACATTTAGTTTACAAGGTTGATATTAAAATCAATTTGAGCCAAGGTCTCATACATATATATATATATATATATATATATATATATATATATATATATATATATATATATATATGAAAGAATGCCCCCGAAGGACCAGCGTGAAAGGAAGCCACTCGAAATACCCTTTTCAGCTGCTTCGCTCTAAACCACGTGCTCCTTAGCGTTGGAGTTAGAATCTTCGAGAAGGTGGCAGTCCCACACTGACCCAGCTGTATTTACTTCCGGACGCTCTTCTCTCCCCCTCTCTCCCTCGATCACACCGAGCGCAGCTGTGCTAGTCCTACCTCATGCTTCCCAGGGATGTTTATTCACCCGCGAGGGCAGCCATACTAACTCTACCCCTATATAAGGAAGCAAGTGTCGCTGTCCTATCCGATTCGTTATCTAGAAGTAAGTTCACATATACTGACGTCGCAAATCCTCTAGCGACAGCCAGGCCCTTGGGCTATCTATCGCACTAGCCACCCGGCTATTTAACCCGGAGTCCGCTAGTCCATCCGTTCAGACCGTTTGTCTGTTCCTCAGCGAAGTCCAGCAACACCTGTTCGAGTAGTACCTCGTCGTAAGCTCACACCAGCAGATCTCCCTTCGTGAATCTTTGGCTATTGTTCAGAGGAAAGCTATCGAGCCACCTTCTTCCCGGAGAAAAAAGAAAAAGAACAAAGAAAAGCTGAAGAGAGAAGAGAAAGAGAGCAGAGATAAATGAAAGAAAGAGAAATAAATCATCAGCCTGAGCGTGAGCTTAACAGAAATCATTTGTAAATCCTTTCATTAGTTCGAGGAATGACCCCCTCCCCCAAACTCCATCATTAAAGTTGCCAGTATTTAAGCACGGCTAGGATTTCAGCGCCTACTTAACTCACTTTGAGAAAATTTGCGAAGTGAACCACTGGTACAGTGAAGCCAATGGAGTCGCTCGACTACCTGCCCCCTCCCTCAATACTCACCTTCAATAAATTTTGATTTCGCTTCTTGCCGAAACCACCCTTAACTACCCTACCCTCAAGTCGGAATTATATCAGCTATTAATAGGAATTCTGATTTCATTATAGGTCAAAGTTCCGTCATGCGAGGATAGTTATTAGACAGACCTACCGCCAATTTGAATTCACCCTCCAGAGACTTTGGAATTCTGATTGAACTCAACCCAAGTCAATGCCGACTACCAGTCCCTATTTGATTTCGTCTTACCTGATCAGTTAATGGCTGCACTCCTCTTCAAAATCCGCGGATTCCTGAAGGATAAACGCGTATCTTCTTTCAAGGAATGTATGGAAGAGGCGGATATACACGTGTCAAGCCACCACCTATACCCCAAATACCCCCCAAAATAAAGTTAACCTCTACATGTTTCCCCCGAGGAAATCTCGAAAGTTTGTGAAGGTACCTAGTCCATTTAAGCCAAAGTACCATCCCCCGTCAGAATCGAGAGATATCAAGCCCCTCAAAACGAATCTCCCAGCACCGGATTGCCACCGATGGCAAATATTGTGATTTTCCTGCAATGTTACTAGCCATGTGAATAAACCTACTGTGCTACAAACTCACAATTTAGTTATGATCCTAATCAGCAAATCCACCAAATATGTAAGTGCCTCTCTCTCTCTCTCATCCGCCCGCTCGGGCTAAAATGCCAACAACTTCCCCAACAACTAGTCGCCCGGGACAGCAAGTCAATTTCCTGTTCAACAAAAGCTCCCCCAGTGGGCTTGAGTTTGAAAATAGAACTGTTAATGGTTGCAGATTGTCAATCATCGTAAGAGACACCGGCTGTACTTGCTTCATTGTCTCAGAAAAGTTGTCCCTCCAGTGGGCCCCAACCACGATAAATTCTCAGTGGTCCCTGATCACTTTGGACGTGCAAATCGGATCTCCGTAGTTCACTGCTATCTCGAATGTAAGTACTTTACTGGTTGGTCCAAAGCGATAGCAGCCCCCATTATGTTTTGCGCTGCGTTGGTCGGCCAGAGCCCGAAGCTCTACCCTAACCTCGTAGCACATCCCGTCATCACGAGGGCCAAGGCGCTAAAGGAAACTGCTCTCCCCATTCCATTAGAACCTACTTCGGCCCCAGAATTTGCAGCTCTTTAAAACGAAACTTTTGCAAACGCTCACAAGGAATGCCTCATCCTCCTTTCCCTGTGGGACAAAGCGAGAAATGACGAACGAGGATCTGACCGTGATTAAAGGGAAGTCACCTACCTCATTAGTGACGGACTCTTTTTTCGCTCTAGTTCGGCTGAGGATAGAGCCCCAATTTGCTCGTTATGTATCCCCCGTTCACCTGTCCTTAAGTGCTCTGACCGCCCATGATGGATTACTGGCTGGTCATTTTAGTCACAATAAAACAGCTCAAACATTCTTCCGTTATTTCTTTTGGCCCGGTGCTGCCAAAGAAATTGCCAAGTTTTGCAGGTCATGTGACATTTGTTAAAAGACTACAGCAAAAAGACAAATACCACCTGTTCCCTTCCAGAAGACGACAATTGTCACGAAGCCTTTCTTTAGTGGTTATAGATTTGATTGGCCCAATCCACCCCCTGTCTAGCGAAGGACACTCATACTTCCTCACTCTTGTTGATTTTGCACCGAGATTCCTCGACGCAGTTTTCCTTAAAAAGATTGATAGCGTGACCTGTGCAGAGGCACTGATTTCTATATTTTCCCGCGTCGGCATCACGAAGAAGCTCTTGTCGGACAGAGGTAGACAGTTCACCTCAGAACTAATACAATAGTTCAGCAAGCTCCTTATGATCACGCTCCTATTCACCTATCTTTTTCACCCCGCCGATAACGGCGTCTGTCTAAAGTTGAATGGTACTCTGAAGAACATTTGGAAAAAGTTATCCATGCTCAGCCCCGAGAATGGCATCGACACGAACCAGTTGCCATGTTTGCCTGCAGAGAAATCCACCCACAGAACATTAGGATTTGTCTTCTTTGAGCTTATATATGGCCAAAATGTTCGAGGCCCGATGAACATATTGAATGAACGTTTTTCCAATCTCCGCCTGGATGAGGAAACAAATCCTCGTATTATAATGTGTTAGACCTTAGGAAGCGTTTGGAAGAATGCGACGATATAGCTTACAAAAACACGGACCTAAACTTGGAAAAGTATAGGACCTCTTTTGACGTTAGGTCAAAAGAATGGCGATCCAATCTCGGTGACGAGGGGCTGCTCCTCCGACCTACGGAGCCAAATAAGCTCTAGTCCCTATGGAAATGATCCTTCCCATTCCTAGAAGCACGTGGCCCCGTGGATTACGTAATACATACCCCTTCATCGAACAAATTGTTTCATGTAAATATGCTTAAGCGCTACCACCGCCACGCCTGCATTAATAATATAATTGCCCTTGACGAAGAGGCAGTAATTGAAGCCTCTTAACAATCTGAGCCTCTTAATTTAATTTAAACCGTATGTGTCGAGTCCGATAACAACTACCCTTTCCCTTCGTTCCTCGGTTCCCCTGAAAGCTCCACCCCAGAACTCGATTTAAATCCCCAGCTGGAACCTCCTCAGAAGACGTAATTGGCTATTTTGTTGATTGAATTCCCCGATTTAATTTCCGAGAAGACTGATTGCTCTTTATTTTTTTGGCATAATATAGCTATAACCAACCAGGAGCCTATTCGATCCTTATCATACCCCTTCCCCGTTCACTTGCGTCCTAATTTTAACGCCTAAATAGAAAACCTGCTAAAATTAGGGATCATTGAACTTTCTACGTCAGATTATTGCTCTCTCTTTCTTATGCTCAAAAAGCCAGATCATTCTTTTTGCATGTGCGAAGAATTTAGAAAGCTGAACGCCGTAACAATTTTCGACGTTGAGCCTATCCCTTTGATAGACCAGAGCCTATATATATTTGAAGATGTTAAGTTTATTTCAGAGATAGACTTGTGTAAGGGCTACTATCGAACCTCCCTTAAGGAAAGTGTCTTGAAATACACCGCATTTTCCACAGAAAAAGGCCTTATGCAGTTTAGTCGTCTAAATTTTGGTTTAGTTACTGCCTGTAGTAACTATAATCGCATGATGCGCCGGATACTGGATGGGATGAGTAACATTTCCTTTACTTTACGTGGCCACCCGCACATGGTATCAGCATATAACCTCCCTACGCTCCCTACTCAATAGGTTTCGTGAACACGGCTTCACTATAGGCCCTAACAAGTGCCATTTTTCCTAGGCACTATTAAATACCTTGGTTTCCACATTGGTGGAAATCAAATGGCACCTCAGAAAGAAAAGATGAGGGCCATCGCCGACATTTCCCTTCCGCGTACTAAAAAGAAATTACGCTCTTTTCTCGGATCGACATCCTTTTACAGACGCTTCATCTCGAATTTCGCCGCTTTAGCGTCGTTCCTTAGCTCCCTGATAAAGAAACCTTCGCCCGACCCACTCGTATGTAACCCCAAGGCTACCGCCTACTTCTATCAGTTGAAGGAAAAACTAACGTCAGCTCCCATACTGTTTAGAATACGAACAGATGCTTGTAGTGAAGGCATCGATTGCTTTTTGCTCCAATATGAAAAGGATTGCAATAGTTATCCCAATGCGTACGCCAACGGGAAGCTCCCGTCACGCGAAAGGAACTACGAAGTAATAGAACTTGAAGCTCTATCGATCGGGAGGAGCGTGTAGAAATTCGTGATCAAAACCAATCATCGCCCATTGGCTTATTTAAAGAATGGTAAAAGCCAGAACGGAAAGCTTATGCGTTGGAGTTTACTTCTACTCGAATACCAGTTCAGAATAGTCAACATAAAAGGGAAGGAAAACTGTATTGCAGACTGTATAAATAGGAATCTGGTCGAAGATCCTTCCTCTAGAAAGTAAATTATGTTAAGCCTTGTACTCCCGTGTGTATAATTGAGTCTGTGTACTCGCTCGCTTTTAATAATTATAGAACTCTTTCCTAACTGTGTACGTTTATGCTTCTTGGATTCCCTGTAACGATTTGTTGTTGTTTTTTAAATATTTGTCCTTTGTGTAATTTTTTTCGCGTTGTATTTTACTTTTCTTTGTTATTAAATATAGTTCGATTACCCTTTTCATGAATCAATCTTTATTTAAATTGATTTTTTTTGTAACTTGCATTTAATTATTTCCGATATTACTTTATTTTGTTTGTTGTGTTCTTCGCTGGTTAACGTTGATACCCTTTTAAATACACCCTGTGCCAGGGATCAAACGAAAGTCATTCTTTTATTTGGTGACCTCTGTCTCGACTCAAATTTAAATGCCCGTTTTAGTGTACCCCTGTAGACCCAAGTCAAAGTTTTTCCCATACACGACTCCTACCATGTTAGGGGATGCCCCTTTCCCTCCTCTATTTATCAGGAAAATTTCATATTCGAAAACGGAAGCGTGTGAGGGAATGCTCTCGAAGGAGGAGCGTGAGAGGATGCCTCTTGGCTCTAAATCATGTGCTCCTTACGTGGGGAGTTTAGAATCTTCGAGAAGGAGGCAGTCCCGCGCTGAATCACTCGAACCAGCGCTATTTTCTTCCGTACGCTCTTCGCTCCCCTCTTCCCTGCGACAACACCCAGTGCATCCGTAGTATCCCTAACCATGCTTCCCAGGCATATCTATTCCTCTGCAAGGGCAGCCATACTAAACCTACCCCCATATCATGAGGCAAGCTTTGCTGTTCGACCCCACGCTTATCTTGAAGTAAGTTTACATATACTGACGTCGAGAATCCTTTAGAGACGGCCAGGGCCTGGGGCTATCTATCGGACCAGCCACCCAGTTATTTAATTCGGAGTCCTCCATGCCTCGAGGAGATTAAAAGTCCGCCTATCCATCCGTTCAGACCGTTTTTTTGTTCCCCAGCGAAGTCCTGCAACCCCTGTTCGAGTCGTACCTTGTCATAAGATCTCACCAGCAGATCTCCTTTCGTGAAGCTTTTGCCCCTGTTTAGAGGAAATCTATCGAGCTCCCTTCTTTCAGGAGAATTAGAATTGTGCGCCCCCCTCATCTCGGACCACCTTCAAGATTCCCATTCCTTCGAGTCTGAGACTCCCTGCCGATTCGCAGAATCGTCTCGAGTTTAGATTCCATCTCTCTGGAGCAGAAAAAATTTCATTCTTCAAAATGAAATAATCAAACCCCATCTACGAGTAATTCTCGTTAGGACTCCCAGAAGTATCTTCTTGAAGGGCTGTGCCGTTGGTTTTCACCACCCACCCCTCCATCCAATTTATCCCGTGCTTCAATGTAAAGCGATCTTGGGTTGTAATCCCCTGATTAGCTCGTTAATCGTCGCCCGCATCCACTTTTGATGTAACTTCCTGCTCAATCGGAAGTAATATTTCTTGTTCGAGTTAACGTTAATTTTGCTCCTCCCGCATAACTCTGTTATATTATATATTGTCACAATCCATTTAACTACCTTTATCTAGTAATTTCTTCTCCCTTTTTGTATAAATATATGCATATATTTATATAAATATATATATGTATGTATATATATATATATATATATATATATATATATATATATATATATATATATATATATATATATATATATATATATATATATATATATATATATATATATATATATATATTGCCCCATTTATTATATATATATATTAAAATTAGATTTTTGGGTCTTGTTCTTTATATATCCTTTGAATTGCAACTTGGCAAGCCATTAAATAAATCCCGGTCAACTGTAAATCGCACTCTGTCGTAATTGCCCCAAAGTATATTACAGGTGGCCTCGGGTCGGCCAGTGATTGCGTATGCGCTCTTGCGCCGAGCTAGTCTTCACAGGCATACTTCGACAATATATATATATATATATATATATATATATATATATATATATATATATATATATATATATATATATATATCTGAAAACAAGCTCACTACTTTGGTATATTGTAAACATACTTTCTCTGGTTAGGTTTCATTATTTTTAGTGCCTGTGACAAAGTGTTTAAAATAAATTTCATTAAAACTCTTCTTCCCTGTGCC
The DNA here is from genome assembly GCA_963969495.1 of Ceratothoa steindachneri. Classification (NCBI taxonomy): domain Eukaryota; kingdom Metazoa; phylum Arthropoda; class Malacostraca; order Isopoda; family Cymothoidae; genus Ceratothoa; species Ceratothoa steindachneri. Next base: position 73,778,732 of record OZ018321.1, read on the forward strand.
TACCACTTATCATCTTTACATTTTAATCTTGATAAAGAATTAGACTTCCTCCTCACCTATTCACCAGAACTTCTTATCCTTCACACATTTTTGAGGCTACTCTTAAAACCTTCCTTGACAATATTTTCTTTACAAAATTCCGTTCATCTAACGTTCCCAAGGGCATACGATATCCTTCACTGCCGGATTTAGGCCCTCTAAATCACGAATTCCGCAAACAAATACAAAAAATCCTCAAATATCAATTTGGACAAATCAACTTTAGAATTATTTTTTCGAATAATTTTGCATTAGGTTCACTATTGAATGTAAAGGACATGCTCCCCTGTAGCCTGCGCAGTGGTGTAGTATATTTATTTACCTGTCCTCGGTCTCGTAGAGGCAATTATGTCGGTAGTAGACTGCGCGCGTTACACGTTCGTGCTTGTTCTTACCTTGGTATAAAATCAGTACAGGGTTACCCCCTTACCCGCAAGGAATGCTCCCCTGTTCGGGATCATATTATCATTTGCAAAACCGATGCCACCATTAATATTTTTAAAATTATAGATTCTTCCAATGATTATATAAGCCTACTGAATAATTGAATCCATCAATATTAAGAGCCTTAGACCTTCTCTTAACAATGTTAGATCCGCCTTCCCTCTCCGTGTCTTATAATAACCAACCAATTAGTATACCTCACCCTTCTTCATTTTTTCTTGCTCTCCATTGCTTTGTCGTGTTTCTACAACTTGTGTGACCGGTAAGATTTCAATCTGTTAAAAAAAATTAAAATTAGAAATTTTGTGCACTTATCTGCCAATAAATTTGCTCCCCTCCCTCCCCCTATGCTCACCATTCCTCAATCCTTGTTTATATAATTAACTATTTATGATTTATCACTATAAAATGTAAATATGTATATAAATGTATATTCATATATAATTGTACCTTCCACTCCTAATTTATCTTAATGGTAATTGTTTTGGTATTTAAAGCTAATTTTGATCACTCTATCAGGTCAGTAGATAAGCTTATTTTTGCTCGAAACGTAGCCAAAATAAAGAATGAATACTGTCATTCTTTTTGCCATTGGATTCTTACTCCCGATATATATATATATATATATATATATATATATATATATATATATATATATATATATATATATATATATATTATATACATATATATTGGGTAGGAATATCACAACGTATAGGTAAGAATGGGAGGAGGAAGTAAAAACCCAGAAAATACATACAGTGAAGTTCTTGACATTTCGCCTGTTGGCATCTTCAGAATTGAACTAAACGCAGAATGCGAAACGCTCCATATATGTGCACCAGATTTATCCCGGATCACTTTGGCTCGCCCCTCATAGTCTTCTCTGGTTGGATTTGTCCAGCTTTAATCTTTCAGCCAGCCGAAACAATCCGTCTCGGTGATTAGTTGACCTGTCGAAAACGATATATGCAGCCTCAATTTATCCGCTAAATAAATTGAAGCGGTTTAACGAGGTGGATGAAAATATACAGTTTACCGCGGAAGAGGAAGAAAGCAACAAAATTCCTTTCCTAGACAGGTTGATCCATAGGGATGGGGGAAGGGTGGAGTTCTTCGTGTACAGAAAACCCACAAATTGGGACGATTTTATTCATTATTTGTCTGGACACGGTATGAAATCGAAGACCGGGGTAGTCATCGGGTTTTATCTAAGGGCTATTCGTATCTGCAGCAAAAACTTTTTAAGTGATGAACTCGATTACATTAAAGAAAGCTTGCATAAAGTCTATTAATAAAATTACGAAATATAACAATAAAAATAGCAGAGAGGGGTAGAACGAGTAATGTCACTGATGCGGTCGAGGATAATTGGCCCACAACGAAGGGAGTAGAAGGGATCAGATACTTATCTTCTCCATAATCTAGGGCGGCGTGTAGGATTAACGGATCTCTTAAGGAGGCAGGTATTTTGGTAGTCAATTCTGCGGGTACTAGAATTAGAGACTTAGTAAAGCACAAGAATTTAAGAGCCAAAACAGGTAATGTTATTATTATCTATCAAATTCCCTGTGGGGGATGCGACCAAAGTTACTATGGTGAATCGGGTAGAGACATTAGAACCAGGATTAATGAACATAGAAGGGACGTCAGAGCTAATAGAACCTCGAATGTCATGGTGGTCCATATCGATAAATACGGTCACTTGCCTGATTGGGATGGGATTAGAGTTATCCACAAAGGGTTGGCGAAAAAAAAGAGAAGGATAATTGAGGCTGCATATATCGTTTCCGACAGGTCAACTAATCACCGAGACGGATTCTTTCGACTGGCGAATGGAGCGGCACGGTTCATCAGACATGAAGCGGAAAGATTAAAGCTGGACAAATCTAACCATAGAAGACAAGAGGGTCGAGACAGAGTGACCCGGGATAAATCTGGTGCATATATATGGAGCGATCTCGCACTCTTCGTTTAGTTCAATTTTGAAGAAGCCAACAGGCGAAACTCAATCAAGAACTTCAGTGTATTTTCCGCGTTTTTACTTCCTCCTCCCATTCTTACATATATATATATATATATATATATATATATATATATATATATATATATATATATATATATATATATATATAATTATATATATATTTATATATATATACTTATATATATATATATATATATATATATATATATATATATATATATATATATATATATATGCATATATAAGAGAGAGAGAGATAATGTTGTACGCTTACTTTCCTGCAAATCTGGGCCAGGATTCCAAATTTGTTTAATTTTGAATTAGGTAATAAACTCACCGCGGGTCGTTAACTGCATGATCACCATTTCCCAAGTTATTAATGAACAAACACGAAAAAGAATACTAAATACTAGGTAGTTCACAAGAATTATCTCATTCAAGATTAAGTATCTCTTGGATCTAGATTCTGATATGTACAGTTACTGTGTATTCAGGCCTATTGAGATTTGAATTGGATCCTGTGTGGAATTTCAATCATCTTTGAGCATTAGTCCGCCATTGTTACCGTTTTGCAAGAATCGTTCAGAAGTTTAATTAGAGTTTAAATGTGACTTGGGATTTTTTCGATAGTTTCACCTTTCAGGATAAGAGCACCCGAAACTTTTCCATTCATATTAATAAAAACAATATATCTGCCCTTTATTGCTGTTGCTTAAATGGCTCTTTATTTTTTCTTAGACACTTCACGAACACATTACTTATTACTTTTAGTCTTGAACAAAGATTAGTTATTCATAATCACTTTCTTACTTTCGAGAGAAGTGTTTATAACTCTAGAATGTAATAATATTTCCTATAGATTTAACAATATTAGTTCCATGAATTTCTTGTTCTTCAGCCATAAATTAGGAAATGTACAGACTATATCGTTCTTATTTGATCGTATTTCCTCTTAACCAGAGAAAACCCAGATAACATTTGGCAGATTTACTTGACTAAGCATAATGAGCATATCCTTAAATACTAATGTTTTATTGAGAAATAAGGTATTATAAACGGTATTCCAATAACTTGGAACGATTTTAAATGTGAGTTAAGTTTGAGCGTCTAATGATTTTTTTCTTTTTGCTTCAGATTTAACAACTGTAGTCTTTGTCAATTTCTACCATGGAAAGATTAACAATCGAACAACATGGTAAAGTTATCGAAGCCTATTTCGAAAATAGACGTTCAAACAGAAACGCATTTCGGGCACTTCGCGATTTTTTTTATCAATATAATCCACCAACCAAGAGTGCAATTGGGAAAATTGTTCGTAAATTCAAACAAACGGGGTCAGTGGCAAATATGAAAACGCCATTACGTGCTCGTTTACGCCGTTCAGCTGAAAACATTACTGCAGTGCGCGAGAATGTGGCCGAAGATCCAGACACCTCTATTCATCATCGCGCGTGGGAATCGAACCTCTCCACAACAACGTTACATCGAATTTTGACAAAATATTTGTCTCTAAACGCTTACAAAATTCAATTGACACAATAACTTAAGACTGCTGACCATTTAAAGCGCCGTACATTCGTCAATTGGGTTCAGGAGCAAAGACAAGCCGATGCTGATTTTTTGCAAATGATCATCTTTAGTGATGAAGCCCATTTTCATCTTTGTGGATTCGTTAATAAGCAGAATTGTCGCATTTGGGCTGATAAAAATCCGAGGAAGATTGTTGAAAAGCCACTGCATCCACAAAAGGTCACTGGTGTTCATTTTTTTGCTATCGGAATCATTGGGCTGTATTTCATCGAAAATGATGTTTAGAATTCTGTTATGGTGACAGGCTAGCGATACCGTGCCATGATAACCACTTTTTTATGGCCTTAATTGAATTCTTACGATGTCGAAGATTTGTGGTTTAAACAGGACGGCGCCACATGCCACACAGCCAATACAACAATGGCTTTATTGAATGAGAAGTTCCCAAGTCGCATCATCTCTCGAAACAGGGAGGTTACTTGGACACCACGATCGTGTGACTTGACGCCTTTAGATTTCTTCCTTTGGGGTCATCTCAAAAGTAAGGTCTATTCCAACAAGCCAAAAACAATTCAACAGCTGAAGGATGAGATAATATGGCATATTGGTGAGTTCGAGGAGCAACTATGCAGAAACGTCATCAAACTTTGACCATTGAGTGGAGGTGTTGCCGCTGAAGCCTTAGCGGACATTTAGGTGATATTATTTTTCACACATAATGGCCATGACTCAAATAACATGATCCAATAGTAAATAGTGAAATCAATAAATTTTCACCAAAACACTGCTTTATTTACTGATAACTTTGATCCATCTTAATGGAACACCCTTTATAAATAACTGCCCTTTTCTGTTTACCATTTTTAATCTGCATTTTTACCTGGGCTTACTCGATTATAGGAAAGATTAACTTCTCATATTTTTTAGAAACTCTAATCTCAAGTTAACTTTTTTAGATCTAATCTTAAATTTGACTTTACCTGTTGACATAAATTTTAAAAACAGGAAATCGGAGGCCGTAAAGTTATTATAATTCATTTCCTCATCAGGATTGTCTTGTAATTCTTCCTCCATAGTAGTTAATTGTTGTGAAAGTAAAACCTTAGTGATTAAAGATTGTCTAATAATTAATAATCTTCCTCCAGCTCTCCTGAATGATTGAAAATTATAGTCCTGTTATACATGTAAACGGACTGATATTTTAAAGACTAACCTATTTTAAGGAAGAGAATCATTTTAGACGTCTAGCTTAACCAATTTATGCAATGCTAGCATTAAAAAAGCTGGTCAGTCAATGAAGAAGCTGTTTATTTCGGTATCCGACTATAGAAAACTCTTGTTTCCCTACATTCTTGTAGCACAGAAATATTAATTTAATTTGGTCTATATAACTCATGGATATTGATTGAAATCTTTCCAAAAGTAAAAAAAAAAGCATGAAGGAAAACAATTTCCGGTTAAGAGAAAGGTCGTCATGCATAGCATGATTGTAGCATATCTTAATTTTCTTGTCTGTATCTAATCCAGTAAGATTGGTAAGTAACACGCCTCTACATTTTTCTTTCTCTCTTTCTCTTTAAAAAAATGTCCTATTAGGTGTGAAACAGTGTGCTGTGTGAACCATAAGGAGCTCATGGTGGTTTTCTTTTCAATTTATAGTTCCAAAAACTCATGTTATTTAAAAAAATAAAAAAATTTCGAAGTTTTTTAAAAAGTAGAGGATAAAACCGCCTTGGCAAGTGAGAAATTATTCTCCCTCAAATGACGACTTCGTGTGTTTCAAGGTTTCCGGGGATAGAGAATGATCGTATTGCAAAAGCCAATTGAAACTCCTTTCCATAAGCTCTTCCGTGGTTTTGTGTAATTTTATATCTATTAGACATTCATCCTCACCATATTATTTCATCATACATTGTTTAGACTAATGAATTTTTTTTTTTTAATTCGTTTTAAAAGAATTCTAATATGTAAATTATTGCAGGCTTATTAAATAGTCAGTATTTCAAAAAAAATAAATATAATTTTTCTTCGCTGAATCTAAAATTGCGTTCTCACCCTGTTCTTGAAGGAGGCAAGTTTCAGTTTCTGGATCTTTGATATTCGATCAATGCATAATGTTGTGTAATTAAATTCTATTTTTTAATATTTTTGGTAAAATAAATATTTTCATATATTTTAATTTCAGAAGTAGATGTTTCCAAAGAAACGAGTGACCCATTATTTGCTCTGCACAAAAGTGGCCTAAAATGCAAGAAGATAGTTGCTAAGGGAAATAATACAAGTAGCATTATCTTTAGGATGAGGAAGGACTTTAAAATGACTGTTTACACAGAAAAATTTCAAAAAAACGTCAAGATCACCTGCTGGTATGGCCATAGTTTAAAGATAGGGTTGCATCCATTGCTAAGTTTGCCTACCAATGGAAAAAGGGAGGTGTGAATGTTTCAGTGAGCACATTGATGCGAAGATGGTTTTAAGTCAAGAAAGGAAATGTATTGTAGGAAATATATTGAATGAATTGTTGAAAATTGGAGCACAGTAATATTTCTTAAGAGGATTCCTTCCCCTTTGGCTTCTCGAAGATGCCTCTTTTGAGAAAAGTAGCCTTGTGTCGTACTAACTGTGAAGCATCCAGACAAACTCCATTTATTGGACTGCATCTCATCTAAGAGAACTGATGCACTAAAACTTTGCCGAAGAATATAGCAAGGAACTCAAAATGATACGAAAACATGCCTTGTAGGAATTTTCCCTATGTACATTTCAGGCCCAAGTTTGGTATGATAACTTTATTTTTCATCACGATGGAGCAGATTGCATGAATCAAAAGAAATAATAAAGTTCTTGGTTGAAAATATATTCGAATTTTCGGGGTCCTGCCCATGTATTTTCCAGATTTGAACCCAAGAGAGAATTTGTGGTTGATAAGCTTTCATGATTTCATCATATATTTGGGATCTAGTTTGCATAAATTGATTGTATTCATTAATAAAAGGGGTTTAAGCACTATATTTCTTATATCTCACTTTCGAATTATGATACAAACATATTTCAGCAAAGTAAAATGTTTAATTAGTTCTATTACTTTTCTTATATGAAGAAATATAGTAGTCTCAAAACTATTGGCTATAGCTGTACAGAGTTCCGCTTCGCAGGTACTTTTTTCCTTCAACCTACAACAATACTGGTTTTCTACAAAGTGTGATTGCCCATTATCAACGGCAATTAATAGTTACCCACCACCTTTCACCCACAAATGACCTAACAAACTCAAAGGGACTTGTTATATTCTACACTGAATTTGCCATTCCTGACAAAGAACTACGATGTGCCGTAGCATTTTCTTCAGTTAGGGGTTATTCTATGGCAAGAGATGGCAACCATGACGCCGCAGTAATTCCTCTTATGTACAGCTATCATACAAAATATCGCCTAGTGTGCCTAGGTAAGCCCTGGCACCCTTAAACGCTCATTCTCATGATAAACCTACCTTTTGCAACGTCTTCCGTATCCAGCCACAAGAGGCTACTTACTCTTCTATATTCATTTCACAATAATTACATTCTCATAAATCTTTTGAGCATTACCATACCACTTCACTATATTCAAAGTAGAAACTCATAGACACCTTTTCTTGCACTATGAATTATTTTTACCCTTTCGCTCTTTCCGTCTTATATTAAATTTCAAAATCATTTTGTCCATTTCCACCCACTAACTCATTGATAACACTGGTCTGCATTTTGGAATATTTTTATTTTTATTTTTATTCATGGATGTGATCTTACATATTCTTGGGTTGCTGATTTTAAATATCTAAACCATTTTTTTCTATCACGTAAAGATTATGAATAAAATACAAATTAATGATAACAATCAATGTACATTTTTAATATATGGTTCCTTATCTAAGTGTGGAACAGGCCTTATTGCTGAAGGAATATTTGGGTATATTATGCGATCTTTAGTCTTCTTGTTAAATCAAGCTACTTTAGTCATACAAAAGTAGCAGTGATCATAGGGATTCTTATGCTCTCGCTATACTATTGGTACTACAAAGGGCATATACATTTAAGTTTTCCAAATGACCACATTTGGAGCTTAATGATGCAACTCTTGCAAGCTTTGTGTTGGGCAAATGGCTTGTCTTGGTCCCCTAATCTGCAGCCAAACTTAGCTAAATAACAACGCATCAACAAAGGAGTAATATTGCTCCGGGAATCTGAAGGGGTGAATTGCCCGCAGATATAGCAATATATGACTGCTGAATTTATACAGCCTCTAGACATATTTACAATCTAAAAATAAAGAAAAATATATTAGCAATATTAAAAATATATCTATAATATATATATAGAAATATTATATAATGTAAACATATATATTATATAAATATATATATATATATTATAATATATAAATATTTACTTATGTTATACAAAAAGAGAAAAGTAACGTCTCCGTATAACTCGACAACGTTATGTGATGAAGATGAATAAAAAAACAAAGTAAATCACCATTTTTCATATGTATTTTGAAAAAGATGTCGTAGAGTTAATAAAAAAAATCATGCAGACCAGTGTAATTATTCTTACTTTCCCCATATCATATTTTTACTTCCATACACTAGATTTAGAATCATTCTATACATATGCAGCTTCCTGTGTTACATCCTTTCTCTAATGATTAGCAAATACTAACTTTCTAATCTCCCCTGTGGAGTTTCCCACCATTCTTGTGGTTGCGGTTTGTCTTATCCGCACCCCTATATTAAACAAGACTCCTTATATAATTCAAACATCGAACTTGCGTCAGGGTAGTACCACGGACTCTTCTATGCCTTACCCACGCTATTTTTAAATTAAAAGACTATCTCCCATTTGTCCCTACCTGTCAACTACTGCACGCAACATTTCGAAATCTGTTTCCCTCTCGCATCAATCATTAACACCAGGTCATCTGTTTCCTTCTCACCTCAACCAATAACTCTAGGCCATCAGCATACAAAAGCATATTTAGATCCAGTGTTTGTCATTCCTCATCAATTCTCGAACATATTTCATTATTCGCATTTTTACTTCTCTTCAATAGCGCATTATATTAAACAGAAATGGCAACATCACACACCTTTCCCTTAAGCATCCACTTACATGTTTATATTTATTCTATTTATATATCACCCAAATATAATTATTCATTAAAAGTTCAACAATTACTTAGAACCGGTTACAACGCTTACTAATCAACGCAAACATATATATGATTATCTCTGCCTACCTTTATATTTATTCCACCTCTCAAAGCACAAACAACCTCCTTAATTCCACATATCAAATACATACAATTATACAGCACCTACTTTACAACCATAAAGGCAAATGCACATTCACTATCTCTGCTCTCTTTTTTGTCACATATATACCTGTATACTCTTGACATTCCTTACACCCTCTAAACATGAAGTTACAACAATAGTATCCATCATTTCCATTTTGTATTAGAATTCCTATTCACCACAACTCCCCCTCTTGCTACTTGATTATCTTCCACACTTCATTTTTCTAATTCTTTCTAACTCTATATTGCTACTTATTTATAAGGAAATCACAAGAATTAACATCCACATGGGAAGGTGCAGTCAAAAACATTAGGGCTAAGAATAGTTATACGGCCTCCCGGTCTCTATCACCCAAATTATTACCCTCCTGTTATGTAACATCCATACCTTTCCACGTTTTCTATACCACAGCTTTCTTTAGAAATATTTTTTTTAGACAAACTTCGGTATGTGTGGAAGTTCGTAGGAGGCGAGTTAAGTAATATCAGTATTATATATCGCTTTACATTCGACCGATCCTAAATTTACCTCAAATATAAATTAAAGAAATTAAAAATGCATATTTTGATCCATTAAATTTCTCCTTCTATAAAACTCCGAAACGTTTATAAGCCAGGTTAATAATTTTGACTCTTACTCAGCTCAACTCCTGAATAATCAAATTTAAAACGTAGTTTACTATATAATGAAATTTATGACTTTTTTAACCCATGAAAGTCATTTATTTAAATTTCATACAGAGTTTTATATCTCATTTATATGATAAAATCTTTCCTTAAAGACTGATCGTGCGCTTTATTAACCAAATTAGCTGGTTGTTTAGCTTGTATTTAGTTTTGAATAAGGTTGTATTTGCTCGAGATATAAGTGTGTATACGAGGGATAGTAAAAAGTTTTACAAAAAAATGCTAGTAAAAGCAAACGTACATTAGTATGATCATTTTATTTTCAAAACATACACCTTAAAAACCGAGGCGATAATAGATTTATATGCAAAACAATGTCTTTAAAATAAAACCATGTTTGTCTATCTACAGTTTTCCATGAATCTTTTGAAAACACATCTCCTGGCACTCTACTAAATTTCCCACTTTTCCCTGCTGTCAATACAGCCTCCATATTTCCAATTCCTAACAAATATTTGTATCACTCAAGTCATCTCGAATCTTTAACTTGGCAATCACTCATATTTTATTATAAGCTGAAATTCAATTTTTGTCCCCAAATAAGATATTCTTCTTTAAAAGAAAGAATAATTATATGCAAACAGAAATGATTGAGTTATTCAGAGACCAACTCCTCTTCAAATGAAGGTAGGCCTCTTCATCTTAATAGATTGGCTTTGATAACCTAGATCCTTTTGAAATAGAAGGAACAATTTCTTTTTCAATTTTATGTTTTACCAACCTTTACACAATAATCTTATTTATTTTCAAATATATCAATCGTATTATCTGATAGGAGTCGTCACTCTTATCACCTGTGTGTGACTGTGACGATGAGGTGTTGTAGCTTACCTCAATCAATCAATATAAAACCATTTTATAGACCTTTATGCTTTTTCCAGAGATTTTGGATTTTTTTCTAATATATATCATATAGAAATAAGCAAAATATAGTTCCATTTAAAACATTGAATAATAATGTCTAAACCTTATTTATTTCTGAATACAGGAAAAAATATAATTTTGTCCACCACCGTGATTTCATTCGTAATTCTTTAAAGTCGAGAACAAAATCTTTCTAGTTATATCGAATATTTGTTCGATCCATTTTTGTGTGCTAAATTTATTTCATCTAAAATTACAGGAATCTATAAATTATAAATTTCCCATACTAAAACCAAATTCCTTTTGCAGTTAGATTGACAGAAAGATTATTAATCTTTCCTGTAATCAACTAAACTTCTTCTGCCATACTATACCAGGTATGTATGTGCACCAACTTAAGTTTTCACATATCGATTTCGCCCAAAAATTTGTTACGAATCTCCTAGGGATAGGGATAAAAAAAGAGGGGGAAGTGTGGGAGAAAGATAGAAAAATTGTATAAGTGTGGAGTGAGTGGTGTTGATGATATGAATGAAGAGAGGTTTTGATTGTGATAAATGATTTTTAATGAGGGCGATGTTGATATGTGCCAGGTTGCCTGGCTAACGCTTTCGCTTACATTGTGTTTCCATTGTGTTTACAGCATAGGGGCCTTAGTTTTCGATTTTGACATATAATAGCTTGAAATTTACTTTTAATTAAAGTGAATTGAGATTAGCAAATCATATAAAATAGTTTAATATAAATATTGAATTCATAATCATATTTATGAAATTTTAGTAATTTTTGGCAGTTAGTAATTAATTAAATATTTTGAAAAAATAGTCTTCATCATCATCTTCATTAAATTTATAATTTAAGAAGGGGATTTTTTGAGTATTTGAATAATAATTTTATCTCAGTTTCGTTATAATTTATGTTTTTTTATCAAAGTTATTTCTAATAATTTGTTCATAATATCAAAAAACAAAATGGTGAGGTTCAGAAACTTTATTTTTATATACCTTCTATAAGTATATATAAATATATATATTTTTGTAGGGCGCCTTTATAAAGTAAATTGTTGCAAAAAGTAGGAAATGTTAAAATTAATTGCAGTAGCTTAACAGTTCCTGCCTACCCTTAATTTACTCACGGACCGTGCCTGATAGGTATAGGTATATATATATATATATATATATATATATATATATATATATATCATCACTAACTATATAATTTACGAACGAGATTTTGGGGAGTAGTTGAATAATAATTTCATCTTAGTTTGGTTATGACTTAATTATATTTTAAATTTTTATTAAGGTAATTTTTAGGAATTTCTTTATAGTTTAAAAAACAAAATAGTTTAGTTAATAAAAAATAAATATGATTATCCAATGCTTTAAACTGTTTTAAAAGAAAATTAATTACAATTGGTGAAGTTCAGAAAATTTATTAAGATTTAAGTGAAACTGCTTTTTTATTGTATATAAAACTATATTTTAGCAACGTGATTTTTTAAAAGGGGGGAAATAATTTACAGTTTATTTTAAAAATTATTACAATTGGCGAAGTTCAGAAAATTTATTAAAATTAACCTTAACCATGGTTGCTTTCGTTTAGATTTTAAATTTTAATCTTTGTTTAAAGCGCAAGCTCCCTCCGTAAGGGGGAGTGGCTTAGCCATTTCCTTGTATTTAAAAATAGTTATAATAATGTGCCTTCCATTACTTTGGACTGAATCTGTAAATTTACTTTTTTTAAATCCCCGCAATGTTTGGATCATCCTTAGACACACGACCAATGATATTTCTGATTCCAAATTTGAATAACAAATATTCCGACAAACCATAACACAAAACTCATAACCCAACGACCATGGGGCATTCTTTTCTTTTATATTGCCTTCTGCTGTCTAAAGGACAGAATTTCTCTATATTCTATGATATAAATCCATAAAAAAATAAAAGAAATGGTATTTTTTGAAAGATAATTTGACATGTTATATCAAAGACAAATAAAATGTGAACGAAATGTCTATCTTTCCGGTTTTCTTGTCTGGTATTTTAGTTTTATTGTGATTGCTAAGTAATAATTCAGACATACAATATCTTTATATGTTTTATTACAGAGCGCGATGCACATTTGTTAGAATAGATGTAGCAGTCTGACAGTATTCAATTTGGTTGTGTAATGTTGCTGATATTCTCTGTTCATAGTTAAATAACTTGTACTCCGCGTCAGGGTAACCTGTCTAAATTTGCCCATGAAATGCCTCCACTCCTTAGCTGGGGCTGAGGAACGAGGAGCCTTCTCTCTTCCCCTCTATCCACGCACCTTTTCTATGAGTACCACATTCTTTATTTCCTGACAAGACGTTAAATGGTGCACCATGTAAAATATTACTGCTACAATTGAACCTTGGATGACAAAATTGGTCTTCCATTTCGAGTGCCAGATAATAAAAATAATAGATCACCTACTCCATTCCTTAGTAGCTCCACTTATCTCCATCATTATTTATTACAAACCCCTATCTGCCAAGTTATAAATATCCTCCTCTTATAATAAGCTCGCCAGGTATGGGAGTAATTAGTTACAGAGTAAGATGGATGCCGAGTCTCTTCGCCTCATCCACGTGACTAAGTCGGCTCCATCTTAAATGAATTACAGCCCCAGGACAATGTCGCGATAACAAGAGATAGTGTTATCAATAATCATCTTAGTTCATATCCTCAAGCCTCGTTTATGTAAATGATTATATTCTGAATGTTTCTGATCCTATTTGGGACTATTTTTTAATCTCATAAGGATTTGGGAGGTTATTTTATCTACCTTACATCCGGTTTTTTTTTTCAACTTCTCGTATGGGTACAACGAGGGAATAAAGGGTACCCGCAGTAAAATGAAGGGACGCCGCTAAATGGGGCTTTCTCTTCCCTATGTGGCCCAGTGGGACATAAATATATTTAGTCCCCTTTCGTGATCCTTGCAGCTTGAGATGGGCTGGCCAGTTGGCAGTCTTTCCGAGGAGGATATCGACACAGATGTGTCTCCGCCTTAGATGGCAACGTCTTTCCTGAGCCTAAACAGACACTCATTTAGAGACGACAGAGACTAGGTGTAAAAGATTCTTCTGAGGCCACACCTTCCCCGAACATTCAAGAGAAGAAGAGTGTCCTATCCCCCACTTCTGGTGGAACACAGAGGAAAGCAAAATTTTACGGAATTTTGGAGAATGCTTAGGATGAGGATAGTTCATTCTGACTTGTGGCTGCTTCTTAAGTGGAGGGTGGGGGAGAATAGGGTTTGCTTCTCGCCCTCTTCTTCAAAAATAATAAGGAGCCCAAATGAAAAGTATAGTGGGTTTCTCTCGTTTCAGTCTGGTTCCGGGTATCTACGGGACCCGTGCCGTTTCGCAAGGTAGCCAGGAAAAAGATGACATGTCAAGCCATTGGGTGCCATTGGTTTAGAAGGATAAGTCCCAGATAGAAAAAGCTCCATTAAGTTAAGCGGGGCTCCGATGACGTGGGAGAGACTCATCGAGATGCTACCCGATATTTGTGAGCCAGTTAGTTTCAAACGCTTCTTTGGCATTTGGTCAACTGGTAGAGGCAAGTTAGCCTAAACTTACATGTTTACTCATAGGCAAGCTTTAGATAGTAATTGGTAGACAACCAATGTTCTTCTATTTCTCTGACATGACCCTTCTAGCGAATGCATGCACACTCTGTTCAGTCAGCTATTGCATGTGCCCTTCTAATACTTGGTGAAACATTAGTGTCTAAAAGACTGCAGTCTATTATGAACTTTGCAAAAGGACTAGTTCATCTGAGGGAACACGTAGATTACCTTTGGAAGTCGTACAGAGAAATGCCTTAAGCCCCGCCCTTATAATGGCCACTGCTGCATAGGGGTTAGCAATGCCAACTGTTCGGCCACACTAATACATCTTTCAGATGTGCTAATTCATCTCAAAGCAAAATGTTTGCAATCTACTGAAAACCATTAATGCCAAACCTGTGTCATATAATGCTAAGCATCTAAATTGCGGCGAGCGACAACCTGCTTCTTCGAAACAGGTCCGGTAGTTTAGAGTGAAAACCGAATCTCTTTTTTTCACCTGGTACAAGAGTTTTCTCTGCAGCGCCTTATGAAACCTTGGACTTTTTAAGCCTCTCCATGTTAGGAAAACACTATTTGCTGCTTTCTCATATATGCTTAGGAGCAAAGTAGCCTATATGCTCATTCGAAACGCTTAACGCGTTGTACCACATATTGTTACAGCCTTGGATTACTTCACGCCAACAATTCCCATATGGTAAAGCCTCACGCTTCTATTAAATTGTCTGATTCAGCTTAGACAAACACCAAAGATGAACATGAGATAAACTCGGGCACTTCAAGGACTTCACTCAAAAGTAAGAGAGCAAAACGGCCTCCTTGCATCCCCTGCCTCTATCCATGGATAGATGGGGTAGCTTGGAGAATCGAAACTTTCCAAAAGACGAAGGTCCTACTCCCTTAAGCCACCATGTTCACCAAATGATTCGAGGCATGTGAAAGAGAAGAAATTCACAGGGAACTAACTCTTTCTTAGTAAATCCTTGAAAGAAAGGGCTCTTCAGTCAGCCAACTTATCCCGAAGTTCCGCATCTGGAGAGGATGCAGCAATCACATCGAGGCTATTTTTTTTTTAAACTAGCCCCTGCAGAACCTTAGAGGGGGTTTGGTGGGCATCCTCCTTAATTAGAATTGGCTTGGTCTCCGGGCTAACTAAGAGGAATTTTTAAGGCTTGGCTCTTCCGACCTTTTCTAGCTATTTGTCTTTACAAAACCATGTTGGTCGCATGCGCTCAGCCCAAACTGGCGGGTTATAAGGGTTTTGAATCTCCACCACAAAGTGATGGGTGTCAGGCCTGTGGATGTGCAGATAAAATAATTTTATATGGCATACATTCCACCGTCAACCAACTTTGATGTAGCATAACTCAGTTGAGTCGGGGCACGCTTGGCGACGCCTTTACTCCAACTTCATGATTTGACGCTAGCACCTACTCTGTGGAGAGTATTTAATTAATCCTAGGAGTTAGATCCTTGGCTACTTAATGGAAGAGTTAAAATTTTGTCCTAAATGTGGATGATTTTAAGCATTATTGTCCGAAAACTGCTTCATTTTATTGTTTCGATTTTTTGCTAGACTCCCTGATTGCAACTAGGGTGGGTGGGTAAAGAGATGCTCAATTAACTTCATGGTAATGACTACTTTCCTATTCAGATATCTTTTTCCGCTCTGCTGCGGCCTTAGAAACCATAGTGGTGATAAATGGAGTGGGTGAGATAGCTTGTATTTTCCGGAAATGTTTGATTTCTCTATCCAAGGCGAAAAATTTATTTGGGTTGATAAGACCTTCGATACTTCTCCAGCAAAATCATCGACGGGAGATGGATTGCCATTACTATAACTCCTGGTCATTTTACAGGCCGTCCCCTTTCTGGGCGGTTGACCGCGTATAAGATGTAACTTAAGGAGAATTAATATGCATATATTCATTATAAGCGCCTACAGAACGATTTCAATAGTGGCAAATCTCGGGAGTCATGCCGGCAGTTGTTTTTGGCGGGCATACGTGTCTTCATTTAATAAGAAGACGCTTTTTGCACATGTATGTAAGAGTGTCATAAGGATTTGAAGCAAGTTCTCGTAAGACCCTTCTCCAGTAGTTTCGGAGAACGGGACAGCTATTACAGACCCCGCGTTCGTAGATGTGTCATTCGCTACCGATTTTATTGCATTTTATAACTGAGATGCTGACCATCAGCATTTATTACTCGTCAAAGGTTCGGTGAACGCAGTCCTCTGAACTTATCTTAAGACGCGGGAACCCTTAAACGCCCTGTTTACACAAAGTCAGAGGCCTTTCATTCTCCATCAGTGCGCAGCTATTGGCGTGATCCTGTCATAAACCTTTGCTAACGCAAGGCGCTACGGTATTTTGGAGGTTCTTTATGCCACAAAGGTGACTTAATCAATCGTAATATTAATATTTCTAGTTATTACGAGAACAATGATTCTACCTACGGGCGCTCGGAGTTATTTCTCACCAAATAATAAGTGAAGTAGGCGTCTCTCAGAGTAGTGTTCTCAGTGTCATTCCATTTAGATTGAGCATCAGAGTTATCACCTTTCTGCTGCGAGAAGTTGTTCTCGCTCGTTCTTCCTAACAATCGTTTAATCTAGTTTCATGAGGGCCGGATACCATCCTGAGTAAGGTCGATTCCAACAGGTATTAAAGTGCCTCTCTTGCTATGCTTAAGCGCATGCGTTTCGGTTTTCTTTTGACTAGAGTATAGCAGTGCAATTCAAAAATCATCCTCAGCTACACTCAGATAAGGAATTCTTAAATGTGGCTAGCTTAGATGTTATGGAGTAACAACAATTCTTCGGTCTTTTTTCGGTTGAGCCATAACTTAGGACAACATAATTCACAGTTGTATTGTCCCTTGTATCCTGACAATGAACATTCTTTGTTTTTTTAATTTTACCTTCGTTCGCTCGAAGTTCGACTACGAATGCAAGTTATACGCATCTGCAGCCGAGCGTGAATTACGTGAGGTAGATGAGACACCATTCTTGTTTACGGTTGGCAGTTGGTCCCTTTTGTCTATTCTCCATTGAGAGGCAGCTTGTCGATGGCGCTCACTTTAAGCTGTACACAGTGTATTATCCGCTTGTGCGCGTAAGCTCAGCGACCCTTTCATTCGACGATGCCTCTCATTTTAACCACAACCGTCGTGACGGTTCCTATTCAATCAAGAGACGCTAATCGTACTCTAATTGTTTCCAATTTTGAGGAAGGTAATTATTTCGAGAGCTCAATGTAACCCTCGGCCCGGTGGGTTCTCTAGTCGTGACAAAGACGCCAACTTAGTGGCTATTACGATTAACCATTTCTCGCCATGCCTCAGCTCCAATAGCTTATACAGCGACGGGGGTATTTTGAGTTCGATTCTTTTGGAGCACACGCCGTGTCATTTTGTATCCGTGCCAGTGTACATGGATATTACCGGTATCTGATAGGGAGATCGGCTTTCACGCTGTTTTCTCTTGTTTGAATCTAGCGGGATTCTATCGGGCGCTGCGAATTTATTCGACCAAGCTGGTGAAGTGGAGCGCTCACTTTGGAAAATTACGCATTGTGCCCTTTTCTGAGACCGATCTCTGATCTAAAGCGACACACAGAGCGCCCTGATTTTTTTCCAGGCATTGGAATCTCTTCCTGCTTCATTCAAATATCATTAACTCAACGGATGATGCAAGCCATGAGGATTACGTTCTTCTTGTTTCCTGGATATGTAGGGAATGCTTAAAATTATCGCGCTGATGAGGGTTTAAAACAATTCGAAGAAGCAGACGACCGGATTAGTTCTCTGAACTTCCACACCCTCATTTCATGACTAATTAGATAGTTAACGGTAGACTGGATCATTAATTTGCGTGCCATCGCGCCACAACATTTCCCTTGGGACTATCATCCAATACTTCAACTGCTTAGAATGATTTTCTCTCTTCAACTCCTGCACACTTGCTATTTCATCGCAACGTGATAGAGCGCTATCTTGGATCTTACTGCCACAACTGCGTGTTCTTCCAGAATTATTTTTGCTACTTCTTTTTAATATACAGTGGCGGCAACAAAAAAAGTGACATTGAATATTGGCAACAGAAATCGATACACAAAATCGCTTTCACTATTTTACTTGCCAACAATCCAATGAAAATGTGTGGAGCTTATGCCGCAAGTGGACGACTCTCCTGGGCTAAGACAACAGAACTGCGCTCTATTGGAACTCAGTGTCTCGTTTGAGCTCGTACAACGAGGTTTTAGTATATGGCACTCCAGCGTGCTGATTATCTGCATTCGTGCCTACATTTGACGTGCTATAACTTCTGTGCAAGTGGATACAATGGGGTGGAAAAAGCTTTCTATGACAGAGAAAAGCCGTGCCTTAACCCTATTAGAGCAGGAAAAGTCTTTTATTGATGTAGCAGCAGATTTAGTAACCTCAAAAATACGATTCATCGCCTAAAACGTGCAGCTGAGTTATTGCCACCAGGTACCATACCAAAGAGGAAGGAGGGCATTGGTGCAGCTAGGAAGACATCTCCAAGGACTGATAATATCCTAAGGCGTAAAGTGATGTCAGACCCTTCTGTAACCTCCGCTTCAATCAAGAAAAAACACCCAGACCTCCTCCAGAACGTTGCCCTCAGGACCATCAGTCATCGCTTACAGAAGGACTTAGGCCTACCGTCTCGCCGCGCTGCCAAGAAGCCACTTCTTACCAAGGCTATGAAGATGGAAAGGCTCAATTTTTGCAAGACCTATAAACATTGGAGAGCTGCCCATTGGAAGAAGGTCATGTTCAGTGATGAGAGCACCTTTAGGCTGGTCAGAGGAGAGTCAAAGATCGTGCGTCGTCCCAGCACTGTGTCTCGGGATAACCCGAAATATACCGTGAAAACTGTGAAGCACCCTGATAGTGTGATGGTGTGGGGTGCCTTTAGTGGAAAAAAAGGGCAGAGGAGGTCTGTACTTCCTTGCCAAGAATGTAGCCATGAGGGGGACTAACTATCTTGAAGTTTTGAGGCAGCACATGCTGCCATTTTGGGAAATTCATCAGTGTGAATTTTTCATGTATGATGGTGCCCCTGCTCACAGGTCCCAGTTAGTAAAAAGGTTCTTCAATGATAATAATATTAGTGTTTTGGAGTGGCCTGGTAATTTCCTGGACCTAAATCCTATTGAGAATGCTTGGAATCTGATGAAATCCAAAGTTCAAGAGACAGCACCCGGCAGCATCAAGGACCTGATAGAATCACTGAAGCAGATCTGGGTTACGATCGACCCCACCTACTTCGCAAACCTCACTGAATCAATGCCCAATCGACTCAGGATGGTCATCAAGTGCAAGGGCAACATGACCAAGTAATAACTTTCATGAAATATTCATAATAAAATATGTAAGTTACATTTTTCTGTTTTATTTTCCCCGAATTGTCACATGTCACTTTTTTTGTTGCCGCCACTGTAGACTAATCATTAGTCTAAATTAATTATCGCTTATGCCCATGAAGGCAGGTAACTTTGTTCCTTCGATTATAATTCACCCTAAATGTTGCAAATAATTACTACCTCCTTTTAGTTCACATATTACTTCACAAGAAGCTACAAGGTTTCAAATAGGAAATATGTGTATAGAAAAGTTTCTTGCATGAATCTGCGTTCAAAAGAACTTCCTTTAAAAGCTCAAAAAACCACCAAATGTAAATTACACAAAGAAAAAGAGAAATAAGGTTTCGTTTGCCTATTTTCTTCTTCCTGTGGCTAATTTACCGCTTCACTCTCACTCGAATATGCCTATCTTCTTATTATCACTACAAAAATGTGAAATAAAGTGTCATATTTTTATTCTTAAATACTTTTTATGTCATATTCCTGAATACTTAAAGAAGGAGGAAAGTAAAATTGGCAAAAGAGAAACAAATTTATGCTTTACCTTAAATTTCTTAGTAAATTTTAAAAGTATGGATGAAAACTGGTTTTATAATGTAAACAACAATAGTTTACCATATAGAAGGATATTATTTTAAGTTACTTGGCTTCTACAAACAACTTAAATTTTATTTAATTTTCAAATAGGAATTAATGCTATCTTAACTGTCTTTGAAAATTTCTATCTCGCACAGGAACCGTTAATCGGAAAATTGGATGATTGCCAAAATCGGATTTTCGACAGATCTGCATAGAACCTTAATGACCTTTAAACCATCAAACATATACAGGCAAACACATCAAACAATAAATAAACATTTGATTGGAATAGTGGCAAATCCATATCAAAATGTAGCAAATATGGCTGTCTAGAAAAGGTGTATTAATTGCTACCTTCAATAATTTTAATATTCGTTTAAAATTATTTTCTTTTATAGCACTACAAAATAAGTATTCACTAATATATGTGTAATTTGTCTCTACTACTCTTAGTTTAGAGGAAGAAGAGCCTTTATGCTATTTAAACTTTGTGCCGCATTTTATTCTCATCCCTTAAAGATGACTTTAAGTTCCAAACTTCATTGGATAGCATTATGCAAAGCTAATGGTAGACAGCGCCACCGTATTGCAACATCATGGAAATTTGTAAATCTGGGTTATTATAGTTGGTGCCAAAAGGAGTCGAAATTCCATTTCTACGGTGTCACTTGTGTAGCGTGAATACTTCAAGGATGGTTTAACCTTACACGAAAGAGAGCTAAGTAGGCTAACGCGGTTGCTTAATGATCGTGACCAGCAGAGTCTTGCTAGAATTATGCATGATAACATTCAATGTAAGAGGTAACAGTCGAATATACATGGGTAATACGAACAGCAAACTTGCTAGAGTGCCTCTGTTAATACTAGAGCCAGTGCTCTACCTGGTAATGTGATGTCACTAAATGCACCCTAGATGACTGGCAACATGTGGTGTGGGCCTATGAGTCTAAAGGGTGTTTCGGTAAAGTAGTAGAGTTTAAGTATGGGCTAGACCTCAGAAAGCAGAGTAATATAGTCTACCAATGTAAGGTAAGGCTAGTGAGGGTTTCATTAGTGTTTCTATACTGCTCTTCATAAACACCTTTTTTGCCTATAAATAAAACTTTACCCTGCTTGGTGAAGAATTTGCATTTATTCATCGAGATCAACTACCCTAGCAAGGAGGGAATATTCCTTTAGGAAAATGCAACCTGCCATCTAATAGAAGTTGCCCAGAAATTGTTTAAAGCTAGAAGGTTAATGCGAATTTAAATCAATTCAGAAATCTTGAGACGTGGTCGGCAGGTCTATTCGCACTAAAGGTTCTGCACCTAAAAATATCAGGAAAATGTGGACTAGATGTCGACATAGCATGGGTCAACATGTGTCCAAAGGTTTTGCTTGGAATCAATGCCATGGTGATTTGTAGCATTTCGTCGGACTAGAGGGATCCTTCAAATTAATAGGTACATATGCCATAACACATCAGTCTTCAGAATCCCAGCCCTGTACGGAATTTTTCTAATTGGGAAATAACTTTTTCTGTTTCTTGCTAAATGCTGGATTCACTTCATCATGCTTTCGCGCTCAGGAAAGAAGCCTTTTGTATAAGCTAGTGCTAAACTTCAAAAGAAAACGGAGAAAATGTGAAATCAAACTGTGGAACTTAGCCTTCTCTAAAAGTTTTGATAAATAAACAATAGCATTCTAATCAAGGTGGTTAGGTAAGGGTAATGATAAGAATTCCTTAATCCGCTAGAGAAGACTGCTGGAGTTACTCAACACTCTTCAGGAGCGTTACATGTACGACAAGGCAACCATTCATTTCTCTAAAAAGAGAAATTACAATAAGCTTTTTGTATAAGCTAACGTTAAACTTAAAAAAAGGGGAGAAAATATAAAATTTTTCCCTTGGATTTACAATTTCTCCGTCCTCAGTTGAAGTCAAACGTTAGCTTATAGAAGGAGTATAAGGAATTCTTATTTTACTCTTACCTAACCGCATTGTCTTTAACCTTATTGTTTATTTTTCATATATATATATATATATATATATATATATATATATATATATATATATATATATATATATATATATATATATATTCCAGGCAATGGCTTCGCCACTCCTAAGGGAGCTTGCGCTGCGCTACTAATATTAAAGTTTAAAATCTTAAAAAATGCAGCCATGGTTAAACTTTTATAAATTTTCTGAACTTCGCCAATTATAATAATTTTAAAAAGGAACTCTAAACTAAATTTCCCCCCTTTCAAAAAATCACGTTGCTAAAATATAGTTATAGATAAAATTAAAAATCAGCCTTACTTAAATTTTAATAAATTTTCTGAACTTCACCAATTGTAATTCATTTTCTTTTAAAACAGTTTAAAGCATTGGATAATCATATTTCTTTTTTCTGAACTAAAATATTTTGTTTTTTTAAACTCTAAAAAAAAAATTCTTCGAAACTACCTTGAAAAAAATTAAAAATATACTTAAGTCATAACCAAACTAAGATGAAATTATTATTCAAATACTCCTAAAAATCCTGTTTTTTAAATTATAGAGTTAGTGATGATGATGATGATATATAAATATACATATATATATATATATATATATATATATATATAAATATCCAAAGAATTATAGTAACGTATAAGTAAATGCAGGAAAGAAACCACAATGATAGGAACCAATTTATTTGCGAAACTAGGTTCTCGACAGAGACCTCTGTTATCTTCACCCGTGGAAACTACTGAATAGAGAAAGATGCTTAACTTAAGGGCGAACAAATTTACAGGTGAGAATATAATTATGGAGGCAGCATGGGGGAGCAGCGAAATTTTTGAGTAGAGGAAGAACAAATCTGCTTATCAACGGATTAGTGTTGAATTGCCCATCGGAAATAATGAAGTTTGGAATTTCTTTATAAGAGCTGATTCTATTAGAAGCCTATATATATATATATATATATATATATATATATATATATATATAATTGTGAGAATTATGCATTATATTTCCATTATCAATGTCAATTGAATGCTTTTTTTTGACGTGTGGTGAAACAAACTAGAAGAAAGTCTTCCACGGCGTATGTCGTAATTCAGTTACCTTATTCTCTTGGAGAATCTGCTGATTTCAGCAATGTATACTTGATTGCAAATTTTGCATCGAATATAATTAATCCCTTGTTCTTTATCGCTGAATCGATTTTAAGCTAGTTTATTTCGAATCGTTTTTTCGTAATGAAAGGCAACATTAATTTTATTGGACCGTGCCAACTTTTTAAAATGAATTAATCGGGGCGAGTATGGGAATGTAATATAATTATTATTACAGACTTTTTCCTTAGGATTAGCTGGTGAGTAAAAGATAGCTCTAGCTTTATAATGACATTTTCCTATAAACCAAAGAGGATACTGCAGCTCAATGGATGTTTTGGATGTTCATGTGAACTTCATTCTGCAGGAAACAAGGTTTACATATGCGATATGCTCTCAAGAACATGAAAGAAACTACGAACCTTTTAATTGATTCGTCGTGGCACAAGAAATAGTGAATGTAGGCATAGAGTTTGTTGGTTTCCGGGAAACAAAATAATATGCTTTGCTGTTTACTGTAGATATTTTGACATCCATTGTTCCATTGTTCAAAGAAAGAATCAAATGCGTTATCATTAATAAAATTAAACTATCATTAAAACTAAATCGTTCAATAGTTCTCTCAAAAATATTCTCAAAAAACACTCTGATCTAATTAAACAATTAAAAGTGGATAATCCCCCTTTAACGTACATGTATGGTTCACCGAAAACACATAAAAACGATTATCCACTTAGAACGATTATTTCCAGTGTAGGATCCCACGTGTACAAACTTTCTCAGTGGTTAGCGAAAATCCTATCTAAATTAGTCCGTAGTATCTCTGAAGATCGCATTATCTATTCTGACTACTTTGGTTATAAAATTAAAGAGGTCGTTCTATCCAATAAGCAGTTGCTAAGTTTTGATGTTAATAGCGTTTTCACTAAAGTTCCCGTTGATAAAGCCCTTGATATTATTATTAAAAAGTTGCCTTTGTCAAACCTAACCGTACCCTTACCGTGTAATAAAATTTTAAATTCTGTTCATTTGTGTGTTTATAGACGAAAATTGTTTTTACAGGGAGAAATATGGCCTGAGTATGGGTAATCCTCTTTTTTGGTCCTATGTAATCAGTTCTTGGTAAACTTTGACAACCAGCTCATCGCCACTATTTTACCTAAGCCCATAACTTCCTTACGCTATGTGTATGATGTATGTGCCACAAGGTATATTAATGATAATATATTTGATTCTTTGTTTTACAAATTAAACAACATCCACCCAACCAATACATTTAATGTAGAATGGGAACAAAAGAACTCATTGCCATTTTCGGATGTCAAAATATCGAGAGTAAGGAACAAAGCATTTTAAGTCTGTTTACAGAAATCCAACAAACTCTATGCCTACATTCACTATTTCTGTTGCCACGACGAGTCAGTTAAAAGTCTGTAGTTAAATCCCTGTTCCTGAGAACATATTGCATATGTGATCTTTGTTTTTTCTGGATGAAATTAACACGATCATCTAAACATTCATTGATTTGCAGTATCCTTTTTGGTTCATAGAAAAAGGTCATTATAAAGCCAGAACCAACCTTTACTCACCAGCTAATCCAAAGGAAAAATATGTAATAATTATATTACATTACCATTTTCGCCCAAATTAGTTAATTTTAAAAGTTAGGACGGGCCAACAATATAAATATTGCATTTCAATACGAAAAAACGATCAGAAATCGTCTGTCTAAAAATGGAACTACCGATAAAAACAGAGGTTTATTATACCCCATACAAATCTTGCTATCAAGTTTACAATAGCGAAAGCAGCAGATTTTTACAGGGAATAAAAAAACATAAATGCAACATGCGCCGTGGAAGTCTTTCTTCTAGTTTGTTTTTCTACATGTTAAATGAAAAATATTCAATTGACATTGAGAATGCAAAAATAATTTATAATTCTCACACTTATATACATACAGTAGGCGTCTAATAGAATTAGCTCTAAAAACGAAATTCCAAACTTTAATACTTCCGATGGACAATTCAACACGAATCCATTGATAAGCAGGAGATTTTTACTTCCTCTATTCAAAAATGAAGGTGGTGCCCCATACGATCCCCACCAATTACATTCCACTTGTAAATTTGTGCGCCCCTAAGTTAATCGTCTTTCTATATTCATTAATTTACCAGAGATTGAAGATGACGGAGGTCTCCTTCTAAATCTCGTTTCCCAAATGAATGGATCATAACACTGTGGTTTCTTTACTGCATATATATATATATATATATATATATATATATATATATATATATATATATATATATATATATATATATATATATTTATATATATATATATATATATATATATATATATATATATATATATATATATATATATATATATAAGGCTAAAGTAAATTTTCCATTCTCTTTGAAAGCAGGGATCACAACTAAAATTAATGGGCAAATATTTGGTTTGATTTTGAAAGGCATGCTTGTGCGTTATCTTCTCGTGACTGTCAGAAGAGCTCGATGGAGAACTTAGTTAACTACAACGTTGCCTTTTTAAGCGCATAATTATGACTTCCCAACAGCAAATAATTTAAGATATATATATATATATATATATATATATATATATATATGTAAATATACGAATTGTAAGGATCAATAATAAGGCTGCTTAATTGATTTCCATCACGTTTGTTTATTTCTTAGGTACCGATATTTTGGTTTCGAACCCTTTTTCAACGACCTAATATTAAATACAAACGTTCATAAGATTTTGGCTTTGATATTACGATGGTAATTATTTTTGATACGAAATTGAAATTATGGGACGTTAAAAGAAATACATTTAAAGGAATGAAGTTAACCTAGATTTTTATCTGTTTATCTTTAAAATTCTATAGATTATTTGGGGAAATAAGTAACGTGAAGCAGATCAACTGTAAAAAAATGCGAAGGTTCTGATAATCCTTCTTAACAGTCAGGAGACTAACCTGTTTCTTTTTTTCCTGTTGTATAGAAAGGCAGGAAATTAATACTTGTGTGCTTTATTACTTGTTTGGGAGGAAGAAGTTCGGAAGATAGGAACTTAAGTGGTATCTGAGTTTAGAGTCGAGTTTAAAAATTTAATGTGTAAGGACTCAAGTGTTCTTAATTGACTTTCTGTGTTGGCTGTGTCTTTAATATAAAATTGATCGAATGAGGGTGTATGGCCTGGGTGTTTCGTTTCGCAATTTAACCTGACGAGAAATTTCCTGGGTTGTTAATGGTGGCTTCAGTTCTATGACTTATCTCGAGATGTACGCTAATACGAGCATGTAAAGTGTGCTGCAGCAAAACTAAATAAGCCACGAATTTACCTATAACTGGTTACGATGAAATCAGGTAGAGAGATTGGCCTGTAGTTCTCCACTTGTGTTGGTTGCTTTCTTCTCTTGGAAATAAAGGGCAGTTTAGAGACCTTTAGCTCATTTTAAAAACAGCCTGTATTTAAGCCCGAATTTCAGATGGTTGTAGGGTGCTTCCTCAAAATTCCTTTTGGTTAGTTCGGATCTTCAAGGTGTTTAGTACATACAAAACGATATTCTTGTCTTTACTTCTATTTTCCTGACATTTGCCCCCCTAACGGCGTAGGTATCTCTCATTGCATCGAAGAAGTGGTGTAGGTAGGTTCTATCAATTTCCTCACTCTGCTACTCAATGATCTGTTGTTTTAAATCGATGACAAACATTAGCTTTCTCTGCGCTAATGTCGAAAATCAAATTTCAAGGTTCTCTGAGTATCCATTCAATCCATTTCTCATTCTCTATATTGTTGTATTGTGGGTCTCATATTTTGATTTTTCTAGTTCCTGATTTTTCATTTATTTGGTGTAATTTTCTGTATAGTATCACCCATAAATATGACCGGATTTCTGTTATTTAATCAAAGGTGCGTCAAATCTTTTACCGGTAAATGATTTCTTCTTGTTGGATCATATGGAGTAGAGTTTGTTTGGCTTGATATTTCCATTTCTATTCCCACGGTGATAATGATAATAATAATGATAAGAAGGAATTATAATGCGCCCTTCAGGGCTGTTATTCATTACAGAGCGCAGGTTATGTAGCGAGTGTAAAGAATGTTTACAAAGAAGAGAAAGCAATTTTTGAGAGATGAGCCTTCAGGAGACGTTTAAAAGTAGCAAGGGAGAGAGAGGATCGGACTTCGGCAGGAAGGGCATTCCAGAGTCTAGGAGCACAAACTAAGAAGGAAATATTACCCATCGAGCAGAGGACAGAACGAGGAGTGTTCAGGATGGAAGCGAGGTTAGAACGGAGTGCCAAGGAGTTTGACGACGGGAGAGAAAAGACGAGAGATAAGGTGGAACTTCGAGGTTTAAGGCCTTGTAGGTGATGAGAAGAAATTTATAGTGGGTACGGAAGTAAATAGGTAATCAGTGTAGCTCCTGTAACAGAGGCATCGAAGGAGAAAACCTGGGGCTGCGAAAGAGGATCCGGGCAGCATAGTTTTAAATTAGTTGTAGGGGGCGAAGTGTCGAAGAAGGAAAATTCAGTAGAAGAGAATCGCAGTAGTCTAAGCGTTAGGTAACGAAGGCATGAATATCAGTCTTAAGGCTTCGTCGATCAAAATGGGATCGAACACTTGAAAAGTAGCGGAGGAAACTGAGGGAAGACTTAGAGATACGATGGATGTGCGGTTTAGACGAGAGTTTTTTGTCGAAAATAACACCAAGATTACTGACTGTAACAGAGAAGGCGACATTGGTTTTCCCAAGGTTAAGGGAGGGGCAGAGAGCTTTAGATTTATCCACCATCGAAGTGGTACCAACAAGGAGAACTTCAGTTTTATCTTGGTAAAGTTTGAGAAAGTTGGCAGGCAGAAAGGAGCTTAGTAATTGATTAAGCGAAGGACACAAGGGATGATGAAAGGTATACCTGAGTGTCCTCAGCATAGAGGAGGAAAAACAGGCTCAAATCGCTAAGAAGGGAGCCAAGAGGAAGTAAGTAGATACGAAAGATACAAGATTGAGCCCTGAGGCACCCCTTAATGAATGGGCGCGAGCTCGAAGGAGAGGTTATCGAGCGCGACCGACTGAGTGAGGGGGGAGAGGTATGAGCGGAACCAAGCAAGTGCAGTGCCCGAGAAACCAAGGAAAGTTTGAAGACGATCAAGGAAGACAGTGTGGTCGATGGTGTCGAAAGCATAGGAGAGATCTAGGAGGACTAGAATTGAACTACAGCCCTTATCGGCAGCTTTCCCCAAGCCGTCTGAAACATTAAGAAGAGCAGTTTCAGCAGAGTGCTTCGCTTTGAACCCCAATTGGTACGTTTCATCGATATTGCAGTTAAAAATATGGTCATTAAGGGAAGAAAAAAACACTCTTTCGAGGATCCTAGAGAGAAATGGAAGCTGTGAGATAGGGCGATAGCTAGATGGTTTAGAGGGGTTAGGATGTGTTTTTTTAAGGATAGGATGCATTGAGGCATATTTTAAGGAATAGGGAACCACCCCTGTGGCAAGATAAGTGTTAACGAGATGAAGGATCTGTGGGACGACCGCAGAGAGAATTTGGTGCGGGAGTTTTGGCGGAAAGACATGCTTAGGGGATCCAGATTTGTTAGAGAGTGAGATCAGGGTAGTTACTTCCTCAGAGGACGCCCGAGTGAGGACATTAAGCGGCAATGGATTATGGTCAGGGAGAACAGCATGGGCTTGTTCAGACGAGCGAGATAGTTTGGCGCGAGGTTAATAATTCTATCCGAAAAAAAATTAGAAAGAGTAGAGGGGTTGATGGAAGGAGAGGTAGGAGGAATAGGGTTAGGCGAGGAAAGACGAGAAAGGAGAGGAAAGATAGTCCGAGGGTCATTCTTGCTCTCATACAAATGTTTGCGTGAATGAGCCTCACGCGCTGATTTTAATTTGGAAGAATACGTCGAAGTAGCAAGAGGATAGGCAAGTCAGAGGAAGGTTGTGTCCTGCCCACAGGAGCGTGCTTTACGCAGGGCACGTTCCTGGGCACGTAAGGACTTCCTTGAACGAAGAAGTTCCATGGTGAACCAAGGTTTGAAGAAGGAGTGATAAGTGGGGCGTGCACGTTAAGGTAGGAAAGTAATGATTGGTGCAATGAGTTTGAGGTTTGGTCAGGTGAAGCTGTGGTATCAATATGAGGTAGGGCAAAAACAACATCGTTAATGAGAGAAGTAGTTCCAATTGACGATAGTCACTAGAAAGGAGTATGATCTCGGGACGAGCGAGTAGGGAGGTGGAAGGGAATATAGAATTGAAAATTTACCAAGAAGTGGTCGGAAATCGTATTAGAAAGGTCACTTACTGTTAGATTAGATATATGGCGGTTCGAGATCAAGGATATTACCATGTATATGTGTTGGAGATGACACATGTTGTATAAGAGAGAAGAAGTTGATGATGTCAATTAATGCACAAATAGTCTCATTGTGGCTAGAAAGATTCAAGTCACCAAGAATAAGAAAAGAACCAGTAAAGGATAGGTTGGAGTGTAGGTTACTGAACTCTTCGAGAAATAAGGTGGGGAGACGAGCTGGTAGTGCGATAAATGACCACAATAGTCAGAGCGAACACAGTACGTGAGACTGCAATGAGAGCCTCAAATGAGGAAGAGTGGGGGAGGGGAGAAGATTGAGGGAGGAGAATGATTTGGAGGAACATGCAGGAAAGAATGACCTGGAGGGGTTGCAAGGGCAATGCATGAACCACGATCAGATTCGAGCCAGGTTTCTGTAAGGCCAAGAAAGGAAACTTTAGTGCAAACAACGAGGTCATGGACATACTCCGACCTATTCGTCAGGCTCCTAATGTTCAGAAGAGACGCCGACAGCGCCTGCTGGTGAGGACGGGAGGAAAGGGGAGATTTGGAGGGGTTGGGTGAAGAAAGAATGGTGGGGCGGAAGAGGTTCCTAAGGGATGCCGAAAGTCTCACCCCCCTCCTAGTTGGGCTGAAGAAAGACGATAATTTAAAGAGTTGAATGAGAGGATTGAGTCCCTATCATACATAGTGGAGCAGAGAGGATGGAGCAAAGGCGGTAATTATGAAAGCGGAGAGGACAGGAAAACTTAACCTTAACATGACTCGTAGAAAGTGGATGTGGGCTCGCCCAGGCGAGGCGTGGGAATGGTTGAGGGTTATGCTTTACCTAATTCGTCACGAGTTATATATTCGTTGACCTTCCTAATCGCGAAAGCGACTGAGTCATGGTGTTCCACTGTTACTCTTACGGGTATGACGTGGTAATTCCATATCTTTACTTTAATTTTTTGGGGTCAATTCTTCGAAAATTGTCTCAATAGATTTGATTCTTCTCTCTCCCTTCATCGTATATACTCGTATGCAGTAGTAAGGTTTTATGTTTCCTCTTAACCATAGCGTTTGGAGTAATCTTTCATTCGTTGTCTATCCTTTTACTCATTCCCATGCCCTTAGCGGTGTTCTATTAGTGTTTTCGTTTTTGGACGGCTTCTTTTTTTCGTGTGTCTTAGCTCTTTGACCACTTCTGGTTGTGGATGGGGGAAAAAGTGCTAGGGGATTTCATACTCGGGGTTATGGCTCCTTCCGGACTTCGATATTTTTCTTATTTGTGTTTTGTCATGTTAATCTTTTCATGTTCATTTTTCATCCTTAGTTCATTTTCAGAGAAATGCAAGCATTTTCGTTATAACTTTTGACTGATTTTTTTGGTTCTTCCTCTTTGTCGTTTTTTGTGTTGGTTTCCTTCATTTAAGCAATTAGTTTAGTGTGTTTGCGTATATTCCTGGTTGATGCCAGTTTGGTACTTGTGTATGTATTAGACATGTGTATATTTTGGCATACATGACTAATGTCATGTTCGGCAGCTTTATGTGTTTGGCATTTATTTTATTGTTGTTGCTTTTCCTGTTCCTTCCTTTTGAAGACTTTTATTTCTTTTTGGTCAGAGCATAGCCTCTTTGCGGTGGGTCTCCTGCAATTAATGCATTTCTTGGTTGTGTTTGTTCAATTGCAGAATGTGTGCCCTTTGGTGGCATATTCAGAACATATAATAAATATTTCCTTTAGGAGGCAACTTACTAACATCTGGTCTTCAATTGTATAGCAAATGAATCACATCTGAATGTTGGCGATGACGTCTATCTATTTTTCGTGGAGAGAATCAACAAGCTGAATGCCATCAATCCTTTTTTTTAATGCTTTCGATGCCATTTTGTTTTTTCCACACACTACTTCAAACATATTAGTGTGATCTCTAAACTTAATCCCCTCTTGTAATTTGATCCCTTTTTTGCGCTCTATCAATATTAAGGCCAATACGTTTTTGCACACAAGCACCTGGTCGAAGTAATATGGGGTGTTGTTTCACCTACAGGTATAATTTTAAAACCAGTGACCTTTCAATGTACTCGATCAAAGAAATCTGTTCGTCGACTTCTTGTGGGTTCCGTTTAATTTTATTATTTTCTAGTCATAGGGGCAATCCTTTTAATACACCTGGTGGCCATGTTGTCTTTTTTAGTGTTCTAGTGTGCCTAAATTCGTGTGGGCTTCTACTCGTAGTTGGTGACTTGTGTAAGGCAAAAGAGTACCGCTTCTTATAAATTCTAATTCTAAGTAGCCTACCTCCTCATGTTCAAAGTGTCGTTTTTCACTCTACCTAAATAGTCCTAGACTAATTACACTGTGCAGAAAACTTCTGTGTCAAGAAAAAGACATAAATCTCGTGAGCATTTTATTATGAAGTCGAGTGTGCTGAATTTGAATTTGATAACAAAATTTCTCATCATGTATCATTTTCGTGTAAATTGCCGATTTAATAATTATGCAAGTAACACTGATTTCCACGATACAACTGTATTTCGCTCCCAAATTAAATGTGTCCATTATAATAAATACATGAGTATCTAATAAATCAGCATGTTTGTTACTATTATATAATGTATTAACCTACATTTTACTATTTACCTATTCGTTTGTAAGACATATCGAATGTGTCACGCTTCAGGTTCTAACAGAATTCAGAATTCAGCCAGCATAGCAGGGCTTCATTTTCCCTTATACCCGTTTTCCATTGAAGCTATATTACGATGAAATCTCTCTCCATGAGCATCACTCACATTTCCTGCATTCTCTGGGAAAAAGGACAGATGAGAATGAATAAAGTGTATCCTCAGTGACATATTGCATCCGAGATCTTGGCGCCACTTGATCAGGCTCTCCACTATACGCTCTCGCTGGGTCCCTTAGCGCTTTTCCAGAAGTCCTTTGCATACATATTTGAATGCATGCCAGGCTACGAGCTCAGTTTCATCCTTCGTTGCCTCGAAATCCTCATCAGCTATAAGTTGACGAATCTGAGAGCGTACGAATATGCCTTCTTTAATCTTGGCATCACCTTTTTTAGGGAAGATGTATTTGTGGTACTGGAAACATGACTAGTTATGTTGAAGTGCTCTACTAAATTGCTACATTAGGCCTAGTTTTATATGCAGTAGTGACAAAATAGTTTTCTTCCTTATAACTAGTGGTTCATGAATTAAATTATGGCATACTAGTATCATAGTTTCCCAAGGTGACCATTCTGAGCGTACATAATGTTCTGATATGTCCCTACTGTCCCAATTGCAAAGGAAGCAAATAAACTTGGTGTATCCAGTTTGTAGCCAATTAAGTAGGGTACTACTTTCATGTCCGCCAAATTAGCTACTCATGCTCCTTGTAACTTATGCGGTCTAGATTAAAAGCATGGTTCCCATATGTCTCTGTTAAAATGAGTGAGTGAGCAACTGGAACTGAAGTCATAGTGTTCCCAATGTACAACAGAACAGTTTTTATGCTCTAAAGGGGAACATCTATAAGTAACACCACTTATTTGTTCATAAGTCAGCTAAAGGGCATTGGATAGGCCTCTGATATCAGTAAAATAATTACTGTTGTTTTCAAAAGTAAAGGATTGCTGTAGATCGGCAGAATGCTCCCTAAAATACTGTAATTCAAGCATGTTCATACAACAGGTTTCATTGTTACAGAGGTGAGACAAGGAGTTCACTCTATTGTTTAGTAAGTTTTAGATCACGAACTAGATCACTGAGTTCTGGTTGGGTGATGAGGTGTGGTTTCTTTTCAGATTCAAGCTATGCCACATATGATGTATCTTAAGAATCTGAATCGTCTTAGTTGCTCGTATCATCGCTTGGTAGTTCAGGCGGCGGCTGTTATACAGGACTAGCACTTGAATGTCGAACTGGGAAAATAGCAGACTGAAGATCTCGATACATATGTAGATTTCTTGCCTTTTCTGTTGCGACCTGCAGTTAATTAAAATAAAATCAGACCGAAAAAGGATAGTCATGGATATAATAACTTTCAGAAATAGTGAAAGTACAACATAGTATGTATTTTTAGCTTTTTAATTGAAACATATCTTTAAAGTATATTAAAGATTAGTAAAGAAATTACATTGAATACCCACCGTTAATCTCTGTTAAGCAGAAGTAGCAATCCGTTGAATGGTCATTTGGCTACCTCCAGACAATTGATACGCCAAACATGAGGCCAGGCCCTTTGCTGCCTTTCACGCAGACAGAAAGGGAGCTTGTAAATCTCACACAACATATGTGAGGTGCCCAGCGTTTGTCCTGGTCAACCA
Organism: Ceratothoa steindachneri; assembly: GCA_963969495.1. Classification (NCBI taxonomy): domain Eukaryota; kingdom Metazoa; phylum Arthropoda; class Malacostraca; order Isopoda; family Cymothoidae; genus Ceratothoa; species Ceratothoa steindachneri. Next base: position 73,812,943 of record OZ018321.1, read on the forward strand.
CATTACATCCAAAATACAGCTCATAAAGTTTCTTCACATGTTTACTCAACTGCCTCTTGTAGTCTTAATGTAACTAATCCACCTACATATATAACAGAAACTGTCTGGGGAATTTTTGCATTCTCTAGGCATTTTAGCTGTCTGCTGTTAAGAAAAAAACTGTAGTATGTGAAAAATAATATAAATAGTAACAGCAACAAATATAAAATAAAAAAGTAAAATTAGGAAGCATTTATAGTTAGTTACAAAACTATTAAAATTACGTAAGAGTTACTGCGAATTTGGACCAAAATAACTAAAAGAATAATGAGTATACTTTCATAAATTTCATAAATTATGTTGATAAATATCTTAGAAACACCCCATCAAAATTATATCAAAATCTGTTTAGAAGTTTTAGAGTTGCAAGTTTCAGCCCAATCCTGTTAGCATTCAATCCCTATGAAACCATCAGTGTATTTAACGTAAGTAAGATGGTAATTTACGAGAAATTGGAGGGTCACAGAAAGAGATGGATGTTATATCCGTGATTTACATAAAAGATAAACCTAGAAAAGGTTATTTTTATTTCCGTTTTTTTTATTGTTGTACAGATCTGGCTTTGGGCTCTTGCCTACTAAACAGTCCTCTTTTTATACCCCTAACTGGGTTTTGAACAGTGGTACAGAATACCCTAATACAAACTGCAACTCAGACTTTTCCAGTGGGTAAGTTATGTATCGCAAGTATAAAAGAACTTAGTGTTTGTCAGTCAATAATAACCAGAAGCGATAGTTTCAAGATTAGAAGCCCGTCTTGGGAGAGCTACCTTACTCAAATGGAAAGAGCGGAACCTCCGATCAGCCCAATGAGTGCATACATTTCTTTTTATTCCTCCTCTTTATTTTCCAAAATTTCAGCCTTTAAGATCAATGATCAACGATGTCTGAAGATATAAAATAGTGTAGAGATAGTAGGAGACGGTATAGATAAAAAAAGTCTTATTTTACCATGTGAGTTGATGTCCCAGTACGTTTGTTGGCAATTAGTGTTTTGTTTTTAGTTTGTTTTTTTTGCAAAGGGTCACAGAACAATAACCATTTCGTATATTAACGGACGGATATAATCGAAAGGAAAAAAAAAGAAACAAAGACGTAGATTAAAGAAAAGAGAATCGCAACTTATGTTGGGGTGGTAAAAGTCACTGTTAGACAAATAAGCGTGATCAAACTCATCTGACTGTCCCCCCAAAAAATCTATTGAACTATAATCTGAATTACTAACGAGTTTAGAGAAAGAAGAACCAATGACGAAACCCCGGAAGAAACAACAGGAGATGGAAAGAAAAGCAACAAAATCATAGCGGTAACTGACATTAACCTTAACACATTCAGGGCTATGTCACTAGATTTTCTTGACAGATCTTGTCACTCACCTGTGAATGAGTAGTAGTATTAAAGGTTAACGTCCGAGTCTAAACACATGCACACACTCACACGCACATGCAAACACACACCTACACGAACATAAAAACACATGACTTTTTCTAATAGACCCGAGCCCTTTCCCCTCCTCCTCACCCCCTCCCCCATCTCAAATTTTTTTTTCAAATGAAAATAGTTTAAAATAATGCTTAATGAGACATGGAGATAGACATCGCTGTTCTACTATTTTAGTGACCATATTGATTTTCGGCAAACACATACGCACACAAATACACGAGCAGAGGCACATGACCGTTTCTCAGTTTATAGCTTCGATTACAGGGTAAGTAATTTCTTATTTTATTTAATTGATACTAACCAGATAACCTAGTGGCAAATAATGTATATAATTAATCTAATCAGAGGTGTGCACGTAATTCTGATGGATTACTCTATTACAAAGTGAAAGTCTGAGTGAAAGATCAATGAGAGACTGTTTATTTATTTGAAAACAGTATCAACTATGTAATAGGAATAATATTTGAGATTTAATGTTGATTAGTGTAAATTTATTATGCGATAATATAGTTAACTATACTGTGTTTAATCACGACGATCCTCCCGTCACGTTTCCTTCTTTCGAATGGACGAAAATGGAAGAATTAGAAAGGACGTCCATTCTATATTGTTCTTTGGTTCCCCTATGTTGTTTATGCGTAAGCAATTAAATGATTAATTCTAATTATAACGTTTTGTGAATCTTTACATAGCTAATCTATCCCAATTTAATCACTTTTAAATTCAGAGTTGTTTTGTATGGGAAATATGAATATATAGGTAGAGTTTAAAATTAAGAAACGCCATAAAATATTTTTGCCGCAAACTTTAAATCCTGGTAAAGTTTGGAATTTAATTTCAAACTACATGTCGTAGAATGGACTCTCAACGATATACCATATATAACTATTCGTTAAGGGAACTTATTTAATTATCTTTAGAGTGCGTGGATGTCTGGGTTGACTGATATTATGTATCTTCGATATGCTTAAGAAGTGGAACTGAGCTCAAGGATAATAATATTTCTATCATTAATAAAATAGAGTTTTATTAATAAAAACTATCAACAACACCCCCAACGGAAAATATTGACATAAACAGAGAATGGAAGGGTCTTTGGGAATCTAGCTAATCCGAGGATTAAGAGCGATTTAAAAAGGTTAAACAAATATAAAGTTAAAGGGATGGGATGGTTCGCTGAACTATTTAAAGCACAGGATAGGGTTGACAAAAGGGTTAAATACTCAAAGGTAACGTTCAGCTTACGTAAATACACTTGTTGTGCAGAGGAAGGCAAAGTGAAGGAATTTTCGGTCCGCTGGCGAGTTCCAGCCGAAGGGGGGGAAATTAAATGATCCTGTCGTGGCATCTTGGAAATACGAACCGTTTCTTGACGAACTGGCTTGAAGAACAATGGTTGTTATACGTTGTTCTCTTCTAAACAACAGGAGATGTGAGAACCGTCTCTTGTCTACGGGCTCGAGAACAATCGCTGTTCTAATGTTGTTCTCTTCTGAAAAACAAGTCGAAGGATTAGAACCGTTTCTTGGTGAACGGGCTGGAAGAACAATGGTTGTTCTACGTTGGTCTCTTCTGAACAACAGGGGGGAGTGAGAACGGTTTCTTGTCAACGGGCTCGAAAGAACAATGGCTGTTCTAACGTGTTCTCTTTCTGAACAACAGGGGAAGCCTAGTGGACTTGGCGTCACGAAGGCTCGTACCTTGGCACTCAAAGGATATTGTCCTTCTTCTGGACATTGATGGTGGATCTCGAGGTCGAGGGCCCTTTGGTGCACAAGGTGAGACTGGACCGTAGTGATGTTCCGCGAAGAAAATCTGGATCTCTAATCTGCTCTTAGTGGTGAAGTTTCCGAATAAATAGTCGGGACATCCCCTTGGCGTGGGGGAAAATGGAGTGGGGGCTTCGAGGAAATGCACAGCCGAGCCTGAGAACAATACCTTATCTGCCCATAAGCCTAACTCAATCGGGCGAGGTCGGCACATGGGGAGAACGGGGGAAGATAAACCTCCTTGTTTAAACCTTGACTCAGGTGGCTGCGATAAGGCGCCCGACTTCAAAGCGAAGATGCACGTGGGTAGCATCGTGTTTTTAAATAACATGTGATAGTGGTTGAAATTTGGCGGCCTCAACCCGTTCTATTACACTACAATCAAATGAGTTGGAGGAAAGAATGTGTTTAACTTCATGATATATTTGAGCAATTTCCGCAGCAACTATAATATCTTCTTTATAATTTGCTTTTACACTAACTTTATTATTTAAAGAATGGAAAAATGAAACTTTGATTTTATTTTATGATCATCTGAGTTTATATGTTGCCTCATTCCTTAAACACCCATGTATCTAATTCTAAAAACAGTTTGGCAAAAAATACACTTTGATTGTTGTAGATTATCAGCTGCCACCAACCATTCATAATCATTTTCTGAATTATGGTTTTATGAGTATATTCGTTTCCTTTTTTCATTGAAGGTTCCATCATTAAAAGAAAATATCCTTATTAATAGTTTTAAGATTAGATATTAACATTTAACGAACTGAGATAGGAGTTTCAGTAATGTATTTACTCATGTAATTACTTGCCTTCAAAAAAAATAATTAAAAGAATTTGCGCAAAGATATTAAAACTAAACACCGAGCCTAGGTAGGGCCTACCTAAGAGTACATAAGAACATAATAAATTGATGAGGCAAGAAAAACCGCAAGGTACCAATCACCAACAAGCCACAATATAACCATCTCAAACAAATTAACACATATATACAGTGAATTAGTTAAATCAACCCCAATGACCCCTAAAAAAACTTCTTTAATCACATATTTTACACATACATATATACTCTAGATACAAAAGGGATTTGTTATGCAACCTACTCCTACTATTTTTAAATTAAATTTAAAAATTACCGGACGATGGAATGGGGACGAGAAGGAAGGAGATAAGGGCTCGATAGAGGGGGGGGGCGAGGGAGAGGGAGAAAGGGGTCGATAGGTGGGAGGACGAGGAGGAGGGAGAAAGGGGTCGATAGGTGGAAGGGCGAGGAGGAGGGAGAAAGGGGTCGATAGGTGGGGAGGGAGGCGAGGAGGAGCGAGAGAAGGAGCCGATGGGGGTGCGATAGGGCGGAGGGGATGGGGGTGAATTTAGGTCCATTAGAAAAGCTCATTTGTGTGTATGCTCGTATATATGTGTGTTTATATTCGCGTGTATGTAGACTCGGAATTCAACCTTCAATACTACTTGAATAACACATACTATATGTAAAGTATGAACCCTGAGAAACTTTTCGCTTTACAACTTGTAGGCCTTGCAAGTAATTTTGTAAGGTTTTCAACTGCATGAAAACAGAAGCATAAAAAATAAGATGTACGTTATATTCGGCTGCATAAACATTGTGATAATATACAGTATATCTTTAATGAATTAAGTTATGAATCCAGGTTACGGCACGAGGACCTAAATGAGAGTTTTAAACTTTAATTTTTAAGAAAACACAAATTAAAGTTGAAATTATTTATAAGATTAAAGTTTGTTACATGGATATAAAATAACACCCCCCAAAATTATTTGTTATATTTTCTTTTAGAACTAGAACCTAACCTATTAACCTAAACTAGGACAGGATCTTAACCATGAAGTTACCTCAAACCTTCAATGCCAAAGAACGTTTCATCTGGGAATCCACTGCAATATAAAAGAGTATTTTTAGCTTGTGATCTGGCTTAATTTCAGTATTTTACTTCTTTTTTTTTCGTAACATCATTTTTGTAAATAACCAATGGATTTATCACAGATACCGCTGACAATAATGCATTTGCCAATTTGGGGTACCACTTAATAGCATTTTTAAGTTGTGTTTTATAGGAGCCCATTTTATCAGGTACATCCATTCCAATATTTGGTGCTATGATATTTGTATTTTTAATGTGCATTTTTGCAAAATTCTATTATAGACCTTGATCTAATTAAGCCCATCCCCAATATAAGTCCAAACATTTTGTTTAATTTCTTCATTTGTAACAGGTGTCCCCGTTTGAAATCCTCCCCTTTGCGTTTAATTTCTTGTGTCAAATACTTGTTCTGCCTATAGATTAATTTGCTCTACTATATAAGTTGTGATCTCGTCATATTAAAAGGGAAGGTATGTTTCGAAGGGATAATGGTTCTTTTTAAAGTGAAAGATGAACACCTTAGTTCGTCTGGGAACTCTGACGAGGTAGGTTCTAAGTTACCAGAATCTGGAGCCTACTCAGAAGCTTCTTCTAATTCTCAATTTCCAAGTTCTTCAGGCATGTTAGCTGGCTCATGAAAGCCAACATATTCGTCATCAATCCTTACGTCTGGTTCAAATCGTAATCAGCATCATAATTTTCATATTCTTTAAGTAGTTCTAATTCTCTTTGAACTATTTCATCCGTACTAATGCGTTTTTTGACATTTTACTTTTAGAAAATTCATATATTTCAGTCATATACAAAATTAAATAATATATTAAAAATTGAGAGTGTAATCAAAAATTAAGGTTGGGTATCCAATTACCCATGACACTCTCATATGAGTGGCATAGCACCCATATGAGAGTGCCATGATCAACTCAGATAAAGAGCAAACGGCTACCATACAAGGGGCAAGAGAAGAGCTAATTTTAAATTATGCTAGTAAGGAATAAGTTCAAGAGGATAGAATCAGGCTTTACAACATAGCTTGATGTCATTTAAGAATCTACAACATGCCATTTAACATCCATATGCAGCCGATCACCATTGCATCCAGAAGCATGTAAGAACATTATTGTGCATGAATCAATATCAAATACGGTTACAGAGCCAGAGGGAAAAGCTACAGAAGAAATAACTGAGAAGGTTAAAAAGACGAACTTCACTAGCTTCATCCCAAGTGATTTCACAGACCCAAACGTAAGAGGAATCGATGAGGCACATTCACAAGTAACAAGAACGATCAATGTGGCCGACGAAGGAAACACCCGAGGACGAGATTCCATATTCTTCCCCACTCTGAGTGAGGCGAATAAATAAAGAGGAAAATTGACAACCAAGCAGAATATACGATGAATAGCAGTTCCTTGGACCAACAAGAGACAAATTTAATGCGTCCATAAGGCAGAAAGAAGAACTAATGACTCTCATTAAAAAACCTCCAGGTCATAAATGGGATATCCTAATAGAAATGATCGAAATAGAAAGAAGACCTAAAGAAATTTGGGGACTAATAAACAAACTCAAAGGCAGACCTCAGAACGAAAATAGTATTAAAGGAACGGGATAAATAAAATTAAGCAGACAGAACCACAGAAGAACTATTTCGCGTTAACTGGAAGTCTGAGTTGTCCAAAACAGCAGAACAGAATGAGAGACTTGAGAGATTACATCGATAAAATATCTGCAGTTCAAACAGTAGAGCAAGCAAAAGAAGAAATTCTGGGTTCAGGTGCCTCTATAAAAACAGATAAAATCAGAGGCATAATCAAATCATTGAAGCAAAAGATTGCGAGTCCCCACATAATTAACAAGAATATATCTTGCTAAAGCACTGAACAACATCATAAAAACTTCAAAAAACATTAATAACACCTGCTAAAAAACAGAATACTTCCAAGATGGCTAAAGAGTCGTTAAAATGACTTTCATTCCGAAACAAAGTAAACCACCTAATCACCTCAATCGTTACAGACTTATATTGCTACTCAATTCCAGGAGCAAACTTTTCTAAAAAATCATCAGTCGATGACTAAAGAATTTCTTGAAAAAATATCATTTATATTATCCCCATTTGGGATCCAGAAAAAGCAGAAAAATAGGTGGGGCAAAAGCATGGATCTGGTTCTGAAAGATGGAGAGAAAGCATTTGACTTTTTCTGAGTTAGAGGAATGAAATATAAGAGTTTAAATTTCCAATGATCAGTAATACGGAGAGAATTCTCCTTATTAAAATAAGGAGAGCTTGATGATTAATAATTATTCAAGACCAGAATTCAAGCTGAAAGACTGACTCCCACAGGTGGCCTGCTTAATCTTACGCTGTATTCATTATATACAGCGGACATACGACCACTATAAATATTTCATTGTTTAAAAATACTGTTCGCGAACAACATAAGCCAGTGAAAAAAAAGAAACATATATATAAAAAGGAAAGTACTGAAATGAAAAGTGAAAATTATACTAAAAAAAATAAAGGTATGCAACATATACAATATAAATAAAAGAAATCATATGCTGATTCATCTTTAAAAAAAATAATGGCATGAATGCCACAATAAACACATGAATTAAAGAGAAATTTGAAAAGTTTACAGAAATTAAGTGGTCCTCTCGTCATATATACAGGGTGACCGCACCATCGGGCCAAAACTTTCGATAGGCCTCATTTCTTAATATTATGCAATGATTGAATGAAACTTCGGTGATAACTAGTTTATTGTGTTTAAAAACATCATATCAAAACATGAGAGTCTTTGGACTTTCCTTCTTTATTCTAGAGCACGTTTTCGAGATGACCTGCATTTAACTCTGTGCATTTCTTGAGGCACAGCCAAAGTTGTCCATGACGTTCTTACAGACCGACCGACTAATGGCTCTGATCTACTCCCTGGTGGCTTCCATGAGTTCCGTGATGGTTCTGGGTTTCCCTGCGTACAATCTGTCTTTACTTTAAGATATCCCCAGGGAAAGAAATCTGGGAGGGTGGCTAAGATCTGGGCTGTGAAGTGCCGACTCAAAGTAAGTCTTGAGACTGATCACACGGCCACTAAAGTTCTCTTTCAGCCAATCTCGGGATAGGTTTGAGTAATAAGAGCTTGTTCCATCTTGCTGGATCCAGAACATCCCCTTAAGCGACGGGAACAGGGTCTGCAGCTCCTTTTTGAAGGCTTTGAGGACCTCAACATTCCGCTCCTTGATGACTGTCACTGTTGCGCCAGATTCCTCGAAGAAGAATGGTTCGATGATGTCTCTGGCTGAGATTGCAGTCAATACCGTGCACGTAGGGAAGTGTAGTGACTGGTGGTTACCTCATTTTGTCTGGAGGTACTCCTGAAGACATTTGTCTTCTAGTTTACCTTTCCTTCAAGAAGGAATTGATCTTCATCTGAGGTTAAGGCAGGTTGGGGCCTCCTGAATCTTCTCCAGTATCTTGACTGACATAGTCTGTCTCTGCTCCTTCTCTAAGTCTGTAAGCATCTTCTTCGTCTCTATTCTGTATGGGTAGGCCTTTACATCCATTACTAGCACTCCCCTTCAAGTGTCACGTGATATACCGAGGGACTAACTTCGCTTGCGCACAGAGCGTTTTGGACTCTGCTGAACTAACTCTCTCGTACTCTCGACCAGCTCAGCTGTACGCTTTCTGGGGCGTCCTGAATGGATTGGACAGTTTGCACTGCCTGCATTGGGTTGTCCTCTGTCCCATAGTTCTCGAAGTGGTCCACCCAGTCCTGAATTCTGCTCTTGGAGGGGGCTTTTTCACATTCTAACTGATGCACGAAGGTGTGCAGCACTTTCATGAACGAACCTGCTTGTAGTGATGTTTGACGCAGTATATTCTTTACTGGAGCTCACATTGAGATCTAGTTGTGTTCAAAGTCGTTGCTTCTCTCATGTCCTGCAAATTAAGACTGATTAGTGAATTAATGAAGGATAATGCACAAAAGGCGTTTGCAGGCCAATTTTGGAAGGGTTATCCTGTATGAAGTAGTGAGGGAAAGAGATGAATCAAATAGCTTAAAGTGATTGAAGCAAGTGAGCAATAGAGGCATGCGTGGTGCAGAATCCACGATAATATCAGTATATCTACTCAATATAATTTTTCCATTTTATAAACTTGTATTCTATAAAAATAACGTAATTTTAGATCAACTTCGATTCTCTTACTCTTTATCTCACTCTTACTTTTTTGCTCTTTTTTCTGTTGATTTCTAGCTTCATCCTTTCCCTCCGAACTTTCCCCATATCTGTCAACTTTGTCAATTTGATACAGGAGAGGAAGTTGCATGAAGGTCCAAAAAGATTCCCCTCTCTTCCATTTAGAGGAGGAGCGGGGAAAAGTTCGTGTGTCGGCGATGTATCTTTCCCTCCTCACATTCCACACAGGACTCCAAAATAGCATTCATTTGAAGCACACAGCACCAGTCAACGCAGACCCAAGATCATCGAAGCGCAATTTCTAATGAATGCATACAGAATACGAAGATGTTTGCCACATAAACCTCAGGCTTTCGTCTGAATATGAATAGGAAAGGATAAAGCTAACCATCAAAAAGCAAATGGTTAAGTAAATAGAATAGATTTACCCTCATTAATTTTCCATCTTCCACCTGTAATTAGGTATTGCATAGGTAAAATTAATGTGAAGAAAAAGCCCGGTTTGTCAAAGCTAAATTTAACTTGGTCTTCAAATATATATAGTCAAATATATATAGTGTTAGAAATAATTATTCTAATATTTCAATTAATCTCATTTAATAAATTCAGCATTTCAAAGACAATAAGAGAAAACAATTGCTTTGCACAATCCAAAATCAGCCTCAGGTCCTGTTCCTGTACGAATTATGTTGTAATTTCCTAGAGAATGCTATTAGAGTAAAAGGGAAAAATGAAGAAAAATATCGGTTTAATGTTTGATGATTTGAAATTAAAATTTCTTTTCTAATATTATTTTTTTTAAAAATGCTTAAATCTTTTTTTAATTGACAAATTGTTCTTTCAAAAGAAAAGTGTACAACCATTGTTCTCTACACTAAAGTGGCCAGAAATACAAGTTGATATTTGCTAATGGTATTGTATCAACGAGCCTCATCTTAAGCACAATAATAAATTTAATAAAAGACGCCCAGGATAGTCAAATGAACACCAAAAGCGCCTCCTGGTAAGGTGCCAACTAAATGATCGAGATGTTTCTAATTTAAATTTTTTTTGCGATTGAAACGATCAGGTATGAAAACTACAGCACCAAAAGTGAGGCAAAGACATTGTTATAAAGGTTTCGAGTCAAGAGAGGTTGCAGAGAAGCCTCATCTCACCGAAAAGAACATTGGTTATAGGATACACTTTTGTGGGATACATAAAGAATAGACTGTTGATTAATGCGGAAAAGTGATAGTCTAAGAAGAAGCGAACTTCCGCTTGTTAGAAACTGCTGGACGAACCTTCTCTAGTATGAGAAGAGGGGATGACTTTCACAAGTTCTGCATCGTGCCCACTGTGAAGCATCCTGATACATTCCATGTCTAATGCTGTTTTTATCTAAGAAAACGGGAGAACTAACAATTTTGTCAAAGAACACTGCTATTAACTCAAAATGGTACCAAAAAGTGCTCCCTAAGCACCTCTTTTAAAAAGTTCAAGAAAATTGAGGCTGACTGACAACTTGATTTTCCATAGGGTGGTGAACCTTGTCAGCAAAGTTCTAGCCTGAAAAAAAAGATCGAACTTTTGGAATCTAGGGAAGAGGATTTGTCGAATTCAAAATAAAAAGAGAATGTGTGGGCGATAAACAGATGTTATCAACTTTTATTAGTTGCAAGTTCTTATTTTTTAAAAATGGAGCAATAATAGTCAAAATATCATCAAAAATTTGGTCTCTAGGATTCCTAATGAATTATTACAGTCCCAAATAGGATTTCATTGTAATTAATTATTGCGAGCATAACTGAGTATAAGCTATTATTTAAATGAGATTGGTCTCTAAATTGATGTATCTTTCAACTTGAAATTAGGATACAAACAGGAAAAAAAAATGGAACGTTTAACTTTTAATTAGGTTTAGTAAATTTATTATAGGAAAAAATATTAATGTATACACATATATACATGAGGAAACTAATATATATAAATATATATATATATATATATATATATATATATAGAGAGAGAGAGAGAGAGAGAGAGAGAGAGAGATTTAAGAGATATAGAGAAAGAAATAGAAAGAGAATAAGAATGAAAGAGAAAGAAAGAGAGAAAATAGAGGGTAACATAGAGTAAGGTATTGAGAGTGAGGAAAAGAGAGAAAAATAGCGATAATATAGAGAAAAAAGCGAGAAAGAAATAGAAAGATAGAGAAACGGAGTGAATGAGAAAGAAAGAGAAAGAGACAGAAATGAAGAAATAAAGAAGGAGAAGGAATTAGTGATAATGACAAAATAAAGTAAAATGAGAAATGAAGATAAAGTGAGAGAAAATAGAGAAAGAGAGAGAGAAAACCAGAGAGAAATAAATAGAAGGAGAGTGGAAGAGAGAGAGAGAAACAAATAAAGGAAAAGAAATGAAAAGAAAGGAGATAATAAAAAATAAATAGTGTTAATGAAATAGGAAGAGTAAAATATAGACTAAGAGAGATAAAGAAAGAGAGAAAGAGAAAGAAAGATAGATAAGGAAGTGAACAGAGATAAGTAAAGAAAGATAAATAAAATGGGATACAGAAAGAGTGTGGTAGTTAAAAGCAAGAGAAAGTAAGATAAAACAAAAGAAATAAAAATGAAAAGAGAGAAAGAGAATGAAATAGAGAGGGCAAAGAGGCGATAAAAAAGAAAGAGAGATAAGAGAGAATTAATCAGAAAAAAAGAGAAAAATAAAGCATTAGAGAGAAAAAAGAGAAAAATAAAGCATTAGAGAGAAAAAATAAAATATAGAGAGAGCTAAAGAAAGAGTTTCAAAGAGAATGAAGGAGGGCAAATAGAGAGCAAGTGAGTAAAATATGAGAAAAATTAAAAAAAGAGAGAAAAATTATTCTGTTTTCCTGTTTCTTTCTCATAATGAGAAACAACCCAGGAACTAACTTAAAACCCAAGCAGAGAAGTCACCTGATATAGGCAGATACTTCAAAAATGGGAGACTATGTACTCCAACCTCATTCATATTTCGGAATAACCAAAACAAAGCTAACACGAAGAATGACCTATCACTTAAGCAACGGTGTTCCCAAGATAGAAACGTTGGAAAAACATGGAAAAGAAGAGAACATTTGAAAGGAAAACCGAAATCTTAGCACACGCTCCAAACCGATTACAGTTGCTTATATTAGAGGCCATATACATAAAGGAAAAACAGCCGAATATAATCTACAAAAAAATGCACAATTCATCTTGCCTTCCTCCAGTCCACCTCTCCCTAATAATAATCCCTTCCCACCTTAATCTTGTGATCATTATAGAGTCTAAACTGTGTGCATGTACCTTCTTGTGTTGAAAGAAATTCCATTTCCTATACATATGTTTGTAGAATTGTTAAAACAACTAGTCACATATATAAAGCTCTGTATCTTACTTACTAGTCACAATTGTTTAGCCAATGAAAATGATATTTGTATATTTCGAAACGCATTAGGCCAATAAAGAATTTAGTTTGGCTTAGTGAACCACTTCTCTGCTCTCGTGCGTCACGATTTTCTGATGAATTATCGTATGTTTTTGAAAGTTATTTTTCTTCGCTTGTATATTGCTGGTTTTACTGGAGTCAAGGAGATTTTCATGATATGCTATCTGAAGATGGCGCTGGAATTCTAAAACAATTTTTATCTAGATCTTACTGGATTTATTTTCATTCGATATATATTTAATGTCGTGGTATATGAAGCACCCCGCACCTTGACACCAAACATTTAATGTGGTGGTATAGGAAGGACCGAGTGATAGAAGTATGTTCGTACGCATGGGTTGTTTACGTACTACTCCTTGATTAACTGTTATACCACTCTCAGAGTGCTATATGTGATTTATTATTATTATCTAGGGTCTTGAATTCTTTAAACTTTAAAGGTTCGCTTTGCCAACGTAGCGATTCGAGGAGAGAATAAAAAAAAAATGTTAAAACAAACTAAAACTTTAATTAAAACACAAAAAAACAACATGAACACGAACCACAGAAATATTGCGAATTTAAATACACAATAATGACTTCAATAAGTTTTTAAGTAAGGCTTTTTTGACTTGACCTACTTGACATTAGTGATGGTTAACCCACCACTTACTTCAATGTAAAAATATACTAACTGTCTCTACTAGAGTTTAAATACTTTGGTCCCTCCGGCGACGGGTTTGAGTCTGACCTTGAACTCAATGAGCATAGAACCCTCAGGAATCCAGTGGGTTCTTTGACGCGTGCCTCGACCAGATGGTTGACGGCGGACGGAATGACTTGACAGTCACAAGGAACTTTGGTGAATGTGGCAGATGGGAGTCCACGGGATTTTTGGAAGGAGGTCTTCTTCAAGTGTGAGAACTATCACGGTGCTTTAGGATGCACAGGATAGGCGGGGTCTCACTGACGAGAGTAAGTTGAACTTGGTTCTTAAACCAAGTTAACTTAGAGTTCGGTGTGACCACCGGGTAACAGGCTCGAAGAGGAGCTTTTTCTTCTTCGTTTCAGAATTCGTCAAGGGCGAGGAGTGTACTCGGGAGGGGGGTCTTCTTCAAGGGCGAGAACTGTACTCAGGGGCTTCTTCTTCACGGGCGAGGATAGTGGGGGGGGGGTTCTTCTCTGACGAGAATAAGTTTAACTTGAGCAAGTTAACTTAAAGTTCGGTTTGATAACCAGTGACTAGTTCGAGGATGAGCTGCTTCATAGTCCCTTCTCTTGGTAGCCCGACCTCTCTTGCAGTGGACTTCGTAGCCTGGTTAACTCACGGATTCTACCTCGTTTTTCCCAAGTGTTTGATATTTATACCTCGTCACTTCATTGGGGTAGGGGTAGGAGGGGGGGCTTGTAGACGGGCCACAGAAGGGTTTTAATCGAATGGTTTTTCTCAGCAAGTCTTACCTCTGGTCCAGCTGGCCCTTCGAGCTTGAGAGAAACGCATCTCCAATTTCGAACTTGACGTGAAATTGAATACACACTCATAGGGGAGATCTTGCAATTTAAACGGTTCTGCTTATCATATTGACAAGAGGTGAGGGACTTTGCTTATGAGATTGACCCAAGGTCCCTTACCTGGATATTTTGCGGTCAACGTCCCGTGTCTCAACGGGGAGAGAAGGGAGAGAGTCGATTCCCATATATATATATATATATATATATATATATATATATATATATATATATATATATATATATATATATATATATATATATATATATACATTTTATTTAATCCCTAACTATTAAAATTATTCGAAATAATTGAAAAGGATATTCACTGCCTTGAAACCCAATTTCTAAAGAGATTAGTCCTAAGCCAGGATTAAGGATATCCGTAGAGCGGAAACGGTTTCTATTATTAATTAATTTCTCTTGATTATTTTTAATTTTTATTTTGAAAGAAAAAAGATCAAGATTGAATTGTAATGCAAATCGATATCAGAAGTAAAAACAGATACACAATATCATTTAACTTAGCATTTCCATTTATTAAACTAGTGTTTTTTGATTGAGTCTATTCTGAGAGGTCTATAAATCTGTCATAATTTGTATATATATACCATGGCCTTTATTTCTAGCTCTACAGTATTCCAGGGCATATTTTATTTTCAACCTACATGGCTGTTGTCCCTAAGCTCTTCTCTAGTCTTTCATTTTTTCGCACCTCCATCCCTCAGATTAAAGAAATCAGGAAAATTTGTTGCGCTTCATATCTGATTAGTTTTCGCATAAAATATCTAACAATTCCAGTAAACGTATGCTATTTAAAAGAGTGGTAGCTTTTTTATAATTTCTATTATTAATGTCACCGTTAAGAGATTTATTCACTTGAGAACGTCGTTACTAAATAGCCCCAGGAACTCAGATGTTTCTTCCTTTCCGCATGTCATCCCCCTTTCTTGCGCCTTGAATTAAACTCTACACAAATACTCTTCTTGTAGCTATGCACTTATTTAGAAAGACATAAATGCAGGCTTAGGGAAAAGGAGGATTGCGGCCTAGTCAAGCGGGTGGGGCAACCTCAGTTGGGGGATCACTACTTGCTCTCAGGTTGTGAAAAGGCTCATGTTTACACTGCGCGCACCAGCGAAACTCCTTTTGTCGTCAACTGCGGCCACAACCACGCCGTAGTGTAGCGAAATGTCCTACCTCACGAAAAGGCGATCGGCCGCCGTCCTAGAAATTTGCTGACCCCAACACAGCTCCCACCACACGCCCTGCCCCTTATATATGGCCGCTAGTGTTCTTCTCTACCACGCTCCTTACCATCCTTTGGTTGCCTATCCCCTTATCCAGTCCATCTCCTTACATAATCACAACAAGCTCTCCTGCAACAACCCTTCTATCCCCAGTCATACTCACATCCTAAGTTCAACTCCTAGTCTACTTCTATCTCTGCTTTTACTCCCATTGCTACACTAAATCCTAGGCCTACACCTGCTTTTAGTTCCACACCCCAAAATACATCCATCCTACAACCATTCATACTTCTACCTCTAATCTTACTCCTACTCCCTATCCTGATCTTAGCACATTCACCCCGTCTTCCCTACATCCTTGAATAAAGCACACCAACCCCTTATCTATGCCACGAAGACCGCACAAACATCTATCCTTACCACACTCAGGAACAAACATCTCCACTTCCACCCCCACACACATCGCGTGAAGGTCATTGTGGTGCCCCCCACCATCCTGCCTGAGTGACAGGAGATGAGGGGCCGTAAAGCTGCAGGCGGACGACGCTATCTGCTGTGTTAGGCTACTTGAGCGTAATACAATTATACGTACGCAGTGGCACGGTGCTTGCCACACCGTCTACAACTAAGGACTAAACACACAACACACAATCCTCATAAACCTCCTCGACTCCACTGATATACCGCCAAATACTATGCTTCGTATTGCAGGCTACCACACATACTTATCCCTACAGGTGCCTCATCTAAGATCAGCGATCGTAGTAAAACGCCTTATATACCATACCCTCATAGACACAGGTGTCGATTATTTCTTAGCCTGCAAAATAGACAGAGGCATTGGCCGAATCCTAGTTGACACACACTACATATCACCCTGCCTACAACTATACATAGATATTCGCATCCGGGCGTTACTAAACTATAATCTTCCATACTTCTTCATGGGAAACCTAAATACAAAAAATCCTACACTATCTAAAACCACGATAAACGATTTGGGAAGGTACTTGGTCGATGCCTTGCGACGGTCCCGGTGGAAGCACATCGGCCGATCTTTCCATACGTTCTTCGGCACTCGCGGCTGGACCTCGACTCCGGACGTGTTCCTCCATAACGATCACATATCAAGATACCATATTCACACAACCTCGGGCCCTTACCTACAATTCGATCACATCTCCTATTCTAACTCCTACACCGCCCCCCTACTACCTCAAGAGCACGACCTTGGTTAAGTTCAGGAAACACATACACCACGCAACCACAACCTCAAGGGGACCATTTTCTCACAACTAGACAACCACTGTAAGGCACTCATAGACACCATTAAAACAGCCTGTAACACTCACACGCCACGAAAAACACACACTCATAAAAACTTCAACTCCCAATACATACACAAAGACTCATCACGATATAAAACAATCACTATGGCAGAGGCTAACGACCACCAAATATTACACTTCTTCGTGTTCGCATCCTACAGTGGCTGCGGCTTGACAGGAACCGTCAGTGTGGCGAGATCATCTGCGTTCCGGAGGATGTTCGTTTTACTGACCTTCCCTTTTGCTGGCGGCACGGCCCCCCCAAGCATATAAAATTGAAAATACACAACCGCACGCCCGTGAATACGGATGAAATCATCGAGGCATTTAGGTCCCATTTAGATCAAGTACACATGCATAGTCGACCACAAAAACACGCACAAGAGTACTTCCATGAAGTCCGGGAGTGGTGCCGTCTTCATACCAACGAGCTGAAACCTGCCACCCTTAATCGATATGAAGGTGATCCACGAAACAAGCATATTAACTACTCCAATCCCATCGAAGATACAAAACGCTTCATAAAATTACACCAAAATGAGCCCCATGCCCTACCGTCCTCCCAAACACAATTATACGACCTCTGGCAGAGGCAATCTATTCAAAATTAACACACCTCTATAAAGCCTATCTAGCCTCTGCCTACTTCTAAAAAGTATTCCAGGCTTCCCACAATATCCTATTGCACAAACAACATAAAAAAAACAACTACAGGCCTATTGTTCTCTTAGCGCAATTAATCAAAATACTAAAACGTATTTTGAACACTAGCCTTCGAAATTTCCTGCATGAAGAGGATTGGTTCTCCCCTGCCAATACGGCTTCAGGGGAAGGGGCGCTGCACCGGCGTGGTGATCGCCATCATTCACAACATCACACATTAAGAACTTCGAGAATTTCTTTAATAAAATGTGTCATTAGGGTTACGCCGGAAACTCGCCAACAACACTGGATTGTCTCTTTGCGCCAGAAGGCTTCTTTCACACTACCTTACAGACTTGAGATGCTACATATGTTACAATAATACAATATCACGACCATTTATACCAGGTTCTAGCGTACCACAGGGTAGCTTTCTGGCAGCCACACTCTTTATCATATACACAAACGACACCCTACGCCCACAAGAAAATGGCACACACACTAGCATACGTAGGATGGCGAGAGTATCTTCGCTTCCGGCCCAAACCCTGAAAATAGCGCGCACCGAGCACAAGGCACAGTCAACATGAATAGACAATACGAGGATAAGTGGCTCATAAACACTAATCCGCACAAGACACAGGTGACCCTATATGGTCCGTCAGATAGCTACATGCACAATATACAAATATATAAATAAACCCCTAGCCAACAATAGCCAGCCCTCATAAGACTCACATACAAACGAGTAACAAAAATAATTTTGTTGGGCAACATTTGATAAATACTTACACTTTCACACACAAAAAATAACGTACTATTTAAAACTAAGAACATAAACAACATGCTGAGGAGATTCCATCCCAGAAATAAAAACATGCAGTTACACCTATACAAGACACTCGTCGACCACTACTCACATACGCGTCAATTGCACAAACGGCCGCAACCCTTACATAGTAATAAAGCGCACAACTTATTCAGAATTTTGTTCTGAAGCGCTCCTGTCACTCTTCCCTTTACGCGAGGATGTCTATACTATACGGCTCAAACAAACTCACGTCACTACACCTTCACAACTTCACACACTAACACGACCACATATACAACTAAATACACAATATCTAACACGCTGCTTGGGCACGCAAATGCGCAGCAGCTCTCAACTGCCTCAGGACCACACCTATATACATCTAGCTAGAAGCATCGCGTACCAGCAAACTCTCTATTAGCCAGACTCCTCCTTGCCTTGTCGGTCCCTCAGCCTCGCCAGTCAAACATCCCAACATATACACTTACTATGCACACACACGTCGCACCAGTGTATAGCATATGCCCTCTTAAGTTATTTCCGAGCCTTTGCTCTCTAACTGCTGTTTGTTGTAACTTGACGAGAGCAATTACTCCACTTTTCTTTGTATTCTTGACTGGTCTTGTGAGGGAAAGAGTGCGATTTTTACATCCCGACTGCGCCTACTTTACTCCAAACAGGGCAATAGCTTGTAGCGATTACTAAGAAAATTCACGTGTTAGAAAAGTAAACACTGCTTAAGCGAATAATTACTTAAATGTTCTGGGTGTATCTTTACATGTATGGTTACGTGCATTATTTTTTTGTTAGCGATATTTATCCTCGAAACATGAGATAGGAATAAAGTGCCATAAAATTTAGGGAGTTTAGTCTGGAAGTGGTTTCGATCAATATAACGACGGGAGTAAATTTTTCTTGTACTTGCTTGTTTGTTTGTTAAAGGACCTCTACTTATTGCACTCACATTCCTCTAATCCTCTACAAAAAGTGGATATTTTGGAAGGGAAGTTACATTTAAGTATTGTAAGAAAAAATTCAATTTAATTAAGAGAAAAAAAAAGACGTGAATGAATAATTGGCCTAATGAATATTGTCGACATGGAAAGTAGAGGATCATCACCGCTATACATTGGAGTGACTCTCCTGGCTTCAGTGCAATAAAGTATCAGGTGACGCCTGAGCACGACAGCAGCAGCTGACTTCGGACGATTGCTTGCCCTCCAGACCACAATGCCAGCAGAGACCTGTGGCTATATCTTTGACACATTTTCACATTGTATTTTCACCACATTTTGACAGATCTATCCTTAAAACATTTGGTGGGGTATGCCCTCCTTGGTTTTGCTTTAAATTAAAAATTAAAAATCTACAGGTACTATAAGAAAGTAGGGTAAAAGGGTTAAAGGGAAGGTTTCGTAGTCAGAGCTTGAATCTGGGTGAAAGAAATATTCATTTTAAAATTTCAGTATTGACGTAATTCTGTTGGTAATCTTTGATAATCCTTGGTAATCTTTGATAATTTCAAAGTCAGATTCCAAAGAAGTGAGCTTTAAAATTATATTGAGACATGGCCAAAAAGTGACCACTTAAATTCGAATCCTTAATTTAATCGTAAATCGAAATTAGGCGAGGAGAAAAAATGACTGACAGGAAAAAAAGAAATAATAATGCATAATGCCAACCAATGAAAATGGAAAATGGTGACAACTTTGTATATATATATATATATATATATATATATATATATATATATATATATATATATATATATATATATATATACTATCAGAATTACCATTCGTTGACTGGGTTAAAATAGAGAGATACCTGTATATGAAATAAACTTAATCTTGTTAAGCAAAGATACAGAACTTCTTGGTACACAATATTCTTAGTTTTTCCTTGTGGAGCGAATACAAATAGATAACTTTTGTTTCAAACTCGAGAGCAATCAACATAGTATTCACGATAATTGCTAATATGCCTCTAAGAGAACTTCACCTTACGTTTTTATAATTGACATTTCAAACTTAAACGGATTGGGAAATGTAGTCTTCTGAATGTAAATGGCAATTCTTACTCTGATGGAGTTAGGGTTATTCCGTGAATGAAAAAATCTTCTCTTTTTCCACTTCTAGTATGAATGGCTGCCTCTATGGCATGTAGCATCAAATTCTTTACCACCAGCCGAGTGCCATTTTTAGGTGCGCACACTCCCTATCATAGTGTATACTTAAAAGGAATAAATGTGTTACCCCTCGCGCTTACGTTCACCCGTGACTGAACGTTACTTATGAGCGAACAACGTTGTGTCCATAGAAACAGATCAAGCGTCCTATATTTCTTTTCTTCTTTTCTTTAACTCTAAATTTTAAGAGAGAATTTTTTCCCCTGTGTTTGAATATTCTTTTCAAAATTATTATAATTGGCGAAGTTCAGAAAATTGATAAAATTTAACCATGGCTGATCTTTTTTAGATTTTAAATTTTAATCTTAGAAACGAAGCGCAAGCTCCCCCTCCCCCGTAGGGGGGAGTGGCGAAACCATTACCTGGGTATATATATATATATATATATATCATTCCATACTGATATAAATATGAAAAAATAACGTATATACCATATTATGTCAATCGAAATAAAAATGCTCCAACACCGATTTTTTTTGTGAAAACTAAAGGGTGATTGAGTCGTATCTTACGAGGACGAACGGATTATTCAAATATAGTTTATATACTCAGTTTGAGAGTCGTAAAGCGTAAGCCAATGGTCTTCATCTTTCAGATAGGGTAACTTTTATAATAAACATTGATGGTCTTGCTGAGCTTTGCCACCAAAACTTAAGGATACTTCAATAATAAGGATTATTTCCTTGAGCAGTACGATTGCCTTTTCCAGCTAAAGAATGACGAAGGGATCAAATTTGGGAAGTTGTAATTTATCGTTTATTCACAGATTAAATTTGCTTCTTTATCCAAGGGGATATAGAAATATTCAGCCAATTAAGGCTGTCCTATTTTTTTTCTTTCTCATGGGAAAATGGCGAGAAACTTCGATATTCAATGCCCATTTAAGCCATAGGCTTTCATTGTCGTTGAACCTTACATCATTAGGGTTGAGCTTACCACTCAACCAATTTATATTGTTCTTATTTCAAAATAGTTCCATTCAGTTCGCAAGGTGTGCTAGAGTAAGCGGTACCGGAGAAACTTAACGAAGGTTCTTTTGTGGCACGAACAGTACTTTTTTCGAAGCCTTCTCAATGAACTCTTGATATTAAAATAAATAAGGTATTGGACTTCAACAGATAAATTACAGGTGTAAATTTCACCGAAAGCAGAGACAAAACTCCTACGTAATGTGAGGAATGAGGCAGACTATTGGTGCGGGTGCTGAGCTTACACTGGGAAGTTTGATAGCTCCTTGCACAAGTCATCACGCTCATCGCCAATCACACCACCCGTGTCTCTTAATTTTCCCATCTTCACACCTATAACATATTGACTTTTCCATCTCAGCAGCTGCGAAGATGTATCGGGTTGGGTAAAAGTTCTATTACACTTGTTGTGTGTGTGTGTGTGTGTGTATGTGTCTGTGTCTGATATAAAAAGTTCCATCAAACAAACATAATGTTCTGCTTTTCCTGCACATGTTATGAAAACGTCTCTTTCATTGTGTGCTCTTTTGCCGAGATGAGAGTGAAAAGAATCAAAATCTCTACTATCCTGCGCGCGGGCGACAACAAGCTGCTCAAGAATAGCCGGATAAGCATCCACAGTCGCGGAGAGGCTAAAAAAGAGAAAAACCTCAAAGATCGTCTTCTTTCAGGCAGACTTCATGTTGTAAACCGTTTGGCTGTGAGAAAGTCACTGGTAGGCGCCGGTAATTTTTTTAATCTGCTTAAGGCAATTTCGCTTAATTGTTGGTCATTCCACTAATCGCCAATCCGCAAATTTTCCGGCTTCGCTCGTCCGCGTTCGCAAATCTGCTAACGCTAATCAGTACTTTTAGTCCACTAATGAAGTCTGCAATACTCCGTTAACGATTTCTTAGGGCGCTAACCCTTTATTACTACTTAAAAACATAATTTCAATTGAAATTACATAACAGTTTATATATTAATGAATTATATATATATATATATATATATATATATATATATATATATATATATATATATATATATATATATCGTGAGCCCTTCCGAGAACAGAGAAGTTCACCCAATCGTAAACATGCCTCTCCCACCTCAAAGTTGATCATCGTTTTACTAATATAACGCTCTATGGCAAATGACAGCCCTCTCTAAGACAAATAAGAATGTGAACTGAGCAATTTACACCTGTTAGATGTAATAGGATATGCATACTAAATGATTACTATTTCATGGCTCAATGTTTACAAAAGAAATCAAACGTTTATATCTTCGCAGTTTCTTGCAAAATATGTAGGTGTAGCCATGACCACCAATAAGAAGTATAGGAGTGAACTAGGCAGTGCACAAGGAATAAAAATCCAGGGGTGTGAGCTCGATAGACCAACAGTCCAGATTTCGCGTCAGATTATGTGATCAGCAAAGAAATCTTTCAAAAACTATAATGATGCACGAAACTTGTCTGCTGTTGCCCCATCATGTTGAAGCCAGCCTTCTTCAAGCTTTCGTTCATTGAATTGGTATATCAATAGTTCCAAAATGTGAATGCGGTAACGTTCTGCGTTTATGGTATCGTCGAAGTAAAATAGGCCAATGATACGCGTACTATATAAATCACAAACTACACCAACCTTATGATTGTGTAGAAGAATTTCTTTTATTTCATAAGAGTATTTAGTGCTCCATAGATGAGTGTTCTTCCTGCTCATGTATAATAAAGATGAAACTATGTATCCTCGGTGAAGAAAGTTATATCAAGGATGTCTTCAATTTTCTAACGAAAAATGTTTTCAAACCACTTACACTAATCAACACGGGACTGGTGATCACGTTCTTTTAAATCGTGCACTACGGACACATTTTATGGAAATAACAATTTCTTCCGCAAAATATTCGGCGCTGTAATCTTGGCTAAATGGACCTGTTGGGATAACCATTTTACAGACTTTTTTTTACTCTTCACAATCATTTCCTCAATCTCATTCACTTTCTCTTTTTAATGTTATATATGGAGAGAGGGGAGGTATTTAAATATATAAATTTGTGTTAAGCTGTTATGTGTATGTTACGTTTAAACAGGAAGTTTTTAGCTAAGCATTTTGAAGGGTAGATTGCGTTTATGTTGAGCTTTATGGTTTATCGTTTAGGTTGGGTAACGGTTAGTGTGAGCATATATTACATCCCATATTGGGGTGTGTGTTGGCAAGTAAGACACGAATAAGTATGGGCACTGGGATGGCTGGGTCATCCTCTCTCTTTGAAGAAGAATGGAGGAGGAAATGAAAAGGAGAGGATTGTGAGAGTTGACTAGGAACCCATAGCACCCAATCCGAGGATCAAAGGATAGTCCAAAGGG
Source organism: Ceratothoa steindachneri (assembly GCA_963969495.1). NCBI lineage: Eukaryota > Metazoa > Arthropoda > Malacostraca > Isopoda > Cymothoidae > Ceratothoa > Ceratothoa steindachneri. The sequence goes on from OZ018321.1 coordinate 73,836,781, forward strand.
ACGTGCTCCGACCATGAAGGATTGAAGCAGAGAATGGTAATATTCTTTCCGTCTGTTGAGATGAATCATTGAATGGTTCCTCTTCCGTTTTTACCCTCGTGAAATTGCTGTTGGGATTTGGAATGCCTCCTTCTTCCGCTCCTACCTTAACTGCAGATCCACCTTGTTCAGGGAGAATCAGCAGGCATCTACGGATATAAAGAGAAATGAAGAATAAGAGAACTACCCAACGACGCTAAAACAACTATAAAAAAGCTCAAAACACCGACGAATCAAATATGTGGTAAAAATTAAAAAAGGTTTGGTCTTGATATACGGAAATGAATCCTGTGTTCATTTATTCAGAAATTAGCCCGACCCCAAATTTTCTTCTAAACACTACTCTTAAAAAAAATCTGTTTTACAGATGACTGACGATCACCAGAGATAATAGAGAGGGTAAGGATCAACAAAATACTCATCAGTAACCTCAAAGAATAAACAGAATAGAAGAATACAAGACAATCAAAGACGGACAGTGAAAACACATAAAACTAAATAGAATAACCAAAATCAAAAGGTACGAGTAAATAATTTAATATAAAAACAAACTGAAACCACTACTTGAAAGAACACAAGTAAATTTTACGAAATATGAGAACATAGGTTGCATGCATGAAACTAAGGACTTCAAATTGAGGATTATCAATAGCGAGGCAACACCATTGCCAAATAAACAAAAGCAACAAGATATCTTAAAGAACATAAGTAAATAAGGGAGTATTAAAAAAGATATAAATGAAATTAAACATGGAGGATAGACCATCGAAAAACTTCTGCTGGAAATTAAAATTAGAGTATACCCGGGCAACTTTAAAAGTCTACAACCAGAAGATTTGATTAAATGGTAAACGGTAAATTGTCGAAGACAATTTATTGCGAGTGAAACTCGAAAAAGATGAACGAAACAAGCTATAGTCAACGTAATAAGGAATAAAGGAAAGGAATAATAATAAGGTAGTGTATACTAAATATTATGCACTTAAATTGAAACGAATGGAACAAAAAGAATATAATGCATATAGGGAATTATATTCCGAGGGCGGAATCCCGTTATTATCACGATCGCAACTCACGGAGTAAATAGAGAATTTAGTTTATTATAACATAAGCCAAAGCTAAACACGTCAAGGATTCCAAAAGCCAGCAGTAGCGATTAGAAAAGAATACAATACGAACGAAGAATGGACAGATGGAGAAGGCTTACTTTGCTGTTACAATGCAAATGCCACGCACAAAGCTTTTAAAGGCAACGGCGTAATAACTATCTCCTGAAAATATCTGACAATACAAAATATAAAGGAATTATTTTAAACAAATTATCTTAGTCCGCTATATGGTGACTTTAACGTTCAAACCGGGTTGGATAGAACAAAAAAAATATGGGATTGGTCACTAAGTAGTGAAACTGCTGGATAAAATATAATCAAAAGATTAGAACAAACGTTTTTTTTATTTTTACATGACATCAATCACTGAAACAAGACCACACATAGTAGTTGGCTGTCTCTTTTTCCATACGATAAGCAAATGGAACCAATTGGCATATCGTGTACTGACCATATGTTAAAAATGGTGCAGATTACCTAGAATCCGATGTAGCTCCGTATTCCACGCACTAAGAGATACGCCAGCGTCAATTGGAAAACTTTAAAGACAAATTGAGCATACCACCTAATTCATTGGAAGAGGGTCATCAAAGAAGACATACATAAGGAGTTAAATAAATACCTAATATATAACTATATTTTAAGAACTGGATCTCTTAGAAGGTTCTGAATTATAAAGGATCATTTTTTTTCTTAGTTCGGTTATGTCCTTGGTATATTTACGCTATGGAAAACAATGTATAAATGCAAAACGAAGCAGAAGGACATACATATGGTTTTCATTGATATAGAGAAAGCATACGACCGAGTGTTAGGGCAATATATGTGGAGATCATCAAGATAGAAAGAGAGAGGTGTCATAAAAATGTCAGAATGATAAAGGAGACATATAGAAATGTAACAACTAGAGTAAGACCTACTGTTGGAACAACAGATGACTTTCACATGAAGTAAGCTGGAGCTTCAACAAGGATCCGCCCTCAGCTCATTCTTTTTTAACATCGTTATCGAAGTTCTGACAGAAGCCGTGATAGAAGAACAACCCTGCTGTGTTCTTTATGCAGAAGACAGAATCTTGGTCACCGAGAGCAGAGAAACTTTGCAAATAACATAGAGGTGGAGGTCAATGATAGAAAATGAAAGGATAGAGATAAGTAGAAAGAAGAGTGAATACATGAGAACTGATGGGGATCGTGATCGGTATGCTTCGCTTCAACTGGGTTGATCAAGGTTGAAAAGAATGAGACATTTTAAATACCTGGGTTCAGTGGTAGAAGAAATGAGAGAAGAAATAAACAACCGTATCCAATGTGGCTAGTGTAACTAAAGAAGCGTCTCAGGAGTAATATGTGACAGAAGAGTCACAGTAAAACTAAAGGCAGTTGTGAGACCCGCAATGAATTATGCACTGACAACAGCGCCACTGGAGAAAACGGAACCAAGCAGGCTCGATGTGGTGACGATTAGATTGCTGAGGGGGATGTCAAGAGTGACCCTGAGAGACAAAGTTACGAACGAACACATCGAGGATAGGTGAAAGTAACCGAACTATTTAGTTTGTACAAGGAGCAAAATTGAGATTGTTTGGGCAGATCACAAAAAGAGAAGATGAAGCGGAGCATGTAGCAAGGGAACTGATGACTATGAAGGTAATGTTGACCTGAAGAAGAGGAAGATCGAAAATGAGATGAGACTGTATTCTGAGGACATGAGTGTACTAAACAGAAATATTTGGAAATGACTCACGTGAAGGGCAACCGAGAGTAGGGAAAAGCCGAGAAAAAGAAAAAAGAATTCAACTAATTTCAGACCCGTTAGAGTTTGAAAAAACAAAATGGTGAAGTTCAGAATAAATTAATATGATTAGCGAATGTTTTGAATTTTTGTTAATAAAAAGAATTACAATTGGTGAAGTAAAAAAAAAATTATATTTTTGGGTATATTAGAAACTTTTATCGGTTATTTCTCAAATAGATTTTCAATTTTAATCTTTATCAGGACGAAATAACTACTGGCACTTAAAAACGAGTAGGGACAAAATGAGGAGGGAATAAGCAGATTCCTTTGCCGGTAAAAATATATTTTAAGAACGGGAGATTTTGGATGGGGCGAATAATAATAATAAGATTTCTTATCTTAGTTTGTAAATACAAATTGATTAAAGGGAAAGGATTGAGTTCACAAAAAATGAATATGATTCTCAAATTTGGGGGAATTTTTAATAACAAAACCAAGAAATGGTTTTGTTACTAAGATCTAAATTTAAAATCTAAAAAAAGACAGCCATGGTTAAATCTATATAAATTTTCTGAACTTTGCTAATTATAATAATTTGAAAAAAGAACTCTAAACTAAATTTTCCCCCTTTCAAAATATCACGTTGCTAAAATATATGTAGAGTTATAGAAGATATATAAAAATACATTTTCTGAACTTCACCATTTTGTTTCTTTGATATTATAAAATAATATTTAAAATAACTTTGATAAAAAACATAAGTCATAACCAAACTTAGATAAAATTATTATTCAAATACTCAGAAAAATCACCTTCTTAAATTATAAAGTTAGGGCCAATCACAAGGATTTCAATGAAAAGGGAAATTTTGATAGAAGAACATCCAGACGAAGATTGGATTAATTTGATTAAAAAAAGATAAAGAAAAATTTACGCGAAAATAATGGCAACAAATTGACGAACATAAAGAGAAAAACAGTTAAGGATGGAGAGGGAAACATAATAAAAGACACTTTCAATTCAATATAGATTAGGAGAAAACTAGGAAAAAGATTTCCACATTACATATGAAGACAACGCCAATTTCGATCAAAACAATGAGGAAATTCTCATAACAGAAAAGGATAATAACTAACAATGGATATTGCCAGAACATTGGTTGGGGAAAACAAGAGCGAAAGTCCCACCAAAGACCTTCGGCGTTTGATGATAAGATAATATATGTTTATTGCATTGATGGTTTCCCATGATTCAAATCACTTAAAAGTGTCTTTGAAGGGCTAAATGAGGCTTCTGCCACCAGATGGTGCACCCAGCGCTCAATCCAATGGCAGATTTGAAATCTCCAGGGTGAATAACCATATGTCCCATGGTCATATGGGTCATTTCCTGGCTCTAAATGGATACAATTGAACTTTACTCCTTGTGAAAAGGGGCGACGCCTTGACCTGGCACTTCACCACAGGTAACAAAAATGCGATAAACAGGCAGGCACTCGGCCAGCAAGAGCAACAGAGCGGGTTAAAAATGCTCTACCAATAACAACCAGAACCAAACGGCCTAACAAGTGAAACTTAACAAATCCAACTAAAAACACCATAGAGTGGGTAACCAAGATATACAATGCATGCCTTGAAATGCGATATAATCCATCTTGATTCACATGGGCAAAGATTTATTATATTGATTCAAAACCAAAGGAAACTAAGGATGTAAGTACTAAGTTACATACCAATTTCACTAGTAAACTTTAGCATAATAGTCATCGTGAAAATAATTTTTAGAAATCTATTGGAATCCTTGCAAGAAAACTAGGATACAATTATCAACAATTCGGTTTCAGAAAAGAACGTTACGGCAAAATCGTTTTATCGATTATCAGATAAAATCGCAAAGGCTAAAGCCGAAAAATGTTCGATTGATAGAGTTTTGCATGATAAGGTTTGGATTGGTGGGCTTATATACACAAAAATCCTCAAATGATTAAACTGCAATTTAAAAAGTTTGCCCCGTGATTACTGATTATGTTCGAAATGTTTCAGCGTATTTAGCATTAAATGGAGATCAAGTACCAATATCCCATCAGAGAGAAAAGGTGCCACACATGGATTGGGGTGGCTAATCACCCACTTCTACTCGATTTACACTTCGTACGTACCTAGACCATTAGAACCAAAAAGCGTAAATATTTAGTTAACAAATGACATCATTCATCTTGTGATAACACATTACAGGACCCATAGGAACCATTCCAGAATTCTTTTAAAAGGATTATGATATAATAAGACAAGGTTTGGTGACCCACTACGAGTGCTCTGAATTACTCTGATTTATGAACTACGTTCCATAATTCCTGGACTAACCTTGGGGAGACCGTGGCAATTAGAATATTCAAAAGAAAATGTGAAACAACATAAGGTATCAAACTTCCTTTGAATCAGCCGAATAATTATGATGTTATTGCCAAATAAATCCCCGGCTAACGTTAGAAGGTTTTTGGCCCTTATATCATTTGAAAGAAATGTAAACCACATGAGGGTTTCAAATTTAGTTTGAAGCGGCCCATTAGTTATGATCTTATTTACAAAAAGAAAATAATTCCTGGGTTATCCCTGGGAGGACTTTGGCGATTTTATCATTTTAAAGGGAATTTAAAACAATAGAAGGGTTTTAAATCTCATTAGAATCTGCCAATTTCATCATTCGAAAGAGAATGTAAAACAACATAAGGTTTCAAAATTCGTTAGAATCGGACGAATAGTTATGATGTTATTGACAAAAGGAAATAATTTCCGGGCTAACCTTGGTAGGACCTTGGCAATTATATCATTTGCAAGGGAATGTAAAACAACATAAGGGTTTTAAATCTCGTTAGAATTGGCAGATTAGTTATGATGTTACTGCCAAAACAAAATAATTCCCGGGCTATTCTTGGAAAAACCTTGGCAATTATATCATTCGAAAGAGAATTTAAAACAACATTAGGTTTCAAATTTCGTTAGAATCGGCCTGCCTTATACTAAGTAGATTTCACTGACCTTTGCTTGCCCACCCTAGACGCTGGGGGCGGAGTCCTTTTTAAGAATAGGGGATATTCGAGTACTTGTATTCCGTTGGCCGACTTAGAAAATAAATCAATGGCTTTTTATGTAGTTCTGGGATTTAAAGAAGAGAAACAAAAATAAGCTTTACTATTATTAATCAAATAACAGAATTTAACAATAATTTATACACTATGGGAAAACTAATCGTTCAGCAAAGTAATTAATTTACAATGAAATGCTTCGGCACGCGGTATGACTCCTACAATATTTACTCGAGCAAAAACAGGAGGAGATTAGGGGGTGAAGCTTCGTAGTTGGAAAGCGTCACGCCTCTTCGACGGTTATCGAGTAAATGGTAATAGGCTTATGATTTTCTAAGAAGGGGATAGGGCATTTCGAGTGATGGCTCGATGGAGTATCCTTGCAGCGCACGGAGCGAAGCGCGTATTCCAGAATGATTCCTTACGTCCATGACTGCCGTAGATCTGAACAGCTGGTTTCTTGCCTGCAAGTCCTTAGATTAACATAAAGTCGCGTATAAAGGAGCGCGTCTGTCCTTAGGCTGGTTCTGATGAATCCTCGTTATCACTGCTTGGGTTCTGCACGAGCATTGCCTGCCCCCTTGTTGAATACTAATTTTCACGTTCCCGCGCTTGGGGAAATTTATAAGGCTTCGCCGGAACTGATTTTGTTTGCCATCGAAAGTGGGTCCCACTCCGATGCAAGATGCGGCGAGCAAAGGTTTAGCGCCTTCTCGCTGATTTCGGTTCTAACTCAAGCTAAACTTGTCTCGCTTCGTTATCGCCCCGGAAGAAACTGGGATCAACGGACCGACCGACAGGAATAATGTGATATAGAGTCTCCCGAAACTAAAAATTGGCTGTGATGGACTCCGGGTTTTTTTGTGACACGAGTAATTAAGATAAAGAGAAAGTATATTACACTATGTAAACATTTTTTGTTCCTGGCCAGTAAGTGTTATTTTACAACTCTTGTTATTGCAAAATAAGCAATAAAGCAATTATTTGTTTTAAATATTGTTTTCTAGGCTTGTATGATGAAAATTTCACAATTAATAGGAAAATTTTGTTGTTGTTTTTTCAGCCATTTTAAGGCTAAAAACAAAACAAGTTTTAAATTTATACAATTTTATTGAAACATTCACAAGAAATATATAAAAGCAAGTAAAAAAGATTCGAAGTAAACAATTCCCTTTGATTTCCATTTGTGATGCAAATTAATTTCTCGTACAAGTCCCCATCATGTTTTTATTGTATATTCCTTGGCATCGATGTTCGAAGTTTAGTTTATCTTGATGGGAGCGCTTCCCTTGCTCCTCGGAGTTTGCCTTCATATTTTCGTTGAACTCCTCAAGATAATCATGAAGGACATGCACCTTCATGGACATCCTGCAGCTTTTCACTTAGTTTTAGACCAGTTTTACATAAATATCAGCCGTATGGACTGACACACTGAAAGAAAATTATTCCAGGCTTCTTATTACTTGTTATTTAACTTGCAGGGAATTCTGATCACTATGATTTTCCTGAATTATGGTCAATCAAAGAAACCAGCTTCACCTTTGCCTCAAAGATATTAGGAAAGAAAATTTTAAGGTACCTAAAGGTGCAAGCTCTTTGTTAAGTGCGCGAATAAACTGCTCAGTGAGACCTAGTTTTAAATGCAATGGAGGTAACAACACCTTCTGATAGTCTAGCAATTGCTCATGAGTTCTCGAAAAGAGAACTCAAACTTTCCTGGCCAGTGCTTTTTGTGTAAAGTAAGAGGTATTCCTCCTTCCTAAGGACAGAGATCAAATGGAAATTTGATTAAACCTCCCTGGAAACCAATAAAAATGTTATGTTAGGACTTTTTTTCTTCTAAATTTGCTTTTATATACCAAAAAAAAACAATTAAAACAGCCGTGCCATAATTTTAATGAATTTCATGAGCTTTGTAATTATTTTAATTTTTTAAATTCCAAAACATTCGATAATACTTTATTTTTTCTGAACTCTTAGAGAGAACTTTAATAAAAGTTTAATATACAGTATAAGAAAAACCAACCTTAATTTTATTAATTAGGGAAGATCTATATCAATCTCTCTTTTTTAATTCTTTATTTTTAAATAATTACAGGGTATTTTATTTCAAAAACTTTAATTGTTAACTTTTTTCAGAAGATTACAATAACATGAAATCACATTTGAGCTAAGAGGAATTTTTTAAAATTCAAACTGCTCAAAATATTCTTCTCACGTAAATTTTAAAAACAAAAAGAAAAATATATATATATTAGTCGAAAAACAATTGACTATGACTATATATATATATATATATATATATATATATAAATATATATATATATATATATATATATTTATATATACTATATATATGACTAATATATATAGTAGAATAAATCCAACACACCGCAAGAAGGAGAAAAATGAATAATTTTTTCTTCGGAAGTAGTTATTTCTTACTTCGAAAAAATCCGTGCTGGGGTGAGATTTGAACCAAACAAATTGAGGCAGCTAGCAACCGCTTAGATCTCAATAAAGCTGGACCTTTAACAGCTCGGTTACGCAGAAGACTAAAAACCTTCCGAATAGAGAAGCTCTTAAGGTCGATCAGGAGTGTGAAAGAGAGAGAAAAATAATCGGGAATTCAAAGGACAGAGAAGAAATTCAGTGAAAAACACAACGAATACACAAAGTATATCTCTCATGAGCGCGAGAGAATGATCAAATAAATCCAACACACTGCAAGAACGAGAAATAGTTATTTCCTACTTCACTTTTATTGGGATCAAAGCAGTTCCTCGCTGCCTCAGTGAACTTGGTTCAAATCCAACCCCAGCACTGATTTTTCGAAGTAGGAAATAACTTTTTCCGAAGAAAAAATGATTCCGTTTTCTCTTTTTTATGGTGTGTTGGATTTATTTTATCATTCTCTCGCGCCCATGAGAGTTATACTTTGTGTATTCGCTGCGTGTTAAATTCAATTTCTCATTTGTCCTTTGAATTCGCAATTAATTTTCTCTCTCGTTCACAGTCCAGATCGATCTTGCGAAGTGTACCTTAAAACCTTTTCTTATTCGCAAGTTTGCTAGTCTCCGCGTAGCCGAGTGTTAAAGGATCACTTGCATTGATGTCAAAGCGGTTGCTCACTGCTTCAGTGTGCCTGGTTCGAATCCCACCCTTGTACGGATTTTTTCGAAGTAGGAAATAATTATATCCGAAGAAAACAATTATTTCATCATCTCTTGCGCTCATAAGAGATATACTTTATAAATATACTATAAGTACCTGTATCATTGCTTGTTTCAACTTTTTATGCATTTATTGTTGTTCTGAATAGATTTGTTATTAATAAGAAGCAATAACCAATGAGATCATCTTCACTAAAGGTTGCAGATAAAAGATCTTAAAATATTGAAGTTATAAGAACTAAAAATGTATCAAAGTTAGGATGCCCGATTTTTCTAAAGGGAAGGAAGACTATTCAATATTCCAGGTAACATTGAAGCTCTACTCTCTGGAACTTTCTCTTCATCTTGTCAAATAACCTTTTTTAGGTTTTGGCCGTTGGGAATGCAATTGGTAAGATCTTCGCTGCACCATGGCTTACATGAGCCTTTATTCTGAACATTTGGCTTTTTTGGAAAATTTATGCATTCACCCGGTTCGAAGTGCTGGATGTAGGTTTTCTTCATTTAAAGTTAAAAGCTATGGACATTCATAACAAGACGAAAACTTGGATCAACTGCTAGATAAAAGATCGTAAGCAAAGTTTGCGTTTAAACAGAGTGACATCAGACTGAGTACCATTCACTTGTAGAGTACAACAGTTTCATTTTAGAAATACCCTTAATTTTATTGTTCATAAACACTATATTTTCTGTAATGTAGAGCAAAGTAAATTCATTTTCTGACGATACTATATTTCAGACGATAGTGTAGGATAAAGAGGAGGGAAATGTTTAAAAATTGCTTAAAAGGTTAGTTAAATGGTCGGGCGATATTGGACGTTTTACTATTCGGAAAAAAATAGCTTAAATTTAAATTATATACCAAAATAAAAGAGCAAGAATATTAATAAGTTATAATAGATAATAAATTAAATTTCTCGACTCAGTGCATATCAGATAGAAACAAACCAATAATAAGGGCATCAATTACCAGACAGTCTGTCTTAACACGAAAAGCAGAAACTACGAGGAGCGGTCAATAAGTTTGGAAATTAGTAGTCGCTAGGGGCCAGATCTAGACTGTAGGGGAGATGGTTGAGCTCCTCGAATCCGCACTCGCGCAGGGCAGCGTGTGCAACTCTAGCCTTGTGGACTTTGACGACGTTGTGGTAGATCATGGGGCGTGAGGTTTCGTGAGGTTTCTAGGGTCCCAACGCGCAGAGACCTTGGTCATAGCCAAATTGTCGTGGATGATGTTAAAAACACTTCCATGTGATATTCCAAGTTTTCGCTCGATTTCTTCGACCTTCATCCGTCAATTTTCCAGGATCATCCTCTCCACACGGGCCACATTGTCCTTGTTGGTCACGTCTGACGAGCGTCCTGGATGGGGGTCATCTTCAAGGGACTTACGACCATAGCGGAACTCCCTATTCCAGCGAGCAATGTTTGTATAGGAAGGGGCGGTGTCGGTGTACACTGCAACCATGCGTTCATGGATCTCTTTGGCATTCTTGCCTTCCATGGTCAAAAGTTTGATCACTGCGCGGTGCTCAACCTTCTTCATTGTTGAAAAATTTGCGACTGACGATCTGCGGTCAGCTACTGCTTCTTAAATAGACGAGGCAGGATCGTGTGGCTGCAGGTCCTGACTTGTCATAACTTTTCGTAACACCCCCACAAACAGCCATCCCCCTTCCTCTGTTTTGCCCTACCGATTCTCAAATCCTATTGACCGCCCCTCTTATGTTACACCTATATATCTCGTTAGTCAGACTTATGCTAGAGTATGCTCCTTCTTTCTACTCTCCACTATTAACTAAATATATAGACATAAAAGAACAATGTCAACTTATCTATATTGAAAATATAGAAGGAAAGAAACATGTTAGCTACGAGAGGAGGCATACAAACAATATCTTTCCCCTCGAAGAAAATTTCCCTTTTAGCAACAGAATGGTTCTAGTCAAAAAGAATCTGTCGCAAGAAATATGTATTCATTGATTTAAGCATCAAAATTAGGAAAACAAAGTTGCTAAAAAATAATAACATATTTAATAGATAATCAAACAAAAAATATTTCGATTAAATATTCACAATTTATTAAGCTATCCTTATTTACAATTTAAATTCGACATTTCAAGTGATACAACCTTCTATAAACTTCCGCATTGATTGGATAGGCTTTTTATGGTTGTTTGGTTGTGGAACTATCAGCCAGAGGCTGAAACCAGACGCTCTCACAAATAAACTTATAGATTTTTGTGGCCACATAACAAGAAAATTGCAAGGTCATTCTCCTTTTGTTTTCTATTAGAACCTTTATAATGATTATTTTCTGGTCTCTTAAAATATAATTATTGTTTTTCTGACATTTCTTAAATCTTCTTCATCTTTTTAATTCGTGGCAAAGAAGTGTTTAATTTTCTAAATCAGTTACATGTTTCAATAAACTCTAAAATTCACGAAGACATTTGTACGTTTTCCATAAATACACACGTGTCACGTAAGTGAGTATTTTGTCCTTATTTTGTTAGTTATAGTTATCTGAAAACACTATGTGTATTTACTCCTTTTTTGGATAATATTTACTTACTGCCTGTATTAAACTAATCTAAATATATAGTAAAAGTTGAATGCATCTTTTTTTCAAAAGCTATGCAGATTCAAAATGGGCGTGAAGTATTTGTTCTAGTTATGAATATTTTTCGCAAGATTTAGCCTTTCCTTTGCTTCACTTTTTTTATTGGATGAATTTTTAGCTTTAATTTAAAACAAAAAAAGTAGGGAGGATTATCAGGTGATAAACATATTCCATTCTAATCAGCTGCTAGGATTATATTTATTTCTTTTGGATAAACGCGACTATCTTATGATAAAATTTTATAACTTTCACTCAAGTATTTTGTCGATCACAACAAATTTGTCCCAAATCACTGAGCTATACAAACACTTTTGCAAGAAGAATTGCGTAACTTGGCGGCAAAGTTTTCTATTTAATTTGTAAAGTTTTATAATATAGTTCATTCGAATTAAAAGGGTTTCTGTTTTTAGATAAATCAGATAAATGGTTAAGGAAAAGTTTATTCTAGGATCTTATTTATGAGCCCCGATTAAAGTGGAAGGCATTGAAAAATGGCTATGGGTATTCATTTTTATTTCCTTCTCCGAAATGAGTTTGCAAAAACGGATCGACAAATTGTAGATTTTGATTTTTTTATCAGATTTTGAAAGCACTAGTTATTAAATTTGAAATTTCAACATTTTATGTGTAATTAGAGGGAGATTTTGTAACAATTTTAATATTGCAGCCAAAGATCCCACCTCATGAAACACCAGGATCGAACTGGTGGTCAGTTTAAGGTTTGTCTGAAGAATGCTCGTCAAATTCCCACTACGAATTTTACAGTGAGATTAGTAGTGAGATTACTAAAAAAGAAAATGGGCTTGGAACGAAAGAGGCGAAGTTAATGAAAGTGAAAACGATAGTAAGGTACAATACTTTGGGCAGTAGGAACCAGTAGGACATGCAACACCTCAAACTCACGCCTCAATTACACAGTTGCTTTTTATGGGTAGGAGGGATAGTGGTAAGAATACCAATGCCATTATAGGGGCAATCGCAGTCAGAAAAGCTGAACAAATTCTGTATATATTGGAAAGAAAGGAAGATAGAAATATAAAAAAGTGCTACAATAGAAAGCATAAAATAGAAAAAAGACAACAGTGAGGTGAGAAAAACAGGATGGAAGAAAGGAGAGATAAAAGTAATAAGAGAGAAGAAAATGAGAAATGGAAAAATGATAAGGTAAGAGAGAACAAAGGGAGAACAGAGAGAAAGCAAAATTATAAAAAGAGAAATGAAAAAAAATAAGAAAATTTGAGGTCAAAGAAAATGTTGATTCTAAGCTAAAGTTTGCTTTCCTGTGATCTGTTTCCCGCAGTTCCTAGATGAAGTTTGGAAAAGTAAATAAAGACATTTAGGATGATTGTTTTAACAGAGCTCGAAGAATAAATTCGCTTACCAACTATTCTCACTTCTATACATTATTGATCTCCTTTCGCCTTTATTCTTATCCAAATCTTATTGGTTGTAGCAGCCAAATTGACTTGTTTTACCAGTAATTAACGTAATAAATTTTACCTGCTACAGTTAGTACTAGCTGAAATAAACATGAATAAAATATAACTTTAAACTTGCAATATCAATATTTTGATATATATATATATATATATTTATATATATATATATATATATATGTATATATATATATACTTACTTGAATTCACCTCCAATAGTGTTTAGCAAAGCTTTTAAAGCTTGATTGGCGAAAATAGAGATAGATTTAAGTTTTAAACGTTTAATTATTACACTCTTTAATTATAATTCATCACTTAGAAAAGCTCTTAGAACTTATCAATCATACATATATAGTGGCGAAAGGTGGCGTAATGTGAAAACAACAATTGTGTAGCAGAAAATGAAGGAAACGTTATCTTATTCAATTAGAACTACTAGAATTGTTGCTAGTACGGCAAAAATAAATTTATTCCTTACAAAAACGTTGTATTGGTTCTTACTTCTATCCCTCATATCTTGTAAATATGTAGATTTAATTTAGTACATTTGTGTTCTTCGCCTTTGCATTAGATTTGATATGGAGTGTGTTAACACGCTTTATCGTCCCCGGGATATAGGATTAATGAGGATCAAAATTAGAGTTGACACGATGGTGGCTTAGGAATTTCTTTGTCTCTAAATGAAATAAGATTGATATTTCTGTATAAAAATTTACCTATCCCATGTGGGAGTGAGTGGTAGAGAGTGGCATTGTGTATAAGTTACAAATTATGACATACGATTACAACTTTAGAAACTTTAGATTCACAATTTGAAAGTAAATAGGTATAATAATATATACATAGAATACATATTTTATGACACTATTTAAAGGACTGAAGGGAGGAGTGTGCCGGAGAGTCTGGAATGGTTGACTGGGAAACTATCCCTTTCTGCCCCACTAGGAGGAGCCAATAACGGTACTCATGGCTGAAGGACGAAAGGTTTGCTGACCAAAACGTCGCGTGCCCTCACTTATTCTGATTTATGACCTTACGACTTTCAAAACTTTCAATAATTCCCAGAGTAACCTTGGGAGGACCTTGGCAATTCTATCATTCAAAAGAGAATGTAAACACCTAAAGGGATTCAAATTTAGTTAGAAACGGCAGAATAGTTATGGTTATTTCCAAAACAAAATAATTCCTAGGCTTAGCTTGTAAAGACTTTCGCAATTATATTATTTGAAATAGGATGTAAAGCAATATTAGATTTTTGCAAATTTCGTTAGAATCAGCTGAATAGTTATGATGTTATTTCCCCCCAAAATATAATTCCCGGATTGCTTTTTAATGGAAACTGAAGATGTGTTTGGTATTTTTAATGTCACTTCATAAATTCAATCTTTTCCATATTGAGCATCAGCTATATGTTCTCTATTTTCTTCAGGAGATAAAATTATTTAATTTAACGGCATTGAAACATTATCCTACTTATAGTAAGCCCCTTTTATTCCTTCACCTTCTTGTCGATTTACTTGTTGAGTTGTCTATTTTACTTAAGCTAATCTCGAAAACAAACCTGATATGGTCCAAAAGAAGTAATAATTTTTAACTAAACCTTTAATGAAAGCAAATTCCCTCGCAAAGATTTTCATTTCCATATGGGATGTAAATTAATTAGAGTTTCGTTTTTGCAACCAGGACCGCCAAATTCACAACAAATATCAATTTGGCACTTGCGCCTGAGGATATCAATAGGTTGTCTAGTTTTGTAATGAAGGTCCCAATGGCCTGTAGCTCTCCTCTCCCAAGATATATGTTTTTTGGCCTGCTCACACTTTTTTTTCATTAATTTAAGATTGTGACTCCTGAATTTACAACGGGCGCTAGAAAAGAACTGTCCCCTCGTTTGCAAGATTAGTGCTGGGTAGATTCACACATCCACATTTCAGGACGTCATCCAGAGTTTGGAATTGAGATGGCAACAACTCTGCTATTTTCAATTTAGGTGTTCAAATGTGTAATGTCGCCAGTCTTGTTTAAATTTTAAAAGCAATTATAGGTCAAATCCCACCGGTAGGATGGTAGTACTGAAGGCCACGTAGACTTCAGCACACTGCTGAATATGTTTAAAACGATGAAATAAGAAAAAAAGTGAAATAGATATAACTATTAATATAATAATAGTAATTTAATTCCCCAAGATGACAAAAATAAGCCAAGAACATTCTGTAGCTAACCCAGTAGAACTAAAATTATATTAAAATAAATAAAGCAACTTTAGAAGTCATAAGTAGGGCTTCAAATTTTGAGCACCCATCATTTTGTGTAATTAGAACGTTGAAAAGATTGACACAGAGTAATAGCCCAGTATTCCATAATATAGCATAATATACGAGAGAAGATTAGAGCAGAGTATATTATAGGATATTATGGCATATCATAGTATAGCATAGGACAGCCTTGCATAATATAGCACAGCAAAACATAACATAGTATACCATAGCAAAGTATATTGTAACATAGTATAGCATAGCATAGCACATAATAGTATAGCATAGCATAGTCTACCCTATCCTAAAATAGATAAGCTATAGTACCAGTTTAGCAGTATATAGTAGAGAATAAATATCCTAGCCTAGTAGAGACTAGAATAGCCTACCCTTTACTTGCCTAGTATAGCACATCCTCTCATAGACAATCATAGCGTAGTATAACCTGCCCTGTTTTAGCCTAGTATAGCCAAGCCTTGCCAAACATAGAATAGCCTAGCTAGGCAGGGCATAACCTAGCCTAACTTTCTTTAATCTAGCTAGCCTAGGATAATCTAGCATAGTATTACATACTTTATCCTACCTTAACTTAGTATAGCCTAACCTATCGTATACTAGTATTTTCTAGCCTAGCTTAGTAGAAGCTAGTCTAACCTAGCATATTATAGTATAGCCTAGCTTAGCCTGGCCTGATATAGCCTTGCCTAGCGTAACATTGCCTAATTTAGCCTAGCTTACTATAGCCTAGCCTAAACTAATCAGGTATGGTTTAGCATTGCATGACAGGGCCAAGCCTAGCGTCGCCTAGAGTAGCATAGCCTAGTATAACCAAGATAGAATAGGTTACTCTAGCCTAGCCAATATATCCTTGCATACGATAGCCTAGCCTAGCATACTATAGGATAGCTTGGTATAGCCTATCCTAGCATAACCACACCTAAGATAATATAGCCAAGAGTATCATCTTATAGCTTAGCCTAGTATATCCGAGACTAGTATAACATACTATAACCTAGACTAGAATAACCTTGCATAGCTTAGCCTATTATAGCCTAAGTTAGGTAGAATATCGTAGCCTAACATAGTATTACCTAGCATAGCCAAACATAGCCTAGCATAGCAGACAATAGCCCTCCCTAACCTATTATAATTTAGCCTACCCTAGCATACCATAGTAAACCCCTGTGTAGCCTAGCATAGCTCAACATAGCTTAGATAGCCTAGCATAGTATAACCTAGTCTAGCATGAACTATCCTGGACAAGTATAGCCTATAAAATCCTATTTTACCCGAGTCAAGCTTAGCTTAGTATTGTCTAACCTAACATACGCTATGCTATCCTAGCATATTAGAGCTTAGTCGAGTCTGGTAGAGTATCGGCCGAATAGGTATGATGTTATTGCCCCCAAAAAATATTCACGGGCTAACCTTGGGAGTACTTTGGAAATTATAGCATTTGAAAGAGAATGTAAAACATTCTAAGATTTTCAAATCTTGTTAGAATCGACAGAATAGTTAGGATATTATTACCAAAAAAAATAAAAAAGCAAAACGGGGACCGACATAATCAGATGTAGGTAATGTCGCTTGCCACTAGATGCGGACGCGACTAAAAACGTCATTACTTCACGGCAAACAGAAGACAAAATTTTCAAGAAAGAAGAAAGGTATACGTCCAGTGAAGTGATTGAAGATTCATAATGATTTCAGTGGACGGGTTAACTCACCCTATAGGGGTAAATATCCTTAGATTTTTCACCTAAATTAAAAGTTTTACTTTAACAAATTTCAACGGCTAAAAGCAACATAACTAAACCACCTCTGCGCTCTATCTACTCTATAGTAGGATGAAGTAAGTCCCGAAAGGAAGCGCTTTTAGGATGCGCGAAGAAGAAGGCTCCTAACGATCACAAGCCCAAAATTTAGTATAGGGGCATAATCGTAATTGAACTAACTTGGTAGGGTGGTCGGAAAGTATTTCAACACCTATAGGCACTTTCAAAAAATAGAACGTCTCTACCTATCTCACTTTTTCAGATTTATCTGAAAAAGGAACTGGCAAAAAAACAAATTGAGGAGCACACAGAAAGAGAAAGGAGGGCCCAGGGTGCTACATAAAAGAATGGCAGGGATATTACTTCCAAATGAGAATGTTGGCAGGCACGAATGCTTTAGAGTAATACTAAGAAGATCCAGTAAGAAACACTGAAACCAGACAAAGTAAAACTAAATGAAGCCATATATATGTAGACACATGTAAGGTCGCCTTTATAAAAAATCATAGATTTCGCAAAGGGATGCGCTGTAATCTGAAACAAGAAAATGACGTCGAAAAGCAAATCTCAATTGAAGGAATAGAAACAGTTAAGTAATTAGGAATAACACCCAGAATTTTAACACTAAAAGAAGCTTGCATGAGGAAAGATCGATCTATATGTAGTTATGCATACCAAACATGAAACTAAGACTGATAAAATTAGGGTCAGACACATGTATTTAAGAATGAACTCTTATTGTTCAATATGAGAATTCCCCCAAAACGTATATAAGGAGAGAAGCAAATCAATATCCAAATATGCTTCAAGTACTATATAATGAAGTCAATGTCATAATAAGCAGCAGATATGGTTTGGACGCAGCAAAACCAGAAATAACTAAATTGAATGCAAGGTAACTTAAAAAATGTATTAACTGTGGATGGTCACACAGAACAATGTCAATGGTGTGTTCCAAACGCAAAGAACTATCGAAAGAAAAGTAAACTAAAAACGAAACAGCAATAGAGATAAACAAGGTCTGCTGACTAAAAAGTCAAGTGCTCTCACTTATTCGTATTTATGGCCTTAGGACGTTCCAAACTTTCGAATAATTCCTCAACTAACCTTTGGAGGACCTTGGCAATTATATTATTCGATGGAGGATGTAAAACAACATTAGGGTCTTAGATTTCGTCAGAATCGGTCTAATACTTATGATGTTATTGCCAAAACAAAATAATTCCGGGGCTAACCTTGGGAGGACTTTGGCAATTATATCATTCGAAAGAAAATGTAAAACAACATAAAGGTTCCAAATTTCCTTAGAATTGGCTGAATAGTTAAGATGTTATGGCCAAAATAAAATAATTCCCGAGCTAAACTTTGGAGGAATTTGGCAATTATATCATTCAAAAAAGAATGTAAAACAACATAAGGGTTCCAAATTTTTTTAGCAACAGCCGAATGGTTATGTATAGTAAAAACAATATAATTCCGGGATATGCTTGGGAGGACTTGACAATCATATCATTCGAAAGAGAAGGTAAAACAACGTTAAGGTTTTAAATTTGTTATAATCGGCTAGAGAATTAAATTTTTTTTACAAAAACAAGAAAAAACAAAACCGGGGACCGACCGACATTGTGAGATGTAGAGTCGCACGCGACTAAAAATCGCCACCTTGGCAGGAGTTGCGAAAGCGACCGTCAATGGAATGAAGGAGATAAAAACGCACCTGATTGTACCAAATAATGCATCATTGGTGGTGCTGACGTGCATATGTTATGCTCACGTCATGAAATTCCCATTATGAAAAAATATTTGTACCCTGAGAACCCTCTATCTTAAAACTAGTCAGTGGAAAAACGGTCCATAAAATTCAACACGAGTAAAAGATAATACCGAATAATGAAAAAACACCGACCTAACTGAAGAAAATACAAGATAAAAATAGAACTACTGTAAATAAGATGATTGAGGCCACCGAGCTCGAACTATAAATCTATACCAGCAGCGACTTTTCTCTGCCAAGAGAAAGTAACAAGCTAATATTATACAGAAGATGAAGGAAAAAGCAAGAATCTTAACCACGAGATAGTCTGTTATTGGTATTAATTGTTGAAAATTTGGAGGTGATACAGTCACTTCCAGACAAAACACTCGCCAGACTGACAGAACCGCCTAAAGATAAAAAAAAGCAAGTGAAGACTGGATTAACGTAGGAGAAAAAAACTAGGAATTCTGCAAATTAAAACAAATGGATGATGGATTAGGAAAACATCAACCTTTGGCAACATCTTCAGGAAAATAGTTCCAGAAATAATTTTAATATCTGAACATAGAGTAAATTCGGATAGCAGAGCAATGGAAATTTTCCATTATACCGTCATTAACGCTAACCCATCGGGTGAAACGCGCGAGGGGGCAGCCTACTTGGCCACCCCAACAGCCAAGAAGCAATTTAATTTTTATTCACAATATGATCACTATTTTCAGCACAGGACTCCCAACAATGTGCATGGAAGACCTGCATGCAAGGTTCAGAGTGAATGCCTGCCATGACAGAAATCGAAGTGTC
Organism: Ceratothoa steindachneri; assembly: GCA_963969495.1. NCBI lineage: Eukaryota > Metazoa > Arthropoda > Malacostraca > Isopoda > Cymothoidae > Ceratothoa > Ceratothoa steindachneri. The sequence continues at coordinate 73,856,573 of OZ018321.1, forward strand.
AACAATTCGAAATATTGATGGAAAGAAACATATTCAACAGAATCGGCCCATAATTCCCAATGTAACTTAACGGCAGGGCTGCTACAAAAAAGGAAGACATAACTTTAAGCAACCATTACATATCAAACAACATCCTATTGCAGCCCGTCAACGTATGTATCATGTAGTGATCTGGTGGCAACACTAAAGGAAGTAAATCAGAACCCGATTTAGGTAGCGGTACAGGAAAGGAATTGCTGCAATAGAGCGAACACGAGCGAATGCAAAGAGGATCTTAAAAGATTCCTCCCAGCCAATCATAATGAATCAAACCTGGAAGAATTTTTCATGAAGAATCCGAGCGTAGAAAATCAGCTCTAATTGACGCAGAGAATAAGAACATACCGAAAACGAGACAGCATACGCTCTCTCGACCAAAATGGACAGGATAGATAAGGAAAGAGAACTTGCAATTCAACAGTGTCTTTGACCAAATTGCACTTTTCCTCCAACAAGAGAAAGGCATACTGTGCTTAGAAGAAAAGAAGAATGAGCCATCTCCTAGAAGAATAACAAGGAGCAATATGGGATTGCCTCATTAAAAAAATAGACGTAAAAAATTGGAGGCTAATAAACTAAAAGAAAAAAGATCCCCAAAAAGAATAATAGCTTACAAAATGAACAAATTTGAAAAAATAAAAGAGGAAAGATCCATCGAGCGTAATTTCAGATGTAACTGGAAGTCCGTACTTTCCATAACACCAAAAGAAAATGCAAACTTCAATCGAGCAACAAAAAAGATGATTCAGAAGATCTCCGTAACAACCAATAAAAAATATGCATACTAAGAACACAAAGGTAAGAGAATCATGGACCAAAGGCCACAATTACAAACGAAGAACTAAAGATCTCTAGAAATTCATTCAAACAGAAAGCGCTAGGCCCTTCGAGAATCACCGGATTCACACCAAACAAGGCACTGGACAACATTATTGAATCGATCCAAAAATTTGCCATACGTACCTCAAAGCCAGAGACTTCTCATATGACTACAAACAATTTAAAATTATCTTAATCTCAAAACCAGGCACACTAACGGATCTCTTTAAGAGCTAGAGAGATCTATCATTTCTGAATTTTACCTGAAAGTCTTTCAAAAGACCTGTAGAATATGTCACTGAAAACAATCTCTACCATTAATATCAGTTCGGATTCCGTAAAGGAAGAGACACAACGATGGAACATGGCATCATCACAGACAAGATTACCAAGGCCAGAGCAAAGAAAAAAATCCATCAATATGATCCTTAGAGATGTAGAAAAAACCTTTGACAATTTCTGGGTCAAGAGCATGCAACACAAGATCTTGAACCTCTAGAAGAAAATAATATGGAGAGCATTTTCTGAGACTATGTATTTTACAGATATAAAAGCACACGTGCTGATTATTGAATACAAAGGACTCAATTGTGAATTGGAAGCAGGATTCCCGCAGGGGTCTATCTCAGCTCCACTCCGTAATTTATTTACACAGCGAACCTCCAGCACTTGTTATGCCCGAATGCCTCAATATTCAATTCGCAGATAACATCAAGCAACTAGTCGTATGCCAATTCCAGAATGTGAGAGATTATGTACAGAAAACACAAGTAGAGATTGAGAACATCAACCAGTTCGAAAGAGACTGAAAAAATAAGAAAGCACAAAAGAAAATTCGGATATCGAAGTATAAAGACAGCTGTAGAGATATTACCCAGAAATTAAATTATTAGGGCTAAATATAACCTGAAGAATCTACATAATAGCAAGAGTAGCGCCTAGGTTCAAACTATTTCACTCATTAATTGATTTAAGCACACGGGAAAAACCTGACAAAATATATCATGCTCACGGAAGGGAGACACTAATCTATCCTCCAGCCATATCAACATATATCTAAATCAAATAAAGAAGTTCAGAAAGTTAAAAAACAAAGACCTTTATCTAATCACGAACATCAAAAAATCCAAATGGAGACAGACTCAGAAAGCACTACATAGAGAATAATATACAAGTATAGTTAAATTGATAAACAGGTCACAACAGACCTTGTGGTCCATATTAGGTAACCTGAGTTGAAGATTATGGGTAGGCTAGATAGTATACCTTGCAAAATCGGTGAACCTGTCACTTGAAGGCTAGGAAGTTAATTATTCGCTAGAAAAGGCTGTTAGTCGGGTATTAGATTCAGGGTATTTATCTATACGACGTTTGGAAGTATCAATGGTGTTGCAGTGTATTACTTTACGAGGAAGCCTATTCCATATGTTGACGATTCGGTTGAAAAAGAAATTCGTAGATTCGTGCAACTTAAAATGTTTAACTATAATTTTGCAATCGTTTCCTCTCGTTTAATTCGACGGGTCGATAGTAAAATATTTGTTGCAATCCATATTGTCTATACCTTTGATAATCTTAAAAATTAAATCAGGTCCCCTCTTAATCTATGCTGAGTAATTTCGCTATATCTTTCTGGTAGTACGGGCACCAGGCTTGAACGCAGTATTCCAAAACGGGATGGACCAAGTAATTATAGATAATAAGGATTGCATTTTTAAACTTATACTATAACGCTCTACCAATGAATCTAATTAATTTATTTACAATCATAAGGCCTTCTGAACATTGCTGACTGGGTTTTAGGTCACTCGTTATTGTTACTCCTAGGTCCATCTCTCTGTCTATGCTTAAGCGTTAAGTACCATTTAGTGAGTAATGTGCTTTTCCGTTACGGTATCTGATATGTAGCATCTTACATTTATCTGCGTTAAGGCATTTGCTACGTTTGCGCCCAGTTCGACCATCTGTCGAGATTGTTTTGCATTTCATTATTCTGTGCGTTAGTGAGTACTGAATGCGCAATTTTTCTGTCGTCAGCAAACTTCGATATTAAGCCTGAAAAAGGTGTTCGTCTTAGTCATTAATGTATATTATAAATATAACTGGTTCCAGAAAAGATCCCTTAGGTACCCCACTAGTGACGTCTGTCCAGCTAGATGATTTTCTATTTATAACTATGCGTTGCCTACCATTGCTCAGTCAGTCTTCTATCCACCTTGCTACGGCGCCTTAAACGTTTGTGGGGAACTTTATCAAATTCCTTTTGAAAGTCGAGGTAAGCTATATAAACTGCTTTACCTCGTCGTATTCATTAAAAATATTATTAAAGAAGTCTAATAGATTCATTAGGCAAGAGCGTTTATTACAAAAGCCGTGTTAGGTGTCTCTAAATAACTTCTTTTCTTCCAAGTGTTTAACGAGTTGGTTGCGTATAAGTTTTTCAAACAATTTCTAAGGTACCGATGTTAAACTAAGAGAGGAGAATATTGAATCACTTAACATCATTGTAAAAAACAGAGGTGAAAAAATCTCGAGAAAAATTGATAAACTGTGGGGGAATTCCACGTGGAATTTCTTTTCCAGCACGGAAGTTCCATGTGCTGGAGAAGGTTCTGTTAGGCTTAAAGTGATAAGCCTACCCCCACTCACTTCCACAAACGGTAGCCTCGAACCGCGTCCACCACGATTTACCTTTACAAGGGTTAGAATCGCTTCGGCAAGAAGATTCGAGGCCATTCGAGAGTAGTGCTATTTCCCACTCACCCCTGCGGGGAGAGCCTCAGACATATATAGTCCTCGTTTACCATGAGGCAGACACAGAAATGAAAAGTCTCGCCCGGACCCAAGAAGATTCCCCTAGTTTCAAGTCAGGTGCTACAACGAAGCAAAGTGACGGCTGAACTATTTGTGTGTCGGAATTAGTCCCAGCCAGTGAGGTAATTCTATTTTACAATCGCTACCGAGTGATTTTTCCGACTTCACTCATTAACTCCTGTCGAAGCCCTCCTCGTTCACCCCTCGTTTTCGGGTGTCCTAAATACTCTTTCCTGGACCGGACGTTACTGCCCCCCTTTTTGGAGAACCGTCATCACTTTACATTCCCGCTCAGAAGCTCTGAGCGCCCTCGCATCACGTGCAGAAGACATCCGTGAAGCCTTACCCCGACGTCTTACCCGGAATCCTTCGTTAGCCAGCCCCTTTCCCCCTTCAGTAACCAATTTGAGTTAGTTCTCCACATTTGAATAGTCTCTTCCTGTAATACATTAAATTTTAACTTCATAGTCTGATGCATAACTACAATTCCCCCCCCCCCCCTCGTTTACCGATGTAATTTTGCCTATTAATTCTCTGATGTAATTTTGCCTATCAATCCTCTCACTTTTATGTAAATAAAATTATATTTTCGTACATGCTTCTTTAAATAACCTTGTGCTTTGCTATTGCTCAAATTTGACTTGACTTCGTTGCACTCTTACTCGCTATTCAGCCCGTCGAGACTCGTGGCGTGCCGTCCCTTTGTCGGTTCACCTTTAAGTTATTGGTCCCTTCCCCATAAATTTAATATGGTATTGATATAATATAATGTTATACCACGATACAAACCTTTTCCAAATTTGCAGAAAACACCATCACCAAAGTAAACACTCCTTTCAACTACATATTCCTTAGTGGAAGAACCCCAAAATGAATAGTGGAAACACCATTGCATACATAACTATGATAATCAGTGAATCAAGAAACCAGTTCCTTTGGAACTCAACCGAACAAAACAAACAAGAAACATATCAAGGTAATATAAACACTTCTCAAGTCTCATAAGATAAGTGACCCTTAAAAGTGACTAACCAAATTGATACCCAAATTTACTTGATAGAAGTGAAAATCAAGGAATTGATTAAGAAATGGCTTAACTTTAGTAAATCTAAGCAAAAATGCTCAACTATAGTGAAATTAAAAAAATAAATAAACATGAACAAACGATAAGAGAGAAAAAAGAAGTACTTAAGTGGAAAAGTTAAAAACATCAGAAGACATACAAAAATGAGTAACAAAACAACACCACTTGGGCATAACGGAATGAGTGCTACAATAAAAACTACAATCAAAGATTGAATAAATGAAAACAGAGATTAGTTGGATTATTTTTCCATAAGTTGCAATCGCTTAGCGTTATGGCTACAAGTAAAAGAAGGAAGAGAAAAGTAAAGCAGGTCGCTGTTGTGTTTCACGGTTATCAATAAGTCCAAACATATTGAACTATTCCTTTCTATCTCCAGCTCTCTGTAGTCGGTCACCTGAGATCAACTTCTGCTATCATGCTAAACTTCCCTTTTCCCCCTTTGCCATCTTCTTCTCCTATCCATCTTCCACACTTCTCGCTGCTCTTTCTCCCTCTGGCCCCATTTAATGTGGTGGAACAGGAGAAGAAGAGCGCCGGAGAGCCTGGAAGGGTCGACCGGTGATTCTTACCTCCTGTCACTCCGAGAGGGCTGGAAGAACCTACCACCGATACAGCTATCCTTTTCCACAAAAAAAGTATAACCATTCTATTATATTTCTCTTTGCGGAAGTCACAGCACAGAGCTATGAATTTTAAGTTAAGAGCATTCGGAATACCTATTAATAACATTAAATAACTAATTTTTTCCCCCAAATATTACGTGATATAACGTACACCAAGACCAGAGCTTTTTCCTGTATTTTTTTGCTGTCATTTAATTTTTTAATGAATTTTTATTATACTTCTGCATGTTGGTTAGAAGAGAATAAGAGAATCCTACTTAAAAGATTGACCCCAAATTCTGATTATCTTTGAAACAATTGTACCTACGTATAATAGTAAATTTTATTACATTTTATATGATGTAAAATGAAATCGATACAACAAACAATAGAATTTTAAAAAATAGAAAATAGAAAAAAAAACAGATAGTCTCAACGGGTGGATAAAACGAAAATATGAGAGTACGTAAAAAAGTCAATTATTGTAGAGTGCAGGAGCAAAGTTCACCGGGCAAAATTCTCTAAAGCTATCGAATTAATTTAAAGCCTCCCCTTTTGTTCGCACAAAGAACACAAACACTCAGATTTCGAACTTGGACCTTACTAGTGAGTTTCTTGTTGGTGGCCTGCCAAGAAAGAATTTCAGATTATCGATTCTGTTCAAGAAGTTTGCAAGAAGAAATGGGAGAATTTTGACTTGGCTACTCAGCGGAAAGATACGGAACTCTTTTCTCAATAGCTAAAAGTGATTTTATGAGAAACGTTGATAGACGTAGCATTTGATAACGGCCAAGGAAATTTATGCGTCTCTTCAGAGAGTTTCCCCTTTTTTTGATTTTATGGAGTTTGCTCAAAGAAAAATTCTTTTTGTGAAATATGGTATACTTACTAATTCTCCATATCCGCCAAATAAATTGATTTGGATAAGTTCAGAGTATAAACTCAGATAACCATACTTTTTAGCAGTGATCACTCACTCACTTTGTGTTTTTGTTTATCAGCAACGCTAAAGAAAATTTCAATGGAACTTTCGAAATTTTATAAACTCATTTTGGATTCTGATTAATTTCCCCCACTATTAAATGCGGAATAATAAAATCAATTTATATTCCCTTAAACTAAATATCCATTAAATAATTTAAAACCAAACAAAGAACGTCAATGTTTAAATCAGGTTGAAAGAGATTTTTGGGGTATGGAAATCAGTTTTTCTCCGTGAATTTAATGTTAACCCAAATGACTCGGTAAAACACGAATTCAGTAGGAAAGGCTGTTTATTTCATGCACCTAACGGAATAGATGAGTGCGAGAACACATTTTATTGAACAAAATAAACAAGATTTTTTATGGGTAATCACCTAATTGAGTCTAGATTAGTCTTGAACTAGACTTTCAGACACCTCGTAAAAGTGTCGTTATCCATAGAATAAATCCAATTTCAGTACTTTTTTAATGGAAACAAGGAAATACTTTCTTTAATTCTATCTTTTGTCTCGGAAATATTTCTAACTTAATAGAAATACAAAATCTCTTGATATGTTTTAATATTATGCTGTTTTTTTTTAGCAATAGTGGCGCGCAAGTATCATTGCGATTATATTGCAGACGACTAATAGGTGATGGCGGAGAAATGATGATGGCATTTTCTCAAAATCAGTGATATATGATCTTCCCATTATTTTTGACGTGATTGATCACAGTTCCCATTCAGACCGACATAACACTTTTCTTCTCTTCGCAGACTTCAACCCAAATCGAATTTTCTCTTATTTCCACCTCCTTTCCACACCATCAGTTCTTTCTTGCATAAAGCATCAGGGTCAGGTCCATTAAGTTTTCACTCACTCAAAATTGAACCACTAAAGTTTGAATTTTAAAAATATATTAGGCGAAATGAAATGGTGGTATTTATGCTGTGGAGTATGTGCCAAAACGTGGCAAAAAAGTGATGAAATTAGTGGAAGTGACAAGTAGCCTCCACTTCTAGTCACTTTGACTTTGTACTATTTCAAGTTTTCCCCTCATCTCAATTCCCTACTATCGTTATGAACTACTAGACTTTTTAATGTGAGAGATCACCGCTAATTTAGTGCGTAATTCGTTGGAGCTTTAGCCTTGAGGAACGAGCTACAGTGGTGCATCCCATTGGTGGATACGCTGATACTTACCTTTGGAGGGTTAAAAAGCTCCATCCACGTTATCATGCACATAGCCAGTCACAACATCGCCATTATTACCTTTCCTCTCAATGTCATCACAACATAACTACTCTTTTCTCACCTCCTAAACACTACGATGAAGTACTAGTATCCCCTTCGGAGTTGCACATATCCACATATGTACTTCATCGTGCAATTTTAGTTCTCTATTGAGGATCTATGATCGTTGGTTAGTGTCAGAAACCTATAATACCAAACACTCTCCCAAAATGAGGTCTGGCCCGTAGTGACTTAATGCTCACCAGTGAGAGTCATTCTGATATTAATGTGATTTTCAGTATTTCGTCCGAGGATCTCGATCACGATATAAAGGAAGGACAACTACTTATTTGAATTGTGTCCCCATCAAGAGATACTTATTTTGCGGCCTCTGACATTCCTCAAAAAACGACACGGGCTTGACTCTTCTACTATCCATCATGATACATGGACCCCAAGACATCTCTTCCATTCAAGTCCTCTCCATCTTTCGTCCACTGAGTATCATGATTTCAAAGATCATCAGTGCTTTTCTTGTCCATGCCATTGTTACAAAGTGTTCGATCATCAGCGCGCGTTTCTTGTCAATGCCATTGCTAGAAAGTGGCCAATCATCAGTGCGTTTCTTGTCCATGCCATTACTACAAAGTGACCTATAATCAGTACGTTTTTCCTCCATGGTAATGCTAAAGAGTTGCTAATCTTCAGTGAGTTTATTGTGCATGCAATTGCTACAAAGTGCACTATCATCATTGCGTTTTTTGTACATACCCTTGCTACAAAGAGGCCTATCATCAGTGCGTTTCTTGTCGATGTCATTTGCTAAGAAGTGGCCTATGATCCGTGCGTTTTTTGCCCATGACATTGTTGCAAAGTAGCCTCTTATCAGTTCGTTTCTTTTCCACGCCGTTGCCAAAATTGGCCGATCATCTGCGAGTTTCTTGTCCATGCAAATGCTAGAAAGCTACCTGTTATCAGTGCCTTTTTCCTCCATGCCAATGTTACAAAGTTGCTAATCATCAGTGCGTTTCTTCTCAAACCATTGCTACAAAGTGGCCTATCATATGGCGTTTTTTGTCTATATCATTGCTACGAAATGGCCTACCATCTGTGCGTTTCAGGTCCATGCAATTGCTACAAAGTTACCTATCATCGTGTCTTTTTCTTCAATGTCAATGTTACAAATTGATCTACTATTAGCGCGTTTTTGCCCATGCGATTGATACAAAGTGATCTATTATTAGTTCTTTTCTTGTCAATGCCTTTGCCAAATTGGTCGATCATCAGTGCGTTTTTTGCCCATACCATTGCTATAGTGGCCTATCATCAATAGGTTTATTGCTCATGTCATTGCTACAGAGTGGCCGATCATGATTTTGTTTCCTGTCCATGCTATTGCAATAAAGGGTCCTATCATCAGACCGATTCTTGTCCATGCCATTGCTACAAAGTGGCCTATCATCACTGCGTTTCTTGTCTATATCATTGCTAGAAAGTCGCCTATTATCAGTGTGTTTCTTGTCCATGCAATTGCCACAAACGGGCTTATTATCAGTTCGTTTCTTGTTCATGACCTTGCCAAAATTGGCCGATCATCAGTGCGTTTTTTGTCCATGCCCTTGCTACAAAGTCACTTATCATTTGTGAATTTCTTGTCCATGCCACATCTATAAAGTGACTTATCATCAAGGCGTCTCTAGGCATCATACTTAAAGCATTCTACATAGATATGTAGGTATACAAGGTTCTTACTTTGATTTGTTTCCTTCCGTTGTAAACAAATCGTCGCATAAAAAAGGTTGGTAGTCTATTTACGCAATGCTCTTTAGAAACTTTTTTTGTACGTATTTTATTTACAATTTATTAACAAATATTACCCCTAGGAATTGCCATTAAAATCATGTTTAATTATTTAAAATACCTATTTCATATCTTTTGCCTATTTTCTTTATCTAAATTTATGACTTTCAGGTGGCGCTTTTCTTACATAAACATAAATTGAGACTTTGACAAATTTCACCGTGGTTGAATTTGATAGTAGGTTCTATTATAAATTGTGCGGACAATTCCAGTTATATTGAGTACCTCTTAGAATGAAGTCTACAAAAAAAAAACAAGACAGTCAATTTGCCGAAAAATTGGCCCAATTTTGTGTGTTTGACTATCCTTCTGAGTTAAGTTTTGCCGGAACATTACAATATACTTTCATAATCTAATAATTTATATCAATTAAACCTTATATTTCTTCTCAAATTTTCGATTTTAGAAAAGTCTTCTCTTAGTTTGTTTACATTCTTTTAGCTTTTTTGATATGGAGGTTTATAAAATTTAAAGAAAGGTAATAACTAGAACATGAATCTTTGTTAGATTTCGTAGAACAGAGTTAGTATTTTGCCTCATCAAAAACCGTGTGCAGGTAGATACCACAAGGAAACTAACTAAACAAAAAAATTCTGGGGATAGGTTAGAGACGGGTAAGCGAACTTCCCCAGCTCAAAATCTTAATCTGAGAGTTCATATTCCAAGGAAACTCAAAGGGAACAAAATATTGTGCAAGCTACACAAACGATTCATTATGGATTACTCATATTTAATATCGAAAATTATATCTCTCTTTATTTTAATTAGTAAAGAAAGGAGGAGTCATGATATGGCTGCCCATTGGCGGAGATGCTGATTGTAGAGATATACGAGTTAACCGAGCCAGTTAAGAAGTTGCGAGTGTATATATATATATATATATATATATATATATTTTGTGAGGGTATGGAAGGTACATACTCACATGCCGCCAGACAATCGTAGGAACGAAAGAAAATTGTCTTCTGGTCCAATAATTATTGGACCAGACTTTGAGCAATTCTAAGACATATATAAAAGTGGTGTCAGCTTTAAGGGTTTAAATTTTGGAGTAAGCGAACTCATATAACCTTAAACTTGCCAACGTCTAAGGAAGCCCAATTAAAATAACGTTAATTTCAATAATTAGAGTCTATTCCCCGAAGGAATATAAATAATAACCATTAATAACTCTTTCCAGATAGCAAAAACAAAGCTAGGAAAATATTCATTATTTTGGGGGTTAATTATTAGATTGTATTGGTTAGGAACAATCGAAACTTCTAAATTCTCTTACCAGGTGCGTAAGTTCTTTCGTGAGTCACCAGTTGCGTCAGCAAAAGCAGCAATGGCTTTACAATCGTTCGAAGGTTTCGTCAAGCAAGGACAAGCTCTCGGTCTCACAGGACAGGAACTAAAGGAATTCTTCCAAAGTGAACAGCGAGAGGAAAGAGCACGTGAAATGGAAGCAAGAAAAGAAGAATTGAAAGAAAGAAGAAAAGTAGTGTTAGAAATGGAAGAGAGAAAAGAAGTGTTAGAATTGGAAGAAAGGAGAAGAAAATAAGAGTTAGAATTTGAAGGGAATTAAGCAGAGACCAAGTTGAAGTCAGTACTGTCGGATCTCGTGATCATCAACCCCATGCCCCTGCTATGAAACTTTTCCAATATAAAGACGAAGAAGATTTGTGCTCATTCTTGACACATTTTGAAAAGATCTTGGAGGTAAACGGATGGGCCCTAGAATCCGAAGGAGTGAGTAGATTGCTCCCATTGCTCAGTCTGCGTTTAAGAGAAATTTTCATCTCGTGACCACACGAAGCTACAATAGACCATAGCAACTTGAAAGCCGAGTTGCTATCCGCCTTCAACTTGAACCCTCAGTTCTCCTGCGCTAAGTTTAGATCGGCTAAAATCCAGCCAGGTCAGACTTACCGACATTTTGGATATATCCTGAAGCGAAACCTCCAGTTCTGGTTAGAATCCTCCAAAGTCGAATCGGAGTATGAGGCCCTGATTGACATTATGTTAAAAGACCAGCTATTGTCCACCCTCCCCCAGGAGATCCGAGCATTCGTGCAAGACCGCCGAGCGTCTACCTTTCAAGAATGCCTCGAGGAAGCTGATCTCCATGCAACGAATCATCGCCTATACCCACAGGATACCCAGAAAAATAGTCTTCCGTCCCCGAAGAATAAATGTAGTCAATGGAAGTCCCAACAAAGGAAACCCCCTTCATTGATAAAGACCACAGCCCCGTTGAGGCCAAAGAATAAGCCTTTTGTAGCCCACGACGACAGAAAACCCCCAGTCTTCAATACTCCCTACAATAACTAGCACCAGAATAAGCAGGTTATATGCTACTTCTGCGGTTCTCCCAGCCATTATAAGTCCCAATGTGTACAGAATTCCAGCCTACGTCCCACCCAGAGCCAATAAGTCCACCAAGTAACTGCTACCCTTCCCCCGGAACAGCTGGCCGCGCTTAATGCATCCCCCTCGTTTCCATCCCCACAGGAATTTCAAGTGAACTTCGTGTTCAACAAGAGTACCCCCGAAGAATGAAATTTCGAAACTGGCTTGATCAATGGCTTTAAAGTGTCTCCCCTCGTTAGAGACACCGGGTGCACATGCATTGTGGTGTCGGACAAATTGCTCCCCCCTGTCGACCCCCAACATAAGAAGTACGCAATTGTACACGACTTCTTGAGGCGAGAAAATAGATTCCCGCTAATCCGCTGCCATGTACAGTGTAAATATTTCACTGGTTGGGCCGACGTAGTGGCAGCCCCCATCAGATATTGCTCGGTACTCACTGGCAAGAGCGCACTACTCTCCCCGAGTGAAGTGACTCAAGCTGTCGTCACTCGAGCGCAAGCTAGCTGTGAGGCCTCTCCTCCAACACGCCTGTTCACCCCACAGGTCCCTTTAGAGGTCCAAACGCGTAATGCACAATTCCTCAGAGCTCAGCAGAGCTACCCTTTACTTCAATCCCTTTGGGAAAAGGCCCGAAAGAACGAAGAGGTGATCGATCGAGGGAACCGACCCATAAGGTACATCATTAACGACTCCCTTCTATTTTGCACCTCACGAGATGAGTCGGACTCACCTTTGAAGGTCATGTGTATTCCGCGCACACATGTACACCAAATCCTGCAAGTAGCACATGAAAGTCTCATGGCCAGTCATTTCAGTCATAACAAGACTTCTCAGCGAGTATTTAAATACTTTTTTTGGCCCAAAGATATTGCAGAATTCTGCAAAACGTGCGACTTGTGCCAGAAAACCCCTGCAAAAGGTCGAATAGCCCCAGCTCCCCTGCAAAGACCCCCAGTCATTTCGAAGCCCTTCTCGAGACTCGCCATCGACCTTATCGGACCAATTCACCCCCCTTCCGCCGAAGGTCATACGCATGTACTAACTTTGATAGACTGCGCTACCCAATTCCCAGACGCTGTCGCTCTACAAAGGATCGATAATATCTCTTGCTCTGAAGCCCTTATTTCCATTTTTTCTCGAGTAGGATTGCCCAAAGAAATCTTGTCAGATAGAGGCCGCCAGGTTACCTCTGAGCTCATGGAACACGTGAACACTCTGCTCCAAATCAAACCTATTTTTACCACCCCCTTCCATCCGAGCGCGAACGGCATGAGGGAAAAGTTCATTGCGACCTTGAAAAGCATCCTCAAGAAGCTTTGCTTGGAACAACCCCAAGAATGGCACCGATATTTGCGAGTTGCGTTATTCGCATGCCGCGAAATTCCCCATAGGACCATCAGATTTTCCCCATTTTAGCTCCTGTACGGAAGAAAAGTGCAGGGGCCCCTCAGTATTTTGAAGGAGTTATGGACAAATTCCCGTATGTGTCCAGAATTTAGGAACACCTATTCCTAAATCCTCGAACTAAGGAAAAGTTTAAAAAGGTATCATGACATAGCAGTCAGAAATTCCAAAATTAATATGGAAAAGTATCGGACGTACTTTGATCTAAAGGCCAAACACAGAAAACTGAAGCCCGGAGATGAAGTTCTACTCTTACTTCCCTCGGATTCCCATAAACTTCTCTCCCAATGGAAAGGCCCCTGCCCCGTTTAGAAAACCCACGGATCGGTCGATTACGTTATACAGACATCCGCAGGTGATAAGTTATATCACATATACATGCTAAAAAAGTATCATAGACGGGCTTGTATAAACAATATAGTTGCCTTCGACGAAGAAAGGGTAATTGACGCCGTCCACCCAAACAACCCCCTAAATATTTTTAATTCAATTTGCGTAGAGTCAAGCGAAGATTGTCATCTCCCCGTCCTCCCGTCCAAGCTGCCCCCCATAAAAGGACCTCTTCCTGAGTTGGATGTAAACTCCGACCTCACCCCTGCCCAAAGAAACCAAATGATGGCACTTTTGGAAGAATTTAGTGACATCATTTCCGAATCCTCAGGATGCTCGACTCAGTTCGAAAATGAAATCGCCCTCACTACGCTCGAACCTGTGCGATGTAAGCCATATCCCGTACCGGTGTGCCAAAGAGACTCTTTCAATGAGGAAGTCGACAATCTTTTGCAATTAGGGATTATCGAGCCATCTACGTCCAACTACTGTTCCCCAATAGTCATCGTCCGCAAGCCAGACCAGTCCTTTAGGATGTGCATCGATTTTCGGAAGTTAAACACCGTCACCGTGTTCAACGCCGAGCCTTTTCCCCTAATTGACAAAAATTAACATCTCTTCGAAGAAGCCGCCTACATCATTGAGATAGACCTATGTAAGGCCTATTATCAGATCCCCCTAAAGGCATCAGCGAGGAAACTAACAGCCTTTCGAACAGACAAAGGTTTAATGGGATTCACTCGTCTTATTTTCGGCCTAGTCACTCCCTACAGTAGCTACAACTGCATAATGCTCCGTGTAATAGACGGTTTAAAAACGTTTCTTTTTATTTTGATAACGTGTATGTGGCTACACGTTCATGGAACGACCCTATCTTGTCCCTCCGCTTGCTTTTAGAACGCTTAAAGCATCATGGCTTAACTATTAAACCCTCAAAATGCCATTTTTCTTATAAATCCATAGAATAGGCGAAAGCCATCTGGCCCCAGAGAAAGATAAGGTAAAGGCTATTGTAAATATGCCCCTACCGCGCACCAAGAAGAAATTACGGTCATTCCTCGGTGCTGCGTCATTTTACCACTGCTTCGTACCCCAATTCGCTTCTGTAGCAGCTCCCCTAAACGATCTGCTAAAAAAGAAACTCCCGGACCCCCTCCAGTGGAACCCCGACGCCAAAGCGCACTTTGAAGAACTCAAAGAGAAGCTAGTCTCCGCCCCAATCTTAAAATTGCCGAACCCACACAAGAAATTTGGCGTAAGGACAGATTCCTCCCAACTGGGTATTGGCTGCGTATTACTCCAATACGACGAAGACCAAGAACCCGCTCCTATAAGCTATGCGAGTCACCGACTGACGGCTAGCGAAAGGGCATACGCTACGGTAGAATTAGAAGCTCTAGCGATTGTTGTTGGGATTACAAAATTTAAGATGTATCTGGTAGGTCGTCCATTCTTCATAGAGACTGATCATAGACCGGTAGTCTACTAAAAAATTTGTAAAAACCGAAACAGCAGGCTAACGCGCTGGTCATTATTGCTAGCGGAGTACCGTTATGAAATCAGGTATCTAAAAGGGTCTGACAATGTACTCGCAGACAGCCTTTCGAGAAACCCAATTTCAGATAGCGATTAATAGTCAATTATTTATTTTTTGGTGTGTATCTCTTTGTATTAATAATTATTTCTTGCCTGTACTCCGTATGTGTTTTGTTTTGTATATGTAAATTATAGAAACTGACGTAACAATAGTATTTTGTAGCCATAAGATACTAAGGTAAATTCCTAACGGTTTTGATAAAATTACCGACTCAATTGTTCGAGTCGAGGAAGATAATGAAAAATTCCCCCGGTGAAGTTAATTTTCACATTATTCCTTATTTCGTTGCAGAATAATGCTCCTGGAATTAGAGAGACATGTGAGGGTATGGAACGTACATACTCACATGCCGCCAGACAATCGTGGGAACGAAAGAAAATTGTCGTTTGAGTTGACCCTCGTCTCCTCTCTCTGTTTTACCACCCCTTCCCCAAACTGGCGAAAGGAAGTCGGACGAAAGAACGCCTATCTCCCAAAGAAACTTAAATCTTATTTGCTTTCTTTATGATACCATGGAGATTGTCCAGAAAGCGCTGCGATAAGCGAATTGTCGTGAATGGAATCTCTCTCTCGATTTCCCACAATCCGCCATATAAATAACATCGCCGTTTACTCCTCTACAGCAGTGTCCCAAATCTACTCGCGTAATCCTCACGTTAAACGAGAGCGTTGCCGTAACGTATCGACTACCAACGCGCCGTCGAGTCAACTTGGTCGCTGTCTCAAAGTGTCCCTGGAAGTAAATCCCGCCCCGCAGAGTCTGTGACTAGAAGAGTACGCTCTGTTGCTCAACGTAACTTAAGTAAGAAAAGGAACATCCAAATAGTTACTGGAAGTTACTATTTGTAAGTGTCACAACCAGTTAGGAGTGAACTAACCGGAACTGCAGCTAGCAGCCCCAAACCCGTCGTCTTATCCATCCTCTCCCCGAGAACTCGTGTTAACGCCCCTCGAACCACTCCGTCTGGACACGAGTAGTCGTCTCTCCAATCCATCAATTAATGGTAATCTGTAAACCCAGTGTCCCTCTATTCTTATATTACATAATTAATTAACCGTGATTGATACTCCCATTGAGTCATTATAAATCTAGACGCTTAACGTCAGTTTTTAATATTTAATCATTAATTGGGCCTGTTAACTATTGCTAATTATTCTATTTGTGTAAAGTAAAGTTTATTTTGAGGAAGGGGGTTTATTTGTGGCTCCTCCCTTTTGACGTACCCTTGGCAAGACTTTAATTAAGCATCCCTTCGGCTAATTTATCCAACCTGTATTATGCACTCTTAGAATTCAATAATCACAAACCTCCCCTCAGTAACAAGTGGGACTTTTATAGTGAGAATCCTGGCTACGGCACAACACGCCTCTAACCACCTTCCGCACGTTCAGTAGGAATTAAAGCCTACCTATATATATATATATATATATATATATATATATATATATATATATATATATATATATTTATATATATATATATATATATATATATATATATATATATATATATATATGATCGTAGGATTGAGTCATAGGGTCAATACCACCGACTTAAACAAAAGCGGTGTTTCCAGATCAAGGACTAGAATAATTATTGGACCAGACTATGAGCAATTCTACGACATATATATATTTATATATATATATATATATCAAAGTCTTTCTCATGGCGAAGAAAATCAATGAAAGAAAAACAAAATCCACCTGGGTTTCTCTAAACCACTCTACCTAATCTCCTGTAACATACATGTACGATAAAAATGGTAAATTTAGGAGAAAGTTATTCCTGACCTCTGCATAAAAGGCCTACCCTACGAGCGTGTATTTATAAACAAATAAGTCAAAAATTCAAACTGTCGATCTCATATTACGCTCTCCCAGAGTGATACGACGCCAAGCCCAGCTGAATTGATACTCACTTCTGTCGATTCAACATTGGATCCAGTTTCATTAAGTTCAAAATGGCTAGGGAGAGAAATAACAGACGGGTCACTCCTTCCTATCCCCCTCCTCCTCTCATTACCTTGCGGGAGTAATTCGAGTATAAAAAGGTTTGTCAGAAGAAAAAGAGGATTATTTTCGTTTCGTCACGACATCGATAAGAACTTGCCGGGATAGAATTTCCGGAGCAAGTTAAGAAAGACTTTCATTTTCTTGGGCAATATCAGATTGCACCAAACATAATCAGTACAGTTTGATTAACAAAGATCGTCAAGTGATCTTACCTCTAAGTACTGTCGAGACAGTTCGATTACCAAAGAACGTCAAGTGATCTACCCCAAACTAGGTAGATTTCTCACCCAAAAAAGAAGCTCTACAAGCGGAACCAAATCGCGAGAAAATCATACCCTTATCTTCAAGCCTCGTCTGAAAAACCTTTTAGAGGTCATAAACACCAGACGCAGCGCCACTTTGATTGGCGTTTTGATTTGTTTTGGTTCCTTCTTACCCTGCGCCTCGACGTTCCGCTTGATGTCACTCGATTACTCTTCGTTCGAATTAACGCCCTCTATTGAGAAACAAATAAACTACACTCATGACTCCTCTCCGGACAAGATTCGATTGAAGGTATTTCGTTTGTATTCTCTGGGTAAACCCCACTACTTTATGTGAGTAAACTATTCTTTTTTCATGTGCCCGTGAGTTTTACGTAGATAATTTTTATATCTTAAAGACGACTTTTTTTTCAAGTAAATTGTTCTACCTTAAAGCAATAGAAACGGAGTGTCGGTAACTGAAATTAAGAACCATTTTTAAGTTGTATTTTGTACGTGTATATATTAATTTTGTTTGAGTTGATTAATGTACAGTAAAAGTCTATTTTGGTTGAAGTATTTAAATTATCCTTGAACAAGTTGTGTTGGCAGTATTTAGTAAATTAAATAGAGAACTCCCCTTTATATTAATTTAATAGAATAAAAATAAGAAAAGCACTCTTGGAGATCGATCCTAAAGCGATCACTGGAAGTACGAACGTATGACCCACTTTATTAATCATAATTAAAATAAAAATAGGAATAATATCGGCTAACCCACGACACTGATGCTCATTGCCTCGGAGTTAATTAGCTACACGCGCATCATCACGCACGAAGCCA
Organism: Ceratothoa steindachneri; assembly: GCA_963969495.1. Lineage (NCBI taxonomy): Eukaryota > Metazoa > Arthropoda > Malacostraca > Isopoda > Cymothoidae > Ceratothoa > Ceratothoa steindachneri. The sequence goes on from OZ018321.1 coordinate 73,874,779, forward strand.
ATGCGGGCACTAATATCGAAATACCCCTGGTGGCGTTTTTTTGTTCGCTCTGTACTCCCTCTTTGATCACGAAGGTTTTACCGTTTGTGATTAGTATATAAAGTATAATACCAACCTGATTACTCCCACTCCCTCTCATAGGGCTGGCCCCTGGTGATTTCAGGTTCACCTGTGATTGTTATTTTGATCTTTATGTGCATTTCCACATCCGGTCAGACGATCTCATCAATGATGCGAGGGATGAATGAGTCTACTTACCAACCTAAATCAAGTTAATCCAGATTTGATCCGTTCACTTTTGGGGTGAAGGCTTGTTATGAGTTAAATCTTCCCTATGATGTATTCCATTTGCTTCAGCAAGATAGGATTATAATTTACCTTATACTATTGGTCTACACAGAGATGTGCATCTGACAGTGTGAATATGCAGTGCAAAGTGCACAAACAAGTTTTTTTTAAGTTTTAATCGGATTTTACCTTTTTCATTTTCATTTTCATTTCAATTTTAAATAATTTTAGAGTGCTGAACAAATTTTTTCTCTCTCTTTTTACCATTCGCGCCTTTTCGAACCAAAAACAATTCGAAGTCTTTACAAGAAAAGCAGTCAATATTTTTTACCCTTGGAGGGAGCGATAATTGATTCAATGCGATACATCCAATATAAAAATACTCGAATACTGCGCAAGTAAGCCTTACTTTGTTTCTTCTATCTCAGAACATTTTTTCTTTTCCTTATGAATATCAAAGGAAAGTGCAGACTTTCTTTTATTGGTTTCAAGAAAACTTTAGATGGTTACTTTTTCTCCTTTCCGTTGGATGTACGAAGTTAAATCGAAAATCAAAAGGAAAGTGTAGACTTTCATTTAGTAGTTTCAAGAAAACTTTAACTGTTCACTTTTCCTCCTCTCTGTTGGATGTACGAAGTTGCATCGAAGATCAATAAACCATTACTGGTATTTCAAAATCGTCGTTTTCTTTTCCTTCTGCATTTGCCTTCTTTAAAAGGGGGTTAAAATTCAAATGAGAATATGTATGTTTTAGGCTCAAAGAGCAGTGTGATCTCTCTGGGATTAAAATAAACCTTTTCTTAATTGGTGTTTGCTCACTCATTTTACTTCTTTGCAAAAACGAAAAAATCATCCAGCATATCTCAAACCCTGATATTCCAAAGGAAGATTGTGGAAGATAAATAGCCATAGGAACTATAACGTTTTTACATACATACCACATTAAATTTAGAACATTAGGCTTCTATTTCATTTAAATGAACGAACTCCTTCCTCTCCTAGTAACCAATCTAAACTTAACAGCTATAGTCAATTAAACAGTTAAAAAAACATGCACTTTCATTAGACTGGAAAAAATATGCAAATGAATGGCGGAGAAAATCATAAACGCAGTGTTAGAAAGAGAGAAATGATATTTTTTCTGAGTATGAATATCAATGATAGGGAATTTTGAAATTAATTGCCGGTAAGATTTTAATACCAAGATAATCAGTGCATGACTCCAATTATGCTATATATTATCCGATTTTGATTTTGTAAACTTGCAAACCTGCGAGGTGACTATGTTCCAAATATTAAAACAAGACAATACGTCTTCTGTCTACGAAATCCCAAAGGAAACGAATCTTGTTTCCCGTCCTTGATCCATAAAAATTCTTCGAAGCCAAAAAAAGTTCGAGCGTATTTTTAGGCCACTAAGTTTGTGTCTGAGGATTATCTTCATTTAAGTTCGAAGAAACGTTTGTCATGTTGCCCATGGCAAGGCACTCATAAATCAATAATTTTTGCAGCATGGCAATTTTCCAAAGCTTATAGGTGTCTGCATACGCTAATTAGCAAAATCTTTAAAAGATGATCGTCTGATTATTTTAGGGTATTAATTAGCCGAATCCAATGCAAAATATAGATGTAGAGCTTTTTGGGGAAAACCTTAAGGAAAGCATATAGTGAAAGATAATGGGGAGCTGGACCACAGCGAAGTATCAAAATAAACAATCCCTAAATTTCAATTTTCATATTTTCTCTCCCTCACTGCATCTATATAGAGCTTTGCACCTTTTGAATAAACGAGGATGTTCTCAAAAGTTAGTGAAAATATTTTCATCAGTAAGGGGAAGGTATTGTAAAGAAATAACTCTGGTATATTTAATCCTACAACAAAGGTGTAAATTAAATGTATCACGATATTTTTCTTTTCCTTTCATTGATAAAGCTTCCCGACTCGTCCTCCCTATAGAGGAGCGGACTACTCCTATTCATCACCTAAGACTATCTATATGTTCAACTTTTAACTCAAATCTTCCTGGAAATTTCCATTCTTCTCTACGCCAAACTGTGTCTGTATATCTCTACCTCTGTCGTTGTAGTGGTGAAGCCTTGCATATTTCTGTGACACTTAAGCAAAGTTAATAATAGTCTCTGTGACAATGCTATTAATAGTTAGAGCTAATTCGAGTTAAAATAAAAGCACTAGTAGAGTGGTATAAGAATTTTTGAATAAATTTTCAAGAGAACTTAAATAATCGATTATAACGGTTACAAAATTATCCTTTCGTTTTCCCGGCATCTAGGCCTTATTAAAATAAAGAAAGGCTGAAAATAACTCATCCTAGATCCAAAGAAAATGAATGAAATTAATCAATCAGTCTAATTGGCAGTATGAGTAGATATGTGAGGTGAAATGAAAAGGCAAATAGCAATTCAAATCTAAATATTAATTATATTGATAAAAGGAAAGGGAATTCACAAGATGGTTAGATATATGATGTTTCGTAGAAGCGCATTTCAAAATTACTAGGGATTAATTAGTTCGTGCAAGTTTACACTCACAGACTGCGCTTAATTTTAGTTTTTTCTTCTATTCATTTATGTCCTATTTTTATCTTTTTACCATTTTCGTTTTCCACTGAGTGAACTTAACGCTTAAGAATCAAATATGTTATATTTATTAAGCCTATTGTGGGTTTTCCTAAAATAATTTTTTTAGGTTTTATTAGTGGCCATTTTATTTCTATTAATATTTCACGCTAGATTTCTTTTAATGACTTGAGAATCGGGAGGGGGGGGGGGGGGGAAATAGGACTCTTTTATTCATTATTCCACCTCTAAACAGGATGATTTCAACTTTTGATCTTTTAGCATTTGGTTAAAGAATACTAAATAAGAAAATGAAGAAGTGAAACAGACAAAATAATACTAAAGACCTAAAAAACCTTTGATTCATTTATGTCCAGGGATATTAATTTTAATATAGTTCCATGTATTAAAACGATTGTTTATCTTGCGCTTTCTACATATATTGTTATACACTTTTCTCTTTCTGAGACGAAACTTTATGCATATTTACTCTAATATAACTCACCCTGTCGGGCTCACTTGAACAAGGCAATCGTAAAATATGGTATAATATAATATAACTTAATTATCTGGCTAAGTCCAGCGAGTGGTCAGAAAGGAGTGTATATGTGTGAAACACCGATACTTGGCTTCTTCAACACCACTTGCTTACACTAACAATGGCCTTACCGTCTAACCAAACAAAACTTCTGGCCGAGATTCCGCTGTAGGGTTCGTTCTATAAAATAGGTAGGCCTCTGGTACCAAGTGACAATATTTAATTGGCGACGCAAGGAACTCCACAAATAGACGCTCGGTTGCTTAGCAAATCCGAAAAAATTGCTATTTGTGTACATTGAGGAAATAATATGCCAAGTCTAATAAATAAAGACCCAAAGAGAATTAGAAAATAAAAGTATATTTTATATATATATATATATATATATATATATATATATATATATATATATATATATATATATATATATATTATTGTAGTTGGGTAGCAGTCTTTCTTGAAGGCAAATTTTGTTGAAGACCAATGTGTATTTTGCCTTAATTAATTTCCTTTGCCAACTTTCTCTTCTTCTAACTATCTTTTTTATTCCATCTTATAGATAGTGGATCGTTTGTCCAGTATTTATCTTTTTTTTAAATGAATGTGTTTGGTAAAAAACAAACTAATTTGCTAAGCGTTCGATCTTATTCGATCATCTTCGGAGCATTTTGATACGTTCTTGCCTCCTTTATCGATGTAATGAGTGGGGTGAGGATCTGACAGAGTGAAAAGAAACAAAAAAAACACCGATTTTTACGGTTTATTTATTTCGCATTGGTTATAGGTAACGTTAAAGGAAATGGGCCACTCCTGTGAGTGGAATTTTAAAATAGTTTTAATGTGCGATTCCAGCGTACCGCTTGACTGTTGCTGGCCAGCTTATCTTCATTTATTAATATGGATTCTAAGATGTTTAGCCTCGCTTTATTGACCTCTTTTTTTTCAATAATTGTGTTATCAAAGAGCATATCTCTCGTTAGGTTAATATTATGGGCACCCTCCATATGATTCTTAGGCTCTCCGCTTTGTAGATGCATGGTTAAACGTCTCGAAAGTGTACTGGTTATCATGCCAATATATTTTGAGTTTTAATAAAGCTTACAGTCTTTATTGGGGCAGATGAACTCGTAAACTACGTAAGTCCTTTACTTACCTCGATTAACGAGACACCTTCGGTAAACCCAGCCTAACGCATAACCGTCGTGAGGAGTCAGAACCAATTCAACAGAGGCATAAAGTAGGCTCACTCACTGCTTAAATTCCTCGTCACCCGTTGAGCGCAATAGCAATAAGTACTCTTCAATAAGCGCCCCTATAATTACTGTTAGCACACTCACAAACCAGTAAACTGGTAACATTCACCCGGTACCATATACTCCCCCCCCCCCTTCATACCGCCTGCCTCAATGACACGAGAAAAAGAAACGAACCTTCTCAGCTATATTGCAGATAAGTTTATTGCAATCATTTTTGCTTTTCATCCCGAAACAACTTCTATTGTAATTCCATTCTTCTACCAGGAGAGAAAACGCATACTTCTCCAAAATTCGTCGAGGAATAAAGCAGGTTGACGAGAAAAGATCAATTCAATCACTCTAGAAATGTCAGAATTCATACCATTTTACATAAGACAATAAGATCTACTTTGAAATGAGACGCTTCCCTCTCTCGCTAGTATACATAGTAATGTTCTGTGTTACCGAACTTCGTTTACATCCTTAATAATTTAAAGATTACTGCGAACGTCATGTTTTTCATATGGTCGAAGGACTTAAAAAAAACATCTTTCCTCTACGAACTATGAACTACGAACTGTCAATGGACTCTTTGGCCTCGAAGATGATTTAAAATAAAAACAGTTAGTTCGAATTGCCGTGCAATCTAGTGGCTGATCCTACATAAACATCATTACCTCGTTTTCCGTGATTTAATTTCTGCAATGTTATAACTTGCAAACTAATTCTCTAGTAATTTTTCACATGCAACCAAATTTTATACTCTTCACTACTTGCGAAAAGAATACTATTCCACTTTTAAGCGAAAGAATTTGACCTAAATTTGATTCGAAACGCTACGAAATTGAATCCAATTTGACGAGTGTTTGCTCTTTCATCCATCTCGAATAGTAGCGTGCAATTAATAACACTGAGCCCATATCGCATTATAAACAATTGTATCAACTCGTCAATTAACAGCTAACTTCCAATGAATATAAGGAGTTAATCGAAGTCATTCGTCATACAGTATCATGTATTTATTCAATTTATTCAAGTAGATAGACTATAATCGAAGTTTACTCGATTGGAAGGAAGTTTAGAGCTTACTTCAAACCTACCATGAAAAGAAAGTAAAAAGGAAAATCAAAAGGAAGGTTGTTAAATCCTGACCATCTATTTAACGGTAACGTGAGAAGAGAGAAGAGAGAAAAAAAAGGAGGTGTGATTGTTACCTAAAATCACATAAATATTACTTTTAAAATATAAAGGGATTGGCTTAACTGATCACCGGAGGTCGCTGCTTCTTTATTTATTTCTATTTCGTTAGTAGGCTTTATTTCTTAACTATTAAGGAACTTTTATGTTTACTGCAATAAACAAATTATGTTTTATTAAAGTCAGAGCAACCGAATCAAAAGTTGAGTTTGTTCATTGGTGTTGCCATATATAGTATTAAGTTCATCAAAAGGCTGATCGAAATAATAATGCGTACAGACGATACAAAAATATTTCTTTGATAAATTGTACACCTTGTTTTTTACTATTAACAGGCCGAGTAGTCTTTTTATTTTATTATAGTCCAGGGAATATCCAAATAAATTTTATAAGTCAAAGAAGAGAAACTAAAGATTACTTAAAATAACGACAAGAGGGGATTAACAGGTTTATAAATCACTTGGAGATAATTACTAACTGAAGAACAATTTTGGGGGGCATTTTAAAATGGCACTTATTCTAACCTAATTTGTGTGTGCTGAAGTCAAATATCAAGTCATATTTTGCCCATAAGCTACAGATTTTTTTTAATTCAGCTTTATATTTTATTTGCAAAATTTGACACCATTCGCATTAGACCATGCTCTATTTAAACAATGCATTGTCATAAAATAGCCTTCAAATAACTGTATAGGCAAATAGTCCATATTTCTTCTCAAGAGTGTAAATATTCATCAAAATGAGATTCAAAATGATCGATGAACAAAGGTAAACTTAAATTGTAACTATTGCGGCAAGATTTGAACTTTTTCAATTTAGGATAAGTGAATATCCCTTGAGGGGACAGGGATCTTAAAATATCATTATAAATTATTCATTATCTGCCCAAGGTACCTTTTGACCATACTGGTCATCTTCTGGGGCTAAACCTCTTTTTTATGGTTGTTTTGAGAAGGCAGGTAATTTTGATGTTCTTCTGAGGTGTGAGTTCTTCAAATTTCTTATTTCTTACAACCCCATTAAATGAGGTCAACTTCAATTACCAATATTCATATCCTGTGGCTGACTGCAGGCAACGCAACTTTAGATACATTGACGTTACCTTACTCTACACAATAAATATGAACATCAAAAACATCTACCTCCCCAGAACAACTAAAATAATATTCATATACTGTCAGAGAATTCATGCACCACAACTTTAGGTAGATAGTGTTACCTCTTCTACGCTATTGAAAAGATTGTTGTTTTTTCAATGTGTGGTCTGTTAAAAAAATTTGATTTTAAGTTCAATTTTTTTTATATTATACTCAAATTTAATGTTTCTATTTAACTCTACATTGATTGTAGCTCCTCTAAAAATCTATATAATATCAACACATATTTTATATTTCTATAGCTTAATTTCATTATATTTACCACTGTAGCCCAATAAAATGAGCAGTATGGTCGAAAGGTACCTCGGAAAGATGATAAATAATTTATAATGATATTTTAGGATCCCTTTCCCCTCAAGAGATATTCACTTATCGTAAATTTATAAACTTCTCAATTGACTCAACAATGCCTCTTTGGTGTTAAATTTAATCATTCATACATATATATCAATAATACATAATTTATCTACACTATCATACACACCAACCTTAAAGATGGTATTATATCTTCAGGCTAACTAAAAGATATCCCTGTCTCTGTTCGGTCAAACATCCTCCCAAATCACAACTGCCTTGGTCACACAACACTGCCATTTAACCATCCCCCTCCATCTATTTATTGAAGCCAAACAACTAGACATCAATTTCCCGATACATAGATGCGTTTACCAGAAGTACCTCTCGACTTATTAGCAATCCTTTTCCTATATAAATTCTTTGATAACGACACCCTATTTCTGTTGTCATGCCTGACGAACCTTGTGGAATTCTTCCACTTGGTCTTCAGTGAGCACGATTGGGACAAGGCGGTGGATGTCGTCTACTTAGACTTTCAGAAAGCTTTTGATAAGGTACTACACCGCCGCCTTCTCCTGAAAGTGCAAGCGCTGGGCATAGACGGAAAAGTAACAGCCTGGATAGAGCACTGGCTAAGTGGCAGACGGCAACGGGTGGTGGTGAGTGGACAGGCTTCTGAGTGGGTGCCCGTTACTAGCGGAGTGCTTCAAAGTTCTGTCCTAGGACCATTACTATTCACCATCTACGTTAACGGCATGGACGGTGACATGGTTGCCAATATTTCAAAATTTGCCGACGATACCAAGCTTGGTATGAATGTTGCAAAGGATGGAAATACTGCAAGCCTGCAAGATGATCTTCGAAAGATTAGGGAGTGGTCTGATACGTGGCAAATGCCTTTCAACGTAAACAAATGCAAAGTGATGCATATCGGATACCGAAATCCTCGATCACCCTATAGCCTTAAGGGCGCTGCTCTTGAATCCACCGACACTGAGAAGGAATTGGGTGTATCTACCACGAGCGACCTCAAGTTCTCGAAACAGTGTATTGAGGTGGAGAAGAAAGCTCAAAGGATGTTAGGGTATATAAAGCGACAGTTTGGATAACGAAACAAGGAGATAGGACTGTGTCTGTACAACTCCCTCGTCCCCTCGCACCTGGAGTATGCCGTACAATTTTGGAGTCCTTCATTTCGAAAGGACATTGCGAGATTGGAACGCGTGCAAGCCAGGGCATCCAAACTAATTCTCTCTATCAGACATAAAAGTTATAAAGATAGATTAAGGGAATTAGATATGTACTCGCTGGAGACCCGGAGACTACGTGATCAGCTCATCGAAGTGTTTAAAATACTTTAAAGCTTCAACAGGCTAGACTACCGGGATATTTTCCAGCTCAGCGAGGGGAGAACAAGAAATCACGGCTTTAAACTTGAACTGAAGCGATACCACAGTGATCTGTGTTGGAAATTTTTCAGTTACAGTATCTGCGCTAGTTGGAACGCACTTCCGACGGAAGTTGTCTACAGTGAAACTGTTGACCAGTTTAAGTCAAGACTAGTTAAAGTCTTGCAAAATTGCCGTTAAGATCCTCGCGAGTGATCTTCGATGTGGTTGCCAACGGACACATACGAAAATTGTGCCAAAAGTACCCTCTTTGTATGAACCGTAAGGTCTTCTAGGTTACTTATTTTCCTTGTAGCAACTTGTAGTTCCTCTCCCTACTATGTCCCAAATAACCATGTATAATATACATATATATATATATATATATATATATATATATATATATATATATATATATATATATATATATATATATATATATATATATATATTTATATATATATATATATATATATTGTAATCAATCAATCTCGTATGGCGCCCACGGGATGCAAAGAACTTTAATAAACTCTCTCCACCAGTACCTATCCTGAGCCATCTCATCCAATTCGTCATCGTAACTATCTCCGGCATCTCTCTTTATCATCTTTATCCATGTTTCCTTCGGTTTACCTCTCCCTCTTCTTTCAAATGCCTCTCACTTTGGTGTATACTGCATATATCGTCCCTCTCGTAGGTAAATATGCCCCATCCATTTCTATCGCGACAATCTCACATACTTGTTTGTCTCCTGGTTGTACTTTCGTAATATCTCTTGCTCTCTCATTTGTCACTCTATCCTGCTATCGTATACCTAATATTCTTCTCAATGTTTTATTTTCAAAAGCCAAAAATTTTTCATCTATTAACCATGTCTATAAATAAGAATTGGTCTCACCATACTTTTATAATTTTTTATTTTAGTGTGTATTAAACAATTATTATTATTTCACACAAATATAAAGATGCTCACTGCTTGGTTAGCTTTCCTAATTCTTTCCTTAAACTCATATTTTAAAGAACCATCCCTTGAAACAATCGTACCCAGGTACTTAAAATTTTCTAATTTATTAACATCCTGATCATTTATTTTTCACACTATTGGGTTTTTCATATTCATTTTGACTATTTCCGTTTCCGCACAATTTAATGATAATCCTATCTTTTTTTTCTTCTCTATTTAAATAATGTATTACTCTTTGCATATCTGTATTTAAAACAATATCATCTGCATAATCCAAATCGGCCAACTTCATACCTCTCTTCTAAAATATTCCAGAATCAGTTTCACTTATGACCTTCTTCATTACGAAGTCAATGATCAAAATAAACAAGAATGGATAAATAATTCACCGTGAATTACTCTCGATTTAACTTCAAAACTTTCACTCAAACTCCCATCCACCAATACTTGGCAGAATGTATCTTCATGGATGCTTTTGACTATGTCAACAAACTTCTAGGGTATTCTATAGTGTCTCATTATTCTAAGTAGAGCGGCACGGTTTACGCTATCAAAAGCTTTTTGAAAATCTACGAAACTCAGACAGGTGGCATTTTCTTTTGCTTAGCTTTTTGCATCAGATGTCTTACAATAAAGATTTTGTCATTGAATCCACGATGTTTCCTAAATCCGACCTGCTCATCTCTCAAGATCTTATCGACCTCTGACTCCATTCTATTTGAAAGAATGTTACTAAAAATTTTTGAAATAAAGGACGACAATGTAATTCTCACCAATTTCCACAATCACTTAGATCTCCCTTTTATGGAATTTTGAAAATCGCCGCTTTTTTCTACTCTTCTGGCTTATTACCACTATTCCACACTTCAATGAAAAACTTTAATAAAACCTTCATTATCTCAACATCCTCAACTTTAAACATCTTTGGAGCTATCTCGTCAATTCAAGGAGCTTTATTATTATTTAAATCTTGTATCCCCTTCTCGACTTCATCCAATCGTATTTCTCTGGTACCTATATTTTATTCAAGTTCTTCCGGTAAATTTTGATCTTCATCAGGTTGGATTGGTCTATTTAATACAGCTGTAAAATGCTCTTTCCATCTGTCCTTTATATAAGAATCTTTCGTAAGTAGTTCGAATATGTTTTTATTTTTCTTCTTTCCAGCAAATTCTTTGATGTTCCTATAAGCAACTCTAATACTTTTTCCATCATGCTTATTCATCTGTATCTCAGTTGTTTTAGCCTAGACATCGAAACATTTTATCTTTTAACTTCTGAATTTACGAGTATGCTACCGTAATCTACGCTCGCCAATGCCAAATATTGATTATCGCTAACCATACTTTCTAGTTTTAATTTCGCTTCTTTTCTCTTTTTTTATCATAACCCAACATTCATCCGTCATCTATTTCTTCCTTCTCGTCCTTTTTCTCACACTTGTTATTTTTGGCAGCTTCTTCAAAAGCACTTCTCACTTCTTTCCATCTAGTATTAAAATCCCTCTCTTCGTCTTCATTTAAAGTTGGAAAGCTAAAAACCGATTTCTACTTTTCCATTTTAAACTCGTTCTTTGCGTTTGTATCCGTATTTAATTTTTTAATATCAAACTTGTTACTCACACCCTTATTGTCGGTTTTTTTTAATTTCATTCTGAGTTAAGATGCAATTAAATGATAATCACTACAAACATCTGACCCTCTTTTCACATAAACATCCAATAGGGAAGTTCTATGCTTCCTGGAAATAGCAATATGAATAAAAAGTGTACCCCCGATGACTAATTGATTTGTTAAACCAAAACTAGCAAACCTGGTACTATTTTCATTTATTGTTCCACAACCTTCATTACCCATACAATCTTCAAATCCTTTGCTACAATTGCTTGCAATCCTATTAAAATCACCCAAACGCTAGTGTATCATGCTAACCACACTTTGTATCTTATCCTAAAATTCACTCTTTCTATTGTCATCGGCATCACTAGCTGGCGCTTAACCTACAGCCACGCTGATGTTAACATAAACAGATTTAAAACGTGCAAAATTTAACCGGTTGCCATTCACATAACGCCATGCTCACCTGACTACTAAGCAAATTCCAACTCCCTAGCAATGCCTTTCATCATCTTTTCCTGATGTTAGCAATATCAATCAATTCTCTAGCCTCATTTTACCAATACCAGTTAATATTGTTTCAGTTAAAGCACATATACATATCTAACTTGTATTCTCCCAAAACTTCCAATAATTGCTCCATTTTCCCCAGCTGATTTAAACTTCGTCCATTCCAATTTCGTATTTTTAAATTCTTTTTAGAATTCACAAAATCATTTCTATTAAACCGTGAGATTCTTCGCACCCTTTGTCCATTTAAAGACTGTACAGTTCAAAGGCCATTAGCAGTGGCTGTGAGTTTATTAAGGTTTCTTAGGCAAAAGATATATTTACCCCGAAAACGTTGACGGCATTTTGGGGGAACTGTCTGTATTTCATTTATTGATAACAACAACCTTTAGGGTGTTAATTTCACTTCTTTTCTAGTAAAGTAAAAAAAATTGTTAATAGACTAACATTTTAAGTTAAAATTCAAACAATTAAATTATGGAAATAATGGAAGATTTAGCCCGTTTATTTAGGGAGCAAAGTAGAATTTATTTTGTGATGGGGAATTTAATTCCTAAAATTTGGCAATAAAAGTTTAAGGACACAGAAGATGCACATATGAAAAAAACCCTAATATTATAAAATCAACTGTTAAAGGAAGACTGGCAAGAAAGTGCGAGGAGCGTAAGAAGAATGAAGATCAGGTGGTTAGTATATATTTTAAAGCAAGAGTAGCGGATGGGAAGAGGAATCGGAATTTTGAGAAAGAGAAAAGTATTTTATATACATTGATTTTTAAATTTATAATGACATACGATCGGGGATGGATTTTTAAAATTTTGAAATGGTCTAGGGTGACATCGGTTTTACAATGGATGTAATGTAACCGAACAGGCGAGAGTTCTTTCTCAGAGAGAACTTTCCTAGTCCTGTGGCAAATTCACATATGTGAACAGAACCTTGCTTTCGGTGGGCGCACCTTAGTGCCAAGGAGCAATTAAATTCATATGTGAGGGAGATCTTCGCTTCTGGTGGGATTGTGTCCTTACAACTTAAGATTTGTCCTAAGTGGTGTTTATTTCTAAAAATTATCTTGAAAATATCAGGAAAAATGATTTTCTTTAATACAGTTGTAATTTCTTTTGAAAGATTTTAGAGTTATTTAAAAAAACAAGTATTTTGATACATTATATAAGAAAGGATATATTATATTGCTAAAATTGGGCGTTAGGTGATGACTTCCTTGTGACATTTAGGAAGCCCATAAAGTGAACCAAAATAAGACTAAGAAACGTGCCGGCGGTTATGTTTAAGTGGATCTAAAATACTTTGGATTTTTAATTTAAGAAAATCCTGTTAATTTTGTCTTGCAATCTGATGACAAATAATTGTGGAAATTCCGAGAAATTTTGAACCTGGAGTTATCTGACAAAGTATTGAAAATTATTAAGAAGGATAACATCTATACCCTTTTCTGGTTTTGCAATGACTATTTCTTCTATTTTGTCCAAACTCTTGATGATATCAAGGTCATTTTTGACGCAGAGAATTTGAATTTACAAGAAAGATGGAGAAATTTCTGCTAAGCGAAGATCCTTGAATTTGCCGGTGATAGGCGTCTTGAACTTCCCTTAGAAACTCTTCAAAATGGAAAGAAATAGTCGATATGATCAAGTTTGAAAGGATGAAGTTTAAATTCCAATCCTAGAGCAATAACAAACGATTTTCTCTTGTCAAATCGTAATGTAAATTTTTATTTATTGTGTTGTCATCTGTGAGAAGCAAGGCTGAGATAAGTTGAGTTTGAGTAGCTTAAGTTCATGGACTTTAAAGGCCATATTTTGCAGAACATTCAGTAGTTGAGCTATACGAGTATAAAAACAAACATAATCACAAAAAGAAACAACTGTCTAAATTTCGTTTCACTTTATGGATAATCTGCTTGAGTTTGTGGAACGAAGTTGACTTCGTTATTTAAAAGTTTTTTAAGGTTAGGTTAGGTTATGGAACGCCGAATTAGGCGGGTTGAGAAAAAAAGGCTTAACATCAAAGTTGTCCGACGAGAAGAGAGGTTTTGGTTTGGCGGGCCCATTCACCTTAATGAACTTATTCCCATTATTAGGAACAAATTTGTTATTGCTGGTTTTGGGTTTAGGAGATGAGGATTCGGATTTCTTCCTTTCCATCAGATAACAGTTGTGGCTAGACGCGTAGACGTCTGCCTCCTCGATGAATTCCTTGAGAGTATGGCACCTCCGGTCCTTCACGAAGGATCTGATTTCCGGAGGAAGCGACGCCAGAAATTGGTCCTTGAGAATGAAATCTACCTTATCCGTCGTATTCATGAGGCAGATTGGACGCGTCAATCCAACAATTAAAATGGCGCTGTAGGGAGTAGCCGCATTATCGGAAGGTTTAGTTTGGTTGAATGCGACAGTGCCTAAATTTAGTTCAGTAGAAATCCGGCTTAATTTTGTAAGCCACAAGCAAATCGGCTTTTAACGATGAGTAATCAATTGTCGCCTCTGACGAGAGAGAGATAAAAATAAACCTGAGTTGGGAGCTCAACATGGGCAAAAATTGTACTACGCCGTCCGTCTCGATGATCCACTGGTTCACCTCGAACATCCTTTTGAAGTGGGTGAGATAAAACCCGAAATCTTCGCTTTCTTTAAATAGGGGGAGTTTTATGGTCGCAGACTGCAGTGCGTCTAGTCTAGAAATGGATGAGTTTATGGAGAGCGTCTCGTTTTTTGCTCTGCTCATTTCTATTTCGTGACAGCGAATTCTCTCCCTTTCTTCTCGTTCTTTTTCTTCTCTTTTTCTTTTCGATTCTTTTCTTCTTCTTCTCTTCTTTCGGCTCTTTCTCTTCTATCTTCTTCCTGGGTCTAGGCCATCAGATCTTTGCTACTGAGTCCGAGTGACTCACGTTGGGCCGTAAAAATTTCAAACGACATGATACTGGTTTTACGCGATGGGCACAACGACAAGAATTAAATTAACGCACGACAATGAATATGGCGAAATTATGGATTCCTTTGCGCAGGAACGTAAGGGCGGATGGTTTTGCTAAACAAACGATAACAAGAAAAACAAAGGGGTGGGGGGTGAAGCATTGGCGAGACAGCTTTTGCGGTTGAGATTTCACTGTGATTAAGACGTGAGTTACAACACTTCTAGCACAGTAATACGAATAATAATATTATTTTTCTATACCTTCGACTTACGGCCCGAGATGAGGCCTTGGAGAGCAACAATTCCATTTGGTGGGGGAATAAAAATAATAGTTCTACACGGTCACTCAATAATTAATTCACATACAAAAAATGAGAATGGGAACAAATGCACTTTGTAAGTAGGTATGCAATGGTTACTTCTCACTTTTTAAACTCCAGTACCGGAACCAAGATTAGTCATCAATTAAGAATTTAACCAAGGTTAACAAATAGGTTGATCAAATTTTAATCAATTGATTGACCAAGATTAACCCCAATAAACCTGATGCCAGTATAATATATAATAGATATTACTATATGTCGTAGAATAGGGTCAAGTTAGCCCTTTCTATGTTTCTCAACCGAGGACGAACGGCTATGTGCTTGTGAGATTTATAATACAAGCAGTTTGCGAATTAATTAAATGTAGATTGGACAAACAGTCGACTAATTTGGAGGTTGCGGGACAATAAAAAAACGGATACAAAATATCCTGACTAATATGCAAATTAATATTCTTTTCAAAGTTAAAAAGGTTTTAAAACAAGCTATATGCAGATTAGACTAATACGACTCTCAGCGGCTTAAAGAGGGGGAGACTTGGCGGCGACGGTCGCCGTACAAACAAACGAAAAACATTGACCGAGGTTCGCTCGAATGACCTTGAACGTATACGAAGCTAACGATGGAGGCTTACACTGGGGGTGGGTTGGGAGATGTAGAGAGATCACTTGCACAGGAGAGTTGCGCGTTGCTGTTACCTCGGGGAATTGGTCCGAGGGGAATAATTCTTGCCTTGGCGCAAAATTCAAATAATAGTCTCTAGACAATGATTATTAACAGGATGAACTTAGATCCTACTTTCGAGTAGAACACGAATCGAGACTGGGCGCGTTGCGTTCGAGGAGCGGATGGAAACGAGTACGAGGTAGACTCAGGTGAATTAAACGAGAATGACAAGAGCTTAAGGGGTTCTGCGAGAATTGTACGGAGTCCAACGGGCTGCGAATGTGGGTGCTGATGGGGAGCGGGCAGAGGATACTGACAAGGTGGGCAGACGGCGGATACTCTTTCCAACTTTGGCGCCGGATGATTTATAGTGGGGTTTAATGGGGATTTTCTCCCCTCCGTCCGAAGGGTAGTGTTCTAGGGTCCTACGCATTGGCAAGCGAGAGTATTCTCGCCCTTTTAGCACGATTGGAGAAGGTTTCTAAGTCGGCGAGGCGAAACTTTGTCCAAATCAAGATGGGCACTTTTGGGCTCTCAAACTTGTCGCGGCCTTCTGCAATGACGGCTTTTCAGTTTAACACGGCTTTCTCATGATTTCGCACTTCCATTAGCGCAGACAAAAAGGGGCGACCAGGTGTCTGTTGTCTCTCTCTATATTGAAGGAGCGGCAGCGCGCATCTTCCTCTTTCTCTCTCTCTCTCTTTCTCCGATTTATGATATATATATATATATATCAATATATATATATATATATATATATATATATATATATATATATATATATATATATATATATATATATATATATATATATATATATATATATATATATATATATATATATATATATATATATATATATATATATATATATATATATACACTAAAAATCCCTTACTCATCTAAAACCTTCTCAGAGAGTTCCTCAAATCTCTTAAGGAGTGCAAGCCCACATGACATTCAAGCGTATTAAGGAATTCTTGCTATTACACTCACCTAACCTCATTGAATGGAACGTTATTGTTCAATTATCAAATAATTAAATAGGAGAAGAACCGCGGGAACATTTCGGTTATTGGTTTCTGTTAAAGTAGCCGTTATCTCTTGCAACAGGCTTCTTGAAATTTCTCTTTTAGGAAAATGGGTGGTAGCATAGTCGTATAGCTCGCACCCCGAAAGAGCGCTGAGGAACTTCAGGAGAACTATCCTACCGAACACATTTATTTAAAAAGAGAGGAATACAGGACAAGTAATCCACCATGGTAAAGGAAATTAATTAAGGCGAAATACACCATGGTCTTCAACAAAATTTGCATATATATATATATATATATATAGCAGGCATATGAAGACATATGCGATGGTTTTCAAAATTTAATTTTCCGGATGTTTCGGTCATTAACGATGACCATCATCAGCGAATTATTTTTATAAGAATAACTAAACACAACAATAAAAACATGACAGGAGTAAAAAATGATAACCGAAAGCAAGAAGTTAAAATCAAATATATAATCCTAAACCGTTGAAAGCAAATTGGTGAAAATATATTAATAAGAAATTGATGTAATATCGTAAAAAATAACTAAATTAAATAATAATCCCATGAGTTTGAAATATGCATAATAAACATGAATTAAATTCCTATCGAAATACAAAAATTGTAAACTATAGCAATAAAGTCGAAAGCAAGCATGAAGAAATCGATTAATAAGACCTAGAAAAAAAAGAAAAAGATTAAATAATCCCATGAGCAGCAACTATGAAAAAATAAACATGAATCAAGCGGAATAAAAACATTTCACTATAAACCACAGCAAGAGAGAATTATAAGCGCAGGGCGAATAATCGAAAATAAGTTAGATCAGTGGGTATGTAATCGAAGCGGATATTAATAAATGGAGCGAAGCAAGTAATAGAATTAAGTTAAATTTTAAGTGATTGAACATTAAATAATACAAGTAGACTAAGGCATGAAAGTTTAAATAGTAAATAATCAATAATAGAGGGGTCAAAAGGACGACTAAAACATTAAATTAAGGAAAAGTCAATAATAAACCAGATCGTTTAGATATTAATGGGACAAACTAAAATAGAAATAAAAATTTATCTGCACGAGTACTAACCATATAACGGTGAAGCTGGGACTAACAACTAATATTACGGACAGAATTAGGCAAAAAGAAAACTATATAGTGAATAATTTAAACGATGATGAATAATCATTAAGTTCCGGGTTTATTTGTTTGATGTAAAGAGATTCAAGAATTTTAAACTTAGAGAAGAGGAGGCAGAAGAGAGTATACTAAAGGAATCAGGGTCAAGCGGGTGGTTAAGTTTTAGTGAATGTTCTCGTATAGAGGAGTGTTCGGGTTTGGAGATGGGAATGTTGTTTCTGTATGATACTCCGATATGCTTAGCAATCCTACATCTTAATTGGAGACTTGTTTGTCCTACATAGCGACTTTGGCAGGTCGCACAAGTGAATTGATAAATGATGGAGGAACGCAGGCATAATGGAAGTGATTCTTTGTGCCGAAGGAAAGTATAGACAGCAGGAGGATTAGAATTAATTAGGAGAAACTTGCATTGGGGAAAGTATTTATTAAGAGTCGAGAGTAAAGCTTTGTTGAATTTTGTGTCAAGTGGAAGTTAAGGCAGTTTTAAGAATAGTTTTTGTTTGGGGACAGTTATTAGAGGGGTTTTGCGAGAGAACATCTTAAATAAGAAATTGGAAGTAAGTCTGTCAAAAAGGTGGTCTGGGAAAAAATTAAAATGAAAAAAGCTCCTAAGATATTCTATTTCAGAATGAAAGGGAAACCAATTTGAACTGAATTTGTAAGCTCTGTGTATACTGTTTATGATGGCAGAATGTTTGAAATTAATAGGAGTACAACTAAAGAAGTGGGTGCCATGTTTGGTGGTAGTGGGTTTCCTGTAAACTGATGTGTTAAATTTAGAACCAACTTTTAAAACAGGGACATCCAGAAAAGAGATTTTATAGTTTAATTCTGTCTCCATGGAAAATTAAATATTAGGGTGTTGTTGATTTGAATAATTTAAAAATAATGGGGCATGGTTTTGTGTTTAAAAATAAGGAAGCAGTCATCGATAAATCTTTTAAACACTAACGGTTTATATTCAACAGGACAGTCTCCATTGGGTCCCAGCTTCGCTACTGTCAAAACTCGGTAACAAATCCCTGTTGGTAAACAAACCACTCACAATAGTGCACCAAGACATATAGTATAAAGTCTAGATCTACTATATATATATATATATATATATATATATATATATATATATATATATATATATATATATATATATATATATATATATATATATACATATATATATATATATATAATATATATATATATATATGCCATATGTAATCGAATTTCCGTAGCCATTGCCTGAATAATTTCAAGAATATATGGGTTTATTAACAGAGCAAAACTGCAAATATAATTCTGTATACCCTAAGCATAAAAGTAAAGGCCGTTGGGAGAAAAAGTTTAACCAGTGGGAGGAATAGTCTAAATGACTAGAACGTTAGACCCTCTCCAGAACAAATCTTCTTCTGGAGGATATTGCTCACTCCTAGAAAGAAAGAGCTTGTGGAGATGATGATAGGGAAGATAAGGCGATAATTTTGCTTCCTAATCATTTATATCTCAGCTTTAATCGAAGAAAATACATATACATATATTGTGCACGAGTATCAATCCAATTAAATAAAAGAAAATATTATGCGCTTCTCCTAAAAATTTCCATTAATTTTCATAAAATAAACTATCTAATAATGAAGTGTGAACAGAACCTTAATATAAACAAGAAATCTACTCCAAATCGAATGAGAGCAAGTTGTTTGAAAATAAACTTTAGAAGAGAAAGATATTTTCTGGAAATATGAATAATATAAAAAAAAATCGCTTGTAAATATGAAAAGAGAAACGTAAGATCATATTGTACTTCAATCACAGAACACAAATGCTTGTGATATCGATCTTAAGTCGAAGCGTCCATAATAAGAGATTTGATGTCCTAACGGAATGGTCTGAAATGTTTCTGCAACCTTGATTCATTTAGCGGAATTTGATGAAAGGCCTGCCATTAATGACTTCTAAAATATAGGAAATCTATCAGATTTAATGATTTTTTAATGAACTGAAGACAAAACCGGCTTATAAATTCAATGCTATGTACCAGAGGAAGAAAGAGAAAGTCCTATAGCAAAAGGAATGACTTATGATTACTTCTTGACATCTTCGCAAATTGATCTTTAGCGTCCTTTTTAAGCTTCGAAGGTGGCAAAGGTCGCAGTAGGCAGTGCATCATGGAGGTGGGCCTAATTATTACGAGTATTTCACTGTAATATTTAATTGACTTTAAATTGTTGTGCTAAATTTCTAGGAAAAGTAATTAGGTATATAGTAGCTGAATGGTAAGGCGTGAAGCTGAGATATTGCCTATATCACTTAGTGAAAAGGTACATGAACGGAAGTATTCAAAAGGAAACGTGGAACATTAAAGTAAGAGGCACCATACCAAAACTCTCATCAACAATGTCATTTTCAATTGACGATCCGACAAAATTTCGACAGAACTCCGCACTACTCCTAAAATGGAATGATAAACATCTTTTATTACAAATATTTATAAGTTTCGAGTGTAAAAGAATGAGGGAGAAAAGATCCTTTTGCATAATACAGGAATCGGCTCACCTGGGATCAATTGAGGTGCTGATACAATAGTTGTTTCTTTACTGTTAGTTAAAGATGCTTATTTTATGAGCGTTGTCGAGTCACTAAAGGAATTGTAGTCCATAACGATGATTCAGTGGTTAAATTATTAACGGAATCTATGGCGGGAATGGACGCAAGCAAAGTGTATCAATCGTCTTAGATGCAGTGAGGGCGAATCTTCTCTCATTAACGTAGAAGTGCAGTGGTATCAGCACCAAATTTTGGAAGAAAAGGCATAGGTTCGTGGGTAGTGATGCAGACGGAGGGCATAGAAGGTCAAGATTGTGGAGGAGAATGAAGCGCTCGATGATTACAGATGTCTTTTCTCCTAAGTTCGTGAGTGAGGTGTTCAAAAGCTGCATTGAAACCCTTAAATTTGAGACTTAACATTTTGAAGAACTCAGCTTTAAGAGAGTTACATAATGTCTTAGGAGGAAAGGAAAAGAATTCTTGCTATATAGCACAACCAGGAAAGTGTAAGTCACCTAGCGATCTGAATCGGCTAAATAAATAGGCAGCCCCTGTCATTGTTTTACCTTGATATTTGAATTTCGTTTTAGACCGCGATTGTAAATAGATCTATAGGAGGTAAGAAATGGAGGTAAGCCTCTTCGAAGGTGGTGTGATTACCAAAGGTAAAATTAATCTTCGAGCTGGATTACATATTCTTTATTCGGCAGGAACTTGGAATCGTCTTCAGATGACTTTTCTTGACAGAAGAATTCATCATAAAACGCATTCGATCTGCCTTTTTACATAACAGCTCGAATACACGAATGCGGTCTTTTAAGAAGCACTTATAATAAATTTATTTATTTAATCGGTCCCCAAAACATAATATTGGTTCTCTCAACTTACATTAAGATATTTTATCAATTCTTACATAACTTTTAAATCTTATAATTGCTATATAATATTACAAGGAATTAATATAATTTGATAAAAATCAGGTTGAAAGAATGAGCTACTAGTTGTGGCCTTGAAATAAACAAAGTTCATATAGGACCGCTAAAAACATTAAATATAAATTAAACATACTAACAGATCTCACTTTTGTTTTTTTATTTATATATATATATATATATATATATATATATATATATATATATATATATACACTTATTACAATAGCACAAGAAATCCATTGCATATTCATGGTAATATTTTTATATTTTAATCAGAGATATTATCTTACAAACAAAGAATTTTTTTGTTATTTCATTTATATCGCTTTTATTGTTGCCAAATGTCACAATTTTCTTGATTTCACCAGGTAAATTTTTCTTTTTCTAATTTTACATCGAATTATATTAAATATATTGAGGAAATTAGATTGAATATATTATTTATAGTCTTTTACGTGAACTTTATATACCCATAAAGGGTCTTTCAACAAGGACGCTCGAGCTTTGTCAGGCGATAATGGCCATGTTGTTAAAGTGACATCTGGCAACCTTATTGTGACCTATTTAATAGTACTTGGCAAGTTAAGGCGAAAGGTTATAACGTTCAAAAGCGTGTGCAAATCTGCAAATGTTATTATCCAAGTCAGTGCTTCGTTCGACAAACGTTCCGCGCATTACGTGATTTCTATCCTCGTCACAATCGTCCTGCAGAGTCCACTGTTTGACGCTTAGTGGCCAAATTCGAGACAAAAGGGACAATCAACAATCAGCCAACACCCGTCCGTCACCGAAATGCAAGGTTTGCTGGAAACATCGCTGCCGTAAATGAGAGTGTACACGAAAATGCGAGGCAGTCAATTTCTCGTCGTTCACAAGAACTTGGCCTTTCTGCGACTTCAGTTTGGCGAATTATGGGTAGGAACTTTGGTTTGCACCCGTACAAAATCCAACTTACCCAGGAATTTAAGATAAATACCCATAGACAACGCCGTGTGTTCGCTGATTGACCTCTAGAGCAGTTGGCAGTTGCCCCAAATCTCCCCCCAAATAATCATCTTCAGCGACGAGGCCCATTTTTGGATGAATGGATTTGTGAACAAGCAAAGTTGTCAGAGTCGGAATGAAAACAATCCACATAAGATACACCAGCACCAATTGAATCACTGTATGTTGCCGATTTTTGTCTAACGGAATTATCGGTTCCTGCTTTTTGAAAACGAAGATGGGATTGCCATAACCGTTAACGACAAGACCTACAGATCGATGATAAGCAACTTCTTGTTGCCTTAACTGGATTATATGGATACTGACGAGATGTGGTT
The DNA here is from genome assembly GCA_963969495.1 of Ceratothoa steindachneri. Classification (NCBI taxonomy): domain Eukaryota; kingdom Metazoa; phylum Arthropoda; class Malacostraca; order Isopoda; family Cymothoidae; genus Ceratothoa; species Ceratothoa steindachneri. Next base: position 73,897,447 of record OZ018321.1, read on the forward strand.
TCAACAGGATGGCGTTACGGGCCAAACTGCGCAACGTCATGATAGACATTTTACACCAGCGATTTCAGGGCATGGTTATCTCGTGCGGCGGTGACGTCAACTGGCTACCGAGATCATGTGATTTAATGCCATTAGACTAATTTCTTTGGCGCTACCTTAAATCGCAGGTCTATGCGAATAATTTGCAAACAGTTGATGTTCGCAAGGTCAACATAACGAACACTATCCAGCAGATTCAGCCAGATTTATGCAACAAAGTCATCGAAAATTGGGCCTCCCGAATACGTTCCACCAAGCAAAGCCGTGGCGGACATTTAGACGACATCATATTCCACACTTAATGCCATAAAATTTAATTTCAAATATAAAATAAATTGAGTGCATATATCACAAACAACTTGTTTTATTTACATTTAAAAATCAAGCGACCTTATTGAAAGAGCCTATATAAACTTAATATTTCTAAATTCCACTGTTCCGTTTATTTTCAAAATAAATTTATAAAGCTCCTTGACGGTATTTGCTTGTTTTTTTTTAGTAGTTACACTCTTGACTATTTAAACAATCTGGTAGTAGTCTTTTGAGCGTTTTTTTTTTACTTACTAACTTGCATATTTGCACGCTTGCCCAGATTTCATTGGTTAGCACACAAATTCAGGTCTTTTAAAAGACCAATTCGCCTATGAACTAAAATTCCGTCTTACGACGCATCCTTTTTAGGACTTTTACAAGATAGTGAAAACTCAAGGGACCAGCGCTCTTTTGAGAGCACTCTTTAGATTCTCCTTCGTCTAATGTTTTATAGGTTTGAAGATGCAAACCCATTAGAAAATTTTGTAAAACTACAAAATGGTCATTTTTGAGGTATTTTTTAGTCATATTTGATTCTATAACGTTGTTCTCACACAAAAAACGCCCCTGATGCAATAGAGAATGAAAACAAAGCAGAAACAAAAGATGTGTTCATGGAAAGGCATCAACTGGAACAGATATCTCACGTTTAATTGTGATTCAGATGGAGTTGCAGTGGAAAATATTTCGTCTTTTTCTGCGATTTACTTGGCGCTGATCTGTGTTCTAGTGGTATGGTAGGAAAACATGTTTCTACTGCTATATATATTTATCGCGTTGTTTGGCACTGTCAACTACATACCAAAGCGAATGTGACATAACCTGATTATCATGTTTTACATTCGTTTACACAGCGTTTATAAATGAGTGAATACACTTCTTGACCATAGACTACAGAAGTAAACCCTTTTTATTACCGTTATTTGAAACTTAGTTTAACATCGAAAATTTCCCAGGTTCACGAATTTGTCGCGTTAGTGCCTGTGGTAAAAACTTCAAGGCTTGCTAGTTTATTATTTATAAACAACTTATAAGGTGATTTTCGAAATTGGACAGATATAATGATAAATAACACTGGTCAACAACCAAAATTCTTCCGAGACCATAGTAGCAAGTTCCAAATAATATTAGGTCGTTGATATAATGAAGGGTTAAAATTGTTTGTTAGCTCTACTTTTAAAGATACACTTACGCGTCACGACATGTTCCAAAAGGTTTGCTACAGTTTCTTACCCCACTCACAGTTGCACTGCTCTTCAGTATAGTTCTAGCAGCGGTAAAAGGTGGTTTTCAGGGTAAATTTTCATTTTTAGGTGAAAGGTAGTTGGCTTTCCTAGCCAAACACTTTTGAAACTTATAATAAATAATCCTTGAGAAAGCTATTGATATGCATTTGAGCCATTTTACATTTAATTAAGTTTTCCTACTGAATGATATAAATACTTCTACTAAGCTGTTATCCTCTTTTTCATAATGATAAATTTATGGCTAAATTTTATGTTTATCTTCTAATTGTCTATTGTTTACTTCTTTTAGATGCCTCGTATTTTTGTAAATAAGGCAGACAACTTCAGGTAGAATTTTGACGGGGGTGACTTTTGCATTACAGAAGCGCCATATAACTGCTATGGTTAGAAAGGCACATCACCTACATTTTGGATACAAGATTGGTAACCAGGATAAGAACTGGGCTCCTCACATACGCTGCAACATTTGTGCTAAAAACCTTCGCCAATGGTTGAACAGAAAGAGGAAAGGAATTCTATTTTCTGTGCCAATGACTTGGCAGGAGCCAACAGACCATACCAATAATTGTTATTTCTGAATGATGCGTTCAGTCCAAAAGAGCTTGAAAAAGAAAAAAAGGAATTTATTGAATATCAAACATTCCATCACCTATTTGCTTAGTTTCAACTGGAGAAGATCTACCTGTTCCTCATGCAAAAACTTCGTATCCTTCGAGTCAGATGAGGTAAGTGGTGAAGAGGAAGCAGAGAAGGATGACCAAGCTGGGTTACAGAGTGACCCAAACTTTGATGAATTACACTCCTCTAGACTACATCTAATAACATAACGGGAACCTCATGACCTTGTCAGGGATCTGCAACTACACAAGAATAAGGCAAAGCTGCTAGGCTCTCGTCTTTAACAGTGGAATCTCCTAGCAGCTGATGTGAAAATTTCGAAATTTCGTGACCTGCAACAATATTAATTGTCTGATGGAAGCACTTGGCATCGAATACGAACCCAGAAACTGGAACCTGTTTATTGACTCATCAAAAACGAGTGTGAAAGGTGTCTTGCTGCACAACGGCAATAGTGAACCATCAGTTCCTCTGAGCTATGCACTACATAAAAAAGAAACTTATGAGAATAAAAAGCATATGTTTCAATGCATAAAATATAATGCATAAAATATAAAATATAATGGTCAGTTAAGGGAGGCGCTATTGCAATGGGCCTTCAGGACTGATACACCAAGTATTGCTGCTTTCTGTTTGAATGGGAGAGCCGTACAAGAGGTTCCCTCTATATCAGGAGAGACTGGCACACCACATCAATCATTAGAGTCTGGGATGAAAATGTTCAACACAACTCTCACTGAACCAAACAAAATTTTTCTAACAACAGTACCCATAAAACTAGGCTCATGAAAAATTTTGTAAAAGCTATGGACAAATCTGGTCCTTGATTTAAGTATTTAACATCAAAATTACCCTCACTGAGTGACACTAAGTTAAAAGATGGAGTTTTCATTAGTCCTCAGATTCGAGAGCTACTTAAAGACGGTGACATTGAATCAGCCCTTCATGGGGAGGAGAAAGCTGCTTAAGAAGCATTTAAGTTCGGTTCGAAGGGATTTCGGGGAAACGGAGAGAAAGGAAACTATGAAGAATTGGTGGAAATCCTCATCAAGTCTTACAAAAAAAAGAGATGTAATATATCACTTAAATTCCACTTCTTGGACTCACATTTAGACTTTTATAAGGTAATTGTGGAGCAGTTAGTGACGAACATGGTGAAAGGTTTCACCAAGATATTTTAACCATGGAAAAGCAGTACCACAGTAAATGGAGCACAACAATGCTTGCAGACTATTGCTGGACATTGATAAGAGAGGATTCTTCAGTCAACTATAAGCGTCAAGCAAAAAGGAAGAGAGTGGATATGGATTAGAGTTTAAAACATAATGATACGTAATGTACGTTATAATAATAATAAAATATTAAATGGCAACTATCTGTAAACTTATAGCCAATAACCATTTTTCAACGTGATAATATTTGGATTCAGTGCATGAAATTACATAAGAATTAACTAATTGTTGACTAGTGTAATTTGTAAGGGCTTTGACAAATTCATGCCATGAATCCCAGTTAGAGAGGCTTGTCATTGCAAAGAAAGCTTGAGTTACACTTTAGTGATTTTCATGACAAACTATAAAATATTATTCCTAATTTTATAACTATTAACATTGAGTAGACAAAATAATAGATACTTTATTAAATGCAATTTCTATAATCTAATATGGAGTTTGTCTTCCTTCGAGAGTAATATTGCTTTAATGTTTCAAGAAAGTGACTTCTACAGCATTTGGCCATCCGTTACTCGAATTTTGAACCATTCTTGAAGCATACCCAGGAATTGTTGATTAAAATGTAATCAACTTACAACTTATGAGGAGTGCACAAGTCTAATAATGGTGATTTTGGTTAAAGTTTATCCTAGGCTGGGCCTGACTAATTTACGTTTGTTCTAAGACTTGAGATTCATTCTTTTATTAATTTTTCTTACAACTTTCTATCTTTATGGCTTATTTTCTATATTAAAGTTCAAATTTAAACTTAATTTAGTTGCCACCCATTAAATTAATGTATGGCCATTAATCACTATAGCCGGCTTTGGGTAATATAACATCAATACTTTTTGCAATGCAATTTGCTATTGCAAGGGATTTGAATTTTATTCCAGGCCTATTAAAGGACTTCCAATGACACATTTAAATTGGATTCTTTCTCTGCTTCTTTTTTGGAACTTAACCCAAACGGCCTCAATAATATTTTCCTTTTTTGTGGAGGGGGCTTGATCATATTCGCAAGCAAATTATTATAAGAGTAAGATAAAGGCGTTATTTCGTAGAAAAATGTTTGCGACTGTTTATTACGCTTCATTATTCCGTTGAATCTTACTAGGTTCCTGACAAATCACCCAAGATCCTTATAAAGCTAGCTCTCCTTAATTGAAAATTGTACCCAAATTTTTATTGTCTTAGTCTTGGGCAAGTAAAGTTATTTTTTATTTTAATACCATAGCTGCTTTCTAGGAATACGACCTTGTACCGGATATTTCAAAATTCCCTTCACACTCGTTACGACGGTTCTTACAAAGTTAAGACCGATAGCCGATATGTTTTATGCAGTTGGACGCGTTTTTTTGTTTCAACATATAAATATGTGCTGAAATTTTAAATTATTTAATGTTGCCGCCCACAGCGGCGAGCATGCGCTCCAGGCAAAATCTGAAGGACGCACCATAAGTTGCGGACGAACACCTTCCACATGCGGGTCCACTGGCGGCTGACGAAGGACATCAGCTCGTCAATGTTGTTGTGACGGACATTGGACGGCTTGCCCTCAACATATGCTCTCATCAAAAATAATTTCATCTTCTTGACCCCACCCACTCTTACACGGTTTGGGCCCTGTTGGCTGAGGACGTTCTCTGCTTTTTTGGTGATCTTTCTCACTCATGAGAGAACTTTCTTGGCAAGATGTCCCTGTAATCGGCCGGTGTGTACCTGTAACTGACCGCGAAACATAATGGCGTCTATTCGAAGCTAAAAACCCAACCATCTTCTCGGAGGCAGGGTGCTTTGTCGTGGATACTTAGTGGACCTTGGAGACGACCAAGATCATTAACGAGCAGAACAACCACGCGGTCGTTCTGCTTGTTGATGACCGGATCAACCGTAGAGCTTTTTCCATCAGAAAAAAATGAGAATTCGATTGGCAGGACCTTACAAGTCAGTGAGAAGCCGACGACAGCGCTTTCGGCGTTGTTCTTGTATACACTTGATGAACACAAAACTTTTCACGCACATGATGCTGTCAACCTCCTTCTTGAGTGTACTGGCTACAATGATGTTCTGTTTGTCGAGAGTAGTGATTTTGAGCTTCTGAACAAGTTCGAAGAGCGTTTCTCACAGTTAATCTGTTGACAACTTTAGGTCTGCCTTAAAGAGGTCGATCTTTGAGGTCCTTCCCGTTCTTGAACCTCTCTGCGACTCTGTGGTCTTATTGGCTAAGGTTAGGCCGCTTTCGATGTCGGACTTATTATGGGCAGCGCAAAGGATGGCCGAGATCTCAATTCTTTTCACCTACTTCTCAATACACATGCACACAAGATAAAAGACTTTGAATGACACCTGCTGGAAAAGTAGAACTTTAAGTTTGTTCGGCGGAACCTTTTCTATCACACACGCTAACCTCTCTAAAGATAAAAAATGTGCAACAGAACTTTCTTAAGCCCGCTAGACCTTCTTTTACTAATCTCTTTCTGATCATCACTTCATAAACTTGTGTTCTTAAAGTTTGAGCCAGATCTGCGGATAGCTGGTAGATAAATTTACTGCTCTCTCATAATATTGTAAAACGTAACCGCATACTATAATCGTGTTTATAGTTTTAATGCTTAGAGGGTGCATGAAAAATGTTGATATAGGCTATATTTGAAGCAATATGTATTTTTTGACTAAGAGAATCCTTTAGTCTTGGTACATATGTATGTTTAAACTAGCTTAATTTTGATATCATTTAAAGGAAATCTAAACCAGGCTAAGGATGAAAAGCATATATAAATAACTTAAACTTGAACATTAATATGTATATACGCAATATTAAAAAGATTTTATATTACTTGCTTGTTTGGGGTTTTGTAATTTATAACGCAATCCTAAGGATCCAGATGTAGGGGCTTTCTGGTATGTTACATAATTTGACTAGGATGAATTTGATATGACTTCGTCTCTTTGCCAATACTTTATACCGGGTGACAGCTAAAAATGTACCCTTTTTAATAATGCTGTAATTTCTTAGCCACTAAAGATTTAAATTAGATATATGTATCATTACAAAGAACTATATTTGAAATTTTATCAGCTAACTTTTTAACATTTGAAATGATAACCACCGAACTCAATGCACTTTATCAATACGATTAGCAAAATTTCTTATGGCATTCTGCAAAATATTGACATTGATGAATGCAAGGATTTCTCGAAACTCATTCTTCAGTTCTCCGCTATTAGATGGTGCAGCTCGAAATAGTCTTTCTTTTACAAATCCATGCAATGGAGTCTACAAGTGGCTAGTCAGGTGACCTGGCTGGCCAGGGGAATTTTTTCCTCTGCAACATTAGTCTTTGATGAAATCGAGTTTTTAACCATTTCTTAGGGTCATATGAAGTATGGGATGTAGTTCTATCTGGCTGAAACCATTTGACAGGATATGTGCTATTGGCGAAAATGTTTTTGATCATGTCAAGTTATCTGGCAGCATTGATTAACTGAGCTTGTCCTGTTTCATTGTCCTCAAAGAAAAAAGGCCTATATTTCTTATTTTCACATATTCCACAGCATACTCTTATCTTTTGGTAGTACATGGTTTTCGAAAGTGATTATTTGGCTAAGTTAATGTACACTTCCTATAATTCTGTTTATTTGACATGCCTTTCAGATAAACGGGACGTTCATCTCTGAAAATTATGTTATTCAATAATTCTTGTTTATCATCACACATTTCTTTAACCCTAAGACCAAATGATAGCCTTCGTTTCTTATCCTGCCTTGCGATTTTTGATGACATTAACCTTTGTATGACTTTAAATTAAGATCATTTTTCAGAATAGTTCGCACAGCTTCTCTATTCAAATATGTCTCAGCAGCCAACTTTCTCACTAACTTTGTTGTATCAGCATCATATAAAGTTCTTACCTTGTCAGTATTCGTTTCCTTCCTCACATATTGCTTACAACCGGAAGTGCCTTTATTTAACTTACTAATTGTGCTGTGTGCATTCCACTTGGCGAAATTTCTCTGTATTGTTTCGTTATCTAATTGTATACCATATCTTGCTTGAAAATGATATAACTTGCTTGAAAGTTAATTTGATTATGAAGCCATGTCGAAACATTATTTCCACGGTGAACCTGCCCTGTTCAAGAGTTAATTGTACTATTTTTGAGAGCGTGAACGAGAACTGTTTAATCTATGCATAAATATACTATCTTAGGCTGGGAACAACTATTTACAGCAAGCCTAGGTTAGGTAAGCTAGCTAATAAAATTTAAAATATTGTTCTTTGTAATGATACCTTTTTCTACCTTTAAGCTTAAATAGCTAACAAATTACAGCATTATAAAAAAGGGGATATTTTTGTCCTTCACATGGTTTTGTGTTATGTTTTAAAGACTGATTTGATACATCACAACCGACGATTTTGCAGTAAAAACAGATTAATATTTCTCAATATGTGTCTTCAATTGACTGATTTCTATGTTGAAAAATTCATTTTTTCGGTTTATGCAGACCACGATCTAGGCATGCTATGGCTCTTTTGTATATAAAGAGACAATAAAAAAGAGCTTACTGTAAACGATACATAACAACGCGTTATAAAACAAAATAGTATTCACTTGTAATTAAAGTTCAAAACTTCCATATATGTAGGTTAAATTAAGAAACCCAATTCTTTTTAATAATAATCGCATATAGATTATGACCTTCCCTTGTTTGAGACCTTCTGGGAGTTTTGTTAAGCAGGCTGTATTACTATACACTTATCTACGTTAAATCTCATTTACCTCTTTTCAGCTAATTGTAATACTCTCAATTCTCTGTGTAAACTTTCGAAGTTGGATCGATAATTTGCTGTATTTCACAATTTTGTCTTATCAGCATGCTTAGTAATTTGGGCTAAAAAATTATTGCCAAGCTCATTAACATACATTTTCAGCAAAATTGGTCCAAGAAAGATCCCAGAAGGCTGCCACTAGCTAATATCATTAATCACCAGAATCTGCCGGCGGTTGTTTAGACAATTTTCAATACAATCAAATATATTGGTCTCTAAAGCATGCATTTTTAATAATATCGAACGATTTTGCAAAATCTATATAATCTATAACGAGAGCGTTATAGTAGTAGAAGTTCATGACCATTTCATGTCAAAAATACAGCGAACTATTTATACATGAGCGCTAGAACCTAAGGCCATATATACTATATCTTGTTAAGATTTGAGGCACTAAACGCACCATGATTTGGTCTCGTTGGCTTAAGGAGTTTTCCAAAAACAGAAGTTAGTGAAATGGGCTGATAGTTTTTAGGAATAGTTTTAACTCCTTCTTTTACATTTGATGTCTTACTATTTCATTTAAACTATTTTCGAACTAAACTATAACATCAATGAATGTTCGATTAAAAATTCCGGAGAGGAGTTTCTTAATTCCTTTTCTAATTCCTTAAAATGAATTGAGTGAACTTAATCAGTCCTAAGCGCTTCAGAAAAGTTGATTTTATTCATTTAGTGGCCTTTCTTGATTTTATGTACATTAGTATTGAAAGAAAACACTCATTATCAAAAATAATTACACCGGAATAATAGGTATAATCGTGATGTCTTTTAAAGTATGAGGCATATGCCAACCTAGTCGACTATCAGAATCATAAAATAGACTAAAGCATTCTCTGATTTGAGGGTTACGTTTAGACACTATCACTAATTACTTTTCATATTACTTTTTAAAAATCATCTATAATACATTTTGCAAGCACACGGTGGGAATTATATCGATCCGTTTTGTCAAGAGTATTGCTCTTAAGAAATTTATAACATCAGTTACGTTCAAATAGGCATTTTTTAAATTTACTATTTAGCTTCGACATCTATTTCAATTTAATAGAATCTTTCTGTTTATGACGCCCAAACTATTGTTAATAGCAAGAAATTAATAAAGATTTGAAACAGGATTCCTGGATGTTATTAATCTGTTAAATATCACATCACTTAACACATTTCAAGCGATCAGGGTAAATGAAGCAATCGATTAAAAGATACCCTATAGATTCTTGGAGTTTCTTTCGAAACAAATCATGAGATGATGATCACTGCTTAACAATATTAAGCAAACATGTACATTCTCGACTAAGCTTTCATCGGTCGTCAATATTAAATCCAAAAAGTTAGTTTCAAATGTTCGCCCATTTATTTTTATATAAAATTTTTTATCATTTATAAATTCCCAAAACGGGCTCCTTTACTGTCATTTGATTAAAGATAGGTTCGGGAAATTAAAATCCCCACATACAATACATATTATTTGGGAACATGTTCAAAAGTGCCTCAAAAATAATATTGTATTTTATGTTTATCTTGGTGACCTGCAGCCAATTACAAGGTTGAATTTGAAACCACTATTCAAAGATCTAAACAGCTTTTAAATCTCAGCCATATCTAGATTTATATTTTGCGCCTTTCGTTAAATCATGGTTTAATAAAATATACACCTTCCATATAAATGATTTTTTTTAGAAAATCCATGTTAGAACATTCCGTTTTCGTTACGTGATAGCATTTATGTCAAATTCCTTTATTGTATCTAACGCTCTTATCTATTCGATCTTAATTCACCAATTACCAGGATTTATAAAAAAAATGAATAAAAATTATACGGAGTGATTTTAAGATCAGTGGTTGCGCTGAAAAAAATGTTTAAATGAGTATTCTCTTCCTCTTTCCTGTGGCCTAGATAACTTTATCTGAAAAGACAAAAATACTGTACTATTAGGTCACTTAAAAAGGCAACATCAAAATTACATTGTTTTTTTTCATTTTTTTACTAATAAATCATTGTAGAGCATAGGAGAATATGTATATGTTCCGAAAATAAACATAATGATGGAATATAACAAGGCTTAGGGTATCTGTAACACCTAAGGTGGTTTATGCCACTAAGTTATGTTATGTTATGAAGCAGTTAAAGAGCTAGACTACAACGAATACATATAAACTAAAACAAGAACAAATAGACTTACCAGTAACATACACAGGAACAACGGTTTAAACGCTTGACTGCCCAGTTATAACTTAGAAAAGTTAACATTAACTAACAAGAAGCATTTCTCTGGTAAAAGAGGTTCGGCCAAGGAAAAGTTCCCTCAAAACGTTTTTTTTTTCATCTTCCCTACCTGGAATTTAAAAAAAAGAGAGTATAATTAGAAACACTTAGGCGCCTTGTGACTGGCCAGTGCTGTTCAATGTGGAAGAAAAAATTAAAGGCGATGGAGAAGGCAGGTTTGAGGACTAGCCCACCCTGGGACTCGGTACCAGAGGCATCATGCCAAGATGTAAAACTGCAATATCCGCGCAGGGGTGAGGAGGTCATACTCCACACTATCCGGGTGATACAGCAAAGACAATAGGAAATAACACCCCTTTCTGCGCACGCTGGGAGCAGTTCTCATACCCATACTCTCGTGGAGCGCCCCCCCCCTCCCTGTTAGCGATAGTTTATTCCGCGCTAACCAACAAAAAATCCGTCAATATTCACACCGAAAAGAAAAAAGAAATAAGTCAAATAAGAAACACGTCAAAGGGAAGCGGACCACCAATAAACAGGTCAATGCTAATGAAATCAATCTTACCATCTACATATCATAGCAAGTCCTATTCCCCGAAGATATGGATATGGTGAAAATATTCCAAGTAATCAAAAACGAGACGTATAAGTGGGAATTCAAGGCGACAGTTGAGGCAGAAATAGTCAAGGACGCCTTGCCCCGTCAAAATGTGTCTCTATTTGATGATATTTGCGAGCAAATATCAAACGCTGAATTATAAAGAAGAGAAACGGAAGGAAGAAGAACTCCACCGAGTAACATTAGAAGAAGACAAACATGGAGAACGTAAAAAAATGACTAAAGGATTCTGGAGAACGTAAACAATTGACTAAAGTTTTCTGGGAAACGTAAACAATTGACTAATGATTCTGACACAACTTTGATGGATAGAAGGTGAAAGCAAGAAAGGCATAGAGAAACAAATTCAGCGTGCTAGACCCCGAACCCAGGCTACAGGGTGATCATGAATAATGACCCTAGGGAAAGGTTTGAAGTTGTTAAGATAAGGATCTAATGGAATATCTCGTTCAGGCACCTCTCGGAACTGGACGTGTCCTTTATGACGGTAGAAATTACCACATTGGTGCGTAGCCTCGTTATAGCCGTAGTATATCAACCCACTTGAAGAACCTACCTACCCGTCAATAACTTCTAAAACCTATTCAACAACCAGCAAATGTGACTTAGGTAGCAACCTCAATGCCAGATGCCGATCCGCCTACTATAGTAACACTAATTAAAGAGGCCGAAACTTGGCAATGATAATAGTGAGAAAAACATTCAAATGAAAGGGCTGGATTTTCAGACCTAGATCACTCTCAGGTTAACTACTGAACCTGACATAATTATGAAAAGTGACGGTTTACCCTTCACTTACCATAGCAAAACAGGCAGAGCAGAACCCAGTGACCACAAAGTGATTCTAACTACCATCACACTCGTACCGATCCAGTTATCAGTCGTTCCCCGCAAAGCGTTACAAGATACTTCTCAGTCAATACGTTCCAGTTGAGATAAGTGAAGTAACGCTGGGAAAGATTGACGATGAGCTGAAGAGAGAATCTGCATCTATCATAGAAGCAGAGCGCAAATATGTACATAAGTCAGGGTATAAAACTCTTCCTCAGCACAGATTGGACACTTAAGATGAAGGAGATTGTTCGTATGAACAGAAAAGTAAATGAGGAAATCAGAAGGGCAAGTCCAAACCGATAAAGAAGCTCCCTTCTACGCCTCCTAAGTACTGAATTTAGAGAGTCTATTAACCACTAAATCTAAAACAGCTCAATAGCCAGAAAGATTAGCGAGATAAGAACTCTGAAAGGACTGCCGAAAAAAGCAAAAGCTCCAATAAAAGAGAACAGGGACTATATAGAGAACACGGCGGTGCTGGAGGAGAGATTTAAACATGACAACGAAGACTTCGACGAGTAATCCGAGGGCCAACTGACTTAAGATCTAAATCAGATAATACATCCCACGCGCCCACATCATCACGCAGACGAAGGGAGGGAGATGGAAGACCATTGCCGTTCAATAACAACATAGGGCGTAATGGCAACTGTGATATCATTTGAACACAAGGCACTGTCTGAAAGGGTATCACTAAAAACAACCTGGTGAATACTCTTCAGCGGATCATGTAGAGAATCACCAATATACCTGTCACCAAGAATGGATATAAAACTCACATAAACACCAGACTTTCCAAAGCTAAAACAGAGGTCAGCAAATTATAGAGTTTCCAAAACCTCAACGCGTCAAAGAGCAAGGATCTATACACTGCCCTGCTATGCTCGGTCCTAGTATAACCGGCAGTTGGTAACGCACAGACACATAGCTGTACCTAGATAAATACTTAAAAGGCTTTAAAGCCGCGATGGAGTTGCAGAATATATATATATATATGAAATGAAAATGCATATATATATATATATATATATATATATATATATATATATATTAATGTAGTTGGATAGTAGTCTTTCTTGAATGTAAATTTTGTTGAAAACCATTGTGTATTTCGCCTTAATTAATTTCCTTTGGCAACTTTCTCTTCTTTTAACTATCTTTTTTATTCCATCTTGTAGATGGTCAAACTAAAATTGCTAAACTTTCGATCTTATTCGATCATCTTCGGAGTGTTTTGATATGTTATTGCCTCCTTTACAGATTAATGAGTGGAGTGAGGATCTGAAAAAATGAAATAATTTTTTTTTTAGGGAGAGAAAATGTACGGCTCGCGGTTACTCCTCCCCTCTGTACCCCTCCCACGATCGACGGGGCACAGAAGAGGAGGATGCCCGCGGCCGAATTGCTCCTGGAGAAACTCCCCACACTTTTGACTCTCATTTCAAATGAACTGATAGTGAAGTACATAATGTGAAGTCCGGAACAAGCTTTAGAAGAGGGTTTATATCTGTGGGAGACGGAAATTTTTGAGTTAAAAGAGGCCAGATTGGTGAGGAGGCAGATTGAGCAACCTCGGTAGTCAAAGGTGGAAAGGGTGAAATACCCTTTCCCAAGGGACAAGTAGGACCTGCTGATTAACGTGGATTTCGAACCATCGTCATGTATTTACTCAACATTCATCATGCTTACTTCCTTTCTCACACTTTATCACCAATGTTTTTCATACAGAAGCGTGAAGACCGCCTAATCTCTTGCCTTATTCTCTTCATCTTTCATTCATGTGTTTATTGTAGCATTCACGCCGTTTTGAGTTATCTTAGCTCTGAGCTTTGTTTATGTATTGTGTTACTTGTTTTTACTTTCCTTACTTTGTTTTACTTTCTCTTGTTTTCATCCCTTTTTCACTTTAGGTTCACTTTGTCCACTTGTTTTACTATTAACTTCCACTTCACTATCATTTTTGTTAAACTTTTTAATACTATAGTTCACTTATTACACTTTTAGTTCATTTTGTTCGCATTGTTTCTGTTTACACTTTTGATCTGTGTTGTCTTCTTATTCGATTGTTTCTTCCTATTGAGGTTGTTTAAATTCGGTTGTCTTATTAGGGTATCAATCTGGTGTCTCGGTTGATTATTTGTTTGGTCAGGTTTGTATATAGTCGGGTAAATATCTTTATTGTTATGCTTGTTCCTTTTCTCTTTTTGAATTTTTACTTAAGTAAACATGGGAACCTACTCGATTCTCAGCTGTTGTCTGCCGCTGAGAAATCGTGTGTTAAAAGGGACTCCAGCTCTGGTGTTCGTGTGCTTTGTAAATATCGGAGGTAGATCGTCTATCTTTCTGCATATTTTCTCCGCTCTGTTCCTGATGTTGATATTGAGCGTTTCTAACCCTGCTTCTTGGTGTAGATCCTGTAGTATTCTCCTCTCTCTCTCCTATGTGTGTTAGGGATTAGGTAGAGAGCTTTATTTTTTATTCTCTGGAGTTCCAACTTTTTGGTCCTTGTTTTCCTGATTATATGGGTTAGCGGGTATACTAGTACCTCTCTTCCTAGTGCAAGATAGATTTGGTTTTATTTTTCATGCCTAACCCTCTTAGATTGTACAGTAGGTTAAGCATCAGAATCTCCTTGTTCTTCCTCTCCGTTATATGTTGTTTGTAGCCTCTTTTTTTATTTTGAGTCCTATCACTTTGCCCTCACTATGATATCTGTAGTTCTGATCTTCAACTACAATTTTAGCTGTTTTCTTCCTGGAGATTGGGATTATTGTAAATTTCCTCCTGTTCGTCCTTATCTTCCAATCTCTTTCGTAGTTATTGATTTTCTGAGTTCTAAAGCTATTGTCCATGCCTGAAAGCGTACGTTCCTGTACGGAGTGACGCGAGTTGGCCTATGTCGTCCGCGAAGTGTATGTTTAGGCAACCAGGCATTATCTGTGGTGGCAGATCTGCTGTGTATATTGAATACAACGTGAGGATGAGACAGCCCCCCCCTGCGGGAGTCCAGCTTCCAATTCGAATTTTGGTCCTGAATAACAATTGATCTTCACATATGCTCTTCTGTCTGTGACATAATAGCAGAGAATTCTTTACAGATTGCTATTTATCTGAAAGTTTAAGATCATATATTGCATTCCTCTGACCCAGACCTTGTCGAATGGTTTTTCTACATCTCTCAAAACCAGAGCGATGTAGTTATTATCTGCTTTAGCCCTTGCTATTTTTTCTGTTATTATGCCAAGTGCCATTGTAGTTTCTCTGCCTCTTCTGAATCTGAACTGATAATCATTATAAAGGTCATTTTCTTCAAGATATTCTTTTAGCCTTCTGTTACGGATTTTCTCGAAGACTTTGCCCATGAATTTCAATAGCGAAATTGGCCGGTAACTGCTGATGTGGTTTGGTGGTTTTCCTGGCTTTGGGACGAATATCATTTCAGCTAGCTTATAGCTATCAGGGAAGTAACCGGTGTTTAAGCACGCGTTAAAAATATTATTTAATGTTCTGATCATTATGTTAGGTGCCTTGGTAAGATTAATTTTAGTAATTCCTGAGGGGCCTAGCGCTTTCTGTTTGAATGAATGTATTATGCCTCTGATCTCTTCCGTTGTTATATAGGCCCCCTGTACTCAGAATTTCCTCCTTTTCTCGCTCTATATTTTGTGCTGAAGGTATCTTGTTTATGTTTTCTCGCAAGACTGTGTAGACTATTTCGTCTATCTCAGGATTGAAGTCTTCGTCCTTCTCTGGTGTTATAGAGAACACTGATTTATAGTGATTACGAAAAGGTTCTTCTGCGGTCCTTTCTTCTTTTCTCTTTTCTCCCCGTTTATTCTTAATTGTTATTTTTTCTCTCGAGGTTCTGCCTTTTAGTCTCTTTATTAGTGTCCAGTTCTCTTTTGGTCTTCTTTCTTTGTCTATTTTCTCTATTAGTCTATTCCATATGTATCTTTGCTGTTCCTCTATGAGATGCCTTTGTTCTTCTCTCCGTCTTCTGATTTTTTCGTATCGTTCTCTATTTAGTCGATGGAGAATTATTTGGTCTAGTATTCCTCTTAGAGTCCTATTCTTCCTTTTCATTTCCTCTGTCTATCGAGGATGTGAAAGAGTACCGTATCTTGTCTTAGGGCACATATCTTTAGTCTGCCTTAATGATCGTTCTTGTTAATCTTGAGTTCTGCTCATCAATATCTTCCAGGTTGGTGTCAGTGAGATCCTTTGAGACGAAGTTACAAAGATCTTGTGTGTAAACTGCCCAGTTTGCTCTCCTGTAGTCCTTCCTCGCCGGTACCTGTACCTGTATCGGGTATTGATTCATAAGCAAATGTGTTCGAACATAGTCGCTACATGCAAGGTAACTGGTTGCATGTGAATGTTGTATGGTATATTGAAGCTACTTAGCACGAGGTTTGGTTTTGTAGCTGCATTGCCTGTGACATATGTTGGAAAGTCTGGCCATATTCTCTTGGAAATGTTTCTTTCCAACATGATTTTTAAGTTGGCCCCTCTGGTGTTTCTGGGGTGGTATACATTTGCACCGCACCTGGCATTAAGGTCTCCCATAAAGGTGGTTGGCAAACGTGTACCAACGATTTTAAATAGATTGTGCAGGGGAAGGTAATTTTTCTTGGTGTTTAGTATCCCGTGGCTACTATTATTAGCGTTAATCCCGTTTCAATTTTTACGGCCAAGTATGTTCATCCAAATTATTAACTTCTTTGAACTTCAGCACTCTTCTTATTGATATGGCCGCCCCATCATGACGCTCGCCTAAAGGGTTCGCGTTTATGACGGTGTAATCGAACAATTTCATAGTTTTTCTTCTGGATTTACTCAGTGTTCTGATATTAATATTATGTCTAGATCGATCTCTATGAAGTTATTTCCTAATGTTGATGTTTTACCGATCCATCCTTGAGCATTGATTTGCAGAATGCTGAGCTTTCTTCTCCTTTCTGGTTCCATTGTTTATTAAGTTTGGTCGTCTAGAGATCTCTGGACTTCTAGCGTGTCGATCTCCTGTTGGGTTCTGCTCCGTTGCCTTTAAAACTACCATTCTTCATATTTTGAAATGTAGAATGGCAGAGATTAACGCAGTCGCTAGGATAGATTCGAATTTCATCCCCCATTAAGAGTTTTTTTACTTCTTCCTCCTCTTCTTATCCCCTCTTTCCTTTGAATGCCCCTCTGCATTTGCTGTCTTTAATTGCCTTAATGATGTCGTCCTGTTTCTTGCCTCTCGGGAGGGGGGAGCATTCATCGCTGTAGACTTTAAGTTTTAATTCCTGTGCTTCCATGTGTACTATATTGTCTCCTTCATTACTTTGCACTGACATGTTTGAAATTGCGTTTTCTTCAGTAGTGTGTTCCTCATTGCTCGTTTGTGCTGATGCTGAGGCGACGTTGATTTTAAGGATTACAGATGATGGAGGTTGTCAGGGAACCACATCCTTTTCATTCCATTTTTCTCTATCAATGTATTGAGTTTCGTAGCGAAGGTCCCCGGTTTCCCAATATTCATTACATGAGCATAGAGTATGCATGTGAGCACTTCTGTTAATGCCCTTTGTGGCACAGTTAGATAGGTATCTGCTTCCTGCATTTGCTTCACAGTTGCTTTAGCCACTCCTGCGTACGGTGCATTTCTTCTAGTTTCTTCTTCGTTTATCGCTTCTCTTTCCTTTTGTTCTATTATCTCCTTTCTTTTGGGGCATGCCATTGCCATAGTCCTATATGGCCCATGACAGTTCACGCATTTCTTAGTACTCTCTTTCCACTGTTTCCATTCGTGGCTCTTCTGTCCATAATTTGTCTTTCTCAGTGTAGTCACGCGTCAAGTGCTCATCCATCTTATAGCAGCAGAAGCACATTGGAATATTAATGTTTCTCGCGCTCCATGTTCTTTGGTGGAATTCTCATGTTAAACATTAGCAGTCCTCGTTGGAATATCTCTGCTGTCATATCTGTTGATGCACACAAAATTTTAAAAGACATGTGTGTGGTGGCCAAATTTAGTTATTTCATTTATTTTTATGCCTTCATGATTTTTTCTATTTCTTCTTTTATTTCCTTTTTGTGATGGAAGTCAAATCGTGAAAAAGGGATGAATTAAGGATGAATTACCCCTTTAGGGTAAGCAACCCGAGCACTGGAAACCGAATGAATCTCCAATAATTCCAGAGGGCGCATATATTTTTTCTTTTTTTGAAGTTAACGTTTACTTTAATGAATGAAAGAAAAGGATTTTTAAGGGGTATTTATTCTGGCTAGATTTAGCATAAAGTTAGATGTAATGGGCCAGTCCGGTGAGTGGAATTTTTAAATAATTTTAATGTGCGATTCCAGCTTGTCGCTTGACTGGTGATGGCTGGCTTATCTTCGTTTATTAATATGACTTCTAAGATGTTCAGCCTAGCTTTATTAACCTCTTTCCTTTTAATAACAGTGTTATCAACTCGCATATCTCTCGTTCGGTCAATGTTACGAGCACTGTCCATATGACTTTTAAGTCTTCCGCTTTGCAGATGCATAGTTAAATGTCTCGAAAGTGTAGCAGTTGTCATGCCAATATATTTTGAGTTGTTATAAAGCTTAGTCTTTATCAGGGCAGATGAATTTGTAAACAATGTTGTTTGACTTGAGATTCGAGGAGTTTAGGCAGCTGTTGTTTTCCATCAGGAGATTGCGGGCTTTTGTTGTTTTATAATAAATGATGAGTTGATTTTATCCATTTGATTTTTAACGCTGATGTTTTTTTCATCTATTTTATAGGCCGTGGACATCTAGTTTCTGTTATACACTTTGATGTTGTTGACTTCTTGATTACATTCAGTTTTATCCGTATCTTTGCAATGATTATTTAAAAATGATTGGCAAACAACTCCAAACAATTTTTAAATAATCTTTGCAAAGATACGGATAAAACTGAAAGTCATCTGGGAGACGTCAACAACAATGAAAGCGATAATCAAAGGAACTAGCAATCAAAGCAGCTACAGACGGGATCCTCCTCTATCGTATGAGCAAAATTCATTGACAATCAGATTTTCTGTAAGTGTTACGAATTCGAAAGCTATACGATCCTAACCTGCCAGAAACGAGACATATAGATCTGTTCAGAATGCTCAGAATTAGACAATTACTATACATAGAGGGTTCGTATTAGAAGTAAAAAAATGCTTGAATTGGAAAGGGTTTTCACCCAAAAATTGCCTTATAATGCCCGCAAAGAACGGAAATATTAATAAAGAAATAAGAGAAGCTGAAAAAACTCAGGGGTGAGACCTAATTTTTCATACGTAATCTCAACTAAATTAATGTAAACCAAGAGGCCCACATAAAAATAATGACCTACATCATGCATGAACATATAATAAACATTACACAATCACGTAGCTACGCAACCGAACTCAAACTCTCTGTTAAAATCAATGGACAACCA
Source organism: Ceratothoa steindachneri (assembly GCA_963969495.1). NCBI lineage: Eukaryota > Metazoa > Arthropoda > Malacostraca > Isopoda > Cymothoidae > Ceratothoa > Ceratothoa steindachneri. The sequence continues at coordinate 73,916,832 of OZ018321.1, forward strand.
ACGATAGAATTCTCCAATAACCCAAACTCTGCAGCAATATACGACAGAGTTTTTGCAAACCACCCTTGTGAAACTACATAAGAAGGAAACAAATAGCAAGAAGACAGACAGGACTAAAACCGAAGAAAAATCGCCAGAGAAGATAAAAAAACGAAAATGGAAGTAAAGAAGTCACCAAGCCATGAAAAAAAATGGAAAATTCTGCAAAAGCAAGCCGAAAAAAACAAAAAAAGAGACAATAAGCCCAGTCGGAATCAAGCCCGAACAGATCGAATAAGCATCATACATATAAAAGAAACATAAAACATAAATAAAAATAAGCAAATTATGTGACGTAAATCCGAGAATCCTATAGATTAGCACGAACAGATGGATTTGAAAACGCATTCAATATGGTAATATATTCAGAGAAATTGATGCGAAATAATAGTAATATTAGCACATGGCATCAATAGAGGAAATGAATGGTAATCCATTCCCTTACTACAAAGAACCTAATATGGTAATATGTAGTGATCACAAAGAAATTCCTATAATTTGCACCAAGAATACGATTAAAATCCCAGATGAGTTTCAGAAAAGCGTAGGTGAAGGAAGATTGGAAAATATACAAAATCAGTCTGGAACAATATATCGAAAGAGAACTTGTGACAACAATCTAGAAGATTTCAACGAAGATATTAGCTACAGGAAGATGCTTAATATCAGATACGGAGGTCGAAGGAACTACATACCATTACTCAACCAAATATTAGGTCCTGGGACTAAGAATTACTACCATCGGGTAAAGGACACGTCAACGAAAGATTACTAAAATACGATACTAGGTCTAAAATTGATATATAGTTTGAAAGAGGTATTTAGACAAAATCACAATATAAAACTATACACCTAACTAGTGCAGTTATTACTGCAGTATCCAGCCGCAAATGGCACAGCATAACAAAAAGTAAATTTACATTATAACAAACACAAGATGAATTGAAAGAAGCAAACAAAGGACTTACATTAAACTATCAACATGCAAGAAGTATGCAAGATAAGATAAAAAAGCGCTCAAGATGAAAGGAACTATGTTCGTTAAACTAGTAGTAGACATCATTAACCTACTTAAAAAAAAAATGTAGAGCAAATTAAATATTGGCAAGCCTCGAGCACCAACTAGAAGAAGGAAACGAAAGGAATGCAATACAAAAATGTGAAGAATACATAGAAATTTAAAAGTTAAGGTAAAAAGGCAAATGACCCTAATATTAAAACCTAAGCCGGAGTTTTTTCTCCAAACCTGATTATGTACCAAACACCGGATAAGAAACAATTTAACTAAACAAATTTGAAAAACGAATTAACCACATGGTGTGGAATGGTTAGTACAGTGTGTAAATAAAATAATAACGTTTACCCGAGTTAGACAAAACCACAACAATAATATGGTTTGAATTTCTTTGAATAAAGGTAATAATATATATATATATATATATATATATATATATATATATAACTTAATAAAATTAACTAATGCTAGGATTAAAAAACAAATTAGAGATTAAACAGATTGCGCTTTCTATCTTTTGATGGGAAACGATTGACTTAAGGTTAAAAAGCTTAAACAAAGAAAAGGAAAGATGAAGCAAAGAATTCTCTAGGATAAGAACGTGTTTCAGATTACACATTAATCATTCTTTCCACCCAGCCTGTCAAACTGTACATACAAAGAGGGCTTGGCTGGAAGAAATCATCCAATTCTTCTTCGCGTAACTAATCAAGGCAGACCAAATATTTCCACTTTCCGAACTATCTATTGTTCTCTTGTTATCTCTTATTCCGTGTTTCGGCTGTACCCAACTTTTCTAGGGCCATTTTGATACCTAAAAGGTGGGTGAGAAGTTGGGAGAAAGTGTTAGCTTGCGCTAGCATCCAGCCCCTCTCCTCATTTCTCAGAGTTGGAAATGGGCGGGGCTTGCCGATAGCAGACAACAATGAGTTCCTCTCCTACTCCTCCCCCCCCACTCCAAAAAGAAGAAATATTTAAACTCAGTTTGCCAAACGATAATCCGGGAAAGGGTTAAAAGACGTTATGGCTAATAACGATATGCCATTGCCAGCCTTTTTCACAAACTATGCTTTCCGAGAAGAGATTCTGAAAATTCAAACAATCCTTTATCCAAAAAAGTACTTAAAAATAACATTTATGTTCAGAGGCCCCTAAGTAAACGAGGTAATTTAATGAAAATATGGTTATAAGGTAAAACTAATAAGTTTTTGGCCAGATAAGTTTGATAATAAGAACGTTTGGTGGCCTTATAAGAATTGTTAAGAAAGTACAAAGGGTAGCACAAATTTATCCCTCTTTTATATATTCTATCGACTTCTTTATCTAGGTAAAACATAGAGGAAAACCACTTTGTTTGATGCTACTATGTTGGTTAGAATAAAAATGTATATAAGAGTCTATGGTTGTGGGTTTTCTATATATTTCAGATTTGAAAACAATGGTTTGCTCGATGAATTAGAATATAAAAGAAAGGAAGTGTGCGATCTTTTTCAACTTCTAAAGTAAATTTAATCGAGGGCACTAAGGTGCCCTTAGAATCGTCTCACCAAAAGGTTCAGAGGTGGTTAGTCTAATCCTCCCTTCCGCTATTTAAGGCAATGTATGTCCAGCCTCCTGTTTCTTCCTTGAAGAGGTCTTTAAGAAAAAAGACGAAAGCGCTGGGAATCGTTATTCACCAACCCTTTGTGGGTGTATCTTCCTAACTTTGACTCACGTTTACTTTGTGAGCTTTATTCGAGGAAGACCTTCGCCATCTTCAATAGCTGGTAAACTAATGAATATAGAGATGCTTAACTTACGAGCACATAAATGTACAAGTCGCAATGTAATTTGAGTTCGATCTCTCTTCGTTTGTTTTCATATCGATATCTATTCTCTTATATTTGAACTCTAGAAGTTTTATGTCTTCCCCTATACGGCTCCCACAGAAGGCTATTTACTGCAGGCAAATTGACACATGGATAGAACAACATAGTGATGCTGAAATAAAAGATGAATTAGAAAGAAGGCGAAGATTGATCAAAGTTTAATAAGTAATGTAATTTGTAAACAACAGCATCAATGTTGAATACATCACCTCCTTAAAGTTATATTTAGGAAAACGGCCATGACGAGGAAAGCGAAAGGGAATGGGTTATTAGCCTTAAATCTAAAAATATCCCAAGACCAAGTTAAAGGAAACGACTCCGTAACCGTACTAACATGCTTCAATTTCTTTGCATTAGATAAACATACTTCAAAAGAATGTCCAAATAAGGACATAAAGTCTTGTTCAGAGTACAGCTCAAAATCACATACAGGAAAAGAATGTAACATTCAAAATCCAAAATGCTTAAATTGCCGAGGAAATCACCGCAAAATAGTAATGGCATATCCTGTTAAGAAAAAAAACTATTAAAAAGAAGCGAAGAGAGAAAGCAAAAGCAGAAGAACAAAATCAGAACCAGACAATGCCAAAATTTCATAGGCCACTGTTGATCAATACCAAGCCACGAGAACATCAGTGAATTAAAAAAAGAAAAATCATTGAACATACTAACATTTATTTATTTACATGCACAAGTGCTATATGTCGTCAACCCAGAATCATATGCCAAAAAATTAAATAAGATGAGTTAGAATAAATGTGGTTTCCGGACAATCCTCCATCAGCAGAAGTTCTGAATGTTCACTATTAGCCAACACTTTCCGAAAAAATTACGACGGCGCCTGAACCCATAAGTTTAAATCAAAACCAACAAGCAGACCAGGAGCAAAAAGAGACCCAAGGTTCAAGCCAGAAACAACCCAAATAACTGATGATAATATAGAAAATTCTAACCACAACGACTAGCAGTATCGGCACAGAACAACGCCTGCAAATAGAAGAAAGCAAAGAAATAGATAATGAAATCGTTAGCAACCAATCCCAAGAGAAAAACGAAGAGAAACAGGATTTTAGCCTAAAGTTTTATGCAACAGAAGATCGGCCATTTCCATTGAACAATACGAAAGAAATTATACAAGGCATAAAAAAGGATACTACAAATATAAGTTCGAAGAGCCTTACACGGATAGAGAAGTGAATAAAATATTAATGAGTAGAAATTTAGACATATATAAATGCAGATCTATTTTCACAGTAACAAAACAGGACTGAAAGAACAAAATCACCTTGCGACCGAGAAGTAAATGAGACGGAACGAAGTCTCACAAGAACACTTAGCTGAAATTAATATGGACCAAAGAAGAAAACTAAAGATAATCAGCCATAATGTGGAAGGGTGAGACATAAAAAGACACTCCTTATTTAAAACATATATTAAAGAAGACCCTGAAGTAATATTACTGAATGAAATTAATATTGACCTAGAATATTTAATAATAACAGCATAACAAAGACTACGAGAGACATCAACTTTGATGGGTAGCACTATTAGTTAAGAAGGACCTAGAGCATAGTAGGCCACAACAACTTGAAGAAGCTTACCTAGCAGTCCATAGAGAAACATCCACAGGCCCCATACCGATAATGACGATATCGACCACTAGCGGATTTTCTAACGTATCATAACTTCTTGAACATTTTTGGTCATAAAAACAGACTATATTTATGGGCGATCTAAATGACTGCCCCAGGTCGTTTGGTTATACTAATCACTTAAACAACATTGAAAAACACTTGAAGAGGCTATTTAAAAGAGGCAGTGTGGAAAGAGTTGGTTCGGATTTTCCAACCTTCTTCGACATAGAAGAGCAAACACAAGGTTTACTGACTAAAAGTCGCGTGCTCTCACTTATTTTGATTTAAGACCAGGTGACTTTCAAAACTTTCAATAATTCCAGGACTAACCTTAGGAGCACCTTGGTAATTATATCATTCAAAAGAGAATGTAAAACAGCTTAAGGGTTTCTAATTTCACTTGACTCTGCCGAAATGTGATGAAAATTTGCCAAATAATTTACCGGCTAACCATTTGAGGATTTCAGCATATATATCATTCAAAAGGAAATGTAAAACAACATAAATGTTTCAAATATCGTTAGAATTGGCTAAATAGTTACGATGTTATTACAAAGAAAATAAAGCAGCAAAACGGGAACCAACCGACCGATCGACCGATGACTGACATAGTGAGATATGGAGTCACCCACGACCTGACTTTCATGCCACTAAAAGCCGATATTGTCCTTGTAACACCAAAATTCAGATTCAATTTTCTCATTGAAGAAAGACCACCCTCCACTAGTGACCCCGAAATGGTCATAATGATCACTTCGACAGATTCTATAAAAAAAGAATTATAAAAACGCGAACTAGTGTGACTACGCAGAGGAACTCGTAAATTACTATCAACCAGAATAAAGCGAGGCAACCTTAGAAGAGGTCAACTCAGCTACAGACAGCCTACTAAAATCACTTGTCCAAGCAGACAAACAATTTGTACCAACATCATATCGGACTCTTCCGTACCCTCAGCGGTCAGCTCAAATTGCTGCATTAGAAAGAGAATATAAACTATTAAGTGATACACTTGAACTTTAGTGCCCCTTAAGGGGGAACATAAAACGCCTACAATCAATAAACGATGAAATAACTGCAACAACCGCTATAGAAAGAGGAGCAAGATGGGACCGGTTCGTGGAATCAAAAAATGAGGAGTTAAACCCAACAAAACTTTGGCTAAAAATAAACCTAGTTAGAGGAATGATACAAACCAAAATAATACTCGGCATCAACTACAATGAAAATGAAAAAAGAGAACCTCATCAAATAGAGAAATCATTCTTTCACCATTGGAGCAAGATCATCGACATATCACCCAACAATAAGAATGATTTTGGTAGAGTCCATGAAGAAACGGTAGTGAAAGAAATAGGCATGGAATTCTCCCTAACTACAGAGCCTCATTAGAGTGAATGGAAGAGAAAGGTATCGAACCTTTAACACTGCAGGAAATAAACGTAACCATCTTAGTGACAAAACAAAAAGCGTCCGATAATCAGGAAGAAGAGAGAAAACTTATTAAGAGCACCAAATGAATTTATTAGGAACCTAGTCGGTTTATATAATGCTATGATTAGCGTGGGGTATTTTTCCGATGCACTAAAGAATGAGAAAATCATATTTTTGCCTATACCGGGCAAACCAACAAATCAGCCAGGAAACTTTAGACCGATACCACTCGTGGAAGTGGTTGCCAAACTATTGGAGATGATTATTAATAGAAGCTTATTCCACTACCTAGAATAAAATGATCTAATACCAAGACACAAAATTATATGCAAAAAAAAGAAGAGGCACGGAAACTGCACTAGCCTTTTTTGTAGAGACCTTGCCAAAAGCCAAATACGATAAAGAAAAACACAGATTTGATATTGAGATACGTCCAGAAGGCGTTTGAAAAAGTGTGGAAAATAGGACTGAAATTTAAAATAAAAAGGTTAGGTCTCCCATCAATCCTAAACAAATGTTTATGTAACTATAAAACGGACCGAACTGCCTACATAATTATAGAAGACTACTAAGGACCAAGTTTTGAGGTCAACCAGTGTGTCTCGCAAAGAGGATGCTTAGGTCCAACATTATATAACATCTCTACCAGAGACTTACCAGATCCGACTATCGAGTCCACAAAATGCATAAAATTCGCAGATGATATAACCATTATAACCAAAAGCCCAGAGAGACACGCTCCGACTGTGGCTAGAATGACTACGGCGGAAATCCCAAATATATACAACTATGAGAAAAATGGGCGATTCGTACAAATCCCGATAAATTTGTAATTATTCTAATAGGCAAACTAAATAATTCAAAAGTAATAGTGGAAGAAAGAATTATTCCGACACCATACGGAGGGCAAAGTTCTTGCAATGAAATTGCAAGAAGCGCCTATAAGGAACATGTAGGGGAGAGAGTAGGTTTAGCCAAGGAAAACTTAGTTAAGATTTACGAACTCAGATAACTGATCACAATTATTTTTTTAAGAGATCATCTGGTGACTGCCTACTTGGGCATTAGTCGCCTTATTCAACCTTGCCTTGAATTAGGCATCTTTAAAAGAGGATGCTAAAAAAACAAATAAAAAACCATCAATAAAAATAAAACAAAGAAAAAGGTAATAAGCAGGAAGCAAGCTCCGCTGTTGGGAGGAGGTCCAACTTCTCCGGCGCAAGAACATGTGACCTACTAAAATAAGAAAAAACAACCCACTTTAAAACCAAAATATTTAAATAAACGGGAGAAGGTCGACCTCCTCCAAAAAGTCTAAAAGTTCACAGGTCGATGTGCACAAACTCGTCCCGAGTACAAGGGACAAGCCGTAGCGACCCCGCCCATCCCGGTACCGGGACAGCTAACGTTTGCGGAGATCGCCCAGACTGAGACATTCAACAAGAATGTGCCGAACAGTCTGGGGGACAATGCAGTCTTCACAGTAGGGCGCAGCCGAGCGCTCCATTAAATTGCGGTGCGTCCCACGAGTGTGTCTAATTCGGAGACGACAGAAATAAATCTGAAGCCTTCGCGGCATTGGGGGGGGGGGGGGTAGGTCAATGGGAACAATCGCGCGACAATGGCACGTAACTTTAGGTTCCCTTCGACCGTCTCCCATCTTCTTTGCCAAGCAGCCCGAAGAGCTGCCCGTATTCCTGCCATGTAGTCGGTGTGAGGAAGAGCGAAACACTGGTCCGGTGCCAGAGTCCTCGCGGAATCTTTGTCGCCCTCATCGGCGCGCTCATTCCCCGCAATTGCTACATGTCCAGGAACTCAACAGAAGATAATCTCTTCATCCGCCCGTCTTGCCAAAACCGTGGCGTCACTGATATCTATGAAAACACAAGGAGGAGAGAACATCACAGACAGAGAGACCTACATTGGGAAATTAAACTAGAACCAATCAATGTTCGACTACATAGAAGAGCAAATAAAGTTGGGGACTAATTGGAGAAGTAATTAACGATGAGGAAAATATAACAATAGACATACCCCTAAACTACAAATTGAGGAAATTTCATGAGTGGGAAACCCCTCGGACAGAAGAACCAGTACAATATATACATAGATAGACGAAAATATTGTTGAACAAATAATTAAGATGAGAAATAAATATTAACAAACAACTGCACAATAAAAAAATAACAAATAAGAGAAATACAAAAAAATCATAAGGGTGTGAGAGCCTCCACCACCTCATATTAATTAAAGCAAGAGCAAAAACAACATGAAGAAAAAGTATCAAAGAGATGGCTAGTCACCCAGCAAATACAAGCAACAGTCAACACATTTCCCTTTCATCACTTTAATTAACACCTGTCCACTCTACTCTTACTTTATAGCTTTATATTATTTTCAAGACGTAAGGCCTATGTTTATTAGTGTAGCCATAGAAGATCATCAGTAAGGTCGAAAGGTGCCGCAGGCTGATAATAAATTTGAATTACTCTGATCTTGTTCGACTCCTTTCCACTTAAGCGATAGTCACTTGTTAATTGCAAAAGGTTCTCAAAAAGCTGAACAATCCTTCTTTGCTTTGGAGTTTGACCATATATATATATATATATATATATATATATATATATATATATATATATATATATATATATATCTAATTTTTATATATATTTATTTAGCGAGAGGATTCTGTTCTTTCTTGTGGATGTCCGACCAAGTAAATTCGTACTTGGATTTCTATAAACAACTTGATGAAAATATAACTTTATTTCGGAATTTGAGGTTCTTATAATGAAGTGCCGGAGCTTGGTGAATTCATCCACCGAACTGGAACGGATCACAACGATGAGGAAGTGTCCCCGATTTTTTCTAAGGCTGATCAGGGTTCCTGATCCTAATCTCTCTTGTTTTATAGAAGGTGAGTGCAACCATGAGAGAGAGAGAGTCAGAGAGAGAGAGGTCGTGTGAACCTAACACAGAACCTAGGGTAATTGAAAAACAAAATTATCGGTGTTAGAGGTCAAGGGCCAATAAATACTGGTTACAAGGGCTGTGCTGAAAGAGCTTCAAGTGGAGATGAATGAAGGCTCATATCGTCGTTAGGCGATGCCTAAACGTAGTAACATGATCACTACAAAGATCACTCAGCCGACTGATTCACAAATGTAGTTACATTTGTGTGGTACATTCAAATTATAGATTTATGAAATAAATTGAAAAAAGCAATCATTAGGAGCATTCGAATCAAAAAAATGATATAATTCCACCAGAATTAATCACTTAGGTAAAAAAAAAATAATGAAAATTAAATGGGAAATAGAATAATAAAAATATGAGGTAGGATGTACAATAATTCTCTAGTTAAAATGATACATGAGTATAAATGACATTAGTTCATGTGACCAAAATACATTAAATATCATTAAAGTAAAATGATGATTAAAAATATTTATAGAGAATATTTCTATAAAATTTGTACAGAGTGCGTAATAATAATTAAGTCAGTATTTACATACATGATAACACTAATTCGTTGGTTGAAATAATACAGTAGTATAAATTATATTAGTTTTTGTGAACTAAATATCAATTCGACACAACAAGAATTATTAAAGTAGAATGATGATTTAAATTCTTATACAAAATATTGAGGTCAAATTTGTACAAAGTGAATGATAATAATTAAGTTGACATTCACACCATAAAGCCCATACAAATGATACACTCTGAAATCTCAAGCGATAAACTTTGAAACTCGGTGGTCAGAAGGTAATTTTTGTCCAGCTGTAGATCACATGAACACGCGTGTGTCATTACAGTTGTGAACGTACATAGAAGAACCAAAATGGAGATTTAGTATACACATTTTTTTTTATAATACAATGAGAGAGTAAACGTAAATACAGTGAATTTGAAAAGTAATTATTTAACTTAAGTAAATAATATGATGAACGAAATAGTCGAGCAAACTTGCAAATTTTGAATAAAGGGGACTGAAAACTATATGCGGTGCATAGCTTGTGCATTTGCAAATTTATTAATCTAGTCTTTTCATTAATGAGTATCTATAACACGTTGCCATATCACTATGTGAATACGAGTAAATAAATTATGTGAGTTCAAGTAAATAAATTATAATGTGTGCTTCAGCGCACATATAATTAAACGATCTAGGAAATCGGCTAGAAAGGGGTTTTGCGACCATATCTGTGGCTTAAGTTGAATTGTCGAATTTGCGTCACTTACTAGGGAGTGGTGTGATTGAGGGTGGGAGAGTTTCGTGTCGCGCACGTTGAGCGTCCCGGTGATTCGAGTTGGTGTTTTGATAAGAGTTGAGCGTCCAGTTGAGTCGAGTTAGTGCTTTAGTGAGAGTTGCGCGTCGCGGACGTTGAGCGTCCCCTTGACTCGAGTTGGTGTTTTAGTGAAAGTTACCCGTCGCGGACGTTAAGCGTCCCGTTGAGTCGAGTTGGTGCTTCCGTGAAAGTTGCCCGTCGCGGACGTTGAACGTCCAGTTGAGTCGAATTGGTACTTCGGTGAAATGAATATGGATCCTTGATGAAAGGTTAGATGGAGTCCATGGTTGTACTTAGTTGCGATGATTTCGTATTATGATCAGAATTTTAATTTTCGAGTGACTGCGATAGATGATGATGATTTTTTAAATTTTGTGTCACTCTGGGCGTCACCACTTGTAGCGAGAGGGGTCTCTCCTTTCCTGCGGATATCCGACCAAATAAATTTGTACTTGGATTTATATAAACAATTTGATGAAAATATAACTTAATTTCGGAATTTGAGGCTTTTTATAATGAAGAGCTGGAGCTCGGTGAATTCATCCACCGAACTGGAACGGATCACAACGATGAAGAAATGTCCTCGATTGTTTCTAAAGTTGATCTGGATTCCTTGTTTTATAGAAGGTGAATGTGACCATTGGAGAGAGAGTATATATAAATATATATATATATATATATATATATATATATATATATATATATATATATATATATATATATATATATATAAAATTAATTCTGTCTGTGTTTGTGTGTGTGTGTGTTTCCATTTATATGAAGCAAAAATGCCGTTCTAGCCTTCCCCCATTCCTCTTTCCCTCTCCTTCTGTCCCCTCTCTCCCTCTTACCCCTATCCCTCCGAGACCATTTCCCTCATCCCTACAGTAAGACATCCAAACCAAGAGAAAAAAATTTTAAATCCCGCTCTTAAAATATAAAGTTCATAATTTCCCCTCCAGAAAGCTTCTCAAGAAATGTTATTTTAAGATTTCAAATGCCTATAACTCGGAAATAAAACAATATATATAATAAAAATGAATTCTGTGTGTGCGAGTGTGTGTGCTTGTCATTCCATTTATGAGAAACAAAAAATCCCGTTTTATCCCCCCCACTCCCCCTTCCCCCTTTAACAAAAGGACATCCAAACCAAGAGAAAATTTCTCTTATCCCTCTTCCCGCTCTCTCTTCACCCTCTCTTCCTCACATCTATTACACACTCTCCTTTATTTTTTCTCTCTCCTCCCTCTTCCATTCTCTCTCTCTCCTCTCTTCCCATCTTTGCCAATATATCCCCCCTCTCAGTCCCCTTTTACCTCTCCACCATCTCTCTTCGTCTCTTTCTCCCCTCTTCCAAGGCTAACCCGGCGGGAGACCCTTGGCAATTATATTATTCGAAAGAGAATGCAAAACAACATAAGGGTTTTAAATTTCGTTAGAATCAGCTAAAAAGTTACAATGTTATAACTATAAATTGGAAACTAAAAAGATTTTCAAAACGTAATGTGTAAAAATATTAAAAAACAATGACTACTAAATACAATGAAGAAAACTAGAGGTTGCTATCTATAACTTCTCTCGAGTTATATGTTTTATAATGTTGCTAATTTACATCAAAATTTAGCCATTTACATTTAGGAGCTTACATTTCCCATTCAGTGTATTTTTTCAATGTGAATTATGAAGTTCGTATGGCGAAATTCTATCAGTGGCATGATTTGAATTAGAAGAACCCTGTTTTTCTCATCGTCAACTCTATGAAATTGCTCTTGAGCTAAAAGCAAAAAATAATGTTTGTATATGCTCTACAAGGTAAACCTAATAATAATCTGTAACAAGAAGATCTGCAGCGGTGCAGAACAACTTTGTTTAGTTCATAAAATAATACTATTGTGTGTGAAAAATGAAAAAAGAAAAAGATCCAATCTGTCCTACTTTATTTCTAAACACACATTTTATCCGTGCAACGCCGGACATCTCTGCTAGTATATATATATATATATATATATATATATATATATATATATATATATATATATATATACGAGGGGCGTTCAATAAGTTTTGCACATCGGTAGGGCAAAACAGAGGAAGGGGGATGGCTATTTGTGAGGGTGTTAGGACAAGTTACGAAAAATCAGGACCTGCAGCCGCACGCTCCTGCCTCGTCTATTTAAAAGCAGTAGTTGATCGCTGATTATCAGTCACAATTTTTTCAACAATGGAGAAGGTTGAGCACCGCGCAGTGATTAAATTTTTGACCAAGGAAAGCAAGAATGCAAATGATATCCATGAACGCATGGTTGCAGTGTATCCCACACCGCCCCTTCCTATGCAGCCATTGCTCGCTGGAATAGGGAGTTCGGCCATGGTCGTGAGTCCGTTGAAGATGACCCCCGTCCAGGACGCCCGTCAGACGTGACCAATAAGGACAATGTGGCCCGTGTGGAGAGGATGATCATCGAAAATCGACGGGCGAAGGTCAAAGAAATCAAGTGAGAACTTGGAATATCACATGGAAGTGTTATCAACATCATCCACAATAATTTGGCCATGACCAAGGTTTTTTCCCGTTGGGTCCCGAAAACCCTTTCGCCCCATGATCGACTTCAACGTTGTCAAAGTCCACAAGGCCAGAGTTGCAAAAGCTGCCCTGCCCGAGTGCGGATTCGAGGAGCTCAACCATCCTCCCATAGCGACTACATTTTATTCTACCAGCTCAAGGCTGCACTGCGTGGACGCCGGTTTGGGGACGATGAAGATGTCCAGCTCGCCGTCCATGAGTGGATTGAACAGCAGTCAGGAGACTTTTGGTTGTCGGGAATTTGAAGCCGCCGGGACAAGAGGCCCAAGTGCATTGAAGTCAATGGTAGTTATATTGAAAAATAATAAAACACTTTTCCTCATATCTCGTTTCCTTATATCCGAATTGCAAAACTTATTGACAGACCATCGTATATATATATATATATTTATATATATATATATATATATATATATATATATATATATATATATATATATATATATATATATATATATTTATATATATATATATATATATATATACATATATATATATATATATATATATATATATATATATATATATATATATATATATATATATATATATATATATATATATATATATATATATACATATATATATATATATATATATATATATATATATATATATATATATATATATATATATATATATATATATATATATATATGAGGAATTAAACCACATTCCTTGAAGACAATTTAATTCAGAACAGTTTCAGTGTATCTCACACCCTTTTTCAACTGACACTGGGCCGAAAATATAAGAGAAATGCATAAAAGCATAACACAGGAACCCCTCTTTTTTCTCCCCAATCGCCTACTTGTGGCTAATCTGCAAGGGGGAGTTAGGCCTAAACATATTGAAGGGCTGACATTTTACTATTTTATCTATTTGCGATCTTATTACACGATTAAAAGAAAATTGACCCTCAGATAGATTTAAATTAGGACTAAAAAAATCCAAAATTTCAGATCATTTTCACTCAAAGCATCAGGATATAGTTAAGTTTGAATAATCTACCAATTTGATCCGCACTATTTTATAAATATGATTGAGTTGAAGATAATTGCCGATCTTGGAATTTTATTATTTTATATATCTTTCTTTATATATATATTTATATATATATATATATATATATATATATATATATATATATATATATATATATATATATATATATATATATATATATATATATATATATATATATATATATATATATATATATATATATATATGCCTAAAATCTCACAGGAAAATGAAAGGCCTATTCCAAGGACTTTCGAACTTGTTCAGTTCATTATCAATAAATAACGAAAGGGCACAAAAGAGAAATATTATCAAAGATGGGTATGATGTATAAACCAAATTGATAAGGTCTACTTACCGGAAATTACAACTGTGGGCACAGAATGTAGACATATAGGTCACTAAGCTAAATATTTACACACTTAATTATGAATACATAAAAGTAAACGATAGAAACATAACTAAATTAATAAATCAAAGCGCTATTATTTAAAATAGACAATTTTGTTATATTTCATATCCTTCCTTGATAATATTTCTCTTTTGTGCCCTTTCGCTGTACATTGGCGGAGCAGTACTCTGCTGTTTCTCATATATATACCAGCTTTGTAAAATCTTTCGTTATTCCTTGATAATGAACTGAACAAGTTCGAAAGTACGTACTTGGTACCCGCCTTTCATTTTCCTGTGTTATTTTTTGCCTTTATTGCTCTACTCACGCGCTACTTTGTGAGTTTCTCATATATATATATATATATATATATATATATATATATATATATATATATATATATATTCATATAGGCAGGAAAGAAACCACAGTGATAGGATCAATTTATTCGCGATACCTGGTTTCGACGGAAACCTCCGACATCGTCAATCGATGGAATACTAATGAAATAAAAAGAGATGCAAACTTCTGGATACAGACATGTACAAGTCGGAATCTGATTAGGGGTGGGGTATAGGAGATCAGCCGCATTTGTGAGTAAGTGAAGTATAAATTTCTTACTTATCAATGGATTAGTGTTGAATTGGCCATCGGGACTATTAAAGTTTGGAAATTACTTCATAAGTGCCTATTCACTTAGACGCTTATGTGTATAATTGGGAGAATTATAAATTATTTTTGCATTATTAATGTCAATTAAATGGTTTTCATTTGACATTTTTAGAATCAAAGTAGAAGAAAGAGTCACATGTCGCCAAACGCATTTTTGTTCCTTCATTCTCTTGGATAATCTGCTGCTTTCGCCCATATATATTTTATTGCAAAATTTTCAACGAATATAATAAACTGCCTGTTCTTTATCGATAGATCTATTTTTACTCAGACTATTTAGATCGTTTTTTGTATTGAAAGGCAATATTGATTTTTTTATCCGTGCTAACTTATTAAAATTAATTAATTGTGGAGAATATGGCAATGTAATATAATAATTGTCGCATACTTTTTCCTTAGGATTAGCTGGCGAGTAAAAGATGGTTCTGGCTTTATAATTACATTTTTCTATGAACGAAATGGCAACCCGCAGCTCAACGAATGTTTGGATGTTCGTATTGATTTCATCCTGCAAGAAACAAGGATCACAAATGCGATATGGTCTTAGGAACTGGGAGAAACTACGGACCTTTTAACTGATACGTCATGGCATGAGAAATAGTGAATATAGACAAAACAATATGCTTTGTTGTTTATTTTAGATATTTTTACATCCAGTAATGGCAATGAGATCTTTTGTTCCCATTCTACTTTAAATATAATGATGGGGTGGATATTATTCAATTGTTTGTAGAAGAATCAAATCTATTATCATTAATAGGCCATGTGGCACATACATCGTCCACTTATTCAATACAAGTCAGGGGATTAGGTAAGATAGGGGGAGGAGGTGTTTCTCAAAGTTCTCCATGAACAGATTACATAGTATCGGGGAAAGGGGATTACCCGTACTCAGGCCATATTTCTGTCTCTAAAAACAATCCTCGGCTTCAAACACATTGTCTGTAAGACATAAATGCACCAAATTTACTATTCTATTACACGGTAAGGGTAATGTTAGGTTAGACAACGACAAGTTTTCTATAAAAACATCCAAGGCTTCATCAACGGGTACTTTAGTAAAAAGGCAATTAACATCAAAACTTAGCAACTGCTTATTGGATATATCAACCCCTTTAATTTTCTTTACAAAATCGTAGAATGGATAATGTGAGCATCAGAGATACTACGGACTAATTTGGATAGGATGTTCGCTAACCAATGATAAAGTTTGTACGCATGCGATCCTACGCTGGAAATTATCGGTCTAAGCTTATTACCGTCTGTATGTGTTTTCGGTAAACCATACATGCACGATAGCGAGGGATTATACACTTTGAATTGTTTAATTAGATCAGATTGTCCTTTGAGAATATTTTTAAGTGAACGATTAAACGATTTTGTTTTGTTTGCCAGTAGATCATTATTCAGTTTTTCATAGGAGTTCCTATCATTTAGTAAATCATTCAATTTAGCACAATACTGATCTCTATTTGTAATTGAGAAATATTCAAGATATTTTTTTCGGATTAGATGAACGAGACCATGGGCATTTTAAAAGTAGACGGTATAATTTCCTGTTATGGTCCTTTTCCTCTCTTATGAGTCAAACCGAAAGCAAAATCGTTTTATTCGTCCCTTGGGAAACTCTTTTCTCTATAAGGAGGAATAACATGAAAATATTCTATCTCATTTTCATGAAATTATGCTGTAATCAAAATAAATTCTTCTAAAAGCTAAACTCTCCTCTAGATACAATCACGTTTACATAAAGAAATAGTCTACTCCAAACTTTGATCTGAATTATGTAAATGTGAACATCCAAAATAATTTTTTTTTAAGTTAGGTTTGTTAGACAAACAATATTATTAATTACATTGCTGTTTATGATTGTGAATATAAAATAAAGTTGGAAGAAGAGGAGATAATTTTATAGAAACGGTGTAGAGCGAAAGACTAGATTACAGCAATGGTACTGTAATCAATTTTCATCCCTTGTAAACTGATCGGCTTCATAAGTTCACAAATCGCCTCTATGTTTGAAACGCGAAGTCGTCATTCACAAACAAATTTCCTCGACACAATTTCAATTCCCTAGACAGGAATTAAATGTAACTATAAGAAGAGCTGAAAATTCTTATATGTCTTTAATTAGATCTTCTTCCATCTGTCACCTGATACTTAAAGTATTTATAGTTTAACATTGTTTTATCATCTAATCCTATTACAGATTAAGTCACGGTGGAGGAAATGATTATAGAACTTTGTTGGTTATTGAAGTTTTATTATCATTTCTCATTTACTCATTTCTTTTTCCCTTCAAAGATAACAAATTCTCATTATTTTGGGAAAATTTAATATATTTAGAGATTTTATTACTAATTATAGTATATCCAGTTGCCGAGTTCGCTTATCTTTATATGAAGAAAAGAATCCACATTTTGGAGTCAATTTGATGTCTAGTATTTGTCGAACCTTTAATGCGGGTTGATAGATCCAAATCCTTTGAACTTTCTTGTACGTAAAACATCTATAAGGTTTTTATTAAGAGTCAATAGGCTCCTAAATTAAAGATTAATAGCAGTTAGTGTAGCTCTTTTTGTTACCAATGATTCTTTTATCGATGACTAGCTGTGGATATTCTACCATATAAGGCATTTATCTAACTCTTTCTTTAATGTTAAGGTTGGTCGTAAAAACAAGCTTTTTTTAGTTTAGTCTTATTCTTTATTCCTGGATTTTATAATTATCCCTTTTCTTATAATAAATTTTCTTCTCTTCATTTTTTTTAAATGAAATAATCTTTGGATTGGAACAGTTTCCTTCTCCATGAGGAAAAGCAATTCTTTAGGTGTTGGTCCGAAATTCAAAATAAGCAATGATTAAATTGATGAAACGATCGCATTCGGATTTTTTCCCAGTATCAATCGTTTTTTTAAGTTGTATTTTAAATCATACAAACGTATTACTTTATATAGTTTCTCATTTTTGCTTTTTATATTATTGCTTCCACCTTCTCTAAATACATTTCCGCACTGAATCTTACCCAGTTTCGAGATGAATATATTTTATTGTTCCCATAATTCAGAAAATCCCTCTCTGCTTAAGCAAATGTATCCATATATATTTATATTGGCCGTATTAACATGGTGTGAAAGTAAATAATAGTGTCATCATCAGTTCACAATATGTCTATTACATGAAGTTTGAATATTTAACATCTTAATATGGTGTCATTTATTGGTTGATCTTTTCAGTCTAATAGGAAATATTTGCTGTGCTAACTGTCTTGTCATATAGGTAGTAGAGAGCAAAGTTTAGCCCATATTACAAAAGATTAATCATTCACGGTTATTTTTTTATTTAAAGAAAAAACAATTTCTGTCCGAGGATGGAAAAAACGATTAGTGTAGCCTTGACGAAAAGATTTTGACGAGGCAGACTAAAATACTATATGTTATATTTATTAATTACTTACAGAAACAAAAATATATTCAAACAACGAAATAAACAACGAAATTAACCTTCCCTTGAGATTCTTAATAAATGTGGCTGATAAAATTAATGAAAGATGAAAATAGAATTGAAAAAATCGGAAGAACAGAGGCTGAGATACTGTAGATAAATGGAAGAGACCTGGGATTTAGAGGAGAAGAGAGATAAGCATTGACACGTCTGTTACTTCTTTATTTGTTTCAAGGATACAACAGACTTAGGTTTCACGGCGTACTCGCTAGCAAGGTAGGTTGTATATGAGTGAGTTACAAGGAAGTAGACAAATGAGGCTGTTCCCGTCTTGTCACCACGAGGACGAGTATCCCGATCTCGTCTCTTTCATGCTCGTCGTCTGTTTTTGGCATTCAAAATTCTCCCTAAAATTCATGAGGGACGTTGTCACCGAGTGAGGGCGGTGATAAGGTAGCAGGGAAGTTAAGATAGGTAGAGAGGATCCAGGAAAAAGAGCTGGCGGCCTTATTTAGGTCATTAGAGGCGTGATTGTTGAGTCTAATTGGAGAAGGATAGAGGCAACGTCCCATATCATCTGATCTTGGTTAATGAAAGAGAGCCACCAATAGCTTGTGGGGAATAGTAAGTGCGATAGTTAAGTGAGGGTGGAAGGGAGAAAACAACTTGTGGTCACAGATGTCATGACATCTAGAAAGTAGCGGGCATGATGAGCGATTAAAATATCGCTAATCAAGTAAGATTTCAGTGGGAATAAAGGGGGCTAATAAATGCAAAATTTTTATAATAGTAACTTTCAATAGCAGTAGTCCCAAACTTCCTGTAATTGCTAAATGAGTGTCTCAAATTTAGTAAAAAAATAGAAGATATATTAATGAAAGATAAAAATAGATTTAGATTTCCGACTTTATAAAAATTGCATAGAAATATTATGCATCTCACCGAGTAGTAAAAAGTGATAAGTTTAGACGTTTTTTTAAACTCGATTAGGAGAAGATGCCTTACGAAAATTTCATTTTACCTTTCGTTTTGGTTTAAAACGATATAACTTTCTATCGGTTTGTCGATTTTGGTAAACAAATATGATTAATTTGAAAACTTTCTAAACTGCTAACTCTCTCTTACTATAGATTTTAAGACACACATTGGAGATAGGACGCGCTCGTGGGAGGAGGAACATATACAACAAAACATCGAAAAATTGCTCTTTGACTACTAATTATTTATTATTTCATATCCAAGTATTTTCTTGCAAACTCTTTACATAGGAACATAAGAAAAGAAGAAGACTGCAAAAGGCCATTCATGGCCTACACTTGGCAGCTCCAGTTCCAGTTCCAGTCAACACACAAAAGATTTCTTACCAGAGAAAAGTCATCAACATTGTCACCCTCTAAGGAGTTCGTCAGATCTAATTTACAATATACATAAAATGCATCGAAACGATTATGTCCATTCATGCAACCGCAAAATATAATCTCCCCACTCCTTAAAAAAATATATACATATGCACATAAAAAAAGTCAGTCCCATCTAGCACCTTCATCCATATATTTATCTAATCTATTCTTAAAACTACCCAGAGAGGAGGCTTCTATCACATGTCTAGTGAGCCTATTCCATTTATCTACCACACGATTTGTAAACCAATTCCTCCCAATCTCCTTCTTAATCCTATATGTACTTATCAAGCCTAAACCCATTGCTACGTGTCCTGTCATGTTCAGTTAGTATAAGAACCTTACCCAGATCCCCTTTATTATATCCTTTTACCCATTTGAAGACTTTAATCAATTCCTCTCTTACTCTTCTCCTTTCCAATGTATGTAGATTTATTTTTCTGAGCCTTTCACCATAAGGTAAGTTCATGGGTCCACCAATCATCTTTGTCATCCTTCTTTGCACAGACTCAAGCAAATCAATATCCTTCCTATAATATGGTGACCAAAATCGTACTGTATAGTCTAGATGAGGCCTAACTAGCGCCAGATACAGTTTTAGAATGACTTTAGCACTCTTATTGCTTACACTCCTCTTAATGAATCCCAATATCATATTAGCTTTATTCTTAGCATTTAGGCATTGCTTTTAAAGTATTATGTACTATTACACCTAAATCCTTTTTTTGTAACAGCATTTTCAATATTTTCTTGTGCTAGGCTATATACAGCATTTACATTATTAAATCCTACATTTATAGTTTTAGACTTTCTAACATTAAAAATCATCTGCCAATCCTCTGACCATTTATGAAGTTTTTCTTAAGTCTTCCTGAAGCACTCTAATTTCCTTATCATTTGAGCTAGTCCCGAAGATCTTTATATCATCAGCAAATTTTAGAATATTTGATTTAATATTTTTGTCAATATCATTAATAAATACTAGGAATAATATCGGCCTCAATACTGAACCTTGCGGCACACCACTACTTATATTACTCCAAGTCGATTTTTGTTCTTGTATTACAACTCTTTGCCTTCTGGAAGTTAGCCATTCAGTTATCCATCTCGCCATTCCTTCTCCAAAACCATGACTCCTCAATTTGAGTAATAATCTCTGATGAGGCACCTTATCAAATGCTTTTGCAAAATCCAGGTATATGATATCTACTGGGTACCCTTCATTAACGTATTGAGTGACCTTTTCAAAAAATGTAAGTAGATTTGTCAGACAAATATATAATACCTGATTTTGGTTCAGTTTTTTGCACTAAATCTGAAAACCATGCTCATTTTAACCAATCAGGTCAGATTTTTGAAATATGAGCACATACCAAAAACTCCTATATTTCCGAATATTTGTTGTGAATGAAACACATAATAGCAAATATTGGAACGATTTACTTACAGAAGGTTTACAGAATATTTTTAATAGATAGCATGAATAGTACAAGGCACAAAAAAGGTAACTCATAGATAAATGGTCTTTTCAGTGACCTCCGATTGTGCCTAGCAGAAACCACATCCCTCTTAAGGCACCAACAGGAGTCAGCCAGAAAGTTCACATCCCATTGGCCTTGAGAGCGTTTCTCCATGACACAGATGTCTTGGTGAAAGCGCTCACATTGTTTTTCACTGAAGTCTCTGCAATTTTCTGGAAAATACTCCAGATGCGACCGAAGAGAGTGCATTTTCACTGACATACGCGCACCAAGTTTGCGGAAATTCTCCATTTAGTCATCAACCATCTTCCGGTACTGAGGACTTCTTTGGTTCCTAAGGAAGTTTACAATGACTAACTTAAGGGACAGACAGGCAGAGAGTTTAGTAGAATTTAATAAAAACATCAAAACTAGAGTCTTTTATGAGTTCTCTTATCTGAGGAACATCAAATATACCTGCCTTAAGCTTCTCCATGCTGATTCGTTTGAACTTGCGGTGGAGTAAGGCAAATCCTCTACCTTCCATGCCCACTGCTTTTACAAAGTTCTTCATTAGGCCGAGTTTGATGTGTAGGGGTGGAAGTAACACCTTGCTCGGTTCCACCAGAGGGTGGGAGAGATCATTGTGTGCCTAGGGTTCTAAACCTTGTATTGATGGCCACTGTTGTCTGACATAATGCTGGTCGTCAGCCCGACTATCCCACGAACACAAAAATCATGGATACTTTGTGTACCCACCTTAAAGTTCTAGGATGAGTCCAACAACTTTAAGATCTCCTCAAATCAACCATTTATATGCCTGGTAATTAAGAGCAGACAACAGATGTTCCATGCTGTTGTGGGATTCTTTCATTTCAGCGGAGTGTACAACAGGGATTGATGAAACCTTATTTCGGTTATTCTGAAGAACTGCCTTGAAACTTCTGTTAAACGAGTCAATAAAAAGTCTCCATTCAAGGTCAACATACTTCATGCCCATTAATTTTATCAGTTCACCAATATTGTTACAGAAAATCAGTAAAGAAGCTACATCGAACGTAAAGATTTTTCTGAATTCGATCTCGCGTTCCCGATACCAATATAACGTTGTTAATGGGGCAAGTAGATGTTTCTCTCGAAGATGAGAACCCAGCAGCTGGGCAGACTCCTTAGATAGGTTCAGGTCTCGTCTCAAGTCATTGAGGTCGGCTTGGGTCAATGGCACCGATCGGTCGTCCTCTTCTGGCTCGTATGCACCACACTCACCTGTATCAGTCATGTCAGTAGATTCGAAATCAGAACTAGATTCCATGATGAACTCTGGCACAGGAACAGGATCATCTGGTCTATGATGGATTGGCTTTATGTCAGAAGGAACATCAGGGTATTGAACATGGTGCTTGTTCTTGCAGTTGATGCCTTTTAAATTTTTCATGCAGAAGTAGGAGTTGGTAACGGGATCTTTCTCTTCCCTCCACACCATTGGGACACCAAATGGCATACTCTTTCTTTTCCTATTCCTACAATCCAGTAAGTTTACAACACATGGTTTGCAGCAGAAATGGGGAGCAAATGCCTTATCCTGGTCCCCTAGTTTGACTCCAAAATAAGCATAATAAGCCTTCTTCACAAAATCCAGGTTTTTGCTTGACGGACTGGAAGAATCACGCAGATGAAACAAAATTTGTTAGGATGATTCTTACACTACCGATGCATCGTAATGCACAACTTGACTTGAAAAGAGAAAGAATAACTAGTTATTTAAGGTAACCCATGACAAGCTGTGGCAAAAACAAAGACCATATAAGCTTGGATAAAAGCGCCATTTGGGAAACAATATGCTGTAATAAAAATCGGGTGTATCTTATAAACCAGACCTGACCAAAGAAAATGAATGATATTTTTTAATTCAGCCCGCAAAAGAAATCCTAAATTAGTTGGCACCCCAGTGCCAACCTCTGCATTTCTCGCTCTCACCAGATGCAAACTCACCAGTTGCGTTCCCCTCCCTGTGGCCTGGTCACTTTGCCCTTAGATGGGGTGGTGATCCGCCTATAAATAAGCCCCGAAAAGAAAGAGAGAGGATTAAAAGTCGATACGGAAGTAGAAGGTTCAGTTCGTGAAGATCGATCCTTCAGCCAGACAAGAAGATTAGAATTCGATAAGAGATAAGAAGGTTCAGTTCGTGAAGATCAATCCTTCAACCATACAAGACTATTTCCGTGAGAAACGATAGGATCAGATTGATAAAATCGATCCCTCTTTCCAGGGCCGAATTAACCTAAATAGTCAATCTTTATATTGGTGCTATACCGAAGAATCCTTTACAGACATAGAAGAAGTCTGCCTGGAGAAAAGTAAACCAGCTCACACTTGAGTGACTCTCACAGCTCAAGCTCCGTAAGAGTGAGAGGTGAAGAACCCAACCCCAACGAGGTCCCGTTCTTTGATTACGGTAAAAATTTCACCGAATACCCCAAAAGCTAGAAAAACACTCGACGTTGAAGAATAAGACACCAAGAGGGGTCAAGATCATTCCCAAGAGGAATCTTAGAGCGAAGAGCACGGTAACTCCCGCCGTCTTCTTAATTTAACCAGAGGCAAATGTGCAATAATAAGTTACATCGTCGCATCTCTCTTCCGCCATACCACCTCGACGAAATTCAATCATTGGACACAACAACATGCCAGAGCGAGAGATGATCCCTTCAGCGACATCCTGCAATCCCTAATCCCTCCTGTCATGTAGATTAGAAAGAACATTTATATTCATATTGCGATAGTAGGAGTTTAGTACGTCTCACGTTTTAAGGGGAGTAGAAACCATTGTTCTTGAACCTTGGTCATATTGGCTAGTAGACGAGAGTACTTTAATTTAATGTCTATCGCTAATCAAATAGGGTCGCGATAAAAATACTAATCGGCAATTGGTGCGTTTACGTGTAGCCTATTTGTTTATTTTTGCCATCGCAGTCGTTGCGATAGGCCTAGATACCAACCGGAATAGTCGAGTTTAGCATTGAGACAAGGATAGAAAGGTGATAATTGTTTGTTTATCGAAGTTAAGTGTTACATTTAAAATATATGTTTATTTTGGGATAATTCCTGTGTTTCCTCTTATCCTTACGTGTTGATGTAGCTCTTCCTTAAGAACAAAACAACCGACTTAGCACTCTTAGATCAAAGACTACTTCATCAAAGAAGTACCTCACGTACCACAAAGCATACCGCGACAAAACTGGTGTCAAGAGTGGAGTGATAAAAAGGGTCATCCTTCCTTAATAGTTAAATAATTACCCCTAGAGCACGGCTGTGGTGTCTATTTTACCCGACGCCATGTTGTTTTTATGCTCACTGATTGGCCCGACCCCCAGCCCGCCAACCGCCCGAGCAGCTTTGGTGTTCTGTGAGCTCTAATGGATGGAGGTAGTGTCAGTTATTAAAATAGTTGCACATCAAAAGGACTGGAAGAAAACAATCTAAAAACGTACAGTGGAAAAGAATATGTCAGTAGTTATACAAACAATATTGTTAATAAAACTTGATATTTGCTGTAAGAGATTCTTAATAAATATTATTATTAATTTACCTAAGTATAAAGTACTCCTACATTTACAATTTTTTACGGCTATCCATGAAAATAAATGCTGATCAAAAACTGCCTCAGACCTTTAAGCGCGCATTGCCGCAAGATTATCAGATGTTGAATAAACCCTTTCTCCGTCGAACGCGTCATGCATATATTCTAATGATTGCAGTTTATAAAGCTTTGAACATACACATATTCACTAATAACTGCAAAAATAAAGATATATCGATTTCAATCCTCCTCCTCTTCATATGATGAATAAACCATATTCTTTTTGCATTTCTGTGATTTATACCGACGAATTACCTTACATTTGCTTGAGTTGATATTCAAATTTCATTAAAAGGTTGTTCTAAAAAAAAATTTTCTTCTTATTTTTCAGAATGTTCCTACGAATTTTTAGGATTTTCGTTTCTTCGGACATGAATTCGACCTACACCGAGAAGATTTTGCATCATCTTCCGAATGGAGAAACGATACGAAGAATCATCTTATGCGGATTCTTCTAAATTTATCAAAATAGATGAATGTAGAAACCGTGCGTTTAGGGTCTATGTAATTCAATAGTGTTTTATAGTTTCCTTCGTTTATAGGAAGAGTATCGTAAACTCATGTGTAAGTTGTGATGAATTTTGGAAATAATTCCCTTGTGATATAGAAAGACGGACTATGATGCTGAAAACAATAAAATAAAATGATTTGTTTCTAGAGGGTTAATCATTAAGAATAAATTAGGATGCGTGATTTTTGATATTTTGTGTTATTTCATTTCTCAGTAAATTTTGACTTGTATCATCACTCTTGCGTTATAAATAATAAAATTATAGTATTCAACCAAGAAATAAAACACTTAGAAATAGACAAATAGGACCATGGTCTTGAGGAGTCTTTGGTAAATTAGTATTATAGAAAGATCAGTGAACATGACATGCCCATTTGGTGGACAGCGCAAACACTCATTTTCACGGCAGGATGAAGAAAAAAAACCGGGAGATCACATTAGCCTCCCTCGGCGGCTGCGACAAGAGAGTTTTAGCTCTCACACATGGAATTCCGGTCCATCTATGGAGGTAGCCCCTCTTGTGGTAGAACCTCCTGCTGGTGTAGTTCAGAAACGCGTTTCCTCCTTTCTAAGCATGATTAAGTCGTCTTCAGCACCGCCAACACTCATAAAGCAGAAGCTTCCCCAGCCGACTCGGTCCATGAGGTGTTGTCGATCGAGAGAGATAGAAAAAGATTTAGATGAACCACTTTTTCCTATCATTCGAGATATACCTGACAAGAACCAAACCCTAACGTTGCAACGGTTAACGGAAGCTGTTTGGAACTTCATCACAATTCCTGTAAGTAGAAGTATCGCATGAGATTTTGTAATCATTGTCCTTCGGTTCTTTTGAAATTCGAGACATTTTAACTACCTTTCATGACATATAATTTCCTCTCTTAATACTATTCTTAGGTAATGACATTAATTTTTTAACTACCATTTTCCGCCTCAAAGATAGTAATATGAATTTAACTGTTATTGAATAATGGAGCCAAGAAGTGTATTGTAAAGCTATCGTAACAATTTCCTACAAAGAATATGGCACTTAAATGTGCGAACTAAGCTACCTTCTAGAGTTATAGTTGAATATAGATCGCTACAATTGGAAAAACTTTACTAAAATATTTGCTGTATATGACTTTATGAAGAAAGATTATAACCCTTTAATAAAATCAGCAATTAACTGGAAATTTAAGCTTTCTAAGGTAATATTTCTTTTCCTCGCGCCTTTCAGTTATTTGAATAGATTTCGGACGGAGTAACGGTGAATCCCATCCATTGACAGAAATATACTTCTCGGGCTAAATCAAATGTGATTTTACGTATCACTAGAACATAATTTGTTCAGTAGTCTGTTCTGCCCGAGAAATAGAGTAGTCCATGGGTATTGAAATTAAAGGCTTCGTGGTGGATAAATCTTAAATTCGAAAATGAAAATGTGTACTTATAAAATCTTAGCCTATATCAAGGAAGTAAATGTTACATAATTTAGGTCGTAATACAGAACAATAATTTTAAGGGGAGGATTAAATTTAAGACTATAGGAATCTCCACCAAAATTTGGGGGTGGGATTAGGTAACTGATATTCTATGGGAAAAAACTATTAGTTTATCTGTTTTTAATCTTATAACATAATAACTAAAACCATAAAACCTCTCTACCCAAAAGATACATTGCTATAATATTCATGGATATTTCGCACCCAAGTGAATCAAGTTTCCTATTTCAGTGAAAATCAGTTGTGTCTCTGCCCCTGCTACCGCGGTAAAAGATATTTAGCAAAAAACCCAGAGAATCCAAAATAAATTATAGAATGCTACGTGCAAATTAATACCTTAAACTCTTAAGGAAATTCCTGCTAGAAGTATTTTTCTTTTTGGTACCGCATGATGAAAGGAAACGAGAAATATTATATAAGAAAAACAAAATGAGTTTTGGTAATGGTAATCTCGTTTAATTTGGAATGTGAAAGAACAACCTCTGACCCCCTCCCCAATTTATTGGAGACCACGTGCGATGGTATCCCGCCGTGAAAGACGTCATTTCCTATTCGAACATTCACGAATTTTCGACTCCTCTGGGTATTGGGAAGATATTTCCCAATCCTGCAAACTCGTCCCAAGCCTCCCCCCACCCCCGGTGACGAGTCGAGAAAGAGCCGCTCTGTTTCGCACCTCGCTGCTAAATGATAAATCAACTTCACCTCCGTATTAAGATGTCTGGAGCTTGTGACTCCTTAATCAAAATTTCCCCTTTCCCTCAGAATCGGGCATACAAATACTCGGGTTATTCTGTACTTCGAGGAGTGCAGCTCGCACCTCAAGTCTAAGTAAGCCCCGTGAGCGTTCGTCAGACAACAAGACTTTCTCAGCCGTGATTCTAGTCTAGTAAATTGTTAGCTTCTCTGATCGGCAAGCCTTTGAATTTGCGCAACAGTCTTCCTTCGTTTAATTGAACCGAAGAAAATCTCCATCGATTGATTACCTTTGAGGAAAAGAAGATTCCTCTTCCAGTGGAATTACGAGAATTCCCACATTCCCCGTCGAACGTCATCTTTGAAGTTTGGCTCTCGTCACCGAAACGTTTTGTTCGGATCGTGCCTTACTTGCCTTGTTCGGATCGGGCCCACTTGCCTCATCAGATCATGCTCCACTCCCCTCATCGCAAGAAGGACCTTTCTCGAAGTCATCGACCCGTAATCGGCAGAATTTTAAAAATGAAGTGGCAGTATACGGAGAAAATATATGTGCCATTTTAATGGGTTCAACCTCTTGTCTTATGTTTGAAGAGGGAATGGTTTTGAGACAGGTTGAACATAAGATCCAAAATCTATTTAGTTCAAATAGAAAATATTAGTTCATATACATATGTTGATCTAAATTCTGTAAGTCACTGGAAATACGCAGTTGTTTTTTAATACCGTCAAATTTCTCATACAAATTCCTTAAACCGCCTGTTAATATTGATATCCAATTATCTGCTTCAGATAATCGTAATGATTTCCATCACTCTATCAATTTATTAACCAAATTATGATGTTTTGAAATCGATAAGGTGGATCTCAAAGACTTCTCTTACCATCTAAACAAACATTAATAAATCGAATTAATAAAAGGTTTACGGTTTGATTAAGAAAGAAAATATTATGTATCAAGTATTATCTCGAGAATATGATAGTTTTAATGTATTAATCTATTTTGTTGCCAAGTCAGTTAGGTTTGATTCTACGCGCAAAGTGCTCTCTGAAACTTGGATTAACACAAATAAGTCATGGCCTCATGCTTGTTGAGGTCATGATGCTGCCGTCAGTTTTATCAAAATTGATTAAGATTGAAAAAATTATGTATCAAATATTATCTTGGAATTATGATAGTTTTAATGTGATAGTTTAGTTATTTTTGTCAAATCATTCAGGCTCAATTCCACGCGCAAAGTTGCTTTTCTTGCCAATTTTTCCCTCTGGGATTTGTATTAACACAAATGAAGCATGCCATCTTGCTTTTAGATGCTATGATGCTGCCGGCAGTTTTATAAATGATATCTAATGCATGAACCTCTATCAATGCCTCCTAATGTCAGATACACTAGCCAGAATTGTGAAAGGAAATGCTTGAGCAGGAGACATCTAAAATTTATCAGAAAAGCGTCGTTATTTTGTTTTTATTAATATAAATATTTTTTGAGATTTTTTACATCTATGATGGCCTAAGAGCGGATGATGTTTGATGATTAATTTCTTCAAAACCTCGTTTATTTTGCTAAAAACCGGCCAGCCTCGTGCAGTAAATCGGACGTTAGCTTGGCAAAGAGCAGAAAATACTCGTTTCATTTGACTATGGTTGATTGTATCAAAATAGAGGGCCCAATGCTGCAACCCACATTTGAAACGTATCTGAAATAAGCGAGCATTTGAAAGGGTGAGCAAAAAAAATTATCTCCCTTCTGCTGTAAACTTCAATGAGACCACCTTCCTTTGTAAAGTCATATAAATGTATTTTTCACGGACTGGAGCTTTCAACACAAAATTTAATTAATTTTCACACACTCCATAATGCAGCAAACTGCAGTTGTGCACGGACGGTGAAGGAGGGTGTTACATTATGAGAATAAAATAAAGCAGGCTTTCAGGTTTTTAAGCTTTATTCACATGCTCTCACGAAAGTTGATAAGAGAAAGAGAGAGACTATTTTTCAATGAACGTAAAGAAGAAATATTGCAAGAAAGAGAGAGCACACAAGTAAATAGTAAGAATAATACGGCTGCTAACGGTTTTCTGAAAGTGCAAGGTGCGAACTTTGTTCGTAGCTCACCCTGTCCGATCGAGCTGGATGGCTTTATGCTTCCGAATAACATGCCCTGGCTTCCTAATTCCTCTGAGGCAAAAGCAAGATTAATATTGTATGTGAAAATGCATTTGATACGTCAAACATTTTTTTCAGTGTTTGTTCTTCGCTAGGCAGACGTAGGTAGGTGGCGCTATTTAATTTCTCACCCTATCTTCCAAGAACATTCGACAGTTTTAGCCATTTAATTTGGCTGTAGAAATCTTATACTTCTATGTACATATGATTCGTCTCTTCACATTAAGTTTTAAACTTTGTGTCAAAGAAGAGCATGGGTGAACCAAATTAGTTTGCTGACTAAAGGATTAATCTCTCATAAACGGACCTATATGTACATATGACAGTACCAATATATAATAATTTTTTTATTGTTTATGTAAATTGCAACTGATTAATCCATCACAAAGTGACCTATTTACATATGGCAACACAATTATACAATAAAATATTTTGTTGTTTATGTAAATTGTCACTCATCTCTGGTCTGCGACTCTGAACATCCTGTGTTAGCGGTTCAGATATCGTACCTGCCCATAATTCCTATTTTCCAAATGTACCTCTCCTCCGTTATAGGAGGAGACTGCAAGGCTACCTTCAGTTGAGATTCTTTTAATGAAATTTATATTGATAAAAATGGAAGTCTCGTTTTCCTAGTGGAAAGCTGTTCTAGTTATCAGTTTCTGCGGACTCAAATTACGTCTGAAGTATGTGTTTCATTTCTCTATGACACTCTACACATCTAATTCGGCTAAAAACAATTTCTACGCCGATAACCCACCCAGCTTGATCGTTTCGGGGATAAAAAACAATATATTTGCTTTTATTGCTAAAATGAAAAAGGATAACATCATTAATTTAGCTAAAATATTCATTAAGCATATGTAAAGAAATTTTCCAATGACACGAATACTCGTTGTCATCATCATTATCATCATCATCATCATCATCATCAATATCTCTATAATTTTAGAAGGGGATTTTTTTGAGTATTTGAATAATAATTTCATCTTAGTTTGGTTATGATTTTTTTTTTTTTATCAAAGTTATTTCTAATAATTCTTATATAATATCAAAAAACAAAATGGTGAAGTTCAGAAATAATTATAAGTATCAATTTAAAAAAAAAAAATTAAACCCAAAGAATTACAAATGGTAAAGTTCAGAAATTTTATTTTTATATATCTTCTATAACTCGTTAAAATTATTATAATTGGCGAAGTTCAGAAAAAGACTAAAAATATAACCATGGCTGCTTTTTTTAGATTTTCAATTTTAATCCCTAGTAGCGAAGCACGAGCTCTCCCCGTAGGGGGCAGAGTGACGAAGCCATTGCCTCTTTATTGTATATAACAATTTTGATTAACTTCTTTTCCTTACATATATTTGTGCTTATTTAATAAGTTCATTTTCTAAAAATGAATACTTTGACGATATCGCTTTCACATATTCTAACAACACAAAAATTAGGTAGCAAACCGTTGCGTTTTGGCTATATAAATATTAGTTCAGGGCTACCTAAGGCTTTGAGTAGCGATGTCAGATGAACGTCCTTAATTATTGAGAGAGAAATTCATGAAGAACTAATTGCAGGTTATTACGTTTTTTCTCTCGTTCAAAAGACAATAAAACAACTAATTTCATAATATATTTTTCCTACAATATGCAAAACATTTTTGATCCCAGCATTGATAACAATGGAGAACAATGTATTTGGTGAATTGACAAAAGTACATTTTCCTACATAATTCGAACATACTGAATTCAAATCTGAAATCAGATTCTCTCTAAATGCTACAGATTTTTGGTAATATTAATAACTAATATTATACAATAATTTTCATTTTATCACGCCTATCATCATGCCCTGAAGTAATTTTGAATCATCCTTTTGCGTTATTTATGGTAAAGCAGGTTTTTTGGCGAAAACATTTTATTGCATATGAGAACAAACTTGAATTACACATTAGGATTACAAATACGGTGATTAAATAGATGCTAATTTATTAATGACCGTACATCAGGCTGGGGACCTCTTCTTGATTACTTTATTTCTGGCTCATTTGAGAGAGGTTGGATCACCACCGCCCATTCAACACGTCCAGGTGTCATATAGCCGATAAAACTTAAACCGGATAGTATTTATTTATTTTCACGGTTTTTTTACATAACAAATAAATATATGAACGGTTTTTAATAACTTTATTAAGTAATTTCATCACGATGAGGTTAGGGAAGAGATTTTTACTCACACCAAAATAAAAAGTCTCAATAATCATTAAGTTTTTTCCTTATGATTACTTCTCACTGATACTTCCATTTTCAACTACTTCTAAGCAGAATAGTAAAAAGGCTGAGCATTTGAAATTTGACGGCCAATTATTTTATTGAAATTTTTATTTGTATAAACAGTTTAACGGAACAATAAAATCCTAATAGATATAGTTTTCCTATAACACCTAATCATAGATGAGGTTTAGGCCCAAAATTAAGCACTAATTTTATCCCCGTGATTTTTATTTTGATTTTTTAGTTCTTCCTTTTTTTGTTTTTCATTCTGCTTTGCTTCATATTCAGTCAAAAAAATTAAATATCTGAACCTTCGATAAGAAGCCACATAAGTAAACATATGTGTTAGGCACTGGTGTATGTATTAGTTTGTTTTTTATCGATCCTTTCAATTGATATATTTATCTAGCTAATATTTTGTAGATTATTATATTTCCAACAACAACACCTCCAAAATGCTGTAATATAAACTATTTACAGATAGCAAGTAATCCTTTCTCCTTCATTTCCTACATACAATTTTAAGAAAAAATACTTCATGTGGACTGGATTGTCATATATTTAGAACCAGTAAAGTCACTCAATAAGCCACTCTACTTTTGTATTGGCTTTCCGGCAAGCTCCTCATAAATGTTGAGGAGGATAAAAGAAACGCAATTAAGGGGAAATCTTTATTCTATATATGTGGAAGATAAACTGAAGCTTTAAATAACAAATATTTGATAAAGCAAAGCGCAGGTAATTACGAGTATAAAGAGTTATGGTGAAATGTGCAAGAAGGGTTTCTGACAACTAATGCTTTGGTATAAATGGAAGGGTGAACTGGATTGTTAGAGAAATCTTTCCTATGATACCATTTCAGTAAATGCATAGCATACCATCCTCACTCATTTAATGGTTTTAAAACAAAGGGAGTGATCTCATGTCTACCAAACTAATGTAAATTATAGGATGTGGCCGAAGGCATGTGGTATAGGCAAGGATTTTATCAATGATGAGCGCTAGCAAAAATTAACCCAACTTTGGATGGCATCTTACACACATCTAAATTATTTCAACTTAACTCAGCATAAAAGTGGTGTTAAATATTTATATTAGTATTAATGATGACTAGATATGTGATAAATTCAGTAGAAGTAAAGTTAAACTAAAAAAATAATATAACGCTCCGTACAACATTGTAGATGGGGAAAGAGAGACGGAAACAATAAGCACGAAGAAGAAACATGAATAATAAATTATGCTGAAAAATTGGAAAAATGAAAATTATTATCAGTAAATATTTGAGAGGCAAATTCACATATATTGAATATTTTTTCCCAGGTTGCTTTTCAATAAAATGATTGTTTTTAATTTGAAGTTTTGGGAAATATACATTTGATTCTTGAAGATAGAGAGATAGCGAATTTTACCTTAGATATTGTAGGTGAAAATTATTTTTAAGCACAATTTGATAAATTATTCAATTTTCAGGTCCAGTACGAGAGAAAAATTCATTTTTCGATAGTTTCATTCCAGCAATGTTTTTCTGAGCAATAAATTCTGAACACTTTCTTTTGGGAAGCTGAATACAAATGAATATGTCTCAGCTTTTCCCGAGAAAATCCTTTAGTTATATTTAATAATATGATAAGTAAACTGGAATCGACACTATGGTTTAGAATCAATGTTTTAATATTTATATATCCTCAGGACTCTTCCATCCTCCTTCTCAATTTGTTCCCAATAAGATTATTAGGTTTGGCGGTAATATACGTAACTCTCAATATTAGTAGCTGAAGGCTTCTTTTAGATCTTAAGATAGAAAAAGAAAATAATGGAGTTTTTATTTGCCTTCCCCTTCAAGAGCAAATTCAAAGGGACGAAGCCTCTATATTTTGCATTGATAGTCATTATACTTCTGAGATTCAGTTGACTTCTAAACACCCTAATTAACCTATTTAAGCATGTAAAAAAAGATATCATTAATGGAAATTGTATTTTTATATTCAAGGCTCATTTAAATAAATTTCAGTTAACAAAGTAGCTTCAGAAGAACCCACTTCAAATAGTGAAACTACATCCTTCACCGATTCTTTCAATTGCATTAATATATTTACGTAAGCCATCTCCCATGCTTTTTATAGAAAATATAAATGTAAAATGAAAATCGTAAAAAGAATTTTGCTTTGATGAATTGGATGATTCATCTCTTCCTCATATTTTAAAAACTCTAGGCATTTGTGTAGTATTCAACTATAATAATACTATATCTAAACTATTAGTCTAGGAGGCCTCTTCGCCTATTGGTATTGTATATTGCGTAAAATGTATCGATAGCTCTAAATATTACTTTGGCCAATCAGGCAACTGTTTAAAAAAACGAATTTCTCAGCATAAATATAATGTCCGTCGCGGTGAAGAAAGCAATTAATTTTATGTTCATATG
This sequence comes from Ceratothoa steindachneri, assembly GCA_963969495.1. Lineage (NCBI taxonomy): Eukaryota > Metazoa > Arthropoda > Malacostraca > Isopoda > Cymothoidae > Ceratothoa > Ceratothoa steindachneri. Next base: position 73,951,282 of record OZ018321.1, read on the forward strand.
TCATATCTTAATCACAATATTGATTGGAATTCTGCTAATATCATTGAATCGACCTTTATTAGTAAATTTCCAAATTTTAATTTAAGTCCTGGCTTATATAAACTCAATGGTTATTTTTAAAATTATATTCACAATGCACTGTCAAAACTTTTAATTTGAGACAAAATATTAATATTAATTTTAATAAACTTTAATTTCTTTTTGGTGAATCTATGTAGCCTTATGTTTATGTCAGAGTACTTATTTTTGTTTGAGTCAAGTCTTTAGAACATTTGTACTTATTCTACCTTGGTTTTTCAATCTTGACCTTTGATGTTAATCTCTCGCTCAGATTTTCTCCCTCCCTAATTGCTTAGGTGGTATTTTAATCCTCTTGTCAACCTTTAGTCTTTTGAATTTACCTGATTTAATGATCTTAGTTTGTATTTATCTTCTTTTTTCTTTTTTCCCTTTTTTCTCTCACTCTTCGCTCCTCTTAATGTTTCCATTTCATATTAATTCATTTTGTTGATTGTTTTTTTTGCTTTTTTGTAAGCATTCCCTCTCCTCTGTATCATCCTTATAAATATTACAATTTTCAATACTTTTGTTATTCCTTGATAAAGAACTCGAAATAAAGTTCGAAAGTACTTGGAATCCTCGTATTAATTTTCCCTGTGGGCTTTGTTGCATATATATATATATATATATATATATATATATATATATATATTAAGGTGATCCTTAAAATCAAAAGTTTGAAAAGTTCAGCCCCGAACACATCATATGGTGTCAATGGGATTAAAAACCTCATGTGTGAAATTTGGTTTCATTTGAAAAATAGTTAGGGGTTGCCGATCGAAGATGAAGTTTTGAATTTTTTACCATATACCCTAAACCATTTGTCAACCTACGGTAACTCTCGTTACCAGTTCAATTTTACTTTATATTTAAATAACGAGCAGTCAGCCACTCTATGACCGCTGTAGGTGGCTCTAATCATCCACTTTTCTGTGATATAATGGCAACATGTGGCAACTGATGCATTTACAGTGTTGTTTACATCAGTTTATTTGGTGCTAGTCACAGTAGCGACACTGACACATGTCGCTCATGTAAAGTTTTCTCTTATTTCACTTAGCTATTTTATATGTTTGTTCTTTTATATCAGTACTTATAAGATTACATAAGTATTTTTTATTTAAGCTGGTTGAAACGTGTTACAGTTGGAGAATCTTTCTAGTGCAACAATTAAATGGAAAATAAAAACAGGAATAGGAAAAATCGGACATTTAAATTATGGTAGGAAAGGGTTAAAGCTTTATCAAATGAAAGTATGCCGTTAAAGCTTGGTTATGAAATTTATCATTCTATTTATAGGATATAATGTCTTCCCGAACTAATTTCTTCTTCGCAAGAGCAAAATCTGAGATAACTGGATCACGACTATTTTCGGGTGAAGATGACTTATCGCTACTATTCCACCACCACATGGACCAAAACTTCCCACTATGAAGGCTTCTCCTCTGGTTTTCGTTGCAGTTGGGAAGTTTTAGGATAAAGATAGAATTCCCACAATCCGAAAAGAATACATTATTTAAAGAATCAAAAACCTATACAAGAAATTTCAAGTACTGAGAAAAAAAGCGAACAAGACAATCGGGCAAAGATCTGCAAGAAAAAGCGGGGTTTTTTTAGCAGATAAAGAACCTGTTTGATGTAGCTAACCAGAACGCAATAGAAATGATAAGAATTAAGAAAGATTGAAAGTTCTTGAAAGCTCAAAGAAAACTTGGAAGGAGGGGCCACATTGGTTCTGTTCATAAATTATTAGCCTATCAAGAAAAGCGTATTAAAGCAAGATGAGCCCAGGAGTCACAGAGCAAGAAACACGCAGAAATCAAAACCTCGACGTCCTTAGCAATGGATCTTCTAGAGTCGTCCAGCAGTACCAGTGAAGACAATTCGACTAGTGAGAAGGTCACTCTTGGAGAATCTCAAAGAGCCTGCAGATGGGCTAGCTTACCAAAACGAGAGTAAGAAAAAATGTCATTGCCCTGAAGTTGCAGCAGCTTTCGATAGAAGTGGACTGAAGGACAGGAAAGCCACTATGGTTTCTACCGTGATGGTCAAAACCCTTGGAGAAGATGCAAGGCAACTCGACATCAATCGATCTACAATTAGAAGGCAGCGCCACTTTCTCCGGCAAAAATTTCGATGCAACTTAAGGAATCCTTCTCTGCTTTTGCCTCTTATAATCCAATGGGATGGAAAGTTGATACGAGACCTAATGAAAACAAGTGTACAGGTCTACCGTCTCCCAGTCATTGTTACAGAAATGGAGTGAAGCAACTATTACAAGTAGCCAAACTTCCAAGTCGTACTTCTCAAAGCAAGCGAAGGCTGTTGTCTCAACGCTTAATGAATGGGGGCTTACTGACTGTGTTGGGCGGATGTTGTTCGACACAACTATCTCCAACAGGAGCCTGCGTACTCATAGAGAAACAAATTGAGAGAGACCTTCTCTATTTGACATACCATTATCTGCAACAGGAGTGTCTTTTTATTCTCTACTGGGGACCAGTAAGGAACCAGAAGTCAGACTGTTCAAAAGATTCAAAGGATATTGGCCATAAATCGATTGCAGTTCTTTCAGCACAGGCAGTGATGAGGAACAGGTTGCTGTGGTAATCAACGACATTGCACAGGATATTTTAAATTGGGCAGTGAATCTGTTAAGGGATAGAAAGGATCTGCGTAATGACTACCTTGAATTGATTGAACTCTCAATAATTTTCCTCGAACGAGTTCTACCACACGGGATTCCTTCCTGGCTCCTGATCCGAAACATCCTGCACACTAGATGTCTAAGGTGATATATGCCTTGAAATTTTGGTTGTTCCACAAGCAGTTCTAGTTGACGGGAAGTAAAGAGAAGGGCCTCCGAGCACTCTGCATCTTTGCAGTAAGGATCTATTTGAAACTTTGGACTGAAGCTTCTCTTAGCCTCCATGTACCAAGGATGGATCTTCAGCTCCTTAACAACCTGCAGGAATACTAAAATATTCACGACGTGATCAGCAGGGATACGCTTGCAAAATTTCCAAACCATCTTTGTTATCTCTCTGAAGAATTGGCTTGGTTGGCCTTGTTTGATCCTCATGTGTCTATCTAGATCAGTGGTCGGCGAACCGAGGTAAATTACCCCAAATGGAGTAAAAATGAAGATTTCCTGGTTAATAAGGGCTCATAAATAAAATTGCACAAAAATTAAATTATTATTCAACAAGAGGAGCGGCTTCACCCCTACTCCTTACAGAAGGAGCTTGCGCTTCGCTGGCAGACTTTCGGTCTGTGTCCTACGGACTATCATGATTTTTTTTTCTCCATCTATATTTGCTCTAATAATTTCCATGCCCAAATTTTAATAAATTTTCGGAACTTGACCATTTGTAATTCTTTTAGTTTAAAAAAATTCAGAAAAATTCGATATTTATATTTATTTCTGAACTTCACCATTTTATCCATAACCCAATATTCTAAGAACCAGATTTTTTGAAGGTTTGAATAAGATTTTTTCATTTAGTTCAGTTGTCATTTAAATTTTTAAGCAAAGTTATTTCTAATAATTCTTTTATAATATAAAAAAATAAAAGGCAGAAGTTCAGAAATATATATAAGGATCGAATTTTTCTGAAATTCTTAAAACTTAAAGCATTACAAATGGTGAAGTTCAGAAAATTTATTAAAATTTGGGCATGGAAATTATTAGAGCAAATATAGATGGAGAAAAAAAAGAATCCTGATAGGACACAGACCGAAAGTCTGCCAGCGAAGCGCAAGCTCCTTCTGTAAGGAGGAGTGGCGAAGTCGCTCCCCTTGCTTTTTTCTATTATAAAGGAATGATTAGAAATAACTTTGATAAACAAATTAAATATACTTAGGTGACAACCGAACTAAAAGAAAATATCTTATTCAAACCTTTAAAAAATTTCTTTCTTAAAATATAGGGTTATGGAGGATAAGCGAGGCAAATTAAGAAAGTTATATTTTCAGGTTCTTAATAAAAATAAAATGCAATTTGTGGAAACAATTTCTTAAATTGGAAATAATGTACAATGCACAAGGATTGCAGCGGCTGGCAACAGCCACCACGAGTGTCAAGCCATCATGTGTGGCAAAAAACAAGCCATGAGAGTGAATTCAGTGCCCTTGTTTGCAAAATATTACCAGAAAATGCGAGTGCACAAGTGATTCATTCAATAAAAAGAGCAAACATTTTGCTATTCAACTTGATGAGACTATGTACAGATTTCAGAAGCAACACGCAGGTGATGATACGCCTTCGCTACAAAGGTTCTGATGCAATTGAAGAGGAAATCTTGTTTTGTTCTTCCCTCAAGTTGAGAGCTCGTAGCATTGACGTATTCAACAAGGTTAATTAATACCTAAAAATACCAAATGTTAACCTGAAGTGGGAAAACTGCATTGCAATGTCTTTTGATGGAGGTCTAGCCATATTGGGTCATGTCAGTTTCTTTTGGGCAGAGAGGCGAATCCCCAAATTGAAGTGACCTACAGTTTGATTCATTGCCAGGCACCTGTTATAAAGCATTTGGAACCTGTACTGAAAGTTACTATGGCTGATGTTATCAAGGGTGGCAATGTTCTCTAAGGATCGGCACTAAACATACGGCTTTTCGTGAATTAGATGAGGATGGAGAGGCGAAATATTCACTCCTCCTACTTTATCACACAGAAGTGAAGTAGTTTCACGTGGAAATATTCTGAATCGAGGTTGGGCTCTCAAAAGTGAACATGAATTTTTTTTATAGTTAATCCAAAGTATGTCCTCGCAGCAAATAAGTTAGCATACTCGTCTTGGCTTGCACAGATTTCATATTTAGCTGATATTTTTGTTTTTGTGAATAGATTTATCGAACAATTAAAGAGGAAAAAAACATGTTATTGTAGCCAAAGAAATGATTTTATCGTTTGAATCAAAGTTTCTCTATTGTGCCAACAATGAAGCACGCATTCGATTTCAGAACAGCGCGGTTTGTCATTTTTTGATGTCAAAAGCTGCAAAGGCTTTCAAAATTGCACATGAGGAAGCGACAAAACAACTACTGCCGTTTGCAACTCCATATTTTTCCAACAAAAGATTTCCCAATCTTATTAACTTCAAAAAGGAAGAACAGAAATAGGCTGTTTGAAATAAAAAAAATAGCCGTAATTTTGATCTTGTATAAGAAATGAAATCATTTCTCCAACCACTCAAGTGAAAAAGTTTTCAAAAAAATCTTTAGTTACCTAATGAGATTATTATTAAATTTATCTGCTACGATTTTCTTATTGCATGCATTTATTTTATTTTTCATTTTATTATATTAGGAATTTTGTGTTATTTTTAAAGATGCTTTATCGTGTATAATGCACAATTTTCATCTTGCATGACTGAATTCCCCCAGGAATGGATTCAATAAACCTTTTTGGAATCTCAATGAATTTTGTGTTTCTCAGATTTTGTGGACTTTCATTTGCTGGGGAAATATCGCTGTACAAAAGAGGTGTTATGGGGTAATACACACAAAAGTTCCCCGACCTCTGATCTAGATGAAAGCAAGTATGGTGAAGGACCAGGAAGCTAGGTAAATATATTCAATAGAGTAGAATTTGGAGGTCAATGTTCAACACCTAAAAACTTTTCAAATGAAACCAAATTTTACACAGGTTTTTATTCAAAGTAGCACCATAGGATGAGCTCGGAGCTACACTTTTGCCAAATATTTTTCTTCCTATAGCTGAGGACCACCCTAATATAATTAGCTAAATTTAACAATATATTTTATCTCCTATTTTGAGGAAAGAAATTGGAGTATTGGTCTACACCAATACTCTAATTTCTTTCCTGAAAAGCATTAGATAGCCTATAGAATAATTTTCGTGTTGAAAAAACAAACAAACTGCCATGGATAAATGTGAGCCATCTAAATATTGGAAAAGTGTTGCCTGCATCAAGAAGAATCGCGCCAAGTATCAAAATGCTGATATAATGACTGCTGTTCACTGCTCACTTAACACTGTAAAGGATGTAAGACTTGACAAGGGAAGCACCAACGGAGACTACAAAGCCGTGGTGAGCAGAAACTAACTGAAAAGGGGGTTCTGACTGCATCAACATGCACAGATTCATATAACAAATCCTGGACAGGTGATGGAACACCAAAAAAAGAGAATCCAGACTTTGCGAGAGAGATGGGCGTTTGAGTCACCATCTTGACCTGCGACCTAAATTAAAAGATGCGCAAGGACTAAGTCTTACAGCCATGCACTATGAGAATGGCTTGACGAAGTCACAGAAGCTCCTCAACAAGCTAACTATTCCTAATGAGCCAGGAACGTTATGCTTCTTCCCAGATGAAAGAAACTTCTGCTAGTATCAATTTACAACACCAAAAACAACGCGTATCATGGACACCAAGTTATGCTATAAACTGAGGATCATTGTATATGTTTCCTGAAGGGTGATTCCGTTTTTCCCTAGCTGTTTAAGGAGGATTTTAGGTCCAATTCGTACTGCTATGTTATAATGCTGGAGACTGTGATTAGACTATGGCTGGAGATGGATGCTATTGGAAGGTAATACCTCCAGAAAGAGTCAGAACTGGTTGTCACAGAATTTTTATCACTTGAACACGCCTATCTTTTGGCCTCCTAGATCACCTGTCATAATCTCATTTATTATTATGTGTAGGGTGCGGTTGAGAAAAACACAAACCGTTCAGCTTGCAAACAAAAGTCCGAGCTAGAGCCTAAGTACAAGGAAGTGTTCGAATATCTTCCCAGAGAGACAGTAAGGAAGGTATGTGCGAGGTTTCAGAAACGTCTTGAGGCCGTAGTGGAAGCAGAGGGTGTCTACTTTGGGTAAAATGTTTTCTCGCAGCTATAAACTAGCTATTTTATTTTTTTTTAAAACACAAATATTTTTTCGGATATATTGCGTCTTTATTTATTAATATGTAAATCGTCAATTTAAACAGGAACAATATATATATATATATATATATATATATATATATTTTATATATATATATATATATATATATATATATATATATATATATTTATATATACGAGGGGCGGTCAATAGGTTTTGCGAATCGGTAGGGCAAAACACAAAACAGAAGAAGCGGGATGGCTGTGTGTGGGGGTGTTAGGAAAAGTTATGACAAGTCAGGACCTGCAGCCGCAGTAGCTGATTGTAGATCATCAGTCACAAATCTTTCAACAATAGCGAAGGTTGAGCACCGCGCAGTGATAAATTTTTTGACAGAGCAAGGCAAGAATGCAAAAGAGATCCATGAACGCATGTTGCAGTGTACACCGACACCGCCCCTTCCTATGCAACCATTGTTCGCTGGAATCAGGAGTTCCGCTATGGTCGTGAGTCCCTTGAAGATTACCCCCATCCAGGACGCTCATCAGACGTGACTAGCGAGGACAATGTGACCCGTGTGGAGAGGATGATCCTTGAAAATCAACAGGTGAAGCTCGAAGAAATCGAGCTAGAACTTGGAATATCACATAGAAGTGTTATCAACATCATCCACTATAATTTGGCCATGACCAAAGTCTCTGCGGGTTTAGTCCCTAGAAACCTGACGCCCCATGATCGACTTCAACATCATCAAAGTCCACAAGGCTAGAGTTGCACAAGCTGCCCTGCGCGATTACGGATTCGAGGAACTCAACCATCCCCCATACAGTCCAGATCTAGCCCTTAGCGACTACTTTTTATTCCGCTAGCTTAAGGCTGCACTGCGTGGATGCTGATTTGGGGACGATGAAGATTTCCAGCTCACCGTCCAGGAGTGGATTAAACAGCAGTCGAAAAATTTCTGGTTGTCGGTAATTCGAAGCCTCAGGGACAAGTAGCGCAAGTGCATTAAAGTCGAGGGTAGTTATATTGAAAAATAATAAAACACTTTTCCTCATATATATATATTTATATAGATATATAGATATACACATATATATATATATATAAATATATATATATATATATATATATAATAAAGAAAATTGGCTTGATGCCTAAAATCCCTATCCAGATAACAGCAAACAAACAGATACGTGATCTCCCGCAAAACAATATGGTGGGAATAAAACAACCATGAAGGGTGAGATTGTAAGGAGACACTAAAAAGAAATAAGCTGCAACGGAGCAAACAAGACTGTGGACATGTCCACACCCAAAAGAATGGAAATATTGGAAATAAAGGGAAAAATTCAAAGCATAAAGACGAAGACTGAGAATATGCTACTCTCCGAACAAGGGAGAAAGAACTAAGGCAAATCATATAAGAACAATAAGGTCATAAATTGAATAGCTTAATAGAAAAAGTAAAGTTAGAATGAATAACGAAAGAAAACTGGAAAGTAATAAATAAAATCAAAATAGGACCTTCGAGAAAGAAAGTTATAGTTACCAACTAACAGGGGAAAAATTCTGGGAGGTAAGAACAAGGAGGAGCTTATTTCTGCCCACTGCAATTCAGCGTTCTTTATAATGAGATAATAACAAAGAATTCATTTATGAAATAGAAAAAATGGTTCACAATATATGAAAAATAATATCGGCAAAATATCCTTGTGATAGAACGGTCTGAGGCCGCTAAAATTCAACCGCTATCACATGTTGTTTAGAAACTCGTTGCTACCAACGTGCATCTTCGTGTCGAAGCAGGGCGCCTTATCGCCACCTGAGTCAATATTTAACCAAGGAGGTTCATCCTCCCACTCCTCCCGTTTCGCACCATGCGCCGATCTCGCCAGATTGAGTTAGGCTTATGGGCAGATAAGGTATGTTCTCAGGCGCGGCTGGGCATTCCCTCGAAGCCCCCACTCCATTGTCCCCTACGTCAAGGGCATGGCTTCGACTACTTATACATTAGAATTTTCCAATAAGATCAGATCAGATCCAGATTATCTTCGCGAGACATCACGCCGATTCGGTCTCACCTTGTGCACCAGGGGCCCTCTACCTCGAGATCCACTATTTTGTCCAGAAGAGGACAATATCTCTTGAGTGCCAAGGTTCGAGCCTTCAAGACGCCAAGTCCACAAGGCCCCATTTGTTATTCAGAAAGAAAACAACGTTAGAACATCATGGGTCTTTGAGCGCGCTGACAAGAAACGGTTCTCACCCTCCCCCCTGTTGTTCAGAAAGAGAACAACGTTAGAACAGCCATTGTTCTTTGATCCCGTAGACAAGAGACGGTTCTCACCCCCCCCCCTGTTGTTTAGAAGAGAACAACGTTAGAACAGCCATTGTTCTTCAAGCCTGTTCGTCAAGAAACGGTTCTCCTTCCCAAGACGTCAGGTCAGGATAATTTACCCCCCCCCCTCCCTTCGGCTGGAACTCGCCAGCGGACCGAAGATTCCTGCGCGTCGCCTTCCTCTGCATAACAACTTGTAATTAGTTAAGCTGAGCATTACCTTTGAGTATTTAACCTTTCGTCAACCCTACCCTGTGCTTTAAATGGTTTAGCGATCCTCCCATCCCTTTAATTTTTATTCGTTTACCTTTTTTTAAATCTCTCCTAATCTTAATTCTCGGATTAGTCAGATATTTCCCACGACCCTTTCCATTCTCTGTTTATGTAAACATTTTCGGTTTTGTGTGTTGTTGATAGTTTTATTAATAAAACTCTATTTTATTAATGATAGCCATATTATTATCCTTGAGCTCAGTTCCTCTTCTTAAGCATTGCGAAGATAAATAACATCGGTCAACTAGATAACCACACACTCGAAATATAATTGAATCATTCCCACAACGAATAGTTATATATGGTATATCGTCGAGAGTCCATTCTACGACATATATATATATATATATATATATATATATATATATATATATATATATATATATACTATTTAAATTTGGTATCAAGTGTGTAAGGTTTAACGCTATATCTTTGCAAACACTGGTCTCAGTCGAGTAAAGCATAGTGTTATTCGTTATAAGAATAGAGTATAGTAGTTCCTTTTTGTTTTAACGATTTCTATCCCCTTTATTGAAACTTAAGAAGCTGGAGTAGCTCAAGGAACTGTTATAGTAATTTGTTTGTGTTTTTTTGTGTGATTTTAGTCATTGGTTATCTAGATCGAGAAACCAATTACGAATAGGTTAGTGCCCATATTTAGGTAGGCTAATTCTCTAGAAGGCATAATTCTTATTGCAAGGAATTTAGTTGGTTGACTATTGCGCCCCCAAGTGCAAATATGACTCAGTTCGAAATCTTCAAAGCCAAAGAAGAATCCTTGGGACTTTCCGGAAAAGAATTGATTGAGTACGTTCAAGAGGAGCAACGAACGGAAAGAGAAATAGAAAGAGAAATCCAACGAGAAGAAAGAGAAAGAGAAACCAACAAGAAGAAAGAGAAACCAACGAGAAGAAAGAGAAAGAGAAATCTAGCGAGAAGAAAGAGAAAGAGAGGAACGGAAAAGACAAGCTGAGCTTCACCATCAGATTGAAATGGCTCGTGTAGAAGCTGAAATACAATCAGCCAGTTCACGTTCAGAAGCCCTGCCCAATCTCCCACTTAAGCTCCTCAATTTCAGAGATGGAGATGATTTCGGAACATTTTTAGCCCACTTCGAAAAGATCCTCGAGATCAATAACTTGGATCTGGAGGCTGAAGGTGTAGCAAGATTACTTCCTTTGTTAAATTGTAAATTGCGCGAGATTTTCATATCTTTACCATCTAAATGTACAATTAACTACAGCACCTTAAAAGCTGAGTTATTGGGCGCTCATAATATGACTCCCGATTTCTACCGACAAGAATTTCGAGAAGGTCGTATTAAACCCGGACAGACGTTCTGTCAATTCGGATACATTCTTCAGGGAAATTTTAAATTTTGGTTAGAATTCTCAAAGGTTGATCCTAACTACGAGCCCTTAACAGACTTCGTGTTGCGGGATCAATTTTTGGCGTCTCTCTCGACGGAGATCCACGCCTTCGTCAAGGATCGTCGGTGCCAGACCCTTTAAAGAGTGTACCGAAGAAGCGGATTTCTATGCCGCAAGCCATAATTTATACCCAAAGGAGAATCGAACTTCTCACCAATTCCCCAAACAGGAAAGAAGAAAGGATTCGGGCCCCTTCCCAGGAAAGCCGACGAAGTTTTCGAGCCCTGTAAAACCCCAAAACTTCTTTCCACAAAACCAACAACGGGACACCAAACCTCCCGTTAAGATTTCTCCTCCATCACTCTTTCCGAAGCGACCAATCATATGCTTCACCTGCGGTGTAGAAAACTACATGAGCTGGAATTGCCCCCCAAATTCTAGACTTAGAAGTGGACTAGCCCACCAAATTCACCAGAATAATGCCACCCCGGCTCCTCCGGTGGTGCAGACCCAAGCAGCAACTTCTCCCCCTCCATCAGGCCACCAGGTAAATTTGATTTTTGACAAAAGTTCACCGGGAACTTTGAAATTTGAGGAGGGCAGCGTGAACGGCTGCTGTGTATCGACTCTTGTCAAGGACACAGGGTGCACGTGTTTCATCGTGTCCGACGAGCTCCTCCCCCCAGTGGACCCTAACCACAAAAAATTCGCGGTGGTACATGACTACCTTGGGCGGGCAAACCAATTCCCCGTCGTTAGATGTTACCTGCAGTGTCAGTATTATGATGGCTGGGCTGAAGTCATTTCAGTACCCATACAATTCTGTTCCGTACTTATAGGACAGAGCCCTCAAGTAAGTTCCGTCCCTGAGTCCCTGGCCACCCTTCCTCGAGGCCGAGCTAAAAAAGAAGCATAAGATCCCGTCCCCCTCAGAACCCCGATACCATCCGAATTCTCGAAGATCTTTAACCAGGACTTTAGGTCGGCACAAAAGGAGTGTGAAGTACTAACACCCTTATGGGATAAGGCCCAAAACAAGGACACGAAGACTGTCCGTGGACCCAAAGAAAAAAAGTACCCCCAACGCGCCCATGGAGATACGTTCGTAGCACTGGATGAAACATTAGCGCATGAAGAGGATTACCCCGCGGAGTCCCTTAATGTCATACAAACAGTGTGCATCCAACCTGATGCCTATTACCCTTTCCCTTCCCTACCAGGCAAGTTTTTTCAACCCTCTGACCTGGATATTGACGCGCAGCTGACACCACATCAAAAGAGTTAGCTACAAGAACTTTAATAAGTTTGACGACGTTATTTCAGAGAAGCCTGGATGCGCTACTAGTTTCGAGCATGATATTGAATTAACAACCTTAGAACCCGTCCGTTCGAAACCCTATCCCATGCAGATTCATTTACGCCAAGCTGTTAACGCCGAAGTTGATAATTTAATTAGTTTAGACATAATAGAACCGTCCACCTCTAGTTATTGTTCCCCAATCGTCATGGTCAAGAAACCTGATGGCTCTTATCGGATGTGCATTGACTTCCGGAAGTTAAATTCGGTTACTGTGTTCGACGCCGAGCCCATCCCGTTAGTAGACCAAAACCTCCACCTTTTTGAAAACGCCAAGTTCATCTCAGAACTTAATTTGTGCAAGGCGTATTATCAAATTCCCCTTCGGCGTGATGTGAAAGCATATACCGCCTTTGCAACGGAGAAAGGCTTAATACAATTTAAGCGCCTTCCTTTTGGCCTCGTGACCGCTTGTAGCAACTATAGCCGTCTCATGAGAAGGTTGTTAGATGGACTTCCGAATGTATCCTTTTACTTCGATAACGTCTACGTCGCTACTCGTGAATGGAGTTACCATTCAACCACCCTATTCGCTCTCTTCGAGCGACTGCGCGAAAAAAGCCTCACCATTGGCCCCAGCGAATGCCATTTTGCCCACGAAACCATAAAATACTTGGGTTTCATAATAGGACACAGCCAGTTAGGTCCCCAAGAGGACAAGATTGAGGCAATCGCCGACATGCCCCTACCGAATACTAAGAAGCAATTAAGATCATTCCTAGGATCAGCTTCTGACTATCAGTGATTTGTCCCGAATTTTGCTGCAATTTCGGCACCCCTCAGCTGCCTTTTTAAAAAGAAATCCCCCGATCGTCTACGTTGGAATGATGTCGCTGTTTCCCATTTTAATCAGCTCAAGAGTAAGCTCATTTCTGCCCCCATTTTAAAGTTGCCTAACCCGGAAAAATCCTTTGGGATTAAGACCGATGGGAGCAAAGAGGGCATTGGAGGTGTAGTCCTTCAATATGAGGATGACGGAACGAGTCATCCGGGTGGCATATGCTAATTATTACCACGCGAAAAGGGATATGCCACTATAGAGAAGGAAGCTCTAGCAATTATCTGGGTAATTGACAGATTTAAAATGTACTTGATAGGAAAAGAATTTAAGATAGGAACTGACCACCGCCCGTTGGCCTATATTCGGAATGTACGACACTCCAACGGCCGAATTATGCACTGGAGTTTATCTTTGCAAAAGTACCAATTTACGCTAGATTATATAAAAGGTTCCGATAACCAGATCGCTGACGCACTCAGTAGGAATGCGTTACCAAATAGTGTAGATTAATTGTATTCGTAGGATTAGGATCTCTATGTATGTATATACCGTCTTGTACGACTTAAATTAGATTCTCTTTTAATATAATTAGTTAATGTATATGTCTGAATTTTGTGGCTCAATGTCTATTTTTTTTCTCGTATGTATATATACTTGTACCCATTAAATTACGTATAAATTATTTTGTCCCATATGTACTAATTTTATATCATTTCATTGCTCCATGTCCCTTTTATGATCAAGTTTGTATTCAAGGTTAGTTTACCCTATAATCAAAAGATCAACATAATCATATGTATTGAGGTAATACTAGCTAGGTGGATGAAGGTACGGTCGAAACAAGAAACGAGTTCCCCACAATGGAGCTCTATCGTTGTCCCTTCTCTCTTTTTTTTCGAAGTGACAACTTCTCCGGAATAGAGGGGTTTGATAGAACGGTCTGAGGCCGCTAAAATTCAACCGCTATCACATGTTGTTTAGAAACTCGTTGCTACCTACGTGAAACTTCGCGTCGAAGCAGGGCGCCTTCTTGCCACCTGAGTCAATATTTAACCAAGGAGTTCCCCCCCCCCCCCCCGTTTCGCCCCATGCGCCGATCTCGCCACATTGAGTTAGGCTTATGGGCAGATAAGGTATGTACTCAGGCGCGGCAGGGCATTCCCTCGAAGCCCCTACTCCATTGTCCCCTACGCCAAGGGGATGTCTTCGATTACTTATACATTAGAATTTTTCAATAAGATCAGATCAGATCCAGATTAACTTCGCGATACATCACGCCGATCCGGTCTCACCTTGTGCACCAGGAGCCCTCTACCTCGAGATCCACTATTTTGTCCAGAAGAGGACAATATCCCTTGAGTGCCAAGGTTTGAGCCTTCAAGACGCCAAGTCCACAAGGCCCCACTTGTGGTTCAGAAAGAGAACAACGTTAGAACAGCCATGGTTCTTTGAGCTCCTTGACAAGAAACGGTTCTCACCCTTCCCCCCCTGTTGTTCAGAAAGATAACAACGTTAGAACAGCCATTGTTCTTTGAGCCTGTTGACTAAAAACGGTTCTCCCCCTCCCCCCCCTGTTGTTCAGAAAGTGAACAACGTTAGAACAGCCATTGTTCCTTGAGCCCGCAGACAAGAGACGGTTTTCACACACCCCTGTGGTTTAGAAGAGAACAACGTTAGAACAGCCATTGTTCTTCAAGCCCGTTCGTCAAGAAACGGTTCTCCTTCCCAAGACATCACGTCAGGATAATTTAATCTCCCCCCCCTTCGGCTGGAACTCGCCAGCGGACCGAAGATTCCTCCGCGTCGCCTTCCTCTGCACAAAAACTTGTAATTACGTAAGCTGAGCATTACTTTTGAGTATTTAACCTTTCGTCAACTCTACCCTGTGCTTTAAATGGCTTATCGATCCATCCCATCCCTTTAATTTTGATTTGTTCACCTTTTTTTTTAATCTCTGCTAATCTTAACCCTCGGATTAGTCAGATATTTCCCACGACCCTTTCCATTCTCTGTTTATGTAAACATTTTCGGTTTTGTGTGTTGTTGATAGTTTTATTAATAAAACTCTATTTTATTAATGATAGCCATATTATTATCCTTGAGCTCAGTTCTAATACTTAAGTATATTGAAGATAAATAACATCGGTCAACCAGATAACCACGCACTCGAAATATAATTGAATCATTCCCACAACGAATAGTTATATATGGTATATGGTCGGAGTCTATTCTACGACAATTCCCAACACTATCAATAATCTAAGAAGGAAAAGAAATTCACGGTTCAGGGCCATCTATTAACCTAAAGAAATAAAAGGCATATCAATTCCTTCAAGTAAAAAAGCACCCAAGCTCGATAGGTTAACTAAAATTAACATTAAAAGGCACCAAACAATATTGCAGAAACAATAAAGAACATCTACAACTCGTGACTAAACACCAGATACTTCTTAGATGAATACAAGATATTTTAGATGATCTTCGTTCCTAAACCAATTAAAGTACCAAGCCATCTGAACAGTTACACGTTTATATCACTATTACATTTGATGGTCAAGGTTTTTGCAAAAAGTATCAACAGAATACTTAAGAATGCCAAGAAGAAAATAACGTTTATTATGAATACCGGTTTGGATTTAGGAAAGGAAGAGGCACCACAATGGCGTTTAGCATAATAATAGAAAAATAGCCAAGTCAAAAGCACATGTGGGGTATATCGAATTGGTTCTAATAGATATAGCCAAAGCCTTTTACAAAGTCTTGGTAAGTTCCTGGAATACAAGATCTTTAAATCTGCAGGTGATCAATAATGTGGAGATAATTCTCTGCGATTACATCACAGACAGAGAAGCATACCTGGTGATATACTATTTCAAAAGATCTGAATTGAAAGTGAAAGCTAGACTACCACTAGGGCGTTTTCCATTGTGTATAATATATTCAATCTATACAACGGCAACCTGCCAACACCAATAATGACTAAATCGTTAAATATACAATTACCCAACTACATGAGCCAGATCGTCGTCATCGGGTATTAAAACGAGAGCTTTAGGCCCCGTATGACGCCATTAAAAATTAACAAAATCTAAAACTACGAAACTGCCCGGAGAAAAAACTCGCACAATAAAATACTCATTCTTCAGGAGCAAAATGGTGGGCATCGTAGTAGGAGATCAGAACTCAAGATACCATTCGGAATGTAAAGTTTTGGGATTAAAAATAACATCAGGAGGATTTAAAAATCACAGAGGAGAAAAGAAAATAAGGTATCCCGATTCCAAACGTATTATATAACTTAAGGGGATTAAGCAGGAAATAAAAATAAACCGAAGACCAAAACATGAAGATAAGAAAGAAAAGCAAAAGAGGTCTATATCCAAAAGCTCGAATGGAAAAGCTTAATAGTAACATCCTCATGGAGAAAATATAGAGTAAAATAAATTTACTTCATACAGTATTTGAAGGACATACTAACATCAGAGCAGAAATACCTTACAATATAATCAATTCATCAGCGTTAGAAAGCAGCTAAGAGTTGAGGAGGCACCGTTGTTTACTTAAAAATGAGGTCTATAATAATGCAAACAGCAACTACAATGCTCGCGAAAAGTATCCGATTATCCTCGAAATTTGTATTTTTAACATATGAAACATATTTAATATTGCCTAACCATATATTAGTATTTTGTGATCTTTCCTTTGGATTTTATGACCTGTTGTAGACGCTTCGCCTTAAATTTGATCAAGTTTTGACCAACTTCCACTGATATTTCGTAACACGATACCCTTATGATGGCCTCTTAATTTTTTGACGGAGCCAGTGTCTTGGCCTTCAACCTTATTTTTTATTATGACCCATAAATTTTCTATCGGATTGAGATCTAGGCTATTATCAGGTCAATCCAAAATATTAAATTTATTGCCAGTACTCCATTTTGTCGCAATTTTAGCCTTGTAACAAGCTGCCCCATCATGCATGAATGTTTATGCCTCATGGATTGTCATTACCACTGGAAGTTTCTCCCGTAACCATTGCTAATACCGTGCGTCATTCATAGTTGTGTCCTTACGAAGGAAATATATGCTTCCTTTCCCTTGGAAACTGAAACAACCCTAAATCACGGGGATGGTGTTTCATTGCTTTTGGGGTTTATTTAGGGTCCATTCTATTCGAGCCAGTGTGCTGACGAACCTTTATAGGAGAGCTTCTGAATGTTAAAAATGTTGACTCATCGCTGAAGAAAATTAATTTCCACTCCTCAACATTCCAATGCATGTATTTTTTACAACATGCGACGCGTTTGTTAGGCATTTTTCATTAATGAATCGTTTCTTTGCGACATGGTGAGATGGTAATACGAGTTCTTTTTGTACCCGCTCCTGAATAGTTAGTTCAGAATAATCAGATAATAAATTACTCATATTAAATTTCAGTTCTTTCGCAGTTATTGTTGGATTATTAACTACTAAACGTTTATAAGCATGTCTGTTCGCAAATTTGTTTTTCTCGGTCTGCCAAATCGTTTCTTTAAGTACTGGCGTAAATAGGCTAACATTGTTTTTAGCACGTGAAACCCATAAATGAACAATACTTTGGGCTATGTTTAATTCATTAGCTATCTGTTTCTGAGATTTCTCACATTTATCAAGATAAACATTAGCACCTGATAATCACTCTCGAGTTTTTTCTTACCATGCATTAGAAATAAATTTTATTTAGACTACTTTCTGTAAAAAATCACAAAATAATAACGAAAGGTAAAAAAAAACATGAAATCGGACATATTTGACGCAAGCCCACACTCAACGAATGCTACCACAATACTAACTTAATATTGCATTAAAAAGCCGTGATATCAGAGCGTTATATAGAAGTTACCAGATGTCGCTAGAACATATAGAAAGTGAATTATGCGCCTGTGAATATCATTGAAAATACTACAAATTTTGAGGGTAGTCAGATACTTTTCGCGGGCACTGTAATTAAGCCCAAAACTGGGTAATTAACTAACTCAAGAAGCCAAACCCGAGAGAGACATAAGATCTAACAAATACCAAAAACACTACAAATATTTCCCCCTCGTACTTGGGTCCACTTGAATCCATTTGGGGAGGAGAGGGAGGTGGATGAAGTGTAGTGACCGGATTATGTAATACGTAGGCTACTGGCACCAAATTTCAGGATTCAATAAGCCCAGCAAACACTTCAACAAAATGGACGCCCAATGGTCTTATTAAATCCCAGCATACTCCACTCAAACGTTGCAAGTGAGCGCGAGAAAAACCATGTACGAAAGCGCGAAAGGTGAGAATCACTTGTGTCAATAAGACAAGGAGTAAATAAACATTTAACGTCTTAGATTAGATTTCTCGAAAGACGTAAGTCTACGGAATACCTGGTTAAATACACTGGGTGAGCAAAGGAAATTATATCACTAAGCTGCGACAAGCGTTTGCTGTTATAGAAATAAAAATCGGGAGATGAGCCCCGAACTAATGAGCCCCGAAGCCAAAGTTTTGTCCCGCAGGCAAGTATAGGCCACACCTCCCTGTAAATTAAACCATATATATATAAACGAGCAATGAGGAAAATAAAAGAGAGTTTAGAATTAAGCATTATAATTGTTATTAAGTATTGTCATACCGTATGAGCGTTAACGGAACCCCTTTTAAATTCACCAAGTCTTCTAGCTCCCAAATTTAATACTTTGCGTTGAATATATATAGACTGCTAGTCACTCGCAAAGTAACTTTGTGAGATGCCGCTTGCCCTGTTATAGACTAATATTAGAATAAATATATATTTTGCAACGTCCTTCTTTACCTCAATTGCCTTCGGTAAGCCCAGCCAAAATAAGAACACTGTGAAGAATTCATCATTACAGATCATTCATTTATTTTCCTTCAATAAGTTGCGTACACCCATAAGTCGGTGTCCCCACTCACCCCTATAAAATTTAACGCTGATAAAAGATTGGACGGGGGGGGGTGCCTCTACAACTGCCTCTGCCACTTGAGAGAGGTAGGAGGGAAGTACTTATGCCGGTAATTAATCTTTCTCTCCCACAAAAAAAATCCTGACACACAGACACATTGCTATGCGAGTTCATACCTATCTGCCCATGCTTGAGAGGTATCCGGAGCTAAGCGGATTGGACTTGAGTGGACCTTAAGGTATTTGCTGGTCCTTATTTATCTAGTTTTGTAGTATCACTTGATTTATAATGTTCTATATCCAAATGGTGAACTGAATTTGATTTTCAATTTATAAATGGAGGATAATATATATTTAGAAATAACAATATAATAACATCACTAATAGTAATTATTCGTAAATTTTATATTAATGTGTTTATAACAGAATTTTAATTGTTAATAGCATTATTAAGAAGAAATATTAATAATGTGAGTTTTAATGTTATTGATCTAATGTTATCTTAGGGGGTGATAAGAGTTTCGTTTCGATGTGTCTGTTGATGGAATCATTGTCCTAGTACCAAGCTTCCCATAATACTTTCCATCTCTTCGTTATGTCTTCCAATGACTTTTGCCTCTCGCAAACTTATATTGTAACATTGCCTTGCAATGTGATGCAATTTCATAAAGTGGATAATTTCGTCTAACGGCTCGATAATGTTATTGTATCCGTGTTTTCACCTATTTCCTAGTTTTGTTTCACATAGTCGCTTCGAAAACCAACGCAAATAACCTTGTAAATAACAGTAAAGATATCCATGGGTTCGAAATTACATATTTTCTTCCTAGTCATTGTATTGCGTATGTTAGTGGTAGGTCAAAGGACGCCTAGAGTCAATGAGGTTGAAGGAGACAGGTAGTGATTTCCGATGTTGTGTTAACAAAACAACTAAGAACAAAAGCAATCTCCTCCGCCCTTATGAACGGGAGGAGGTTCCTAAAATCTACCAATATATACGCATTATATTTTCTAAGGTGAAAGAAAAGTTCGATCCCATGGATATTTCAGTATATACATATATGTATATAATTTATATTATAACCTAAAGTTCAGCACTTTTAGCAGTTTGCAGTAAATAATGTTAATTTCTTGACTTAGGTCTTATAGTATACTAAAAGATTTTAATGTGCAATTTACTAGAATAGCTCAGGAAACGAGGTTGAAGGGAAAGATTTACGACTTGCCTGTCCTGTCAAAGAAATGAAACGATTGAACGATGCCCCCATGAGAATGCACATAAGAGTATCAGTTAAAAAAGGGAGTGCATCAACACTATCTTTAGCTAACAGAAAAAACACAATCAACCTATATATGTATATATATATATATATATATATATATATATATATATATACAATATATACAATGAGGTTACACAAGTATTTGTACACTTAAATTTTCAATATTCTTTGTTATTAAACAAACAGAAAAATCACTAAACATACATTTAACCGAAAAAATGTACACCTGACTAATTTTCTTTGGATATAACAACAATTACTAATGAATAAAACTATAGTTTCATACACTTTAATAAGGTGCGAGCATATTATTAGAAAACCAAATGGATTTCTAGACAGAAACTGATCTAAACTGCCTAATATTTGCACCGTCATTTATTGATAAGTATACATAGAAGAAGGACGTTTGTTTTGAGCAATGCCGGAGATCGAAGAAGTTCCTCACGCTATTCGTCAGCAATTTTTTGTCTACATTTAAATGGATTATCCCCTAAAAATATTTCTGAACGAGTTGAAATGAAATATGCAACTGTAGGTTCATAATTTGAAACCATTGTGAGTATGGAATAACCTCCGAATTTCCAAAAGGCAGTGGTTCTCGCAAGAAAAACAAACGGTCTTCATGTTTCATCCTTCCCAGCTAAAGAATGATATAAAGCTTACTATAAAAGATCTACAAAGCGTTGTCGAATTATTAGGGACTAAAGTGAGTGAAAATAAACTATTAGTAGATGAAAGTTCAATCGTAATGATCTGCATTCTTTCAGTCCCCACATGACTCCACATCTTAATAATAATCATGAAAAAAATCCTTTAGAGTTTAATAGAGACCATCTTGAAAAGAGCAGTGAAGTTTGCACCAAGTTCATATGGTCAAATGATGCCAACATGATGCTCTTCACGTTTTGAAGGCAAAAGGAACTGCCTAGTTATGATCATTAGAAAAATGTCCCAACCGTGAAGCAGAAGAAACTAGTCTCATTGTTCGGGGCTGCTGTCCTGCATAAGATAAAGGAGCATTTTACATCATTGATAGGAAAATAGATGGTGCCACGTATCGAAAGATACTGGAGGAAAAACTGCGCCCAAGTGCGAATTAATTCTACGGCCAACACCAATGAATATTTCAGCAGTAAAACGTTCTCAAGCACATGGCTAAATTAACTCACGAATGGTTTAAGAAGAAAAAAATAAACGTCCTTCAATGGCCAAGTCAATCACCAGACATAATCCTATTGAACATTCGTGGTAAATACTGAAAGCTGCAATCCGAAAGAGAAACTCAGAGAACTTTGCATCTCTGAGAGAGATTTGCGCCGAAGACTGGAACAAAATATCAAGATACACCTATGGGCATGGTTTTCCTGATGTTATTGCAAATAAAGGTTATGCCACGAAATATTAAATGACTAAAAATTAATATTGGTGGACTTTTTTTCCACTTGCTAAATTTTGTTTATTAGCATTTGTTATTATATACAAAGAAAATAAATTTTATATGTATTTTTTCGGGGAAATATACGTTTACTGCATGACTTATTTTCGAAGTAGTAAAAATTTAACTACAAAAACTTTATGCTGATACCCCTATATAAAACCATTATTATTAATAATATATTAACAGCCAAAACACTCGAAAGATGGAAGATAAACGAGGCTAATATAAAGGTATAACTTCGAAAGCAGTTTTTTTGGACTGGTGGATGAGCTATCCTAATGTGGTCTCCCAGTTCAGGGACGAAAGAATGTAACGTTGGACCTGAATTAGATTAGTTTTCTAATAATACCACTATATTAACCGTACCAATTTGTCTTTGATCTTTTTCCATCTTTCGTGTGTTTTGGCTAAGATAACGTTGTAAATATATCAATAATAATAACGGTTTTCTATGACAGTAACCGAGGCTAACATAAGCAGGAACTCTGAAATCATTTTGGGGGGACTGGTGGAGGAGCTATAATATATTGTGGTCTCTCAGTTCGAGGACGAAAGGATGTCACGCTGGACTTGAAATAGATCAGTTGTCTAATAATGCCACTATATTGACCGTACTAATTGGTGTTGGATCTTTTTCCATATATATATATATATAAGCGGACGACCAAAAAATCTTCCGAATAAACAAGCTTTTAAGGTACGCTTCGCAAGGCCGATTGGGACTATGAAAGAGAGAGAAATTACTAGGGAATTTAAAGGACAAAGGAGAGTTGAGGCAAACACGCTGCGAATACACAAAGTATAAATCTTTTATGAGCGCGAAAGAATGATGAAAATTAAGGTTTTGGTATTCCGCGTAGCCAAGTGGCCTAAGAGACGATTCAATTAAGATCAAAGCGGATGCCCGCTGCCTCAGTGTGCACGGTTCGAATCCCACCCCTGTACAGAATTTTTGCGAATTGGAAAATAGGTAGAAAGGGTGGAATACCCATGCCCGAAGGACGGGGGGAGAGGGAGAGCTGCTTATTAACGTGGATTCCGAACCATCGTCATGCATTTACTATCATTCTTACTTCCTTTGCCACACATTTAGCACCTATGTTCCTTATACAGAAGCTGGAGGACCGCCTAATCTCTGTTCCCTTATTCTCTTCATCTTTCCTTCATGTGTTTATTGTAGCATTCATGCCGTTTTGAGTTATCTTAGCTCTTAGTTCTGAGCTATGTTTATGTATTTTTATTTTACTTGTTTTCACTTTCTTTACTTTCTAACACTTTTTACTTTCATGGGACAACTTTTTGTACTCCTTTAGTTCTTTGTTTTTATTTCACTACTCTTTTTGTTATCCCCTTTTAGGCTATTTCACTTTAGTTTCACTTTGTTCACTTGATTTACTAACAACTTTCACTCTACTATCATTTTTGTTATTCCTTTTATACTGTAGTTACACACTTTTAGTTTACTATGTTCGTTTTATTTTTGTTTTACTATTAACTTTTAATTCACTATCATTTTTGTTAAACTTTTTAATATAGTTCACTTATTACAATTTTAGTTCATTTTGTTCGCATTGTTTCTGTTTACACTTTTGATCTGTGTTGTCTTTTAGTCGGTTGTTTCTTCCTATTTTAGTTGTTTAAATTCGGTTGTCTTATTAGGGTATCAATCTGGTGTCTTTGTTGGTTACTTCGTTGGTTGAGTTTGTATACATTTGGGTAAATATTTTTATCGCTATGCTTGTTCCTTCTCTCTTGTTGAATTTTCTACTCAAGTAAACATGCGTACCTCCTCGATTCAAAGCGGTTGTCTGCCGCTGAGAAATCAAGTGTTAAAGAAGACTTCAGATCTGGTGTTCGTTTGCTCTGCAAATATCGGTGGTAGGTCGTCTATCTTCCACCATATTTTCTCCGCTCTTTTCTTGATGTTGATGTTGAGCGTTTCTAATTATGTTTCTTGATGCAGATTATGTAGTCTCCTTCTCTCTCTCCTACGGGTTTTGGTGATTATATAGAGAGCTTTACTTTGTATTTTCTGGAGTTCCAATATTTTGGTCCTGGATTCAAGGTTGATAGGGGTTGGCTGGTATATTAGTACCACTTTTCCTACTGTAAGATAGATTTTTGTTTATTTTTAATGTCGCCTAACATTCTTAGATTGCAAGGAGGTTATACATCGGAATCGCCTTGTTCTTCCTCTCCGTTATATGTTATTTGTAGCCTCTTTTTGTAATTCTGGATTCTAGCACTTTTACCTCACTATTATATTTTTAGTTCTGATCTTTAACTAAAATTTCTGTTGTTTGGTTCCTGGATATTCTGATTATTGTAAATTTCCTCTAGATCGTCCTTATTTTCCATTCTGATTCGTAGTTGTTGATGTTGCTGCTTTCTAAAGCTGTTGTCCTTGCCTGGAAGCATACGTACCTGTACGGAGTGACGACGAGTTGGCTTATGTCGTCCGCGAAATGTATGTTTAGGCAACCAGGCATTATTGATGGTGGAAGGTCTGCTGTGTATATTAAATACAACGTGGGGCTGAGACAGCCTCCCTGCGGGAGTCCAGCTTCCAATTCGAATTCCGGTACTGAATAACCATTGATCTCCACATATGCTCTTCTGTCTGTGACATAATGGCAGAGAATTCTCTCCAGATTGCTATTCATCTGTTGATTTAAGATCTTATATTGCATTCTTCTGACCCGGCCTTTGTCGAATGGTTTTTCTACATCTCTCTGGACCAGATGGATGTAGTTATTCTCTGCTTCGGCCTTTGCTATTTTCTTTTTATTATGCCAAGTGCCATTGTGGTCTCTCTGCGTATTCTTAATCTGAATTGATGATCATTATAAGGTTCATTTTCTTCAAGATATTCTTTTCGTCTTCTGTTTAGGATTTTCTCGATGACTTTGCCTATGAAGTTCAATAGCGATATTGTCCGGTAACTAAGGCAGTTTGGTGGTTTTCCTGGCTTTGAGACGAATATCATTTTAGCTAGTTTATAGCTATCAAGGAAGTAACCGGTGTTTAAGCGCGTTTTTAAAATATTATTAAATGTTCTAATCATTATGTTAGGTGCATTGGTAAGATTAACTCTTGTTATCCCTGAGGGATCTGGCGCTTTCTGCTTGAATGATTGCATTACATCTTTGATCTTTTCCATTATTATGTAGGCCCCTGTACCCTAAATTTCCTCCCTTTCTAACTTTACACTTGGTGCTGGAGTTATCTTTTCTATGTTTACTCGCAAGAATGTGTGGACCATTTTGTCTATCTTTGGATTGAAGTATTCGTCCTCCTCTGGTGTGATGAAGAACACTGATTTCCAGTGATTACGAAAAATTTATCACTCCCCGTTAATTATTAATTGTTATTTTTCTCTCGGGGGTCTGCCTTTAAGTATATTTATTAGTCTCCAGTTCTCTCTTTTTAGTCTTCTTTCTTCATCTATTTTCTCTATTAGGCTATCCCATATGTGGCCTTGCTGTTCTTCTCTCCGTCTTCTGATTCCTTCGTCTCCTTCTCTAATTAGTAAGAAGAATTATTTGGTCTAGTAATCTTCTTAGTTGCCTATTCTTTCTCTTCATTTCTTTTGTCCATCGAGGATGTGGAAGATTACCGTATCTTGTCTTTGGTACATATGTTTTGGTGCCCTCAATGATCGTTCTTGTTAATCTTGAATTCTACTCATCAATATCTTCCAGGTTGTCGTCAGTAAGATCCTTTGGGAGGGAGAAACTAAGATCTTGTTTGTAACCTGCTCAGTTTGCTCTCTTGTAATCCTTCCTCACTGATACCGGTACCTGTATCGAGTATTGATTCATGAGCAAATGTGTTCCAACATGGTCGCTACTTGCAAAGGTATTTGGTTGAATGTGGATGTT
This sequence comes from Ceratothoa steindachneri, assembly GCA_963969495.1. Classification (NCBI taxonomy): domain Eukaryota; kingdom Metazoa; phylum Arthropoda; class Malacostraca; order Isopoda; family Cymothoidae; genus Ceratothoa; species Ceratothoa steindachneri. The sequence continues at coordinate 73,976,863 of OZ018321.1, forward strand.
GTATGGCATATTGAAGCTACTTAGCACGAGGTCTGGCTTTGACGCTGCATTGCCTGTGACATATGTTCAAAAGTCTGGCTCTCTTCTCTTGAAAATGTTTCTTTCCAACAGCATTTCTAAGTTGGCTCCTATGTTGTTTTTGGAGCGGTATCCATTTGAACTGGACTTGGCATTGAGGTCCCCCATAAACATGGTTGGGAAACGTGTGCCAAAGATTTTAAATAGGTTTTGCAAGGGTAGGTAATTTTTTCTTGGTGCTTGGTAGCCATGGCTATCATTACTGGCATTAATTCCCTTTCAATTTTTACGGACAAGTATTCTTCATCCAAATTATTAACTTCTTTAAACTTCAGCCCTCTTCTTATTGCTATGGCCACCCCATCATGATGATCTGCTGTAGGGTTTGCATTTATGGCGGTGTAATCGATACATTTCATTGTTTTTTCTTTGGAATTCATTCCATGTTCTGATATTAATATTATGTCTGGATCGATCTCTGTGAAGTTATTTCCTAATGTCGATGTTTTACCGAGCCATCCTTGAGTGTTGATTTGAGGAATGCTGAGCTTTCTTCTCTTTTCTGGTTCCATTGTTTATTAAGTTTGGTCGTTTAGAGTTCTTTGGACTTTGGCGGGTCGATCTCCTGTTGGGTTCTGCTTTATTGCCTGTAAACCTACCATTCTTCATACTTTGAAATCTAGAATGACAGAGAGTACTTCAGTCGCTAGATCCTAATTTTATCCTCTATTAAGAGTTTTTGTACTTATTCCTCTTTTTCTAATTCTCCTATCTTCCTTTTGAATGCTCATTTGCATTTTCCTTCTTTAATTGCCTTAATCATGTCTTCCTGTTTCTTACCTTTCGGGAGGGGAAAGCATTCATCGGTGTAGACTTTAAGTTATATTTCCTGTGCTTCCCTGCGTACTATTTTTCTTTATTGCTTTGCACTGAAATTGCGTTTACTTCAGTAGTATGTTCCTCTTTGCTTGTTGGTGCCGAGGTTGAAGCGAAGGTGATTTTAAGGTTTTCAGATAAGGGGGGTTGTCAGGGAACCACATTTTCTTCATTCCATTTTTTTAACCATTGTACTAAGTGTCGTAGCGAAGGTGCCCGGTTTCCCAATATTCATCTTATGGGCATAGAGTATGCATGGGGGCCCTTTTGTTGATGCCCTTTGTGGCACAGTTACATGGGTATGTGCTTCCTGCACTTGCTTTACCGTTGCTTTAGCCACTCCAGCGCATTTTTTTTCTTATTTTTTCGTCGTCGTTTCTCGCTTCTCGTTTATCTCGTTTTATTGTCTCCTTTCTTTGGGGCATGCCATTGCCATAATCTTATGTGGCTTATGGCAATTCACGCATTTCTTAGTACTTTCCTTGCACTGTATCCATTCGTGGTTCCTCTGTCCACACTCAGTACATATTGTATATTTCTCACTGCAGTCACACGTCAAGTGGTCATCCATCTTATAGCAACGGAAGCACATTTGAATATTAATATGTTTCTCGCGCTCCATGTTCTCTGGTGGAATTCTCATGTTAAACATGGGCAGTTGGAATATCTTTGTAGCCATATCTGTTGTTGCACACATAATTTTAAAGACATGTGTGTGGTGGCCAAATTTAGTTATTTCATTTAGTTTATGCATTCAAGATTTTTTTCTATTTCTTATTTCATTTGTTCTTTGTCATGGAAACCCACCCAAACCTCAACTTTCCTGCATATGATAGTACTGTTTGCAGTTATCTGGGGCGCTATTTTGGGCGTTAGTCCTATTCCCTTTAGTGTCTCTATTCCTTCTTGGGACACTAATATTTCTACTTCTTTTTCCTTGATTGCAATTACCACGTAGCCATTTGGGATGTCGATAATTTTGAAAAGGGCTACTTTTATCTGTCTAAATAAGGTCTCGCAGAGTTTTCCTGTATCCGCCTTGATCTCCTGGCCAATTGTCCGTAGAGGTACTCGTAGGCATTCCAGGCTGCCTCCTTTCTCTAGCGGGGGATGATCTACCATCCTTTTGCAAGTCGAGCGTCTAGTAGCTCTTTTCTTCGTTCCTTCCTCCGAAGGCTATGTTTGTTTTTTTCCTTCCTCTCTAAATCTGTAGAAAAGGACAATAAAAACGTTCCCTATCACCTAGCATCCTATGGTTCCCTATTTATCTACTTATTTTAGCGCTTCACGACCACCAAACCTAAATTGGCCTAAGCTAAGAGGCGCTTTCTACAGAATTTCGGGCTCGTTGTCTTAAAGACCCCGTTTCTTCGCACCCCCTATTAGGGCTTCTATTTTGGGGTTTACTATACCTTACTTTAAGTGGCTCCGGCGCAGCGATGGTCGTGTTATGTCGCATTTAGTCGGTGAACTAAGTGGAAGTCAAATCGTGGAATAAGGATGAGTCAAGGATGAATTACCCCTTTATGGTAATCATCCCGCTTAGTGGAAACAAAGGAAGCTCCAATCAGTCCAGAGGGCGCATATATTTCTTCTTTCTTGAAGTAAACGTTAACTTTAATGAAAAGTCAACCTTTCCTTGAGCGCGCTCACAGCTCTCCTTCGTAAAAAAAAAATCTAAATTCACTAGGTCGGCTCGAATGAAAGATAAACGGTTTTTATGGGATATTTATTCCGCTTCGCTTGAGTGCATTGTCATAGGAAATGAGCCAATCCGGTGAGTGGAATTTTTATAACAACTATAATGTTCGATTCCAGCTCGTGGGCTGACTATTGATTTCTGTAATAAAGTTTGATGTTTACTGACTCCTGATTATTTTTCGTTTGATCCGTATCTTTGAATTGCATAATTAAAAATAATTGGAGTTGATTTTCAATCATGCTGTTCGAGAAAAAGTTTTTCACGGCTGTTTGTTTTACGTGTGATATCTCTTAATGGAAAAGTTCCCACGTAGAACAGCATTTGTATGTTCGGCGTAAAACAAACACTCGTGAACAAGGGTTTCTCGAACAGCATAAATGAAAAACATCTTAATCTGTTTTTTAGAGCCAGAAGATGACCGTAAAGTCGAAAGGTTGCACTACTCAATCTTAATAAAGATTTTTTGATGTTGGATTTAAGTCTGCTCCTCGCCATTGGTTTCTTATTGAAAATTAAATTAATGCTGCACAGCGGAAACTACCTGGATTATATCTATATATATATATATATAATTTATATCCTCCTTTTTCCCTTAACTTTAATTTTTTCTCTTCCTTCTTTTCTGTTTGACTTACCTCGAGTGGATCTGAGATCCTTTGACAGTCTGTAATTTGGTGAGAAGTGAAGAGAAACATCCTTCATAATTCAGAATTCTGAGAACCGTTTCGTAGTTGCAAGAAATTTTTTATTTATTCTACGAGCCGAACTACTTTAGAACAGCTTTATTATTAAATATTTTGGAAGTGCGTAGACTTCCATTTTCATTTTCACAATGATATTTGAATAAATAAAGAGTAGGAGGAATACTGGTATCGGTTCCAAATTACCTCCTCCCAACCTGTACAAAATGAATGCAGCATAAGAGCAACTCCTGCTCGACTCTCCCTCGCGTCCCTTAAGCCTCCTCCTACAAGTTTAGGACCGGAGACAGGGATTTTTTTTGGAAGCCTAGTATGGAGGAGAGGGGAAATTGAGAAGGAGAGAAAGAAAGCCGGATGAAATGAGAAATAATAGAAATGAGGCATAAAGTTGATCTAAGTTGAGCTATTTCATTCGTTAGTTTGGTAGAAGAATAAAATTGAACACTTACATTATTTGGTACTAGTAATTAACGTGAAATCCGAACAAGGAATCCATAATTCGACTTTTACTTTATTTGTTTCCCTAGTCGTTTTATTGAACACTTTATAGGTGGCGGCAGAATATTCTACTCTCTGTCCTCATGCAATCCATTCCTTGATATGTCCATTGTAGCAGACAGACCATATTATGAATAAATGTTAGATCTCTTACTTAATTATGTATTGTTGCGAGTTTGAGGGCTGTGTAATGAGAATTTTAGTTGTTTGTATCGTTTTGTTTGTTTTATGCTGAATAGATGTCACTTATGGTATTTTACTTAGTGCACGTTACTCCAGTTAATTTAATTTTTATTTATTACTTCACTTTTCACCGATTATCTGTTGAAAGCTTTATTACAACTCTTTAATCCACCTATTACAATTGCATTTAACTTTCCACCATTTTTTTGAATTCACATTAAGTTATCACTTTTTCACTTGTTTGGACTAATCGCAGGTACTGTACATTTGCACTTAAGTATGAACTTTAGTTTTTTGTGTCTTGATCGGTTCTTCATAATCATGGTCTGGGTCTTGATTTTAATTTATTAAGTTTTTTATGGGGGAATTATAGTAGTATATATCCGGTAAGTCAATTCACGTTCAGATTTTGGGCCTTATTGGTTAGAAGTACTGGCTTTTTTTCCATGTATGCAATGCCTCCTCCTCTATTCCTAGATGAATTCCTCCGCTGAGGAATCGAAATTTTGAGGATACGTCAAATCTGGTCATGTTTTCTAGGATGTTTTCAGTTATTTCCGCTTTATTCTTAATAGTTATTTTGAACAGTTCATTCCAGGCTTTTTGGTGTAGGGCTCATTCGTTTATCTTCCTTTCCACTCATGTTGTGATAGTTATAAATTAAATTAAAGAGCTTTATTTTGTTTGTTGTAAAGTTTTTGTTTTTTTCTTTTTGATGAATTTGTTTGTGTAGGCGAGGATAGATAATTGCCTCCATTTCTTGTCCGAGAGAGATTTATATGCTTAAATCTATTAAGATGCGTAGGAGGCTAAATAGGGGTATTGTTCTATGTATTCTTTCGGCTATACTGCATGTATATTGCAGCCTGAAGAAGTAATCTTTAGGCCCAGTAATGTGACGAAGATAGACGTGGGGTTGTGAATTGGAAAGCAATTCTGCCTTGTTGGTTGAAGTATATAGCTATTATTACTGGCGATATTCAATTTTAATTCTTATGGGCAATTAGGCCTAGTCTCTTTTATTCAACTACTAAAGTTAGGCTTTTTCTTATCATCATCATCATTATCATCACTAACTCTACAATTTGAAAAGGTGATATTTTTGCGTATTTGAATAATTTCATCTTAGTTATTTCTAATAATTCTTTTATAATATCAACAAAAAAATGGTGAAGTTCAGGAATAAATATAAGTATCGAAATTTTGTGTTTTTTTAAAACCCAAAAAATTACAAATGGTGAAGTTCAAAAAATGTATTTTTATATATCTTCTCTAACTATATTTTAGCAACGTGATATTTTGAAAGGGGAAAAATTTAGTTTAGAGGTTTTTTTTTAAATTATTATAATTTGCGAAGTTCAGAAAATTTAGAAAATTTTAACCATGGCTGCCTTTTTTTTTAGATTTTAAATTTTAATCTTAGTAGCGAAGCCATTGCCTGGTCTCCTAATAATTTATTCTTGGTCTATTTTTTGTTTTTTGCAGTGTTGTTTATTTTCTAGGCCTAAAGGCCAGAAAAATCTTTGAAAATGGAAATTCTTTTTAAATGCGAAACAAATAATCCTCACGATTCTTTTTTTTCTCAATCTAAATTTGGTCTAATAATTATATTTGCCTTTACCTGTTTTTAGGGGCCATGGGCTATTTCCTTCTGATAAAGATTAAAATTGAAAATCTATCTTAGAAATAACTTCCATCAAAATTTACGAAAGGAATGAAATAAAAAAGCAGCAATGCCTATTTTAAAAAAAAAATCTTGACTTCACCATTCGTAATTGCCTGTTAACTACATATGGTCAGTATATTTAAAGATTAATTCACTAGGTTTCATTTAAGTTGAAATAGTTTTCAATTTAAATACGTAGCAGCTTTACTAGATTGTTTTGTTTAGTTTTACAGTCTCAAGAGTAGTTTCTGATCTTCTAGATGAGTAACCTATTCATCTCTTGTTCATCATCGTGAATTTCCTCTGATGGCTCATATACATTGTCTCTCGCGTAAAGAATTTATTTTTAGTTTACTTGTTTCTTGGAAAATTATGATCCTTACAGATATAAAAATTGATGCTGAACTCAGTGGGCTCTATCTTCTTGTGTTGCCTCAGTAGTCGTTTGGTTTTCTTCGAACTCTTGATTGTCTTTTTGTCTTGTTTGGAACTCTTGTCTCTCTTTAGGTTGTTCTAAGTGGATAATTATTGTATCTATTAGTAGTTTTTAAAATAGATTTGCCACACGTAAATTATTTCTGAAAAAAGGTTGGTGGGGTTCCCGGGAACGATATCATATTTACCTACTGTTACCGCGAAAGTGCCGAGTTTGCCTATATATATGACGTTGCCTAATGTAGACACGTCAATATTTCCATAGTTGATTCCTTTACATTTCTTAAGATTATATCTTTTCTGAGAGGGCGCTCCATTGCCATTGTTTTGAGTAGCCCTCAGCAATTGAGGCATTTCTTCTCCAATAAGTCATTTTAAATTAATGATAATACACAGATTAAACAAAGGGTAAATATGTAGATTATCTACGCGAACGATGGGACGTACTATTTCGTCCGTGTTCCAAAATGTTTAACGATTTTGGAGTACATTTAAGTTGACGGCTCGTGTGCGGGTAAACACAATGGGGGGACCACATTACGATGATTCTGAGTTTCATTAAATTAGGGGGGGTCTGGGGAGAGCACAGCCCACCAACATATAATCCTAATTGTTTATAGAATAATTTTCTGACGTTTACAGAGGTGTATGCTTTAACTACATCATGTCAGCGCCTTTAATCGTTTTGCTAATTATAATAGGGGTGGGGGTGAGGTCTGACGTCAGAAATGACTGATTTGAATTTTTATTTTGTTTTTCACTTAATATCTTTTTATTATTCTCAATTGGAGTCATTTTTATCTGTCAATATATTTTTCCCCATTTTACTATTTTTATTACCTTTTTTTATACATTTAAATCTAATTAGCTGGATCATTTAAAGGAACTACTTTTTTAGGCGTTTGCGTATCATAGAGACGTTTTATACGTAGTTTAAAAATGGAATCAGTTGGCAAAGTTTGTCCGTCGTCTATTTCCGAATTATTAATTCTAGTTTCTGATAAAGAAAAATTGGTAACCTTTTTGGACGTTCATAATTTAGTTAAAATTAAAAGCGATTGCGAGATTTGTGGCCGGGCATAAGATGTGGTAAATATGTAGATTAGTGACTCGAACGACAGGACGTAGTATTTCGTCCGTAGTTCAATCCCTAAATACGGAAGAAAAAAAACCGAACTGTTCAACGCCTATCTTGCAAGCGCTTCCCGTTGACCAAAACGGGAATTAAAGAAAGATTCCACGCTTTCCTCATCGCTATTTCTGAAGTATATCCCCTGAAATAAAGTAAGTAAACAGCGTTTTTCGTTCTTTAGTTTTGTATAACAAAGATGGCGTCAGCTATATTTCGAATAGGTCTCAAACGCGAGAAAAAAATAGGCTTTCCTCATCGCTATTTTAGAAGTATAACCATTGCAATAAAGTACGTAAAGAGCGTTTTTCGTTTGGTTATTTTCGGGCATTTTTGTAAAAAAAATGGCCTAAGTAAAGAGCTTTTTCCGTTTGTTTACTTTCGGGCATTTTTTTTAGAAAAAAAATGGCGCCAGCTATAATTCGAAAAGAACTCAAACGCGCATGAATATTCTGACACGGGTGAACGATAATATTTACCCCCCAATTTTTTTTTCGGCCGGGCCGCTAATCTAAATATTTACCTAAAAAGTACGATCATAAAACAATATCTTCGGCATATTTTTCCTTTTACTCTAAATATGCTCCATTTTCATTGGAAACATTAATAAAAGTTAAGAAAAAATATTATTAATAAAATAACGTAATTGAACAACAAAAGTAATTTAATATAAGGTAAGTAATTCATGACACACGCTTTCTGTATACTTATATGAGCGTTCTGAAGTAAATATTTGATATATGATCCAAAAGATGTATATTTGAGTATAAGTATTCATGTGAATATGTGTGTATGTGTATATATCCTTACTTCACATTTATTAAGAAACCAGAGTCATTCATCTGCTAAGAATATTAAGTTTAAATTCAGCAAGAATTCCGCAGTAAGTAGTACGTGCCTTTCCCTTTGGCAACACTTCATTTTTTCGCAAAATTTCTCTCAAAATCATATCCTAACCCCTCCTGCTGAATAAGAAGCTCCTTTATATTCAAAGCCTTCTACTTTGAAAGTATATTCCCTTGTTCTTGTGTAACTAGCCCTTTCTTTCGTTCACTCAAGTAACCTAAGAAATTCTTTCCAAATAAGGCTCACTCTTTTCAAAAAATACGCTCAACGAATCCTTCCCTACCCTATTTTTGCATTGATATAAGCAAAAATGCCCATGTACCACTCAAGTATGTGTTACTTGGTATTTTATTTGTAAAACTCCTCTTATTGCATACAACATGAAGCAAGATCGGAAAAGGATACACCGGTGATTTGTACCAAAATAGTAAATTAAATTTAACTCCACCTAGTATCGGAAATTGTTGTATACAACCTATGACATTTGCTTTAAAGATTAACTTCGCTCAGAATTCTCCAAAGGCTGATCACCTACTAGTTTAAACTTTTTGATATCGGACCTTTTGAAAGATGCAAAATATTATGTAAGAAGTTCAAATAAAGAAACAATTTGACTAGAGAAAATCACACAGCCAGGCGTGCCTGAATATAGTCTTGGTTAAAGAAGGCACTCTCATGTTAGTGTCCCTTCCTCCAAGAGCCGTTGCGCAAACCAGGTTTGAACTAACATCACTTTAAAAATTAACTTTAAATTTACAGGTCCATCCATTTTGGTGACCAAGACCCCTCCAGTTTTACAATACTAATCTAAATAAATCATTAAATTGAATGTGACGACTAATAACGATAATATATTAATAAAAATTAATTGCAATAATGAAGCAAATACTAAATATTAATGAAAGTACAACGAAAAAGTTTCTTAATATTGTAGCAGATGATAGAAAATAATTTAATTTGGTAAACATGAAATTCAGATTATCAAAGAATGCAAGCCACTAGAATCTTCAGTCGGTTGGAATCTTTGTTTCTCCCTTCCTAGTTATATAACTGTCTTTCCTACTAATCGAATTTTATTACTCTCACTTATACACTGGTATGTGTATCATTTGCGTTCTTATTAAACAGAAAAGGAACAATGTTAAAAATAAGGAAACTAAATTGGTCATAACAACTGACCTCGGAAATTAAACTAAATAAGACAAAATTTACGCGTTATTTTTTTATAGAGCCCATCTGGCAACTGCCCACTTGGGCATAAGTCGCTGAAAAACACGACAGCCTCGAACTAGGCTACTTTAAAATAAAAATATGAAAACATAACAATGATATAAATTGGAAAAACTTAACAATCAGAAGGCAATCTCTGGCAGCGGGGGGAGGTCCCCCTCACCACGGTGCAGGAAAGTGCAACCCAACAACAAAAAAGGACCTTAAATAAAGGGGAGAAGCCGGCCTCCCCCCAAAAGTCAACAAGTCCACAAGTCAACGTGCACGAATCTGTCCTGAGTAGAAGGGACAGGCGGTAGCGACCAGGCCAATCCAGGTACCGGGACAGGTATCGTGCGCAAAGATCACCCAGACAGGGACATTCGACAAGAATGTGCTGAAGAGTATGGGGGACGACGCAGTCGTCGCAATAGGGTGCAGGCAAGCGCTCCATCAAATAGCGATGCGTCACAGTTTGCTCGATTCGGAGAAGACAGAAAGCAACCTGAAGCCGCCGCGGCATTGGGGGATAGGTCCATGGGAACAGTCGTGGCGCAATGGCACAAAATTTTAAGTTTCCTTCGACCGTCTCCCATCATCTTTGCCAAGCAGTCTGAAGAACTGCCCGTATTCCTGGCATGTAGTCGGTGTGAGGAAGAGCAAAACGTTAGAACGGTCGCAGAGTCCTCGCGGAATCTTTGGCGCCCTCATCGGCGCGCTCATTCCCCGCAATTCCTACATCTCCAGGAACCCAGCAGAAAATAATCTCGACATCTGCCTGGCTCGCAAAAACCGTGACGTCACGGATATCGCGAACCAGGGGATGCGGAGATTCCAATGCCCCGAGAGAACTCAGGGCGCTTTGTGAGTCGCTATAGATCAAAATCCGGTCTTCAAACCAGGCACGTCGCGTAATCTCCCGTACCGAGTGGTGTATTGCCACCAGCTCGGCCGTGAAGACAGACGCAGCGCCTGGCAGAGCCCCGCTGACTCTAAACAGACGGGATAAGGCGTGGAAGACGACCACCTCTTGGGACTTAAAGCCATCCATATACACTGGCACGGTTCCAGCGTGACACGAGGTGTGCTGCAAAAAGGTCAAACGCAATATTCCCGGCGCCGTACAAGCTTTGGAAGCAGAGGCGTGGCGACAAATAGCCAAATGTGGTACCCTCCAGGGTGACGTCCTGGGCAAAACCATGGGCGCCACTGGCACGAGAGCTATATCTAGCTCTCGAAGGAGTTTACATGCCCTAAAAAAAGGGATTAGGGTGTGACTGGCGTCTCTTGGCGGCATAGGCACCGTCGAGATCAGTTGCGGATGCAGTAAAAGATGTTGGCGACTGAGGGAGGCGCCATGCTCGCGCGTACGGACGAGTGATGCACTGCACGCGGCGCAGAGCGCGTGGCATCTCCCCAGCATCGACCAGCAGGCTCTCAATGGGGAAGTGCGAAAGGCACCGGTCGTAAGGAGGAGGCTGGTGTAGTGGATCGAATCCACCTTCCGTAATAAACGCTCGGCTGCGGATGCATAAAACTCGCATCCGTAGTTGAGCTTCGAACGAACAAAGGATTGATAAGAAAGTAGGGCAGTAGCCCTATCAGCGCCCCAAGCGCTCAACGTCACAGAACGAAAAAAGTCCATGGCGCGGGTGCAAGCGACCTTAAGGCTGCAAACATAAGCCTCCAAGGTGAGGCGTCGGTGAAATATAAGACCGAAGAAACAGTGCGATTCCACCGCATCCGGGCGCACCCTATTAAGAAACAAATCTGGGTCGGGGTGAAGCCATACATGGCGGCAGGAGTGCACCACCTTAGTCTCGGCCAAAGAAAACAGAAAACTGTGCGCTTCGGCATAGCGAGAGACGCGGTTCCATTCCTGTTGGAGTCGACGCTCCAGAGTTGGCATCTGGGCCGCGCCAAAAGAGATCGAAAGGTTGTTCAAGTAGAGCGTAGCGAGAACATCTTTAGGCAGCACCCAGGTGATGCCGTTGATGCTCAGGGCAAAGAGTGTGACACTGAGGACACTTCTCTGCAGGACACCCTCTTCCTGCCCCTTTGGGCACGAGAGGGCTCATCCTAACGGTACGCGGAATCGAAGATCTCGCAAAAATTCAGATATAAACCTTGGGCGGCATCCCCTCACCTTCCATCGTGTGGAAAGTATCCATGATACCGTATCGCCATGCGGTATCATACGACTTCTACAGATCTAAAATGACCATGGCGTAGTGCTGTCTACGAAGGAAAGCCTCGCAGACGGCATTTTCCAGTCGGAGCAGAGCATCCGAAGTGGAGTGGAACTTACGGAAGCCGCACTGTGCAGGAGGCAGATGGCCTACGCTGTCCAGGAAAAAGGCTAACCAATTTCTCCATCGACTTGCACACGCAAGAGGTTAGAGAGATTAACCGAAACCAGCCGAAGTAGAGTGATCTCTCCCTGGTTTTCGAAAGGAAACACAGTAGCGATTTTCCAGGAATCTGGGACAAGACCCTCCACCCAGATCCTGTTGAACAAATCTAACATAAATGCCATGCTCCGCTCACCCAGGTGTTAAAGCATGGCGTACGGGACATCGTCCTGACCATGGGCGGTGTCCGCGCACGAAGCGAGAGCGAAGCGCAACGCACTCCCAGTAAACCTGTCGTTGAATGGTTCTCCGCCTTTGGAGGTAAAGTCCAGCCGGCGGCCTTCCGCGACATAACGACGTGCATTGAATGCTGGCGGAGCAGCATCCCGGCTAGAGAATGAGGAAAAAGCAGGCGCGAATGATTCCGCCACGGAGCGGGGTACGAGATTGTGGTCCCATTCTCCAGGAGAACGGGAAGGGGGTCATGCAAGAACTTACCCCGAATCCCTTTGACTCCACTCCACACATCTGTTAAAGGGGTCTTCCCGTTAAGTGAAGACACTCATGCCCGCCGAGAAGAGAGGCGGGCGTGCTTTGAAATATACTGGAACCTAGCCCTAGCCCAACGAAATTCAGCGACAGTGAAATCGTTCGGGCGGCGCTTATAGCGCATGTAGGCATAACGCTTCTGTTTGAGGGCCGTCTCACACTCGGGCGATCACCAGAAGAGTAGTCGGTGTGCAAAACGGCCAGGTGTCCTAGGAATAGTAGTCAGGCCAACGGTGATGAGGTTGCCGGAGAAAAACTCAACCGCCTCATATACCGACCTAATCTCCTCGGCTGAGATAGAAAATTCAGTCATTTCCTGAAATGCAGGCCACCGCGCCCGCGCCAAACACCACCGAGGTGGGCTCTCAGGCAGCAGTTGCCCTGAAAATGATATTTAAATGGGAAAGTGATCACTACCATGGAGGTCATTGACCACCCCCAATCAAAATCAGGCTGTGCATCCGAAGAGCACAAAGATAAGTAAAGGCAAGAAAATGAAGCGGTTCTCGGACAGTGATGCGTAAACTCATACACGTTTAGGACACCTATCTCAAGCTCTTCGATCAGATCAGCAAGGACTTGTCCCCTGGGATTTATGGAGTAATCTCCACAGAGAGGATGCCTCCTATCCAGGTGCAGCTGCACAGCCACTGCCTGAAAGGAGGTATCTAAAGAGAAAGGAAGAACGGAGATATCAGGTCGGGTGTAAACCGCGCATCCCCCAGCCCGGCCATCCCGTGGTGATTGGGACGCAAGACCCTTAAACCCCGAAAGGGCGGGCATGGGGCACGCGCCTAGCATGGTCTCCTGCAAAAAATAGCTAACGAGGAACAGGAGAGACGAGCCTCCGCAGCTCCTCCCAGTTGGCCCGGAGTCCATGGCAATTCTATTAAAGGAATATGCCCTCCAAGCCCAGCTAGGAGGAGACGTGAGGGCCCTCCTCGAACTGAAAACCCTCACGGGAATGGCCGTACGCTTTCCGGGGGCAGAACCCCGGGCGCTGTTGGCCGGACAAAGCACTGAAGGCGCTGTCGCCTTTAAGGACATCGTGGTGAAGGTTGAACTCGCTATGCGCGTCTTTTTCTTCCCCGGACTCGAAACCTTAGGCGGGCGTTGCGGCCTTGGAGGCGGGGGACCTTCATTTTGTTGCTGTCTTCCTTTCGGGGGACAGCTTTAGGAACCCCGAAAGATGGCCTAGAGACCATCTTCAGGGGTGTTTTCTCCTGTGAGTCTAACGACTTGGTGGATGCGCGTGGCTGTTTCGCCTTACGGGAAACGGTCACGCTTGGGGAAGAGGAGGGAGCCTTGGTTTTAGCCGGGGCTGGGTGTGAACCCTTTTTGCCGCCAGCTTTACCAGGGGAACGCCCGGGTTGAGTAGATCCCGCAGAAGGGCTCCGAATGGGCGCAGAAACAACCGTGCTCGTAAGCTTGGATGGGCCAGGAGCAGAGGGTGCCTTTCTAAGTATTGAGGCGTATGACGTCACAAACAGAGCCGGGAGCGCCACCACAAAGTCCTTAGCCTCGCGGAATGAGAGTCGATCCTGGGCCTGAACGGCCAGGATTTCTTTCTCAAGGAGATATGCACCACATTGCTTCGAAGAAGCGGGGTGTGGCTCTCCGCAATTGACATACTTGGCCACACACGATTTGGACTTATCGTGTGCGGCCTTGGAGCATTTTACACAAACTTTGGGTGACCCCGGCTTAGCACGTCTACAAGAACGATTCGTATGGCGGAAGCGGTGACAGTAATAGCACCGCCACGGCAGTTGCACGAATGCTTTTACGCGGTAGCGGTACCAACTGGCACGCACCGCCTCAGAGAGCTTGTCACAGTCGAACGTGACGAAGAGTGTAGGGGTGGGTCTCGAGGCCCCTCCCTGTTTTCTTATCACACGTTTGACCTTGACCGCCCCATGGTCGGCCAGCTCTAGAGTGATGTCCTCAATAGAGTAGTCAACGAGTTTCTTCTGTTTCTTTTTTTAGAGAGGAGGGCGGGGAATGAACCCGTTTCTCACCTCCGCCAATAGGAGCCCCTAGAACACATGGGCCGGCCTCAGACAGGTCCTTGTCCAAAATGGAGAAGGTCCTGGTGGTCACAAGGGCAACGGTTTGAAGAGATCCCTCCCCTCCTTGTCATGCCTCGGAGCCCTCAGCCGTTCGAGAAGGACCTTGCATAGGGGTGGATTCGGGTTCGGTGCTTGGCGCCAAGCCCGGATTTCCCCCCATGGAAGGCCCTACCTTTTGAGGCTGGGTTTCCTCAAGGACCATGTCTATCACAGGAGGGGCTTTCAGTTGGCCATCCCCTCCCAGGACATCGCAGGTCCCCTTGGCAGCGTCACCAGTCTTCTTAGGGGAGGCACAGGCCTTGACCCCGGCAAAGTTTAATATTCTTACCGTCAGGTCTTTTGAGAGAAGCGGCTGAAGGACACTGGCTTCCCTCTCCCCTCTAAGGGGGTTTGCCCTACCAAGCCGCTTACTCCAGGGGCGGTCGGCAATGGGCTGCCTGCTTGCATTCTTTGCAGTCCCCTTGGAAAGAAAAGATGGGACTGCCGCTGGAAAGAAGGAAAGGCCTGAAAGCACCTCCAGAGAAGGGGGTGAGGTGGTTTATCCTTCACCCGTAGGCGTAGGAGAGGAGTAAGCACAGGAAGGACGACCTCTATTTTTTTGGTGGAGCTGCCCGAGGGCGGCTCCGTCGAAGAGCAAGGGAGAATTAGGGGGAGATTTTTTTTTTAACATCATTGGGCATGACCCTAAATTTTCTGCGGGACACAATAGCTCACCACCTCTCACAGTTGCTCGCACTGCAAGAGGTGTTCACAGGCCTGGCAGAGCCAGGCGCCACCATTTGGGACGACCCCTCCCGTCTGGTGGCCTGGCAGTCCATTGGCATGGCGGCTCCACCTTGAACACGGCGTAAAAGGATAGATTGTGTAGAGGAGAGGAAAAGGGATATGAGGAAGGCATGGGTGGGGATCAAGCAGGTTGTTAAAAAAAACCCATCCCAAACTGGTGCTCAGGGGCTAGGGAACGTTGTTCCCTCCCCCCTCAGCCCCGATCCGGGACGGTTGACTTGAGAAGAAGGTCAACATCTACCCTGTGAAATTGGAGGCTGACCAGAGAAAGTTGTGGGAGAGGTTGTATGAAAAGCGAGGAAACAAGTGTTTTAAAGGAAGGAGAAGAGGCTAAGCTGGGGACGGACGGGGTTCTGAGTCCCCTCAGCACGGCGGCAGGATCGCAAATCACCGCGCGCCTTACGGGGCAAAATTTACCCGCATATGAGAGAAATTACCTGGATTTGAAAAGATTTACCGGAATAAAAAAATAAATAAACCAAAAGAAACTAACATAAAATAAACAATTAATATAATCCAAGCGATAACTAAACAATAAAAATTACAAGAAAAAAATAATATATCGGCTTGAATGCTAATCTCAAATAAAAAAACACAATAAAACTTCAGTGTACAAATGCATAAATTTATCTGATCTCTAGTATCTTTTTAATCTCTTCGCGCACCACTTACTTTATTATCATTTTGCCTTTATCTTTTACTACCCAAGCTACGTTAACTCTGTTAATTTAAACTCACCTTATTACTTTTACCGAATCCAATTGAATCAAATATCATATTCTTTAAGAACCTCTGTGATTATGTTATGCAACGAGGTGCCTTTTTTAGTATAAGTAACATCATTTGACCTAAATTTCAACTGGAGGCAGGCTGACTCAAAGAAGCCTACCTAACCTAAATTTTTTGACTCAATATTTACTGCAGACCTTACAGCACCAAGTAATTGTACTTGCTTCAAAGTTCCATTCACAGATACAACTTCGAATGAAGGTCAAGGAATTAAGGTACACTAAAGTTACCCTCGCAAATGGAGGATTCGTACTGTTGAAAATTTTAAAATAGTGCCTCTAGCAAAGGACAAGCTTACGAATGGGAAAGTAAGGGATGAGACATATCCTTACACCATATAGTGTAATGTATTTGGGATTAAAATTACTTCAGCTGGTTACAGGACGGATTTAATGAGCATCGGGAGCAGTTCGGCTCTACATCCGTTCAGAAACCTCAGAAAGATAATCAAATGTAAAATTTACACGGCAACTGTTCGAGCAACGCTGCTCTGCTTGGTCTACGTTCCCCACTGTATATCGAGGACGCAAAATATGGCATTGCAGAGTGTACATAAAATATACACATACCTTATCACTGCTATACGACGGATAAAGAGGATTAGAGAATAAGAACAACCAAAAAGGTAATATCACTCCTCTTCATATAATTCGCGAAAAGAGAGCTATAGCACTTAAAGAAACATATGGTTCGCGTTCGATAAGAAGATGTAAAATATCTCCTAGAAAACAACAATGAAGATTAAAGTCAGGCAAGATTCCCAAGCTGCATGAACAAATTAGAAAATGAAAACGAGGAGAAATTTATGCTCCCAAGCTGCATGACGAAATTAGAAAATGAAAACGAGGAGAAATTTATGCATCTAAATCTATGGAAAGTTTGAACATGAATTAGATATTTACCTAAATGAGACAAATAAGCCGAATAAGACTACTCCAAAATGGAATTCACCGATTTGACCTGAACCAAACTAACAAATGCTACAGAAATATCTATGAAGATACTAATTACAAAATCCAACAAAATAACAAGTAACAGACAAACAAAGTTACAAGTAAACAAGAACAAGAGAAGCAACTTTCGGAGGCAATTATATAATAAACAAAAATATAAAACGCATGCAACACAATGTAACCAATAATGTAAACTTACAAAATACACAAAATAATACATAAGATATTAAACATATAAAACAAAAATGCACATCAACCAACTGAAATAAGCACAACCATAAACAAACGGACACAACAAACTAATTATTTATAAAAACCAAAATAACCCGAAAGAGATTAGTCTGAACTCCATGCACGTATGTATTTGTTTGCAAATATAATACTTTCTTTTCATTTCTTTGCTACTTAGAGAACACCTCATCTAAAGCTTTTTCTCCTTTCTACTTACTTTAACACTTTTACAAATGTTATAGAATAATATTATCAACACGGGCCATTATTTGTTTGAATCTACTTGCCTGCCACCTATTATTGAGCGTCATTTTTGTGATTGAAAAGAGAACAGAAGTCAATACTCTCAGGTAGAAAGAAGACTTACGGTGTCGGTGGTGGTTTCTTAAAAGAGATTATACTATTTTAGTATAGGAAGGTCAAGGACTCTAAGACCCACATAATATTTAGGTTCTTAAATAAGAGATTTTCTTGACCCAAACTGGAGAAATATTCACTTAAAAAGGAAAAATATGGGTTCCTAACTTCATGAATTTTGGCCATTAATAACTGACATGACAGCGAAATATTTTATAAACTTATACAGGTACAGAGGTCTAGTTTATTGTTCATGCAATAGAGTTGCCTGCTTGTTATCATTCCTTTAAAATTACTTTATACGTTTGGACTTTTGTGGTTAGAATTGTATGGCGTTTTGTCGCTCTTTAGGTCTTCGGGCTTCTGAAGAATATGAAGGAAAAACCCTATTAATAAAAGTGGATTAATTATGAAGAAACAATTAAAATATGCGCGTAAAACACACCAATGAATATATATGTATGCTGGCCTGAGTGCATATGTGTGCATGGACTCACCTATTTATTTGCGTTCACATAGGTGCACAACCTGTCAAATTTCAGGCAGAGGAACGCCGATTATAGAAATTTTGTGAGTGAATAAGAATAATTTTCTCGTCTGCTATCTAAGAAATGCGCCGGTTAAGGAAACTGAGTGCGTGCCTTCTTATTTCGTCTACTGTAAATTTAAATGCGATAGGTAAATATTTCTTACACTTCCTCGAAATTAAAAGAAAAAAGTATCATAACAAACGAGTAAATTAGTCACTACGTCGAAAAATCCTGACCTTGCTACCACAAGTCTGTTCACTGGAACATCGGCCTCTTCTTTAAAGGCTGATGATGTAGGCTGGTTTTTAATGGAGAACAACAACCAAATAAGGAATAACAAGGGATAAATTTTAACAAGTAAAAATAGTGTAAACAAACAAAAAGTAACAGTCCCTGTCGAAGAAAAATCGCAGGTTCACCCAACCAAGTTTTCCGAAACTTTGATATACATATTCCTCTAATTATCATGTGTCTTTGCCGATTGAGGAGGTTTTCATTTGACACTTAAAAATAAACCCGTCAACACATTGTTGTTATTGTCCAATTTACTGCTATATTACAAGTAAGACCAGGGCCGCTTTAAGGAGTTGCGGGGCCCGTAGCACAAGGAACAGCGGGAGCCCACTCGTATTTATATATATATATATATATATATATATATATATATATATATATATATATATATATATATATATATATATATATTGTATCTTACCCCCACCCCCCCCATTTTTCTATGCAGAGAGGAAAAGAATTATCTGAGGAATTTAAAAGAACTGCTAGTATGGCTGGGAGAACTCAACTGAAAAGGAGGGAATTCTTTTGTACACCTTTTATTCCTTTTTAAAGAAAATTCCCGTTTACTACTATAGCATAATGCCACACTTATTATACTATTCAGTATGCTCTAGTGAATTTTTCTATATTTTTCTTATATAAAGTAATATCATATAAAATAATAATATAAAATTCCAGAAAATGAATAATTATTTTGTCTCGGCCTTCTGTACCTAAGGGCAAAAACATAATTATTACTAACTTTTAACATCTCCTCGAGTCTCCCTAAAGCGCGGGGCTTATAGCACGTGTTACATGTGCTACTAGGTGAAACTGGCACTGAGTAAAACACACCACTTTATTTCTAATTAAGTTGTTTTGCTTTAACCAATTAATAGCTCTCAAGTTAGCCTACACATTTTTCAAAGGTTGCTCTACAAGTATATATATATATATATATATATATATATATATATATATATATATATATATATATATATATATATATATGTGAATGATAATGGTAAACGACAATATTTGAATCAAGATTTTATTTATTTTATTATAACTATCGATAGTTATAAATAAAATCTTGATTTAAATATTGTCGTTTACCATTATCTTCCACTGCTATACATAACGTCAATGTGATATCCTTCATTATATATATACATATATATATATATATTTATATATATATATATATATATATATATATTTGTATATATGGATCTTGATCTAGAAAACATCCGATTTTTTTCAGAAAGG
Source organism: Ceratothoa steindachneri (assembly GCA_963969495.1). Classification (NCBI taxonomy): domain Eukaryota; kingdom Metazoa; phylum Arthropoda; class Malacostraca; order Isopoda; family Cymothoidae; genus Ceratothoa; species Ceratothoa steindachneri. The sequence continues at coordinate 73,996,286 of OZ018321.1, forward strand.
CTTGTATCTAGAACAAACTTGTGCAATTTGGTATACAGAAAACATTTCTAGGGACCATACAAGAGCCAGGAACTTCTTTCAATCGATGAATATCTGATTTGGAGAGGAAAAGGTTTCTAGCTTGCATAAGCAACGGCTTTTCGCACCCAACCATTTAGAATTTTCCTGCTGAATGGCTGCTACCAATCCGAAGAAAGAGGCGAGGCATTACAGTGAATATTGAATATATCTTCAAGTTGTTGATCGCTAACTATTTCTCTAACTAACTCTCTTTTCAAATTAATAAGATTTTGAGTTCGTCCCCATGATAAGTTTAGTTAGTCCCTTTCTTAAATGGTCCGTGAGGCTGGTTGCAGGTGTGGTAATGAAGGATATGATTTGTTTATTCGTTTTTGGATACGAAAGGGTGCGCATTGCGATTAGCTTTTTTGCCAGAGGCCATACTGTATTTGAACATACTTAGAAATCAAGATATATTAAAGAAGATTAACCAATATAACATTTTTATGAGCTGACCGTTATGTTGTATCGATAAAGGTATTTCAAAACGGCTTCAATGTGTTATAGGTGTTCCGCTGATGTCTTTGAATAAATCTGAATGCTATCAAAGTAAAGCACGCAATAGAGAGACCAAAAGGTATACGATTAAATTGGGCTATCAGAATTGTCAGAGTTCTATAAAGCCTTACTCACTTCCATGCCATAGCCAAAGGCAGATAAAGAATGGATTCCGAGGACTTAATAAATAACCATCTCACATTATAGATGTACTCAATACATAAAAGGTTTACAAGGCGAGTGAGAAGAAATATATCAGAAAAGAAACGTAAGAGCTACCAAAGATCTTCAAGTTATTAAACACGAGAGATAAAAGAAGAAATTAAATCACTCATAAGAATAAAACAAGGGCAGAGCTATTACGAGTTGATAGAAGAACTAGACGACGAAACTTCTTTAGAATAGTTCTAGAAAAGAATAGATATACCCAAAACACCTCCACGAACAAAATTTAAAAACATATATAACACAAGAGAAATAAAAGGGAAAAAATTAACAATCTGTTATACAATTTTAAAAAAAAATGATTGACAGCTGAATGAAAGAATACAAAGAAGGCACCCCCAACCATCACGTCGACCAAAGGAGAAACATGAAAGTAAGAGATGGGGCGCTAATATCGAGAGAGGAACAGGTAAGCGCCCTTATTTCTTCAGATAGGAAGAACCTGGTCACTGAAGGATAACATGCCTACCTAAAATACGCACTTACATTGGATATCTGAATGAGATCTAAGAAAAGTTCAGATGACATTAAGGAAATGTCTTCAATAGAAGTCCGGAAGTAAGCAAATCGTCCGCCCAATAACAGAAAAGAAAGATTAATAGATGTTTAGTAGAACAAAATAATTCAAACAACTCAACCTTATAATCAAGTGGATTCCGAGTGACTGGAACTCATAGAAATGAGAGCAACAATGACGAGGGCTAAAATCGAAGACTTACTTCACTCATTCTAAAAGAAGTTTCCTGGATACTCTTAGCAAAAAAAAAGTAAACTAACCAATATTTTCAAAAGAATAACAAAATTCCTCGATGCTCGTTTGAAAGGCGGGTACTTTCTCGAAAGTTTAATGCTAGCAGAGATGAAATTCATACTAAACCCGGAATGCCACCAAACATTAGAGAACTTTTCTCCTAATATCCCTTTGAAAGTATTAGGAGAGTTTTTGAAATATACTGAAAGGATGTTTAATAAAACGTCTATAAGACATAAATCTTTATAACCAAAGGAAATTTTAAGGAAGAATACCTTCTCATTCTTGAGGACATCAGCGTTGTTTCTTATGTCAGATGTTAGATTTACTCCATGACATTTCATTGAGATTATACCCGAATACCATGACACCTTTCTCCAAATACAGCAGCGCTATAATTATTAAGGATTGATGGGCCTTTGAAGAAAGGGCAAGCAGGAGAATATCATTATCATATACCATGGAAGGCTTTGAGTGTTCTAATGATTCCAAGAGCGATGCCATCGTGAGTTTCAAACTCCTGGCCAGGTCACCCAAGGCAGTAAGGTCGTGGATGAGGTTTCATTCTAAACCCAACCAACAGCAGGACTTCAACGGCGGACCAAGCAGATTTGTACTATATAAAATTCCTATGTCTAACTCCGGTGGAAGAAGGCAGCGCCCAGCAGGCAGGCGCAACCAAGATGGACCTTGATAGATGAAAACCATTTAGCCCGATGTAACCAGCCTCACCGAAAACGCATATCTCGATGTTTTGAGCGGCAGTAGACGCGGTAATGGCCAAGTGCGCGCACGTGGCCTTCGCGCAGCCACGATCGCCCAAAAGAAATTTCTCAGCGACTGGCATTCGTCTTTGTTTTCTTTCTGGCCTTCTTTCTTTGCCGGACTGGGCCCTCTCCCTAACATACTGTGTCTCATAAGTCATATCCCTCACAAAAATCAGATAAGAGACCGGATAATTGAAGACGAAACCGATGCTTGGAGGAGACGACGATGATATCGTAATGTCTCAAAAATATTTTCTAAATTAGGGTAAAGCAAATAATTATAAGAATTTAAGAAGCTCTATCTAAAGGCTGAGTCACCACCCTCACGATAAACACTGCTACTTGCCGGGGTCTAGTAAGGACTCAGTGTCATCTTGTTTAGTTTCCTCCGTCCGCAACCCAACGCTCTTGGAAGTCACTGTCCACCTCCATTTCCAATGCTATTGGTAAAACCACCTTATCGAGCCGCCAGCAAGGTAAAAGAATCCTCCCCTACTCAATGGTCGTCTCCGGAGCCTTCATTGACTGATGTGCTGCTCTGGTTCTCCAACCAACCAAGAACTTATCGACCTAACACGCGCTCGTGCTATCTTAAAGTCCAAGACCATCGCTATTAAGAGGAGGGTGAATCAGCCTCTCTCCTCTAGAGCCCACACCTCCTCCCTTCTGTGGTAGTTATAACACATACACAGAGACACTCTCTCTCTCTCTCTCTCTCTCTCTCTTTCTCTTTGTTGTGTTGTGGTTATCATCTTGGTTTGCCAACTCTTATTAATTACTAATTCACTATTAGTTTTTCACATTTTATTGATATTAAATTTGTGTTTATGTCAAAATTATAGTAATCCAACTGCTAGAGAAAATTACAGTAGCTTCTTTCGTTATTTATCTGTCTAATGAACTACCTAGATGCAATATAAAACATACATATTTCTCGAGCTCCTCTGACATCAAATTGGATTAATTCAATTCATTTATTTATTCAAAGAAGGATTTCTGTATAACTTTGCTTCCATATGATACCAGACACAGGGACATCAAAATAAAACTCTCTATTACGTTATATATAAAATGAAACCAAATGTGTGTAAGGCTTAATAAATTTCTGCATTCGAGAACTATAAAATAAAACAACAATTACCAAAATTTATTATATTTGCAGCAGGCAATTTGTGAGGTAAACTTAAATGGTTATCCTATGCAACATCTATCAAATTTGGATTTAGGTTTTGAATATTTTAAACAAAATATCCCATATTTATAAACTATCCATAATTTTAAAAATTAACTAATACATTTCTATTTCTATGAATTGCAATAATAGACTAAAATTTAGCATAGATATCTACTGTGATCGAGTTGACTAACCGAGATCTTATATGTAACTGTAGAGAAAGCATTTCTTGCTAAATACGTTTAGAAAACTCGCTAATACACGTATTGCTTCGTTCTTTATTTAAATGCGTGCATTAAATATTTGTATTTTTTAGAAAATCTTTATTGGTTTTCCTTTACTGTCCCTACCTCGACTACGTACAAGAGATGCTTAAAGGTAGTAGAATCTCCGAGCTGCAACTGGGTCTGTTTCAACTGAGAGATCAAGTTCAATTGATCTTTCGATTTCAATTGCATTAAATTTCCCATGAAAATATTACAAAGTAAATTTGTTATTATTCTGGTCACACTTGTGAAGGTTTAATTTGTAAATGCCTAATTTGATGCTTTCCTGTTGCTTTTAGCACACCTTTACAATATCCATTTGTGTAGGCGGTGAAAAGGCATTGTTTTTACGTAGAGAAAGATTTCCTTTATTGAAATCTAAGCTTCTAATTCGGATGTTGTTCGTAGGCTGGTAAAATTACGAAGCAAACGTGTTAATTTACTTTTAGATGATGTCTCGTTTAACAATACCATTTGTTGCAAGAAGAAATCATTTATTATATCGTATATATAAAATACGCCCGGTAAGGGTATTTACTACCGATAACAGTGGTCAACAATCTTTGACAATTTGTGTGCCTCTTTAATGGAGATGTAGTTACTTTTAGGTATTTTCATGCACTGAATCCAAAATATCACCTTGAAAGTTGCTTATTGCCTATAGGTTTAAAGATACACGGCATGCAATATTTGATTATTTTATTATAACGTACATTAGGTGTCATTATGTTTTAAACTCTAATCCATATCCACTCTCTGCCTTTTTGCTGGACGTTTATATTGGGCTGAAAAATGATCACTTGCCAATATTCAGCAATATTCTGCAACCAATGTTGTCCTCCATTTACCCTAGTACCATTCTTCCATGGTAAAAATATCTTGGAAAACCTTTTACCATGTTTGTCATTAACTGCCTCACAATTTTCTTAAAACAAAGTCTAAATGTAAGTCCAAAAAAGGATTTAAAGTGACATGTCACATGCTATGTTCTTGTAAGCCTTGATGAGGTTTTCGACCAATTTTTCAGGTCCTTACCTTCTGTATCTGAAGAATTTCTTCTGAACTAACTTGAATGCTTTCAAAGCAACTTTCTCCTCTTTAATAAGCTCTTGAATTTGAGAACCAATGAAAAGTCCCTCTTTATTCTTAGCATCGCTCGGTAAGGGGAATTTTGAGATTAAATACTTTAATTCCTGAACAGATTTATCAATAGCTTTTACAAAGTTTTTCAATTGCCCAAGTTTCCTGTGTAGTGTTGGTAGCAACATTTTGTTTGTTTAGTGAGAGATGGATGTTGATCATTATTCCTCCAACGCTACAATGCTTGACGAGGTGGCAAGTCTTTCCTGATATAGTGGGAACCTCTTGCTCGGCTGTGCCTTTCACACAGAAAGCAACAGCACTTAGTGTATCCACCCTGTAAGCCCATCACAAGAGCACCAACTTTTAGGTCACCATAGAGCTGCCACTGATGTTCATCATATATTATGCATTGCAACATATGCTTTATATTCTCATAGGTTTTTCATATGTTAGGCATAGTGCAAGGGAACTGATTGTTCACTATTGCCGTTGGGCAGCAAGACTACTTTCAGAGTCGTTTCTGATGAATCAATAGACAGCCTCCAGTGTCTGGTATCGTATTGGATGTCAAGTGCTTCCATTAGACCTTTAATATTGTTGCAGGCCACTAAATCACCTTTCCTTATGAAGGAATCGTTAAGCTGCTGCTGACGGTCACGGAATTTTAAAATTTTCACATCAGCTGGTAGTAGATTCTACTGTTGCGTAGCAGCTCTACCTTATTCTTGGCTAGTCGCAGATCCAAGATAAGGTCATGTAGTTCCCCTTTTGAAATGAGATGTGGGCTAGAAGAGTGTGCTTCAACAAAATTTGAGTAATTCTGTAATCCAGCACTGGTATCCTTCTCTGCTTCCTCCTCACCACTTTCCTCATATGCTTGGAAGGATACAAAAGTTGGTACAGCAAGAACAGGTAAACCTTCTCCATGTGGTACTGGGCGAATAGATGATAGAATGTTTGGATATTCAATGGACTCCTTTTTTTCTTTGACAAGACATTTTGTAATGGAAGTACCATGCATAAATAACAATTATTGGTATGGTATGTTGGCGTCTGACACGTTATTGACACAGCAAAAAGTATTCCTTTCTTCCTGTTCAACCATTGGTGAAGGTTTGTAGCAAAAGTATTGCAGCATATGTGAGAGCCTAGTTCTTAGCCTGGTCACCAATCTTGCATCCAAAATATAGGTGATATGTCTTTCTAACCATAGCATTTTACAGCAGTCTGTGATGCAAAGGTCACCCCACCGCAAATGTAGCGGAAGTTGTCTGCCTTATTCACACAAGTACGAAGCATCTGAAAGAAGAAACAACAAGCAATTAGAAGATAAACATAAAATTTATTCATAACTTTATCATTATATTCCAGGGCATGCAGCTTAGCAGAATTATTTATATCATCAGTGTGAGAAAATAAATTTAATATAAGATGCATCACATGCATATCAATAGCTTACTCAATGAATATTTATTTTGTTTAAAAAGTGTTTGACTCGGAAAATCACCTAACTTTTACCTAAAAATGTAAACTTGCACAGCACAACCACCTTCTATGAATGCTGCAACAATATTGAAGGTCAGTGAGACTCTTAGTGTGGTAGGAAACACAATGCCGCAAGTCAGTTGGAACCTGTTGTGACACGTAGATGTATCCTAAAAAGTAAAGCTGACAAGCAACTTTAACCATGATATTCAGCGACCTAAAATTACTCGTATATTGTTACTCTGGTTTCGGAAGCATTTTGTTTGCTGACCAGTGTAACCGAAATCAACGTTTCATTTAAATACGAATTCTAACTGTTAAAGAACGTATGGGGAATATTATTCATGTGATAAGGAATTTCATATTCGCCAGTACATAATATTTAATTAGAGTAACATCTGTAGGGAAATTTCTCTGCGGGAAATATGAGCAGAAGTTAGCATAGGTAATCGATTTCTGAGCCAGCGGAAGTGAGAATAGTTCTAACTTAGTCTTTAAACAATTAGATCTAAAGGGGTGAAAACCATACATTTTATTCCTGCCTCCTAGGCCGATGAAAGAAAAAGAATTATGAGAAAAATAATAATTTTATCATTTAAATTTAAGAGAGGAATAAGTATTGATTATACTTTGCCTTACCCCTGTAACCTTTATACTATTTTTGTATTGTGTCACTTTTTTCACTGAAAAAGTAGTTGGTTCTAAATTTCTAATCTTTTTCTTATAATGCTTTGCATCAATCGAAAATACTGGTATTTAGCCATTCTCAAGGTTTCTTCTCTTCTATCATACCCTGCATTATGGTTGTAGCCAAATTTCTTAAGTAATAAACAGCATCTTTAAGAATAGGTGCTGCGTTTTAGAATAGAGATGCAAAGAAGAGCCAAGACCATAACCGATTTGGTTTCTTATAGATCCAAACATACATTATTTACTAAACATTTTATTGCTTACGTGATAAATATAGTTTATAAGCAGATGAAGGAAAGAAAATGGATATTTAATTCTTTCAACTGCCCTACTATACACATATTTTGATCTTAACTCTGAATAACTGAGGTTCCTATATCTAACGAGGGCTATTTAAAATGATACTAACTGAGCATTATTTCTAGAGATGTGTAAAATACGCAATAGATGGTTCTTTGTACCACCAAATGTAGCATGTTCTATGTTGTCTATTGAATTTACAGAAAATAATACCGTGTACATCGATATGAGATGTTTAGGGCTATCATCTTTTATGTCCCTTTGAAAACCCCTTACCAAATTAAGCTGACGAATGGATGAATATATTCTTCTTTTCTTCACATTACGTGACTTTAAGTTGAGGTGTAAAACATAATATTTGCTATGTATAGTTTAATGAGTCATCGTAAATTTAAACACGAGATCTTGAGAAGAGTATTTACTCTTGATCTTGAAATATGTACCCTTTTAATATCCTCTGCCTCTGTATAAAACTCTGTATATAATTTCACCCATTTTTATATAATATAAATTTGTGAAAGGAGACGAATACACCTTTATGATTTTCTTTTAAATTAACAATTAGGCTAGCTTATCGTGAGTAAAATGATTTAGGGTGTCCTCTTTACTGTATTTTGTTAAATATTGTTTATTCCTTTAAAACCAAATATTTTATCAATCTCATGACGCTGTTTACCTGGATCAAACTATTTTTAATATTTCTTGATAGAAACTTCCTTAAATTTTGTCAACATTGAGATCACCAATATAATATAAATAAAGTACTAGAGAAATCTTATGTACCTGACTCGTGCCCCTATATTAACTATTATTTATGTTCGTGAAACCCTTACATAATCTATTTTATACTCAAGTTTTGTTTTTTCCGCACTTGTTGGTTTTTTTTCTTCCAATTTCCACTCATTTATTTCTTGAAAGAGGGTCACCAGCGATTATATGATAAGAATTATCATATGCCGTGCAAAATCTTTAAGACAGTGAGAAAACTATTTAGTGTTATCAATGAAATATCAGAATATTTTTCCTTTTGTAATTCTTTGTGCCCTTTGTTCACTGAATGTACATTATATTATAATATTTCAACAGTTCTTTCATTTCTGCCCACCTGAATTCTTACTCCACATCGAACGGTAGATAAGCTGGTATCATTTCAATCTCTTCCATATGCTTTTTCAGAACTCTATCAACAGAATCTGTTGATAGAGTTCTGAAAAAGCATATGGAAATTTTGCATGTCACATACGTCAAGTTGTTACTGTTCACTATTATCTTCAGCAAAGAGATAACGTGTCTTGAACCGCTTTCTGAAAGGTTCATTAAACGAATAGCAATCTAACCCGGACAGGGAACGATTGACGACTGATCTGTTAACACTTTTCTTGCTTGCATTAAATAAGCCATTCACTCCACCGAAGGCGGAGGGAAGACCAGCAGTTATATACAATTTGTTCCTTCGTCACTTTATCGTAAATTGGCTAGCAGTGAGTAAGATCACTCATTATAACAGTATAGAATTAAAAACGAATAAGATGTTTCTCTTTTACTGGATGATAAATGGTGAAATATATTTTTACCTGTTCATATCAAAATACGTAACTTCAGTTATTATTTTCTGTATTAGAATAATGTTGTTACTCTGAAAAGATTTACTAGGCTCTTCAATTACATTGATCAATCAAAAAATTCTCATGGCTTCGGATCAAAATAATCTGATTCTAGGGTAATTTTACGTGCTGAATTCAATAATGACCTCCGTATAGCTGTATCGGGCTCAGATTTTTAAAACCAGCATTTCTATATATTTGGTGCACCATGTTATGCATTCACTAATTTATATGTTCATTGGTTCCGCTCATGCAATATTCTTTTCCTAATTTGTGCTTTTTTGGTAGTTTCAGATTGCTGGTTCATGATAGTGCATTTCTACAACTGCCTAATTTCTAATTAATCTAAACTTAACAAGACATGGAACGTAGCAAGTACGTGAACGATGCTGATCGTTTTTGTTACATATGTGGCGCCTTCACTCCTAGTAGCCTAATCAAACCAATCACAAAAGCTGTTCGACTCAACTACAAAAGTTACTTCAAATATCGTTTGGCTGACCCAGACAAAAAATGGGGACGTCATATAGATTGGAAATCTTGTGTCAACCACCTGAGCGATTGAATATGTGGTAAGCGAAGCCTAGGAATGTCATTTGCTTCACCAATGATATGGCGTGAACCCAAAGACAATGGCAGTGACTGCTACTTCTGTCTCACAAACATCAAGGGAATAACTATCAAAACACGAGACAAGGTGCAGTACGTCAAAATTGCTTCTGCAATCCGACCAGTTCCTCACAGCGCTAAACTTACAGTCCCAAATCCACCGACTAAACAAGAATTGATAAGTGATTCCGATTCTAATTCTACCTCAAATGAAGACGAGAACCAGGATGACTATTTTGGTAGACCTTTTTGTAAAGCATTTATCCACAATATACGTTCCACTATTCTTAACTAACAATATGACAGGAATTACTAAATATTATTTCTCCTTTAGTTAGCTTGGGTACAGTATTAAAAATCCTACTTAATCAAAACGAACGTAACTAGTTATTTTGACTTACATGACCTTGAAATGATCAGAGGGTTGACGGATGTCGCTATATTGGCTTTTTCACCCTTTGTTGAGTTGCATAGACCAATTGTAGTTTTTCCACGAGATGGGGGGAGGAAGGAGACAGGATATCAAATTCTTCGGTGTCCGCTAAAAAGCGGAGGGAGGAGTTGTATTCTTTGGTTCAAGGAGTACTCTTCCTTGCCTAATAAATACATTCTAAATTTAAAGATTCACTAAAGGATGGCGAGGGCTTTTTACTCAATTGTGCGGCACTTGAGAAAAGAGCACTCGTTATCATTTGGGAAATCTTCAAATTTAGAATATATTTATTAGGCAAGGAATTTGTAGTGAAAACGGACCACAAATCTCTATCATGCCTATGTAAAGTCAAGAATAATAACGGTCGGTTGATGCGTTGGAGCTTGTCCCTCCAGGAATTCTAATTCCGCATTTTGTATTTAAAAGGCACCGATAACTGTATGGCTGATAGTTTATGTAGAAAACCGTTAGATCCTATTCCAAATTAATTTCGGAACCATTTCCTTTTTTTATTTTTTTTAGTCGTTCTACCCGTTTCTTGAACGCAATGTCCCCAGTCTCGATTCGTGTTCTTACTCGAAAGCAAGATCTAAGTTCACCTCGGAATAGTCATTGTCAAGAGACAATTATTTGAACTTTGCGCCAAGACGAGGATTACTTCTTGAATCAAATCTCCGAGGTAACAGCCACGAGCAACTCCCTACTACCCCCTACCCCCAGTGTAAACCTCCATCGCCGGCTTTGTATACGCTCAAGGTCATTCGAGCGATCGTCGGTCAATATTTTTCGTTTATTTGTACGGCGACCGTTCCCGCCAAGTCTCCCCCACTTTTAGCCGCTGCAAATCGTGTACGTCTAATGTGTGTTTGGCTTGTTGTAAAACGCCTTTTAACCGTGTAATAGAATATTAATTTGCATATTAGTAAAGTTATTTTGTGCCCGTTTTTCTATCGTCCCGGAACACCCAAGATAGTCGACTATTTGACCAACCTACTTTTCATTAATTGTACTCTGCTTGTATTATAAATTTCCCATGTTCATAACTGTCATCGGCCTCTCCTGAGAAACCCAGACAGGGTTTACTTGACCCTATTCTACGACAAACCCCATCATCTGCAAAGTATTGATTTCCCATACGCGATCTAGGCGTTACCAAGAAACGTCTGATTAAGATGCCCCGCACTTTCCTGTTCAAATGGAGTTGGGCTACTCAATTTGAGATTGGGAATGACTCTTTCATAATGTGAAATAGTACCTGATTTTTTCCTGAATATGAACAGAAAAAGGCAAAGGGAATTTCCTGAATTATTTGATGTTGAACAGTCGTTTTTCTTCCCTATTCCATTAATGGAGTTTTTGTCAGAAATCGGACTGAAATATATATCAATTCATCGATACTTCTACTCTTAGTTTGAAATAAAAAGTTGATTAAAAAATGGCAACCATAATTACTATGTAAACTGTCTTATATTTCACTCAAAGTAAAGTAAATTAAAATGCAGTAAACTTCTCAATAAAATTTAATAAGGACACTACGGTTGAATATTTGTGATGGTTTCGACATGAGAGATAGAGTAATTTGAGTGAGTATAGAGAACAAACATTTGATAAAACACCTTTTGAGGTTTAGCATTCATATTAAACTGCGTTTCCTTCTAAGAGTCATATTTGCTTCTTTGGGCTAGCGATCCATTCATTCTCTGCCCCCAACAAAACAGCGAATTCATTTATTCTCTTTGTATCTTTAGAAAAAACGAAGAGCGCAAAATAGAGTGGAATGTAACTAAATAGAAATAGACATGATTTACTAGTAAAAAATATAGGAAAAAATCAATGGTCATTTATAAGAAAGAGGTTTAAAGCATTATATACCTATAATATGAGTATAAGTAAATTAGTTAATCTCTTCCCATATATTTTTCATAGTGAAAACATCGCTTTCATTATGATCAAACATAAGACACGTTTGGTAGGATTAATGAGCGGATGAAAATGACCTCAGATCAATTCTGAGTAGATGATATGCATTTAGTAGACGAAGATTCGGAAGAGATTTAAAATTTTACAGCAAACTTATTTACATCCACAATCCCTATTTACTCACTCTTGGTATGCAGTAGGTTTTTGTAAATTTAATTTCCTCTCAACAGGAAAGCCTATATATAATATTACCTAAAAAGCTTTTTGATTGCCATATTTTAATTAACTAGACTAAAGCTTTCATCCTTTTCCCTATTTACGTAACATATTTTTATATTTAATCTCTGTTCTTTCCCTGTTAATGGAAAACAAATCTAAGTTTTTTACAGATTGAAACTCTTACTAGTCTTAATATTATAAAATATTTACAGTTTTAAAAGAAAAATGTCAGAAGTCTGTTATTTCTCAATTTTTCTTTGGTAAATCCTTGCGAACACCTCTTTTACACCTCATTTGCGTTGAAAAAGTAAAGCCATGTTACAATGGTTTTCGGAACACTCAGGAATTTTTAATTCAAGTTCTATCAAATTTCTGCATTATGAAATCATGTAAGTTGCCTTAATTATCTTCGAAACTTTCCGATGTATTAGTCTGTCTTTCTGAAGTTAGATATAAAATGATTTCTTATTAAATAATGAAATAATATATTTTTTAAATCATTCTTATCGTCCATCGATATGCTTCAATACTTCATCTCATATTTAAAAATATCCTCTGACGTTCTATATTATATGCAACATAATTTAAACTTACCGATTATTTTAAACCTCTTGCAAGGATACAAGAGCAGAATACATATTTCTATTCACAAAATTGTAATAGCATTGAATAACTTGTCAGGTTGATTTGTTTTTTTACATAACTTTTTATACATGTGTTAGTAGACAGTCGTGAAATGTGTTGTCTGTCTGTGTCAAAATCTATTCCTCCTCACTTCACTTAACTTTTCAGTAATTTCTTAAACAGGGCAGTGGAGTCCGAGGCAATTTGTTACCTAGACTTGAGGATATATGGTACTCTACTATGATAAAAACCGTGAAGATCACATCACACTCAAAATGGTTTTATTGTTCGTATGAGCTTTATATATATATATATATATATATATATATATATATATATATATATATATATATATATATATGTATATATATATTCATATATATTCTTTTTTAAGTCGAGAGCGATTGATGCTTGGTGAGCTTCGGTTGCAGCTTTTTAACCTTTTTAGACTCTCTTTTCAGAAAGCGAAAGGTGAGGAAAAATGCTGCCAAGTCACGACGTATTTCAACCCTATCAAGGGTCATCATCTTGGCAACCGGTTAATTTTTTAAGGGGAAGGGAAATAAGGCTCGTAGGTCCTCCTCACTCTGTTACCCACTCAGAAACGGGGAAGGACAGAATATGAGGAAGCCTTGGGCCGACTTACTCCTGGAGAAACTTCCCACACTTCTGACGTTCAGTCCAAGTCAACCGAGAAGGAAGTGCTTAGTGGGAAGTCCGGAGCAAGGTTTAGAAGAGGGTTCATAGTGGAAGAATGAAAATTAAAAATAAAAGTGATAAAGTTTAACGAGGAGGCAGAATGAGCAACCTCGTTAGCGGTACGTGTAAAAAGGAATACCAAAGCCCTATGGGTACGGGGGACCTACTGATTAATGTTGTTTCTGAACCACTATACTGCATTTATTTCTCTTTCTTTTATCCTTTTCTACACTTATAATCCCTATTTTGCTTTATATTACAGTTATTGGGAAATCCACTTAATCTCTATCGCTCTTCTCATTCATTTTGAGTCCTTATATTCCACTTTGTAGTGTGAGGGATGGACCGCCTCATCTCTGTAGTTTATCTAATTTACATTGGGTGTATGCTGTAGCATTCATGCCGTTGTCTTTCTGTGTTTAAGCTTTTACCTCATTTATTTTTTTTATTTTGAGTTTATTTGTTTGTGATGTATGTTCTTTTATCTGTATTTATTTATTCCCTTTGTTTGATATAGGGTTTTCCCTCTACGAATTTTACGTTGGGTTTCTTTTTCGGTTGTCTTCATCGGTTATTCATTATCTTGTTCTTTTCCATTATTCTACTTTGGTTTGGGTTTTAGTAATTGACAAAGATGTATTAGTCGGTAGTACTGACTTATTCGGGTTGAATTAATTCTTTTTCATTTTTGCCTCAATGGGAGCTAGTTCTAGTTTTGGACGCTGTCCCGCTACTCGCATTCCAATGGGTCACCATTCTCCCTATGTTTAATAATTTTGAGGAGGGGTGCTGAGCCATTGCACAATATGCCTTGTTTCATTGTCCTCCACTGCTTGTTTGGTATACCTTCTGGTGGTTTCAACTTCGTCAACTTTGTACTTTCCACATACAGGGTGCCCCCCAAAAAACGAGCCCCACCTATCGATAGGTCTCATTTCTTAATTTTCTGTAAGGATTTAATGAAACTTTGGTGATAACTAGTTTATTGCGTTTACAAACGTCATATAAAAATATGAGTCTTTGCATTTTTCTTCTTTATTCTAGAACACGTGTTCGAGATGACCTCCATTTAGCTCTGTGCATTTCTTGAGGCGCAGCACAAAGTTGTCCATGAGGTCCCTACAAACCGACTGACTAATTGTTCTGATCTCCTCTCCGATAGCTTCTCTGAGTTCCGTAATGGTCCTTAGTCTCCCTGAGTACAATCTGTCTTTAAGGTAGCCCCAGAGAAAAAAAATATGGTGTAGGTAAGGCTGGGCTGTAAGGTGCTCACGCAAAATCAGTCTTGAGACTGATCACATGGCCACCAAAGTTCTCTTTCAGCCAATCTCGGGACAGGTTTGAGGTGTGAGAGCTTGCTCCATTTTCCTGGAACCAGTACTTCCCCATAAGAGACGGGAACAAGATCTAAAGCTCCCTCTTGAAGCTTTGAGGACCTCAACATACCACTCCTTGGTGACTGTCACTTTTGAGCCAGATTCCTCGAAGAGGAATGGTCCGATGATGCCTCTGGCTGAGATTGCAGTCAATATCTTGCAATTATGGGAGTGTAGGAGCTTGGTGGCTACATCATTTCGTCTGGAGGTCACTCAGAAGATATTTGCCTTAGAGTTTACCTTCCCTTCCAGAAGGAAGTGAGCTTCATCTGAGGTCCAAATGAGGTTAATGAAAAGTGAGGACTCCTGAATCTTCTCCAGTATCTTGACTGCCATAGCCTTTCTCTGCTCCTTGTCTGAGGATATAAGGGTCTGTTTCGTCTGTATTTTGTGTGGGTAGGCCTTTACATCCATTGCTAGCATTTTCCTTCATGTCTCACGGGATATACCGAGGAAGTGACTTAGCTTGCGCACAGAGCGTTTCGGACTCTGCTGAATTGACTCTCTCACGCTCTCGACCAGCTCAGATGTACGCTTCCTGGGGCGTCCTTAATGGCTTGGATGGTTGTCACTGGCTGCATTGAGGTTCTCTACTGTCCCCTTGTTCTCGAAGTGGTGCATGCAGTCCTAAATTCTGCCCTTGGAAGGGGCCTTTTTACATTCAACCTAATTCACGAAAGTATCTTGCACTTTCTTGAAGGAGTCTGTCTTGTAGTAATGTTTGACGCAGTATATTATTGGCTGGAGCTTCCATTGAGATCTAGTTGTGTTTATAGGCGTTGCTTCTGTCATGACCTGCAAATCAAGGGTAATTAGTGAAAAAATAAAATACATATAACAAAAAGTGTGTGCAGGCCCGTTTTGGGGGTCACTAATATAAGATCTTTGTATTTGTTCCAGTGAGGGGTGGCGCAGTCGCCGGGGAAGATTTCAATTTTGTTTTTGAAGAGTAGATTTTCTACTACATATTCAGTTTCAGCATTGGTTCCCAAATACCATTATATACCCACTTTGCTCTTCCTTCTCATAAGGCTTTAATTATGTGATTTTTTTTCTCTTGGTAGAAGAAATTCTTCACTTATATATAATTTCAATATATAATTTTCTGCTTCAACGTTTCTGGAGCTATCTTCCTTTTCTTGTTTTTTTTCTTCTTTCGACATCGATTGCTTATCTGTTTCTATTTCATTTTCATTTTCCTCTGTTCCTGTTTTTTTGTTTCTCCACTCCTGCGGGTTTAGCAACATTAAGATTTAAATTTCCAAGGACGGCGGTTCTCGGGGAAATACATCTTTTTCATACCATTTTTCACAAGAAGAATTTTCAGTGTTTTGGAGAAAGTTCCAGTTTTTTAATGATCATCATGTGCGGTCATAATATGCCAGTCAGGAGTTCCATTGAGGATTCATGCGGTATTGTGAGATGTGTTTTTTTATCTCATCTGTTGTACAGCGGCCTTGGCCACTCCTGCATAGGTTGAGGTATTTTTGTTTACCATTTTGATTTTCTTCTTCGTTTTCCTTTCCTAGTAAAATTTATTTTCTTTTTGGACAGGTCATTACCATTGTCAGGGATGGTCCTCTGCAATTACAGCATTTCTTTATTGTTGGTTATGCACAGATTTCAAAAAAAGGCCCCGTTGGCCGCATTCGGTGTATTTTTGTTCATTTCAGGTGCAATTCTTCATTGTACATATGATCTTCCATCTTGTAGCCGTGAATGTGCCTCTCTCTTTCCATTCTGATGGAATTCGCATGCTGCAATCCGTTTCGGCATATTTTATTCATCATTATTTATTTCTGCACACGATTTTGTATAGGTGCATGTAATTTCGGAATTTAATTACTTCGTGTATCTCGATTCTAGTTTGTTTTGAATCTCTTTGGTCTTTATTCTTTTTCTATGAGTGTGGGACAACCTACATGTCAAATTTTATGCATATGAGGCTACTGTTCTCATGATTTCTGTTCGAAGTTTAGGCTCTAGTGCTTATGCTGAGACGAGTCTTTCTAAATCGCATTCTGTGCAACAGATCGTGATGGATCCATTTGATAAATCCAGGATTCTTATTAGTGCCACTTTTAAATTTCCGCAGAGCGTTTCTATTAATTCTTCTTTATCCGGCTTCTAATTCTTTTCGCTCGTCCAAAAGGGTACACGGAGACACTCACATTTCAGCCTGTCTCATTTCCTCAGAGTGGGAGGCGCTTCCGCCATTTTCTTATTCTTACCGTGAGCCCAGGGCGCTCAGTTTTCTTTGAAGCTCTCATCAATGAAAAACAATCGAAGTCCTTTTCAAAATTCTGGAAAAGATATATTCTCAGGGCCATTCTTATTCTCCTTTCCTATCACATATAGGTCCATAAATATCTCTATATTATAAAAGCACTCCTCGATCACCCTACCTAAATAGGCCTAGTGCTATTAGGCGCCTCCACCTATTTTTGGCCTTGTGGTCCTAAGAACCCCTCTTATTCGTGCTTCCTAACTGGGCTTTCTTCGGGAGTTCACCAGGCCATACTTTAGAGTGGTTGTGAGCAGAGTGATGGTCGAGTTATGTTGCTTATAGGTTGTAAAAAAAGTGTCAAAAATCAGGCATAGATCCCCTTTTAGGGAATCTATCCTCCCAATTTTGGCCTCGTGTACCTAAGAATCTCTCTTATTCACGCCCCCTAACGGGGATTCCTTCTGGGGTTCACCAGGCCATACTTTAGATTGGTTGTGAACAGAGTAATGGTCCAGTTATGTTACTTATAGGTTGTGAAAAAGTGTCGAAAATCAGGCAGGAAAAAGGTGAAAATTGAGCATAGATCTTCTTTTAGGGAAACTAACCCACCAACTGGAAAGAGGCGGAATCTCCAATCAGTTTATTACGCGCATATATTTCTTCTTTCTTCTTTCTCGTATGTATCTACTGTTTTGATGAAAAAATGGAGCTTTTGGCTTTATCATGCCATCGGTTCTTCTTCGGAGTTCTTTTTCAGTAAGCTGACTAAGTTCATCAGTGAAATTACGCCTTGCGCCTTGAAAAAGTTAGAAGTTACGGGTATATAGTAAGTGTAGAGTGGACAGAGCAAGTTTAGGTGAACTGTTGAAAGGGAATGAGTAAGAGTTAGAGTTAGGAGCTGGATAATCAGGAATCTCCTGGGTTCTTCTTACTAATTCATTTTCTTCGTTCTTTTTTTATCTTCTTAGATGGTGGCTCTCACGCTTTTGTAGCTCTTATTTTCTTCTTTGTGATCTATTTTCAGTCTGTTTCAGATTGATTTAAATTCCGATATGATAAGGAGTTTGCATAGCAACCTCAGTTTTACGTGTACTGTATAAGGGAGCCGGTTCCCTCGCGTCTGGTTTCCCGCTCCTGAAACTGCCTATTTTGTTGGTTCTATACCCTTGCCGGATTTCTAAACATTTTTTGTCTTCTACTTTCAATATAGTATTCAGCTTATCCCACACTTACATGCCCTATTATGTACAGACACATTTGTGGATGGAAGATTAATCTCCTAATGTAGGTCCCTTAGTCTTTTGTGTTCTCTTCACCTCGTAGTATGATGATATAGACTGCAGAGTTTTGAACTCTCTGGAGTTTTACCGCATTTATCTTATGGAGTCTGTTTAGTGAGACTGCCAGATATAGTAGTCGGGCCCTACAGAGAGCATTATAAATTTTAATCTTAGTTTCTTTACTTAAGCCTCTGAGCTGGGACAACTTGGTGAGATGCACCTTGGCAAGGTTTGTTCTATCCGTTACCTGTTTGCCGTAACCGTCTTGCGTGATCTTAGGTCCAAGCACGTTACCTTTATGTTTGTAACGGGGAGGTTTTCTATCTTCCTATCGGTATTATCGAGAACTTGTCCATTTTGGCGAGAATATTTCATTTTCGCTCATAAATGTTGATATTGGCTATTTCTGTTGCTGTGACCCTCGCCATGTGTTGAGCGTGCCTATATGGGCTATTCGCGATTATGCTGATGTTATCCGCGAATTGACTACACCTCGTAGAGCCGTATACAAGCCTGGGTAAATTTATCGTGTAGATACTGTACAGGGTAGGACTTATGCAGCCCTCTGAGGGAATCTCTGTGGGACTTCGAAGATTGGCCCATCGTGGCCCTCATTCGAGTTAAACGCTTCTTGATCCGTGACATAATTGCATTAGCATTTTGTAAGGGTCTGAGGTAGCTCCAGCCTTCTAATCTTGTACTTAAGGCTGATCCTCCATACCTTATCAAAGGCTTTTCAGATGTCTACTTGTACAACGTCTGTGTAGCTGTTCTCATATTTTGCCTTTGTGATAGTCTCGACGAGGACGGCCAAAGCTGTTTGGGTGCTTCTGCTCTTCCAAAAACGATGCTGGTGTTGCACGATTAAGGATCTCTCTTCTAGATTTCTCATTAGCTTGCTGTTGATTGCCTTTTCCAGCAACTTTGTCAGTGTCTCTAGCAGGGTTATAGGTCTGAAATTGACTGGGTGATCAAGCGGCTTGCTGGGCTTTGGCAGGAATATAATCTTCTCTTTTTTCAACGAGTCTGGGAAGTATCCCGCACTAATAGTAGCATTGAAAATTAAGACTATTTTTCCGAGGAAGGAGTTAGTTCAACGGACCAGATTCTCTCTAGTAATACCCGATTCTTCAAGAGCCCTCTCTTTGGTGTTGAATAGAATAGATTTATCTCTTAGAGGGTCACCGATTACACGCATTGCTTTTCTCGTATCGTAAGTGACGCACAATGCTTGGGAACAATCTCGAGGCGATGTTGTTTGAGTTCCGAGATGACCCTTAACTCATCTTTCCTGTCTAAACCTTCATTTTCGTTCGAAGAGATGTTAAATACGCCCTTCCATTGATCCCGGAATGTTGCTTTGATCTCCTTAGGTTTCTTTGCCTTTATCCTGTTGTGTCTTAATTCGAACCTATTCTTTGTGCGCCGTTTTCCTCTGGTGAAGTCGATTTTATTTCAGAATTTAGATGTGTTCATTTCTGAATCAATTGATACCCCCTTTCGTTCCTTCCCACTGC
Organism: Ceratothoa steindachneri; assembly: GCA_963969495.1. Lineage (NCBI taxonomy): Eukaryota > Metazoa > Arthropoda > Malacostraca > Isopoda > Cymothoidae > Ceratothoa > Ceratothoa steindachneri. The sequence goes on from OZ018321.1 coordinate 74,016,093, forward strand.
CGTAGCGGCAATGCCGTCCTCCTCTATTTGTTGCAGTCGGACCCTATCACCCCTTTGGGGCCAATTTTATTCGATGGTGTCTCTCTGATTGATGTATTATTTCTCAAATTGGCGATCTGAGCCGACCTGATTGGATGCCGAAGAGTTGTGGGTGTTGTTATATGGACGTATCTATTATCTGCCTTTACCATTGCCTCCATTAGATTTTAAGTGTTTTGTCGATGTCTTCCAAGCGTAGCTACGGAGAGGTCATTCAAATGGTGCCTGGATAATTCCCAAATAGCACTTATGTACGGTTTCCTAGGAGGGAAGTTCACCTGGATTAGATCTAACGATAGCGTCAATATGACCATTTCGTGGTCGCTAATCGACGGGGCCCTTTAATGCCAGATAATTTAAATTGATATCTGGGGTCGCCAGTACAATAGTTGGCTTGGTTGCTCTATTAGGTCCGATCCTCATAACTCCTCCTCTTTCAAGTAGTATATCAAGATTCTTGACTGCCTTGTTGAATTGGCTTGTATAGCCCGAGGTTCTTTTGCGAGTGTTTAATTCCCCCATGAATATCACTGAATCGTTTCGTCCCAAAGTATCCAAAAAATTGTGGAAGGCAAAAGGTCCCTCCTTAAGGGTTAGTAGCCTGTTATGATGGGCTACTAGGGCAGCCTCTCCGTGACTGTTGTCTGCTGGTCTAGCATCTATTTTCATGGATTCTTCTGTGATCTGGATCATTTTCTGGCGCCCGTAAGGGGAGCGGCGATTTGACATCTTGGCCACCGTGCTGACGGGACTCAGCACCCCGTCCGGCCTCAGCTTAGCCTCTCTTCCTTCCTTCAAAAAATTGTTTCCTCTCTTTTCATACAACCTCTCCCACAACTTTCTCTGGTCTCTGGTCACAGGGTAGATGCTGACCTTCTTCTTGGCCAACCGTCCTAGATCGGGGCTGAGGGGGGAGGGGACAATGTTCCCTAACCCCTGAGCTCCGGTCTGGGGTGGTTGGTTTTTAACAACCTGCTTCATCCCCACCCATACCTTCCTCACATCCCTTTTTCTCTATTCTTCACATTCTATCTGTTTTACGCCACGTCTAAGGTGGAGCCGCCATGCCGATGGACTGCCAGGCCACCAGGCGGGATGGGTGGTCCCAAATGGCGGCGCCTGGCTCTGTCGGGCTTATAAGCACCTCTCGCAGTGCTGGCTACTGCGAGAGGTGATGTGCGATTGCGTCTCGTATTAAAACAAGGGTCAGCATGCCCATGTATGTACAACAAAAAAAAACAACCCTCAACTTCCCCTAAAACAGCAACGGAGCCACCCTCGGGCAGCTCCAGCAAAAAAATGGAGGTCCCCCGCCCCCTGTGCTTGCGCAAGGGACCCTCCATATTTCTCTACCGGAGAGGAGACTAACTTCTCTCCTTCGCCTACGGGTGCAGGGGACTCCCCCTCACCCCCTTCTATGGAGGTGCTTTCGGGTGCCTCCCTTTTTTCAGCGGCAGTCCCCTCTTTTCTTTCCAAGGGGACTGCCAAAAAAACCAGCAGGCAGCCATTAGCCAGCCGCTCCCCGTCGAAGCGGCTCGGTAAGGAAAACCCCCTTAGGGGGGAGAGAGAAGCCAGACTCCTTCGGTCGCTTCCCTCAAAGGACCTGCTGACAAGGATTTTGAACCTTCCCGGGGTTAAGGCCTGTGCCTCCCCACAAAAACTAGTGACAATACTGCCAACAGGACCTGCGATGTCTTGGGAGGGGATGGCCAACTGGAGGCATCTTTTATGACACACATGGTCCTTGAGGAGCCCCAGCCTCAGACGATGAGGCCTTCCATGGAGGGGAATCCAGGCTCGGCGCCAAGCACCGAACCCGAATCCTCCCCTATGCAAGGTCCTCCTCAAACGGCTGAGGGCTCCGAGGCAGTACAAGGAGGGGAGGGATCTCCTCCGACAGGTGCCCCTACGAGAACCAGGACCTTCTCCATTTCGGAGAGGGACCTGGCTGAGGCCGGTACATCTGGCATGGGGGCTTCTGCTGGTGATGATGAGAAGCGGGTTCATTCCCCGCCCTCCTCTCCTAAAAAGAAGAATAAAAAGTCAAGAAAGACAAAGAAGACTCGGGGCTCCTCTCCATCCGCGGAGGCTGCGGGGACGCATGGGTCTGCTGCCACTATGGTAGGCGACCAAGCCAAGATCGGCACATCCGGCCCTTCTACCCCCCCCCCCCCCGTGTGCGGAGCCCCTGACTAAGACCAAGAGTGTACTGAGCGGAGCTTCGATGACATCGGGGCCCCTCATTCAGAGGTTACTGGCGTTTTTGAGCCCGCTGGCTTCAAACGCTTCCTCGTTATTCGCCATACTGATGGCACCATGTTGTCCAAGGGCAACATGATCCATCAGAGGAGAGGATTAGCTAGTACAATTGGTAAAAAGCCGAAGGTGACATGTTTCTCGGACGGGAGCCTTCTGGCGAATGCGGCGAATCCCGTCGAGGCGGCCAAGATAAGTGCTCTTCGGACACTTCATGGCACCCCGGTGAGTGTGACGCCGCACTCTACCATTAACTTTGTGAAAGAAGTAGTTTATGCGAGGAAACTCGTTGCCTACTCCATTGAGGACATCACCCTAGAGCTGGCCGACCATGGGCGGTCAAGGTCGAACGTGTGTTTAGAAAGCAGGGAGGGGCCTTGAAACCCACCCCTACACTTTTCGTCACGTTCCACTGTGACAAGCTCCTTGAGTCGGTGCGTGCCAGTTGGTACCGCTATCGCGTGAAGGCATTTGTGCCACTGCCGCGGCTGAGCTATTACTGTCACCGCTTCGGCCATACGAATCGCTCATGTAGACGTGCAAAGTCGGGGTCACCCGAAGTCTGTGTAAATTGCTCCAAAGTCGCACACGATAAGTCCAAATCGTGTGTGGCCAAGTGTGTCAATTGCAGAGAGCCGCACCCTGCTTCTTCGAAGCAATGTGGTGCATATCTCCTTGAAAAAGAAATCCTGGCCGTTCAGGCCCAGGATAGACTCTCATTCCGCGAGGCTAAAGACTTGGTCCTGGCGCGCCCGGTTCTGCCTGGGAAGTCATATGCCTCACTAGTTAGAAAGGCACCCTCTGCTCCTGGCCCATCCAGGCCTAACAAGCACGGTTGTTTCCGCGCCCATTATGAGACGTTCTGCGGGCTCTACCTAACCCGGGCGCTCCTCTCGTAAAGCTGGCGGCAAAAAGGGTCCATACCCAGCCCCGGCTAAAACCAGGGCTCCCCCCTCTTTCCCCAGCGTGAACGTTTCCCGCAAGGCAAAACAACCACGCGCCTCCACCGAGTCGTTAGACTCACAGGAGGCAACCCCCTTAAGATGGTCGCTAGGCCATCTTCGGGGGTTCCTAAAGCTGTCCCTTGAAAGGAGGACAGCAACAAAGGAGCTTCGGCTCCTTCGCCCACGCTCCGAGGTGAAGCGAGTGGCTCTGAGACCGTGGTTCCTCGAAAAGAGGGCCCCTTGCCTCCGAAGTTGAAATGCCTGATTAAGGTTTCGAGGCGGAGGGAGGAAAGGACTCGTATGGCAAGCCCAACCTCCCCCAATAAGTCCTTGAAGGTAACAGCGCCTTCAGCGCTTTGTCCGGCCAACAGCGCCCGGGGTTCTGCCCCCGGAAAGCGTACGGCCATTCCCGTGAGGGTCTTCAGTTCGAGGAAGGCCCCCGCGTCTCCTCCGAGCTGGGCCTGGAGGGCATATTGGTTCAATGGAATTGCCGTGGACTCAGGGCCAACTGGGAGGAGCTGCGGGGGCTCGTCTCGTCCCGTTCCCCGTTAGCTATCTTTTTGCGGGAGACCATGCTAGGCGCGTGCCCCCTGCCCGCCCGCCCGGGGTATAAGAATCTTGCGACCCCACCACACGGGATGGCCGGGCTAGGGGATGTGCGGTTTACACCCGGCATGATTCTCCGTTCTTCCTTTCTCTTTAGATACCTCCTTTCAGGCAGTGGCTGTGCAGCTGCATCTGGATAGGAGGTATACTATCATTTCTGCGTACATTCCACCGTCAGCTGACTTCGACGCGAGAGACTGACGCCACGTCATGGCACGGTTTCCAAGGCCCTATCTCTTGCTTTGAGATCTGAACAGCAGGCATTCTCCCTGATGAGCTTACTCCATAAATCCCAGGGGACAAGTCCTCGCCAATTTGATCGTAGAGCTTGATAAAGGTGTCCTAAACGTGGATGAGTTTACGCATCACTGTCCGAGAACCGCTTTATTTTCTTGCCTTAACCTATCTCTGTGCTCTTCGGATGCACAGCCTGATTTTGATTGGGGGGTGGTCGATGAAATCCATGGTAGTGATCACTTTCCGATTCAAATATCATTTTCAGGGCAACTGCCGCCAAAGAGACCACCTCGGTGGTGCTTGGCGCGGGCGCGGTAGCCTGCATTATAGGAAATGACTGAATTCTCTATCTCAGTTGAGGAGTTTAGATCGGTAGATGAGGCCGTTGAGTTCTTCTCCGGCAACCTCATCACCGTGGGCCTGACTACTATTCCTAGGACGTCTGGCTGTTTTGCTCGCCAACCATTTCCATGGTAGTCGGCCGAGTGTGAGACGGCCCTTAAACAGAAGCGTTATACCTACATGCTCTATAAGCGCCGCTCGAACGATTTCACTGTTGCTGAATTTCGTCGGGCTAGGGCTAGGTTCCGGTTTATTTCGAAGCACGCCTGCCGCTCTTTTTGGCGGGCATATGTGTCTTCACTTAACGGAAAGCCTCCTTTAGCTGAGGCGGGGAGGCGAGTCAAAAGGATTTGGGGCAAGTTTTCGCAGGACCCCCATCCCGTTCTCCAGGAGAATAGGACCACAATCTCAGACTCCGCGTCCGTGGCGGAATCCTTAGCGACCGCTTTTGCCGCATTCTCTAGCCGTGATGCTGCTCCGCCAGCATTGAATGCACGTCGTGATGTCGCGGAAGGCCGCTGGCTGGACATTTCCCTTCAGAGGCGGAGAACCCTTCAACGACAGGTTTACTGTGAGTGAGTTGCGTTCCGCTCTCTCTTCGTGCGCAGACACCGCCCATGTTCCGGACCATGCCCCGTACGCCATACTTTGACACCTGGGTGAGCGATGCATGGCCTTTCTGTTAGATCTATTTAACAGGATCTGATGGAAGGTCTTCTCCCAGAATCCTTGCGAATCGCTACTGTGCTTGCCTTGCAAACCGGGGAGAGATCACTCTACTCCAGCCGTTTTCCGCCCAATCTCTCTAACCTCTTGCGTGTGTAAGTTAATGGAGAAATTGGTAAATATTAGATTAGCCTTTTTTCTGGACAGCGAAGGCCATCTGTCTTCTGCACAGTGCGGCTTCCGCAAGTTCTACTCCACGTCAGATGCTCTGCTCCGACTGGAAAATGCCGTCTGCGAGGCTTTCCTTCGTAGACAGCACTACGCCACGGTCTTTTTTTATCTGGAGAAGGCCTATAATCCTGCATGGCGATACGGTATCATGTAGACTCTCCACACGATGAGGGCGAGGGGACGCCTCCCAATGTTTATATCTGAATTTTTGCGAGATCGTCGATTCCGCGTACGGGTAAGGGAAGCCCTCTCGTGCCCAAAGGAGCAAGAAGAGGGTGTCCCGCAGAAAAGTATCCTCAGTGTCACACTCTTTGCCCTGAGCATCAACGGCATCACCTAAGTGCTGCCGGGAGATGTTCTCACTACGCTCTACGTGGACGACCTATCGATCTCTTTTGGCGTGGATAGATGCCAACTCTGGAGCGTCGACTCCAACAGGCATTGAACCGCTTCTCTCGCTATGCCGAAGCGCACAGGTTTCGGTTTTCTTTGGCCAAGACTAAGGTGGTGCACTTTTGCCGCCATCCACGGCTTCACCCGGAACCAGATTTGTTTTTTAATGGGGTGCGCCTGGATGTGGTTGAGTCGCACCGTTTCCTTGGTCTTGTATTCGACCGACGCCTAACCTGGGAGGCTCATATTTGCAGCCTTAGGGTCTCTTGTAACCGCGCTATGGACATTCTCCGTTCCGTGATGTTCAGCGCGTGGGGCGCTGTTAGGGCTACTGCCCTTCTTTTTTATCGATCCTTTGTTTGTTCGAAGCTCGACTACGGATGCGAGTTTTATGCATCCGTAGCCGAGCGTTTATTGCGGAAGGTTGATTCAATCCACCACACCGGCCTTCGCCTTGCGACCGGTGTTTTCCGCACTTCCCCCATTAAGAGCCTTTTCTGTCGATGCTGGGAAGATGCCACTTACTCTGCAACACGTGCAGTGCATCACTCGCCTGTACGCGCGAGCCCGGCGCTTTCCTCAGTCGCCAACAGCTCTCACTGCATCCGCAGCTGATCTCGATGGTGCCTATGCTGCCGAGAGACGCCAGTCATACCCTAGGCCCTTTGGGTTTAGGTCCAGGAAACTCCTTCGAGAGGTAGATATAGCTCTCGGGCCGCTAGCGCCCCTGGTTCTGCCCAGGATGCCACTCTGGAGGGTACCACATTTGGCTATTTGTTGCCACGCCTCTGCTCCCAAAGCTTGTACTGCGCAGGAAGTATTGCGTTCGACCTTTTTGGAGCACACATCGTGTCATGCTGGAACCGTGCCAGTGTATATGGATGGCTTTAAGTCCCAAGAGGTGGTCGGCTTCCACCCCGTATCCCCTCTGTTTGAAGTCAGCAGGGCTCTGCCAGGCGCTGCGTCTGTCTTCACGGCTGAGCTGGTGGCAATACACCACTCGGTACGGGAGATTAAGTGACGTGCCCGGTTCGGAGACCGGATTGTGATCTATAGCGACTCACAAATTGCCCTGAGTTCTCTCGGGGCATTGGAATCTCCGCATCCCCTGGTTCGTGATATCCGTGACGCCACGGTTTCGGCGAGCCGGGTAGATGTCGAGATTATCTTCTGCTGGGTTCCTGGACATGTAGGTATTGCAAGGAATGAGCGCGCCGATGAGGGCGCCAAAGATTCCGCGAGGACTCTGCGATCGGACCAGCGTTTCGCTCTTCCTCACACCTACTACATGGCAGGAATACGGGCAGCTCTTCTGACTGCTTGGCAAAGAAGATGGGGGACGGTCGAATGGAACTTAAAGTTGCGTGCGATTGCGCCGCGACTGTTCCAATTGACCTATCTCCCAATGCCGTGGCGGCTTCAAGTTGCTTTCTGTCGTCTCCGAATTGGACACTTTCGTGTGACGAATCGCTATTTGATGGATCGCTCGACTGCGCCCTATTGCAACGACTGCGTCGTTCCCCAGACTGTTCGGCACATTCTTGTCGAATGTCCCAGTCTGGGTGATCTTCGCGTACGATACCTGTCCCGGCCCTGGGATTGGCGGGGTCGCTACCGCCTGTCCCTTGTACTCAGGACGGATTCATGCACATTGACTTGTGGACTTGTTGACTTTTGGGGGGGAGGCTGGCCTCCTCCCTTGTATTTAACTTGTTTTGTTTTTTATTATTGTTGTTTGTTTTTGTTTTGTTTTTTGTAGGTCACAGGCTCCTACGCTGGGGGAAGGGACACCTCTCCCCAACGCCGGAGCTTGCTCTCTGATTGTTATCCCCTTTTTATTGTTGTTTCTGTTAAAATCTTTATTTTAAAGTAGCCTAGAACTGGGCTGTTTGTTTGCGGCGACTTATGCCCAAGTGGGCAGTCGCCAGATAGCCCCTTGAAAAAAAAAAATCAACGCTGAGAAACACGGAGAGAACCACAGCATCAAAGCTGGTGATGCCAAGTGAGGGCAAGGAATTGATAGCCATGTTTATTTTTGCTCATTTAGTAAACCTGGCTTACCCCGGTACATTTGCGATAGAATTAAATCGTCTTCTACAGATGAACGGGGGAAAAGAAACTATAGTTTCCACCTAACCCGCCTTCATCGAAATTTTAAATATAGAATTTACCGACGTGCCACAAGCAAAAGAAAAGGAAACAACAAAAAAAGAATCGAGAGAAGACGAAAGTGCAAAAACAAAATCCCTAAGAAAGGCTAACAAAAAAAGTCAGAGAGGAAAGAAGAAAAAGAGAACTGAAGAAGAAGAAAAGAAAATCCTTACAACAGAAGAAGAGGACGAGTAAGATGAAGTAATGAAGTACCCAGGAGTTCCTCTCACGGAGGAAAAGGAAATCCTGGAGAGAGGTTACTTTTACAACGGAGAAGACGTAGCCCTCAAGGTCTTTGGGTCACCCATGGGCAGACCGCCAAAAGGAGACTTGGAACAACCGTTTCAAGGGATCAAAAGCGGGAAGTACAAATGGAACTACGAGCGACTGTACACTGCGAGGCAAAACGCATGACTGCTGGAGGAAGGCACGTTCTACACCCCGGTTTAGTGCGTCCATACAGTAAATTTGAACGTGTTCAAAATAATTAAAAACAGCCAAAGGACGTCCGAGATAGAAAAAAAGTGAATCAAATATGAATAAAAGTGAAAAGAATAAAGTGATTTAAACAAAGTGACTAGCTATGTAGAAAGAAAGTGAAAAAATCGATTATAATAATAATAGTTACTAGCAAATTGAATAAAATTAAAATGATTAAGCCCATAACGAAATTATCAAAGCTAATTTAATTTATTTATTAGGATTCAAAAGGTGATTAAAGTAATGTGTTGAATATCAAGAAAAACTTTAATATCAATAAAATAATATAAGTCAAAAGTTAATGTAGATTTAACATAAAAGTCTGTAAAATATTGAAGACTATGACTGAAATAAGTAGTAAATCATACAAATATTGTATATTAAGCAGTATCATTATAAAAATGCGTTACAAATTGCGGAGTCAAAATTAAATATATATTGTACCTAACAAACAATGAATATTAACCCGGGAGTAGTGGAGTAAACAAAATATACAAATATGGTGGCGTGGGCTGAAGATTTTCCACTTTTATATATTGGTCATTTTCTGTGTTATACTACAATTATATTAATTCATTTAGGCTAAATAATATAAAATAAGTACAGAAGTTTTTATTTCCATGTAAAAACAAGAAAATACGTATTAAAGGACTTATTTTCACCAGAAATATCATCATCACTCTCCACAGCACTTTATCATGTCCATGGCAAAATTACGGTCGTCAACATTGTCTATGGTTACTCGCTTTCACTTTTATCAGAACCTAATATTTCTTCATGATTGTCTGTCTTATATTTAGTTTATGGCTTCATCACTCATATTTATATAGAATGGTGTGGCAAAAAATGGCCAATATGCAGTAAAACAACCTCCTGACTCAAAACAACAAACAATACTGAGGTCACAAACCACTTGGAGCATGAGTCAGCTCTTACCCGAAGGTACCGAAAACCACAGCCGCGCAGATCTAATTTGGGCCTACTTAAAGGTTAATTAAGTAAATTATAAAACTTTTAATATGTATATTAAATTAATTTTGTAAAATGTAAAGAAGCTGATCTCCAGTTTCCTTGGAGCCTTTTTTTTTTTTTACTTTTTAATGTAACTTTCTCTTCTCCGCTCAATTTTTCTATTCATCACTGTTACCTATTTATTTTTACTTATGTGTAGCTACTTTCTTTATATTGATTTCTCAATAAACCTTGAATCCTGTTTAAAGCATCACCTGGACCGAAGGCCGATTTTTCGATACTCTGCTTTTGCTGAGACTCACATCGGAATTCATTTTCCTACATTTCTGCTTAGTAAAGGTCTAAGAGCAACGCTGCCAAGTAAAATAGCCAAACCGAAGTCTTGTGAATTTTGTTTCACAATTAAAAAAGAGATATATACTTTATTTTTCGGAATTAAATAAAAGTAAATGTGCTCCCATCCATCGAACAGATGTCTACCATTCATTAATTTCGTCTTAATTATGCCAGTCACTTTAAACTGGCATAAGTAAGCGCTCATGTGGAAAGTAGATTGAGGACTAGCCCACAGCGGAATCATAAGTCAGAAAATTTCCCGAAGAGGACTTATCTGCAGCCTTCGGCTGTTAGACTAATTTTCACATCCGAGCGACAAGCCAGAATCATAGAGGAAAGTAACCCCCGGGAAGCAGTTATGGCGCAAGTAGCCGATGGGTGGTGGTAAAAGGGCAGCGATAGTTGATTCAGGTGCTACTTTCATCAAAGTCCACCATGATTCACCCCCTTTAAGCTGCCTAATCTGGATCCATCCCATCCATCATCATCAACCATCATCCCAATAACGTCTGAGCTGGGGACCATCTGGAAAATGGGCGGCAGCGCTCATTCAAATTACTTGAACACACTGACGCAAATCCAAACCTCCTTGACTACATCAATTCTTCACCTTACCCGAAAATCATTAACTACACTTTGTTTACAGATAGAAGAAAATTAATCAAAAAAGAAAATGAAGAGGACAGAAGAAAACAATGGGAACCCTTCCTGGCCAGAGACCACCCGACAGGAGTAAGCTCTGTGAAAGATTTTATACTTTAATAAAGGTCGCACTGGTGAAGTTGATTGAAGTGCCAAACGGATTGATCGCTATTTGCGCGGATACTAGAGGGTGTAAACAAGCTTATGTCTGAAGAGGGAGCGAGTCTTCTAAAGACCATCAACGGGCAAGTGGAAAAAAATAACAAATCAAGAAATGTTCAAAGTAGTCCCCACTGGGAAGAGAATACTTGCAGTAATTTACTCGGAATGAAGATTACATTATCCGAGTATAGTAAGTACGACGATAATAAAATTTCTAAGGCCTCGGCCGTAGTCAGGACTATTCATGTTCAGAAATCTCCGAGCGAGCAAGAAGAAAAAGATATACAATGCAAGTGTAAGATCTAGACTGCTCTACCCCGCTTCTGCCCTTTCTTGTGCCTCGAGGACAAAAAAAGAAGAAATTAAAAGTCGTGAAGAATAAATGCGTGTACCTAATAACGAATACACGCAGGCCAGAAAGAAGACGCCAAGGAGAGCTGCAAAGGGAGGCGGGTTAATTCTCATTAACAAAGTCAGAGAAGAACGCTAAGGAAAATGCAAGATTATCAAGCTCCGCTAGCTTATTGACTGGTTGAAATGAAGGGCCGATCTACTCCAACTCGTAGTATTTTGAGTTCAGCATGTAATTGTGGTATCAGAGTGGTTTCTGTGCATTCTGTGATAATTTTGAATATTTATAGATGTTTGAAGCTAATCTACTTTGGTTTGGGACACCGTTGAGCCCCAAACAGGTGCTCCATGAATGCTTGAATATTATTATTTTTTTTTTTTTCCAAATATGATAAGGAGAGGTTTTAGAAGGTGAATGAAGTTTCTTTGTCATTTTGTTATTTAAGTTTTGTATGAAGCGAAGTTCATGTGAACGTTGAGTGTCATTTTCAGGATAAAGAGTATTTTTAAAGCTATGACTTGCCTTTCTATATGATTCCTAGCAGAGATCTATATTCTTGCATTTAATGTGAATAGAATTAGTTATAAAACATTTGAATTCCGAAGCTCTCATTAATTATTGTATAAGATATTGACCTAATGATTTCAGGAATCTTTGTACTTCTCATGTACTCAAATGTCATTTAAATACATTTTGGTTTTGATAGTTGGGGGTGGTGGTTGCGGAAAATTTTAAGTGAATTAATGAAATTTAGTATCAGAAAATTTAGGGTGCACACAACCTTGAACATGTCACTTTCTTTTCGAGAAATTTCGGTATCTATTTCGATGAAATAAATAGATTTTATTGCCCTTAAGCTTCCTACTCATCCAGGTAGTAAGGCCTCCTTAAATGCAATTTGATCGAGGTTTATCTGGCCTGGGATTAAAAAAGACTTCCATTTGTTGTAATACCTGCTATTAAAGGTATAGTGACAAACCGTAACCCATATCCATCACTATGTCCCAGCCTTCAATTGGTTTAGAATGGACCACCTGAAAATAATACATAGGTCTGCTTCCAAGCTGCGAAAATAAGACGTAAATGCTCACGATGCTGGAATGCTCTATCCGCTTAGTGTAAGCCGTTTCCATGGCTCCTGGACCATCGCCCAGCGTTTTATAGCGTTCTAAGGGTCAAAATTAGGGCCCTGTTAACGATCACAATAAATCACGTTTATCAATTCGAGTATTCCCTTAGCAAAGAACTAACTCATACCTTTGGCTCTATACAGCTTAAAACGACTGCATAAGCACTAGGGTGGAGCGAAAAATATTTTTTCGGAAATTTATTTTTCTACCATTATTTATTTTATGGGGCTATCTGTCAAATTAAACCTTAAAGGATTTTTTTATATAATAATTATAAAGGTTCCTCAACGCCATTGAAATTTTAAAATAATGCGATTTTCAACTAAATTTTGACTTTCTTCGGTTACATCTGAAAATTAAATTCGAACTTTGAATTGATACCTCCAAAAAAGTGATAATGGTATTTTAAAGAACAAGTAAATGAAGTTGGTATTTAGAGGTTCCTTAATGACAATTATGTTTCAGTAGCGCGGAGGATCTCATTAAGAATGTGTGTGTGTGTGTGTGTGTGTGTGTGTGTGTGTGTGTGTGTGTGTGTGTGTGTGTGTGTGTGTGGCTTTATCTAGTGTATATTATTTTGATCACATTCTTCTATTTTTATTTAAGAACAGTTATTTTTAGCGTACAATAAATATCTATAAACGTTTTATTACATTTCAGAGCTAAAAAATATGTAAGAAAAAATGAAAACAATATTTAATTATGGCCTTTAAACCTAGAACGCGTCATGAAATAGAAAGACCTTTGTTTGGCGCACCCTGCGCGATTATTGAACGAGTGTTGCCAACTTATAAAGATGTTATAAAATATGTTTTGTTTGAGCGAGAAAAGGAAAAGAACAGCAATAGAAAAGACTTGTCAATTAAACAAATTATCACATTAGTAGCGGAGAAGTTAATTTCTATTTGTAAAACGGCATAGTAATTCTAAATTACTATTCAAAATATCAGGCTTTAATGAGATATATTAGGACAAGAAATGCGACATTAATCAAACAGAAATGTAACGATTTACAAGGAATGCAGATCAATTGTTTGATATTTCGTGTTGTAAATGAGATAGCTGTAAAAACAGTTATTGAAGCAAATAAAAGAAGGTGCCGCCATTAGAGCAAACGTTTCTAGAGGAGTAACGAACAACTAGGAAAATGGCAATAGGTAATATCGATCAAATTCAATGAAATATGTATATTCAGACTGCCGTTAGTAAGAATTGTGAGTATTGTCTCTTAAATCAACCATCTACTTCGACAGATAATATCGAAGTGATTTTTCCTTCATTGAGCACAAATATAATAATTTATGTTTGATGTCATTGTCACTTTCATTATTCTATATATTTCAATCATTAATTTAAATATAAAAATATTCATTAATTTTTCTAGAGAATGATAATTTGCTTTGTTAAACTTTTATGTTAACCAGGTAACAGTTTTTTCACTAAAATTTAATATTGCGTGACTCATGACAAAGGCTTCGGCGCAGAAGTAAAAGCGTCGGCTCTCTCAGTTCTCACAAAAGGGTCAACTTTCACTTATTTTTAACTAAAGGCGTTCTGGACGTCTTTTTTCAATAAATTCATTATTACAAGAGAAAGTTAACGATAGCTTACCCAAAATACTAACAAGAGGAATAAGCTACTCCAGACGGCAACGATATTCTCTGGAACGAAATATCATAAATCCCTGGAAACAGTATTAGTCCTTTTCCCAAGGTAAGCCAATCTTTTATCATTCTCTTTGCTCATGTTAAGTTTACCTCATTAAAAGTTCTTATATTAAAACTTCTAGAGAATATCAAATTATTGATTCATTTCCATTTGGTTATCAAACATATCTTATAATATTTTCTCTCTCGCCCTCCCACATTTTAATGAAACCCAGTGTTTGTTGATTATTAAGATACCCAAGTGCTAATTTTGTTTTTTTTTTATATTTATTAGTTTTCCTTGTATAATTCGAGTTAGAGTAAAAATAAATTTTGTTAAATTGCATTTTGTTCTAAATCTAGTACGATATCGTATTAAAATATGTAAAAAATCTAAAGCCTATTGTTTATACTTATAAGTGATCTATTTTATTTGTTCTTGACATGGATGTTACAAATTAGGAATAATTTTCTGCCAAAATCGCTATCATTATTTGAATTTAACCTAGTTAATATAACCTAGTAGAAAGGTTAATGGGTAATAGTTTATTTCTATATTTTGTTTTTTATTATTACAAATGCTATAGATCGTACTGTGGTGCATAATTTGTTTGTATTTTTATTGTTTAAAGAGTTAGTTAGGACCTTTGTTTTCTCTATTGCATCGGCTCGTTATAATTAATTTAAGATTATTCTGTGCAGAATAGTGTGCCTAATTTATTTGCGGTAGTTTTTAGTTACTTTATAGTAAATTGTATTGATTTCTTCACCATGTCATCTAAACCAGAGTTAGAAACTCAACTCAATGCATTAGTTAAGAAAAGAGCTGGATTTAAAGGTAGGATAACAGCTGCCTTAAAGAATTCAGATACTATAGATAAAGATGAACTTCCCCAAGATATCTTTGTTAGTAGAAAGGACGATAGGTTGAAATTTTTGGTTAAAGTTGATGAAGTGAATGATTTAATTATTGAATTGTTTGACGAAGGTGAATTGCCAGAAGATGATGAAAATAGAGTTAAGGAAATGGACAGTCAAGTTGCCTATAGAGTAGGTATAACAGATAAGTTAGCTAAAATTTCCACAGCTTCAAAAGGGGGTGAAAACCCTATTAAATCAGTTAATGTGCACAAATATTCACAAGTTAAAATGCCTGAACTTAAATGTAAAACATTTAGTGGTAAATCATGTGATAAATTTGAATTCAAAAACTTTTTACAACAGTTTCAAGATTGTATAGATGCTTGCGAATCTTTATCAGATGCTGGGAAACTCACTTATCTAAGAAGCTTTCTTTCTGATTATGCCTTCAACACCATTTCTAATTCATCAATAACAGATGATAACTATGAAATAGCACTTAAAATGCTTAAAGAAGAGTTTTTGGATATCGAGTATATTGTAGATGAAATCTTTAAACAATTAATTTGTAGATATCCTAAGTTTGATAATACATTTGCTAATGTTAAAATGTATATAAATAAAAGTAGAGCTCTATTATATGATCTTACAACTTATAATATAGATCTTTTGGAGGAAGATTCGTCGGGTTGCAAACTTATCAGTCATATATTATTCTCGAAGTTACCTGCCTCCATAAAAAGAGAATTAGTGCATAAAGTAAATTCTAATTACCCTACAGTGGTGAATCTTTTTGATCATTATAACGACATAATCAAAACTCTTCTTAGGACTTCTTCTTCTAATAGTTATAAAATTGCTGCTAAGAGGGAAGATTTTTCGGCTAATTCCAAGAATAATTTCAATTGGAGACCAAACAAGCCCTCCTTAAACTTTAACTCTGGGCAAAACAAGCCACCCTTTGACTTCGAATCAATGGAGAGTCACCCTAAGTCCTCTACTCTAAAAAAATTTTAAAACCTCAGTAACCTTTGCCAAGAAAACATAAATTTTGTAAATTTTGTGCAGTTCAGGGCCATTCTATCTTTCTTTGCTTCAAGTATGAGACTTTAGATTCTAGAAAGGCTAGATGTAAAGAATTAAAACTCTGTTATTTTTGTACTAGCAATAAAAATTTAAGTGAGAAAAGTCCAGGAAAATATAATAAACTTAGTTTTCCATGTTATTACTGTAAATGTTATAGTCACATATCAGCACTTTGTCACAAACCCAATAATGATACATGTCTGCATTCAAATCTTTGCATCAACATGAGTGCTTCTACATATCAACCATATTTGTTGCCTATAATTGAATTAAGATATAAAAGGGAAGGAAATTCTTACAACGTTAAATGTTTATTGGATGATGGCAGTCAGAGATTTTATTTAAGTCAGGAGGTAATGGATGTTCTTAAATGTGATACCTTCGATTGGGCATATTTGAATTATGATGTAGAAACTTTTCTCGGAACAATGTGTTATGGAGGTTAGTTTTCCTGGCTTTAAAGATATTCCATTGCCTATCTTAATTGATAGTGAATTTGATATCCATTTACATGTATCAGATCTCCCCATAGCTGTTAACAAAATAATATCTAAAGGTTTTAAAATGGCAGATCAATTTCTAGCAGAACATCGTGAAAATATCACATTACAAGGACTTCTTGGAGCTGATGTGATTCAATTTATTCCTAAAATGGAAAAAATAAAATGTATAAATGGAACAGCATGGCTTATATCTACAGGTATTGTGCCCTTTGGGAACATAATGCATTTTTTAAATCCATCTAAAGTAACTAGTCATGCAACTGTGGATAAATCTTCAGTAACAAATAATTCAATTGATTTCATGGATGCTGTTGGGCTTTATGGGGTTCAGGAGCCCTCTACTCATGTAAATTTTGTCTTGGAACCCAGGAAAACGTATTTCAATCCATTTGATACTGCATTTACAGATTTTTCTGTAGAACAAGAATTAGAAAACATGTTTAGTTTAGAGTCAGTTCGATGCACTAAATTGAGTGAAGATCAAAGTAAATACGACGCTATGAAAATTGAAGATTTTAAATCCAAGATTGAGTTCAAGGACAATAAATATTTTGTAGCCCTGCCTTGGCATCATAATATCATAAAAGAAGTTCCATCAAATGAAGGCATTGCTATCACAATCCTCAACAAAGTAGTTGATAAACTTCAAAAGAATGGCTAATTGAAGGCCTATCAAGAGGTCTTTAAAAGACAATTAGAGGATGCAATCATTGAAAAGGTTGATATCTTACCAGAAATGTATCACAAACATATATGGATTCCTCATAGACCAGTCATAAAATCTAAACCCAATGTTACTACCAAAATCCGTCTGGTTTTCAATTTTTCTCTTAAAGTTAACAACAAGCCATCTTTAAATTAAGCAGCATATGCTGGAATAAATTTAATGAATAACCTCACCCAAATAATGTTAAAATTTAGATCTAATAGGTACACCATGCTTAGTGATATAAAACAAGCATTTTTGCAAATTCAATTGGCAAATGAAGAAAATAAAAATAGTTTTTCATTTTTCATGATGGAAGATGGAAAATTAGTTACGTATAGATATAGAACTATTATTTGGGGGTTTAATGCCAGCTTATTCATTTTAAATTATGTAATTAAACATCATGTTAACCAATATCCCAAGGATTATTGCACAAGTATCTTAAACTCAAATTTTTATGTAGATAACTTGATACTCACTGGAAATTCTGGAGAAGAACTACTTGATCTCTATAAAAAATCTGATGCAAGGATGAAGGAAGGTGGATTCCAGTTGCGTTCTTGGATCTCTAATTGCAAAGGGCTAAGAGATCCATTTACTAGAGACAACTGCATGGCCCAATATTATAATGATTGTGAGAAAGTTCTTGGTTATAAGTACTTAATAAATGAAGATGCTCTTCAGTTAGCAGCTATTGATATCGATCAAACTGCAAACACGAAACGTAATATTTTATCTCAAATTTTAAAGTTATTTGATCCACTTGGATTGATTTTGCCTATAACAACTCGGGGTAAAATTCTAATGCAAAAACTTTGGGCAGAGAAACTTTCATGGGATCAAGCTATTCCAGAACAATATAAAAAACTGTGGCAAGAACTTCATGCTGATTTTAAGCAAATCTTTAACTTAACTTTTCCTAGATCCTGCATTTCTGAAGATAACATTAATAATTTATTCATATTTTGTGATGCTTCTAAGCTATGTTATGGTTTCACTGTATACAATGTGAGCAATAGAAAACTCACAACTTCTGTATGCAAAGGCTAAAGTGGCTCCATTAAAACCAAGAACTCTGCCTACTTTGAAACTAATGGCGGTTTACTTGGCCTTAAAATGTCTTCCTACAATCTTGGATTCCTTCCCTGCCATTAGGTTAAAGATATATGTATATCAGTTGATTCACAGATAGTACTATCTTCGTTACTAACGGAAAATGTGAAAACAAAAAGTGTATTTACTATGAACAGAATCAAAGATATTAGAGTTTTCAAGAAAGTTATCATAGAAAATTATCAAGTTACTATAAACTTTTAATTTGTTAATTCAGAAAATAATCCTGCAGATTTTCTCACCAGAGGATTAACTGTCAAAGAATTTGAAAGTAAGCAAGAATTATGGTTCAAAGGACCGTCATGGCTCTCTACTCTTCCCATTTCATGGCCAGTCAATTACTTAGGTTGTTTATCAGAAGAGAGGAAACAACTTGTTAAGGTTTATCATACTACTAATATATTGAAAGTCAACGATAATATAGAAACCCTTGTTTTGTATATTAATAGGTTTTCTTCTCTAAATAAACTCTTCGGTGTAACTAAATATATTTTCCATTTTATTACCTTGAGCCATAAAATTATTTCAGAACCTATGGAAACAGGAAAGATCTATTGGATTAAATATATGCAGAAATCTAAATTTCACCAGGAATTGAAATATTTGGAAAATGTCAATCAAAATAAGAAGAAAGTGCCTGAACTAGTCAATAGACTTGATTTATTTTGAGATGAAAAGGGGGTTAGAAGATCCAAAGGTAGAATTGGGAAAACAGCTATGTATGATTACAACATTGTAAATCCTATTTTGCTGGCCAAGGATCACCATCTCACAACATTAATTGAGGAATCTTACCATCGCAGATGGAAACATCTTGGAATACAATCAACGTTGAATGCTGTTCGAATGGGAGGATTTTGGATTCCACGTATGAGACAGATTGTCAAAAAAAATACTGGGTCAATGCATGATTTGTCATAAATTCAATTTACTATCTTTCGAATATCCTAATATGGCTAATCTTCCCAAACATAGAGTAAATTTTGTTAAACCCTTTAATCATACAGGGATAGATTATACTGGTCATCTTTGGGTAAATGATTCAACTGGCAAGAACATCAGAATGTATTTATTAGTCTTTACGTGTTTAAATGTTAGAGCTATTCACATTGAATTAGTCCCAGATATGTCTACGCGTAGCTTCATCCTAGCATTCTTTAGGTTTGTTAATTTTTATGGTGTCCCATCTACTCTCTATAGTTATAATGCTAGGTCATTCGTATCTGGTGGAAATTTATTAGAAAAGGCAATGGGCACAGATAAATTTAATAATCAATTTAGAAACTTTAATATCAGACATATTAGGAAACCAGTTTATTCAGCTTGGGTTGGTTCCACCTTGGAACATCTCATCCGTACTATTAAGACTTGTTTATATAAAAGCATAGGAAGAGCAAGACTTTCTTATTTTGAGCTTCTGACTGTGATTGCAGATATTCAATCTGCTATTAATTAATTATTAATTTTATAGAGCCCATCTGGCAACTACCCACTTGGGCATAAGTCGCCGAAAAACACGACAGCCTAGAACTAGGCTACTTTAAAATAAAAATATGAAAACTTAACAATGATATAAATTGGAAAAACTTAACAATCAGGAAGCAATCTCCGGCAGCGGGGATCGGTCCCCCTGGCTCGGGTGCAGGAGAGTGCAATCTACAAACAAAACAATAACAAAAAAAAGAACCTTAAATAAAGGGGAGAAGCCGTGTCCTCCCTCGAAAAGTCCAAAAATCAATGTGTACGAATCTGTCCCGAGCACAAGGGACAGGCGGTAGCGACCCCGCCCATCCCGGTAACGTGACAGGTATCGTGCGCGAAGATCACCCAGACTGGGATCTTCTACAAGAATGTGCCGAACAGTCTGGTAAAAGTTGCAGTCGTTGCAATAGGGCACAAATGAGCGCTCCATCAAATATCGATGCGTAACAAGAGTGTGTCTGATTCGGAGACGACAGAAAGCAACCTGAAGCCGCCGCGGAATTACAGGATAGGTCCATGAAAACAGTCGCGGCGATGGCATGCAACTTTAAGTTCCCTTCTACCGTCTCCCATCTTCTTTGCCAAGCAGCCTGAAGAGCTGCCCGTATTCCTGCCATGTAGTAGGTGTGAGGAAGAGCGAAACGCTAGTCCGGTCGCAGAGTCCTAGCGGACTCTTTGGCGCCCTCATCGGCGCGCTTATTCCACGCAATTCTCACATGTCCAAGGACCCAGCAGAAGATAATCTCGACATTAGCTCGGCTCGCCAAAACCGTGGCGTCACGGATATCGCGAAACAGGGAATGCGGAGATTCCAATGCCCCGAGGGCACTCAGGGCGATTTGTGAGTCGCAATAAATCACAATCCGGTCTCCGAACCGGGCAAGTCGTGTAATCTGCCGTACCGAGTGGTGTATTGCCACCAGCTCGGCCGTAAAGACAGACGCAGCGCCTGGTAGAGCCCCGCTGACTTCAAACAGAGGGGAGACGGCGTGAAAGCCGACCCCCTCTTCGGACTTGGAGCCATCCGTATACACTGGCACGGTTCCAGCGTGACACGATGTGTGCTCCAAAAAGGTCGAACGCAATACTACCGGCGCAGTACAAGCTTTGGGAGCAGAGGCATGGCGACAAATAGCTAAATGTGGTACCCTCCAGGGTGGCGTCCTGGGCAAAACCAGGGGCGCCACCGGCCCGAGAGCGATATCTACCTCTCGAAGGAGTTTCCTGGCCCTCAACCCTTTTGTTTAGTGTATGACTGGCGTCGCTCGACTGCATAGGCAAAAGCGAGACCAGCTGTGGATGCAGCGAGAGCTGTTGGCGACTGAGGGGGGCGCCGGGCTCGCGCGTACAGGCGAGTGATGCACTGCACGGGCGCAAAGCGAGTGGCATCTCCCCAGCATCAACCAACAGGCTCTCAATGGACGAAGTGCGGAAGGCACTGGTCGCAAGGCGAAGGCCGGTGTGGTGGATCGAATCCACCTTCCGCAATAAACGCTTGGCTGCGGATGCATAAAACTCGCATCCGGAGTTGAGCTTCGAGCGAACAAAGGATCGATAAAAAAGTAAGGCAGTAGCCCTATTAGCGCCCAAAGCGCTAAACGTCACGAAACGGAGAATGTCCATGGCACGGGCACAAGAGACCCTAAGGCTGCCAAAAAGGAGCCGCCCAGGTGAGGCGTCGGTCGAATACAAGACCAAGAAAACGGTGCGACTCAACCACATCCAGGCGCACCCCATTAAGAAAAACAAATCTGGGTCAGGGTGAAGCCGTGGATGGTGGCAGAAGTGCACCACCTTAATCTTGGCCAAAGAAAACCGAAACCTGTGCGCTTCGGCATAGCGAGAGACGCGGTTCAATGCCTGTTGGAGTCGACGCTCCAGAGTTGGCATCTGGGACGCGCCAAAAGAGATCGAAAGGTCGTCCACGTAGAGCGAAGCGAGAACATCTACCGGCAGCACCGAGGTGATGCCGTTGATGCTCAGGGCAAAGCGTGTGACACTGAGGACACTTCCCTGCGGAACACACTCTTTCTGCTCCTTTGGGCCGGAAAGGGCTTCCCCCACCCGTACGTGGAATCGACGATCTCGCAAAAATTCAGATATAAACATTGGGAGGCGTCCCCTCGCCCTCATTGTGTGGAAAGTCTCCATGATACCGTATCGCCATGCGATATCATAGGCCTTCTCCAGATCAAAAAAGACCGTGGCGTAGTGCTGTCTACGAAGGAAAGCCTCGCAGACGGCATTTTCCAGTCGGAGCAGAGCATCCGACGTGGAGTCGAACTTTTGGAAGCCGCACTGTGCGAAAGACAAATGACCTCCGCTGTCCAGGAACAAAGCTAATCTAACATTTATTAATTTCTCCATCAACTTGCACACGCAAGAGGTTAGAGAGATTTGGCGGAAACTGGTCAGAGTAGAGTGATCTCTCCCTGGTTTGCGAAATGTGAGCACAGTAGCGATACGCCAGGAGCATGGGAGGAGACCTTCCACCCAGATCCTGTTGAACAAATCTAAAAGAAAGGCCATGCATCGCTCACCCAGGTTTTGAAGAATGGCGTACGGGACATCGTCCAGACCATGGGCGGTGTCCACGCACGAAGCGAGATTGGAACGCAACTCACTCTTAGTAAACTTGTCGTTGAACGGTTTTCCGCCTCTGGAGGTAAAGTCCACCCGGCGGCCTTCAGCAACATCACGACGTGCATTAAATGCTTGTGGAGCAGCATCACGGCTAGAGAATGCAGAAAAAGCGGTCGCGAAGGATTCCGCCATGGACGCGGGGTCCGAGATTGCAGTCCCATTCTCCTGGAGAACGGAAGGGAGGTTCTGCGAGAACTTGCCCTGAATCCCTGTGACTCGCTTCCACACCTCAGCTAAAGGGGTCTACTCGTTAAGTGAAGACACGTATGCCCACCAAGAAGAGCGGCGGGCGTGCTTCGAAATATACCGGAACCTAGCCCTAGCCCGACGAAATTCAGAGACAGTGAAATCGTTCGGGTAGCGATTATAGCACATGTAATTTTTTTTTTTTTATGAAGCCCATCTGGCAACTACCCACTTGGGCATAAGTCACCGAAAAACACGACAGCCTAAAACTAGGCTACTTTAAAGTAAAAATATGAAAACTTAACAATGATATAAATTGGAAAAACTTAACAATCGAAGTAATCTCCGGCAGCGGGGGGAGGTCCCCCTCACCCCGGTGCAGGAGAGTGCAACCTACAAACAAAACAATAACAAAAAAAAGAAACCTTAAATAATGGGGAGAAGGCCAGCCTCCCCCAAAAAGTCAATAAGTCCACCAGTCATGGGGCACGCACTCGTCCCGAGTACAAGGGACAGGCGGTAGCGACCCCGCCCATCATGGTACCGAGACAGGTATCGTGCGTGAAGATCACCCAGACTTGGACATTCGACAAGAATATGCCGAACAGTCTGGGGGACGACGCAGTCGTTGCAATAGGGCGCATGCGAGCGCTCCATCAAGTAGCGATGCGTCACACGAGTGTGTCCGATTCGAAGACGACAGAAAGCAACCTGAAGCCGCCGCGGCATTGGGGGATAGGTCCATGGGAACAGTCGCGGCGCAATGGCACGCAACTTTAAGTTTCCTTCGACCGTCTCCCATCTTCTTTGCCAAGCAGTCCGAAGAGCTGCCCGTATTCCTGCCATATAGTATGTGTGAGGAAGAGCGAAACGCTGGTCCGATCGCAGAGTCCTCGCGGACTCTTTGGCGGCCTCATCGGCGCGCTCATTCCCCGCAATTCCTACATGTCCAGAAACCCAGCAGAAGATAATCTCGACATCTGCCCGGCTCGCCAAAACCGTGGCGTCACGGATATGGCGTACCAGGGGATGCGGAGATTCCAATGCCCCGAGAGCACTCAGGGCGCTTTGTGAGTCGCTATAGATCACAATCCGGTCTCCGAACCGGAGACGTCGCGTAATCTCCCGTACCGAGTGGTGTATTGCCACCAGCTCGGCCGTGAAGACAGACGCAGCGCCTGGTAGATCCCCGCTGACTTCAAACAGAGGGGAGACGGCGTGAAAGCCGACCCCCTCTTCGGACTTGGAGCCATCCGTATACACTGGCACGGTTCCAGCGTGACACGATGTGTGCTCCAAAAAGGTCGAACGCAATACTACCGGCGCAGTACAAGCTTTGGGAGCAGAGGCATGGCGACAAATAGCCAAATGTGGTACCCTCAAGGGTGGCGTCCTGGGCAAAACCAGGGGCGCCACCGGCCCGAGAGCGATATCTACCTCTCGAAGGAGTTTCCTGGCCCTAAACCCAAAAGGCTTAGGGTATGACTGGCGTCTCTCGACGGCATAGGCACCATCGAGATCAGCTGCGGATGCAGTGAGAGCTGTTGGCGACTGAGGGAGGCGCCGGGCTCGCGCGTATAGTCGAGTGATACACTGCACGCGGCGCAGAGCGAGTGACATCTCCCCAGCATCGACCAACAGGCTCTCAACGGGCGAAGTGCGGAAGGCACCGGTCGCAAGGCGAAGGCCGGTGTGGTGGATCGAATCCACCTTCCGCAATAAACGCTCTGCTGCGGATGCATAAAACTCGCATCCGTAGTCGAGCTTCGAATGAAAAACGATCGATAAAAAGTTAGGCATTAGCCCTATCAGCTCCCCAAGCGCTAAACGTTACGGAACGGAGAATGTCCATGGCGCGGGTACAAGAGACCCTAAGGCTGCGAATAGGAGCCTCCCAGGTGAGGCGTCGGTCGAATACAAGACCAAGGAAACGGTGTGACTCAACCACATCCAGGCGCACCCCATTAAGAAAAACAAATCTGAGTCGATGTGAAGCCGTGGATGGCGTCAGAAGTGCATTACCTTAGTCTTGGCCAAAGAAAACCGAAACCTGTGCGCTTCGGCATAGCGAGAGACGCGGTTCAATGCCTGTTGGAGTCGACGCTCCAGAGTTGGCATCTGGGACGCGCCAAAAGAGATCGAAAGGTCTTCCCTGTAGAGCATAGCGAGAACATCTCCTGGCAGCACGGAGGTGATGTCGTTGAGGCCCAGGGCAAAGAATGTGACACTGAATACACTTTCCTGCTGGACACCCTCTGTCTGCTCCTTTGGGCTGGACAGAGCTTCCCCCCACCCGTACGTGGAATCGACGATCTCGCAAAAATTCAGATATAAAGACTGGGAGGCGTCTTCTAGCCCCTATCGTGTGTAGAGTCTTCATGATACCGTATCGTCATGCGGTATCATAGGCCTTCTTCAGATCAAAAACAATCGTGGCGTAGTGCTGTCTACGAACGAAGGCCTCGCAAACAGCATTTTACAGTCGACGCAGAGCATCCGACGTGGAGTCGAACTTGCGGAATCCACACTGTGCAGAAAACAGATGGCCTTTGCTGTTTAGGAACAAGGCTAGTCTAATATTTACTAATTTCTCCATCAACTTGCACACGCAAGAGGTTAGAGAGATTGGGCGGAAACCGATCGGAGTAGAGTGATATCTTCCCGGTTTGCGAAAGGCAAGCACAGTATCGACTTGCTAAGAATGTGGGAGAAGACCCTCCATCCAGATCCTGTTGAACAAATCTAAGAAAATGGCCATGCCTCACTCACCCAGGTGTCGAAGCATGGCGTACGGGACATCGTCCGGACCATGGGTGGTGTCCGCGCACGAATCGAGAGCGGAGCGCAACTCACTCACAGTAAACCTGTCATTGAAAGGGTTCTCCGCCTATGGAGGTAAAGTCCAGCTGGCGGCCTTCCGCAACATCATGACGTGCATTGAATGCTGGCAGGGGAGCATCCCGGCTAGAAAATGCAAAAAAAGTGGTCGCGAAGGATTCGCTTCGGACGTGGGGTCCGAGATTGCGGTCCCATTCTCCTGGAGAACGGGAGAGGGGTCCTGCGAGAACTTGCTCCGAATCCTTTTGACTCGCTTCCACACCTTTGATAAAGGGATAGCCCATGTTAAGTAAGGACACGTATGCCCGCCAAGAAGAGCAGCGGGCGTGCTTTGAAATATACCGGAACCTAGCCCTAGTTTGACGAAATTCAGCGACACTGAAATCGTTTGGGCGGCGCTTATAGCGCATGTAGGCATAATGCTTCTGTTTGAGATCCGTCTCACACTCGTCCGACCACCATGGGAGTGGTCGGCGTGCAAAACGGCCAGACGTTCTAGGAATAGTAGTCAGGCCCGTGGTGATGAGGTTGCCGGAGAAGAACTCAACGGCCTCATCTACCGAGCTAAACTCCTGGACTAAGATAGAGAATTAAGTCATTTCCTGAAATGCAGGCCACCGTGCCTGCGGCAACTACCACCGAGGTGGGCTCTCAGGCGGCAGTTGCCCTAAAAATGATATTTGAATCGGAAAGTGATCACTACCATGGAGGTCATCGACCACCCCCAATCAAAATCAGTCTTTGCATCCGAGGGGCACAAAGATAGTTCAAGGCAAGAAAATGAAGCGGTAAACTCGTCAACGCTTAAGACACCAATCTCAAGCTCCTCGATTAGATCGGCAAGGACTTGTCCCCCGGGATTTATTGAGTAATCCCCCCAGAGAGCATGCCTGTTGTTCAGATCTCCAAGCAAGAGAAATGGCCTCGGCAACCGTGCCACGACGCGGCGGAAGTTCCCCGCGTCGAAGTCAGCTGACGGTTTAATGTACGCAGAAATAATAGTATACCTTCTATCCAGGTGCAGCTGCACAGCCACTGCCTGAAAGGAGGTATCTAAAGAAGAGGGAAGAATCGTAACATCATGTCGGGTGTAAAACGCGCATCCACCAGCCCGGCCATCTCGTGGTGGTTTGGTCGCAAGACCATTATACCCTGGGAGGGCGGGCAGGGGGCACGCGCCTAGCATGGTCTCCTGCAAAAAGATAGCTAACGGGGAACGGAACGAGACAAGCATCCGCAGCTCCTCTCAGTTGGCCCGGAGTCGACGGAAATTCCATTGAAGGAATATGCCCTCCAGGCCTAGCTTAGAGAAGACGTGCGGGCCCTCCTCGAACAGAAGCCTCTCACAGGAATGGCCGTACACTTTCCCGGAGGCAGAACCCCGGGCGCTGTTGGCCGGACAAAGCGCTGAAGGCACTGTCGCCTTCGAGGACTTATTGGGGGAGCTAGGGCTCACTATGCGAGTCTTTTCCTCCCTCCACCTTAAAACCTTAGGCGGGCGTTGCGGCCTCGAGGTGGGAGGCCCTCTTTTGGAGGAACCACCGTCTCCGAGCAACTCGCTCCACCACTAGGCGTGGGCGAAGGAGCCAAAGCTTCTTTGTTGCTGTCCTCCTTTCGGGGGACAGCTTTAGGAACCCCGGAAGATGGCCTGGTGACCAACTTCAGGGGTTTTGCGCTCTGTAAGTCTGAAGACTCGGTGAAGGCGCGTTGCCGTTTCGCCTTACTGGAAACGGTCACGCTGGGGGAAGAGGATGAAGCTTTAGTTTTAGCCGATGCTGGGTATGAACCCTTTTTGCCGCCAGCTATACCAGGGGATCACCCGGGATGAGTAGAGCCCGCAGAAGGGCTCCTAATGGGTGCGGAAACAACGGTACTCGTTGGCCTGGATGGGCCAGGAGCAGAGGGTGCCTCCGTAACTATTGAGGCATATGACGTCCCAGGCAGAGCCGGACGCGCCAGGACCAAGTCCTTAGACTCGCGGAATTAGAGTCGATCCTGGGCATGAATGGCCAGAATGACCCCGGCAAGGTTTAATATTCTTGCCAGCAGGTCTTTTGATTGAAGCGACCGAAGGGGTTTGACTTCCCTTTCCCCCCTAAGGGGGTTAGCCCTACCAAACTTCTTCGACGGGGAGCGGCTGGCTATGGGCTGCCTGCTGGCTTTCTTGGCAGTTCCCTTGCAAAGAACAGAGGGGACTTCCGCTCAAAGAAGGGAGGTGCCTGAAAGCACCTCCAGAGAAGGAGGTGAGAAGCAGTCCCCTACACCTATAAGCGAAGGAGAGGAGTAAGCCTTCTATCCGGTTAGAGAGATTTGGAGGCTCCCTTGCGCAAGCACAGGGGAGTGGACCTCCATTTTTTCGATGGAGCTGCTTGAGGGCGGCTCATCATTGTGCATGGTGACGCTTTTTGTTTTACGGGATCCAATGGCTCATCACCTCTCGCAGTTGCCCGCACTGCAAGAGGTGCTTACAGGCCTGTCAGAGCCAGGTGCCGCCAGTTATACCCATCCCTACCGCTTGGTGGCCTTGCAGTCCATCGGCATGGCGGCTCCCCCTTAGACGCGGCGTAAAACTGAGTGTGAAGAAGAAAGGAAATGGGATGTGAGGAAGGTATAGGTGGGGATACAGCAGGTTTTTAAAAAAAAACATTCCGAACCGGAGCTCAGGGGTTAGGGAACGTTGTCCCCTCCCCCCTCAGCCCCTATCCGTGACGGTTGGCTCGAGAAGAAGGTCAGCATCTACCCTGTGTAATTTGAGGCTGACAAATGAAAGTTGTGGGAGAGGTTGTATGAAAAGCGACGAAGTAGGGGAGAAATATAGGCAATCTGAAGGAAGGAAGAGAGGCTAACCTGTGGCCGGACGGAGCACTGGATCCCATCAGTACGGCGGCCAGAATGGAAAATCGCCGCGCCCCTTACGGGCGCCAGGAAGGGAACTTCTACACCTGACAAAACATATATGAGGTGCCCAGCGTTTGTCCTGGTCACCCACATTACAGCTCATACAGTTTCTTTACTTGTTTACTCAACTGTCTCGGGTTTTGTCTTAATATAACTGATCCACATATATAACAGAAACTGTCTGGAGAATTTTTCTCTTGTAAAGAAAAAGTACTTTTTTCAATGTCACTTTAGGCCCTATCCTATTTGCATTCAATCCCTATGGAACCATCAGTGTATTTAGCGTAAGTAAGATAGTCATTTACCTAAAATATATCCCTAGAAAAGTTATTCTCGTTTCCGTTTTGTTTCATTGTTGTACAGTTTTCTTAAAACTCAGAATCGATAATTACTCTATGACCTGGAGGCATCACTTAGTTAGAACTTCCGCTTTGAAATCCTTCAAAATTGCCTTTACTTTTCCTCAAAATTGTCTTAAGACTCCATGGCTCCGGGCTCTAATCTGGATTTAGTGAATACAAAGAAAGAAATCAACAACGTCTCTACAAAATGAACAAGTAACTTATACCGTATTTTAACATGGCTAACAAAGAAACTTTACCAGTGATACGCTAGGATTAAATAGGCAATCAGTTAGTGAAATTCATTTATCCCATTTTTCTCTGCATTAAAATCTACAGTACACTCCCATAAATAATATACGGTTGAAATATTTTTATAGTTCAAACCAACTAATTATATTATTCTATCCATTAGATATGATAAATTTTAGTTTTATATTTTTAGTCGGCTTATTTAGGCTTGGTCCATTACAAGCATATTTTAAATTATTTTACTATAGCCTATGAGTGGCAGAAGAAACAATTTATCAAGTTTTACGCTTCCCAAATCTCCCACAACTTTTTTTTATCTACTCTGCTTAGTCACTATTAATACAATCGCTATCACTTCCAACCGTACTGATTTTACTACTAGGAATACAGCACTTGGTACATTTAGTACGTCTGGCTCATTTTTACCCAATCCACTTCCACCTACTAATCATCGTCCAACATCTATTAATCTTTGTAGATTTAAAGCTCATTTGTCAGGAAGGTATCAGGACAACACACACAGCCATGACAATGGGAATTTATCAAGCCGAATTGTTTAATGAAGGCTCACAAATGAGTTAACAGCGGATTCCATCGCCATTCCTTCAATGTTTTTATAGGGTAAGTTGTTAAAAAAAATATCGTATCTTCATCTACCAATTTTTAAAATTGTAAAAATGACTTATTTGAACCATAAATGAGCTGATGAAGGTTTGCACAAATAGTTTTTCATGTTCCGAAACAGTTATATTTGTAAAAAGTATGCAATTCAAAATCGACCAAGAAAATATAATACTTTCTATTTGGTTAAATGGTAATCAATGTACAAATTCAAAGCACTCCTTAAGGGTATAATCTTTAGAAGTGAGGGTTTCTACGATAGGCACCAGAAATTTAGTTAGTTCCTACCATGAGTTATTGGCAGATTAGATAGGACGGTACAGGAGATTTGTTCTATAGATGTTTAGGATACGATATAGGACTTCCCTCTAGACCCTGAGCCATTTAATTGCCATTAAAGTGTAATAATGTTGCGGGATTTCAATGATCTAAAATAATTATTTACTCTATCTTCTTGTTTAAATATATGTATATTTATAATTGCAAAAACCAATTATGAGAAATGAAAAGCGGATTCCAAGTGCTTTCAAACTTTATTCAATTCATTCTCAAGGAATACATAACGAATTACTTTACAAGAATGTATTCCTTCAGAATAAACTGAACAAAGTTCGAAAGTAGTTGAAATCTGCTTTTCGTTTTTCCTGTGATTTTTTTAATTATTGCTCTACCCACGCGCTACCTTGTGAGTTTGTCATATCCAAGTATATGTCTAAACATCTGTAGCAAGATTGATCCGAAATAATTACATGCATTCTTGAATAGTGATCACATTTATTCATAATATACATATATTGATCTTAGGCCGTTATGCTAATAATTATGGAGTCGTTCCGTTTTAGACTATTTAAAATTTTTAAATCGTTGAAAGAAAGTAACGGGAATAGAGAGATAAATAATCGTCTCACGGCACCTATTTTAAGAGACTAATTACATTCAAAATTATCTAAATTATGTAGAAATAACTCTAAATACATTAAATAGGAATAGTAATTAAATCTTTGAAGAGGAAAATTTCATATGGATTATATGTATTTATATAAAATCAATGAAAAATTTAAAAAAAAGTAGAACTAAAACCTTTTCCATCTACTCCTTAGTGTTTATTTTTCTAGTGTTATATATATATATATGAGTCGTGGCGTAGTATTCTTAGATATAGAGTCATATCTCATCAAGATTCATCATATGATTTCCGATTCTACTAATTTTAGAAAGATTACAACTTTGTTACTCTAACACATTTAAAATTTAACACAAAATTAATTAACAAATATGAGGAGTCAGAGTGGAATTTTAACTCAAAATAATCAGAAAAAACGATTAATTTATGAATAAAGAAAAAAGTTGTACATTTAATCCTTTTTAGTATTGACTTAAATTAATTCCAATTATCTTAAACAAAATATTTTCCTTTATAATTCCCTATTTTCCATTTTATAGCATAAAAATATGAAATTTTTTCCCAAACAATTTCTTCCCATATCCCTTTTGTGCACCCATACATACAAGCATATACTTTTCTATTAGTAATAACGTTTAACATAAAAAACTAACTAATTTATCACTAAATTATTTATGTATTTTACAAATAATATAAATAAATCATAGTAAATTAATTTATTATTTATTTTATAAATTTTAAAGCGGAAATATACTTCGCAATTATAAATACTTTAGTAAACAGTTTTAATGGAATAGATGTGGTTGGTGCAGGAACATTGCTTCTCAACATCAGACTAGTACGCTCTAAGAAGACGAAATAATTATATCTATCCTTGCAGTTATTTTCAGTCTGTTTATTTGCTTGAAAACAGGGTGCGTGACTAAATTGAATGTTTTTTTACTAAATATTATGTTGGAAAGTTAATAGAGCAAGTATTGACTCTTTCACTAGGGCATTGTTGCAATCGGAAATGATTTTTGTAACCAAAATCTTGATATGATTATTTTTAACTTTGTCAGCACTTTACTATCTTTTTGGAGTAAAATCATTTAGTCCTTAATCATTTTTTTTGTTTTTGATCTAAATAAATGATTCCCTCATTCATTTTGATATTTTAAGCAAAAACAACTCCTGAAATCATTATTAATGATGATCGTTATGTAACATCGCCTCCTTCTAAAATAAAAATCTACTCGCAGAGTAGATTAAACAATTAAAGAGGATTGATTTGATTTCAATAACAGTCATCTAATTTTCCCTCAGTTTGGATTAATTTCCTTGAAATTAGTGAATATATCAGAGACGTAAGAAAATTCATGCTTGATCGTTCTTACTTCATCATAGATACCCCTCTGGCAGTTTCCCTTTGAGACCCATCATCTTCTGTATGCAATTTCAAACAAATGAAATTCTCATCATTCTCATTGCCAAGCTGTGGAAACAAGTGCATATTTTTTTTACTTTTTACTGATGTGAATTCGAATACATAGAAGTTTTAATTCTTTTTTTGCTGCTGCCTACATATTGTAGCATAGACAAAACAGGTACAGATTTTTATCAAAAAGTTGCGGAAGCCACAAAAACAATCAGACGTTAATTATGCTCTATCATTTGCCCAATCAATAATTTTGGTAATATTCTTTTTTTTCTTCCTGAAAAACTTTTCAGAAAATGGGGTATGGACTTTCCCTTTAAAGCCGTTCTAATTTTATTGCAAATTACATCTCTTGGATCAAATATTATTTAGGAAGAAACAACAATAAATAATGAACAATCATTTATTGCCTTGCAAAATTGATTCATCTAGCTGCACGCCAATTTTCATTGTCCTAATCTTGCCTGGTAATGAATCTTCAAATTTTTCCGCTAACTCATCCACTCAACTTTGAAAAGATTTGTTATTAAGAGAGAGTATAAATGATTTCTTAATCTAGAGTGTATAAAAATATCCGCAATACTAGAAGTACTGTTAGCGGAAAACGATTTTTTGTGGCTCACTAGTTCTCACAATCAGCAATGAGCTTTTGTATGATGCAAGCAACCATAACTCGAGTCATGTTATGTGCTTTCAAACATATTTTCAATGGTTTCTGTTAGTTAATTCAAAGTGGATCGGAATATGTTGTTTCTGTCTGAATTATCAGTGTATTTTCCTTAATTTTTAAAGAAGCTTGGAAGGTTTCATGACTCATCCTTGAAGATTCTTTCGCACAACAGGGGAATAGGTTGCTTTCCACTCATACTATATACATGTTTTTTTTTGGTTTGCAGGGATAAGGAAATATAAGATCGAAGCAATTACTAGAATTAGAGTGCGATTAGAATGTAAGGCTAAACAAATTATTAATCCATATAATACACACAAAAAATAAATGAAAGTTCAGTTTGTCAAAACGATATATATCGTTAAGAATTCTTATTTTGTAAAGTTGTGCCTTTATTATTTTGTAATCATGGACACATGTGGCAATAAGAGTTCTTTGTATGAGCATCTTTAAATAGTATATTAAACAAGCAGTGCTGTGGTGAAGCTTTCTGAGAACACTCCTTAATTACTGAGACGATTTTTATGGAAATGTAATTAAATGCTGTAAAAAAAATATAATAGAAAATGTACACAACTCATTGTAAATTCATTTTTTACCTGATAAGAAATGATATTAGAAAATAAATAATAATCGACGGTATTTCTTAAATGTTCGAGTCATTCTCTTATTCTGATATATTAAGATGAGGTAGATCCAGCTTTGTTAAAAAACGGATAAATTCCTTTGTATTTATTATACACCATCTTAAATATTTCTATTTAAAGATGGGAGCCACTTCTACTCAGAGAGAAGAAAATCATACGCCAAAAAGATAAAATATGTAAGAAGGGAAATATTTAAAGTTTAAAGAGGAATTTGATTAACGCCTCAACCTGAACGACCAGTTGATCTACTTCACTATTCACTGAGAAGATTCTTCAAAATTATTTTATGATAAAGAAATATTCTGTTCATAACACTAGACATGGTTCTTGTATCAAATATTATCTGAATCTTCTACTTTCCTATTTACACATTCACTGCATTTATTCTATTTTAATTTATTCACATTTTTTTTTCGTGAGATTCATTAAATTCTCTCCTAGGAATAAGGAAAGGACTTAATTATATTTTACATATATTACAACGAACAAGATATATTTAATATCATTCTGTTATGATACTATGTTAGTATACTTTTTCATAATTATGCTGTAATTACGTAATTAGATATTCTAGATAAACCAATCAACTTTGACAAAATCTATCAGATAAATCTTTAGATATGCAAAGTATGTCGTAAAACCTTGTAGTAAATTTTCTCCATATTTTCCTAAAATAAATTTTTCAGAAACTATGAAAGGGCTCTCAATATTTCGGCTTCAGTTATTAATAAAATGATTTAAAAATCTCATAGCTCGGTGTGCGATTTTTGAGTGTTAAAGTCCACATTATTTTTCAGGAAATTTTTTTTCAAAAGGTTTCAAGAAACTGCCGGAGTTTAAAAGGACTCCGTAATTTATTATTTTTCCATCTCTTATTAATTCTCATTCAAGTTTATTAGAGTTTATTTAATTTTGCCATTCACTAATTGTAAATTGACAAACGGTAAAACTTCCTTGATCATTAGTTTCCCTCCTTCCCTTTATTATATCGTATAGACATAGTGGTTATACTGTAACTGCCCTAACCCA
Organism: Ceratothoa steindachneri; assembly: GCA_963969495.1. Taxonomy (NCBI): domain Eukaryota; kingdom Metazoa; phylum Arthropoda; class Malacostraca; order Isopoda; family Cymothoidae; genus Ceratothoa; species Ceratothoa steindachneri. The sequence continues at coordinate 74,049,878 of OZ018321.1, forward strand.
CGACATACGAGTAGTTTGAAGGGTATCTTTCTTTGCCAATAGGAAGGGACACCTGTTCATCTCTCCAAGGGAGCCGAACCTGGTATTCTCATAAACTCTTATCAACTTTTTCCTGAAAGATAAATACATGAAATTAAACTAGGGCAGAAAAACTTTGATAAAGGAAATCACCTCTCAAAAAACTATTGAAACGACCTTTAAAAAGGAATAAAACCGTTCTCTCTACGCTAGAGAAAGATATATCGGCGTTTTAATATTTATTAACATTAAAAAACAATAAACTATAAGTGTTGAGATGAATTTAATTAGCACATGGATAAGCAAGCAAGTTACATATTATATTGTAACAAGTAAGATGGAGACAAACGACAATGTAACAGAATAAATAACAAGGAATTTTGGATGGATAAAAGTGTCTTTCAATAACTATGATGGTAACTTTTAGACAGCGTTCAGGGAATCGCTTCTAGTTTGAGGAGTGGAGCAGAGAAAAAAGTGTGGAGAATTGTCACACAAACGTTGAAACCAGTGTCAGGAAGACCAGATAAAATCTAGAATATAGTTAAGAACTTGCTTATTGTATTTCCACCACATTTGAACACCGAATAATTTTAGCCCTCCGTGTTCTAATTGCTCACAAAATTTCCGTGGTTTCCTATGTCTAGGTAGATGATCCTTCGCAACAATTGATAGAATTGTACCCAAAATAAAAGCTGTGGGCTTGAATTAAATAAACAACTTCATAATCTCGTCTTTCTTCTCGAGTGTAGTGTAGTGAAGAAACAAATTTGACCATACGTAGGTGAGTCAAAAAGTTCTCAGACAAATGGCATAAAATTTTTATTTGTAATAATACTGTAATCATTTTTCTACATAAGCTCCATTAACATCTATACACTTTCTTAATCTATGAATCCAACGGTAAAGACCATCTTTGTAGAATTCACGGGGTTGTCTCTGGCACCAAGTAATGACCTACTTTTTTGCTTCATCTAATGATTGAAACCGGGTTCCTTTTAGGTGTCCCTTTAAATTTGGTTAGGTTAGGTTAGGTTAGGTTAGGTTAGGTTAGGTTAGGTTAGGTTAGGTTAGGTTAGGTTAGGTTAGGTTACCTAACCTAACCAAATTTTAAGCGCATACTTCTTTCTTTAGCTTTCTTTTGTTATATTATGAATTTGAATATAATGCTGGGATTATAATATCAATAAGTCTTTGTTGATGCCTAAAGAATTGAGATTTCATTGGAAGGGCCATATATCCTTTAAGGAAATACGTACATATTAATTTATAAGCTGTAATTGATATAAAACGAGCAATATTCCAATAATTTACATATTATCTTTTGTTTCGATCTAGTTCCAAATTTACAGATAATTCTAGATAATTAGGAAACCATTCTGATACATTTTAAAGAAGGAAAGCAAATCTCTTAAACTTATATCTACAAACAATATAAAAGAAATTATCATAAATTATGGTCCCTTCATATTACGAAATGTCTCAAATTATTGTGGCTAACTGAGAGCCACTATCGTTTATTTTACATATCTTTTCTTTTCTACATATCCACGATTCCTGTAAACATTTTTTGTTTGTTGTTTGATATTTTTTTTAAATCATTTAAAAATTAATGAGAAAATAAAACCCTTATATTTAGAATTATTAAAAGTAACATTGCACCTAATTTGCTTCCAGGCAAGGATTATACTCTATAAATGCTCTCACAGAAGTTTCGTTTCCATCTACAAGAGCTTTCAAGTATCTTTTAAAAAGATTATTGTTTTTTAAACTAAGGAAGTACCTAACATATGCTGTTTTACGAATAATCTGACTATTTAAGAATATTATTATTTTTCCGCAATGAAATAAAAAAACTAGCGTACAGAAATAATATTTTAAAGCCTGTGTTCCTTACTACCGTAAGAAAAAAAGCCTAATTCACTAAAAGACATTACAGAATTAAATTAAAAAAGGTTCATCCATAAACCCCGACAGAAGCAAGACTTTCATGCGATATAACATCAAAATTAGAGACAAAATCGATGCTTGTTTCCAATTTACGGTTTTAATGTGTTTCATCATAGATAGTTACTTCCATGGCCCTCTCTCCTGCTGGCTCAGAAGCAATTCATTTAAATGGATATTTTTTATCTAAGGCTGCAACTAAATTTCAAGGGCTATAATATTGTTTAAACTAAAAGTGCTTTTAATATTCCTTCAATATACGGCCGCTATCATATATTATATAGCGAATTAGTAATTCTAACTGTACTTAATTTATTTGTACCCCCAAATAATTTGAAAATCATTATTTTGGATTGTAAATTCGAAAATAAACAGTGCAATCGTCAGCATTAAATTTTCGTAAGACAGGACTTTAAATGTATGACAGGTACAGTTGACGAAATTAGCCGTCACTTTTTTTCAAAATGTTTCTGACATTTTTAAAATGTCTTATATGTTTTATAAATCCTCGTGTAGTTTCGGAAAACTGCCGCTATCATTTGCTGCGCTGTGTTGCCAAGTAAAAATATTTTTGTAACATTTTAGGTTAAAAAATTAATCATACGATTAAAATAAAAAAATTGCAAAATGGTAATGTGAATATTTTTTATGTTACTGATGGCAAATATTAAATAAATACATAAAGTTTCTGAAGCTATAATAAGGAAAAACTGGGGGAACATTTAGCAAGCCAGTTTTGAAACAAACCCGTTTAAAAATGTCTTGACTAGTGCATAAACTAAATACTGCAATACCTTAAAAGATTAACTTAATTGGATAATTCAGTGGTAATTATTCTATGTATTTTACATATTTATAGAGGAATATAATCCAAATATTCATCTCTACGAACGAAATTCGCGTACAGTTGACGAATAATTGTGACAAATTTGCATAGCTCGAATATGCCTAAGTGGAAATTGTTTTGGGGAGGAAGTGCAACAGATTGTTCAATGAAATGAATAATTCCACTAATCTTATAATTGAATTGTATGCTTTATTCCCTAAATCTTTATTCCGATTTTATGTGAGTGGATGAAATGACCAATGTAGATTTAAGTAAGAGTGATTGTCCAACCAAGCGTAATATAACAGGATGTGGTAAATTCGGACCATTATTATTAAATTTATTCGATTCTTTTGCTTTACAGCCAACATCTACGTATCAGTAGTATAAGAGGAAGAGATAGAAAAAATCTAATTTAAATGTTTTATCGGTAAATAAGTAATCTAAGCATAAAGAATTCAGTAATGCTTCTCTGTTGTATAAAATGGCATACAAAAAGTATCGGCAAATGTATTTATTTGAAGATTTTTCCAGCACTAAATCTAGATAAAGGTATACACATACATATTTATATTCGAACACAGCTTACTTAAATAGAGGTGAAAAGACTTCTAAAAATATAGGGAGGTGATTTTCGATCGCTTGTGGTAGTAGTCTACTAAGATATATTCTGTAAGCTTGTATTTTTCTTACTTCTTGGTATCTATACTTTAAATGACCAGACTATACACTTAATACTGTGTCATGGCTTTACCTCGATCGTAACCTTGTCGCAATGGAGAAGCTCGCGTGCTCCAATGAATCCTAGAGAGGCCTTAGTGTATTTGAGCACCTGGTAGAGGGTGAGGAGCCAGACCAACAACAATCATCTAACTCAAATTCTCAAATGGCTAAACAGAGAGATGAGATGACGAATTTCAGATTTAAATTTCTGCAAGGGTGGATGCGAGGTTGCAACTGTGGGGAGGACCCAGTCGTCGCAGTCTCCTATTATAGTGAGCGTCAATATCCGCAGTGAAGATCGTGGGTGCAACAGTGCTTCCGCACTAAACAAATCACGTACAGGCGTACCCAAGGAGAAATTGCCAAAGCAAATGTTTAAACCGCGGGCATAAGCTATACTCTTAGGCGAGTGGTGGCATGGATAACTCTGTCGAGGAGAGGTAGACAAAAAAGGTAGGCAGAAAAAAATAATTTAAAAAGCAGACCATTGTACATAATTCGCAGAAATATCTCATTAAAACAACTAAGCAATTTGCAACTTTATAATAGAGAGAATAATATTAATTTATACTCATCCAGATAACAGGGATAAAATTAACAATAAAATTATGTTATATGAATTCATTCAATATTTAGAAAAGCAGTGTTTCTTTTTAGCAGTTAAATAACATTTCCATGGTAGTATTTTGTATGCTTTAATCAAAGCTGATATCCATATCTTTCCTAAACGAGGTAGAGTAACCTAGCTAACCTTCTATGTATATGGAAATTTTAGATTGGACGTAAGGGCAACCGCCGAGAATTTTTAAGTTGTGACAGAGGTAATTTTTTATGCCTTGCTCGTCGAAAGCGTAGGAATGTTAATCAATATATCTAAAACTAACGCTTTACTTAATTCCTAACTTTATATTTCAAAAATAACACCTTCCTAAACTTTTGACCTACGTCGGCACGGTGTGTTGAGAACATATCCAGTTTTACAAGTATCCTCAAATTATTGATACAGTGCTATGCGTGGATAGTTTTGACGTAACTCCATCGTTTAGTTTTCGGTACCCATTTATAATTTTAATAAAGAAACTTTCCTTCGCTAGATATATTTGCAAATCGTTTCACAATAGGAGCACTCTTTCATTGTATATTAGAGCAATTAAAGCTCAGAAACGCCACAAACCTTATTCGCAACAAAAGAAATAATTGTGCACGAATTCTGCATCGTCCGTCTTTCATCCAAATCTTCTGTTGGTCCCTAGGAAAGGAGCATAATCTTCTATACATATTTGGGTTCCTTTTTTTTTGTATTACTCGTCCATTTACTTCCATATTTTCATTCTTAATCCCTTTTTAACACAAATTCCATTTGTTTGTTTGATCAGTGGACATATTTACAGAGAAAGCGTTTTTAGTGCTAAAATTTTTTAGTGAATTAGCAATTATGGTAGTGCTGGAAAAGGAAGGTCTCAAGTTTCTAGATTCATTAGCTAAATTATTTTTACTATTCCTAATTGGGTGATCTTAATTAAGTCATTTGAGCTGGCTTTTGGGAGAAAGAGATCCGATGAACGAAACCAAATTCCATTAAACTTTGGAAAATACTTCGTTCTTACAAATACTTTTCCAGAAATAAATGGAATTTTGCCCTATAATATTGACCTACTTACGCTTCTTCCTTACTCAAATCATCTTTATGGAACTCCTATTTTTAAGAGGCAACTTTTAGTAAATTTTAGCACATTTTGTCTTTTATTCTGCAGAATTTTGTTTAGTTTTCTTATTTATATTTGTACCATTTTGATGTATACACTTTAAAACATATCTGGAATTGTGTCTAGGTCTTAATTTTTTAAATGTTTAATTATTTATGAAAAATTAAGGTTTATATCATAAAAGAGAGCTTTAAATTTACTGTTCATCTTAATTTTAGTTATTACATTAAATAACAAGAAGTTTCTTTATTACCCAAAGCTTTACAACCGCTTCTTATATACTGTATTTTCATCCCCAGTCAAAGTTTTCTACTTCACCAGAATCTAAACGTAATCTCACTCACATTTAAACACACACTATCACCCAATAAATGAAAAGGTAGGGATCATCCATTATGAATCTGTAATAGTTGTGGTTAAAGAGGTTCACTTGAGTAAACCACCATATCTTTGCACGCTGACATGACGATCTATATATTACACGAAACCTCCCTTTTTAAAAGCTGCATTACTTCCCCAACGTTAAAAAAATGAATCGAATAAATATTCCATCTGCTTAACAAACTGCCTTTTTTTCAGTTTGATCGTATCATGAGAAGTTGCAACCTAAGGGCAGCTACATAGTCTGGATACGTTTATACCCCCAATCTATCTAAAAGACTAGATATAAAATGAAAGTAAGGAAAGGAAGAGATTTCTAGAACCATTTTATCAAATTCCTGCCTGAATTTTATAATTTAAACTTCACCGGTAGCTGTTCTCCTGCATCGTATCAAATGCATAAGCTATATAAAATTTTCAGTAATCTGTATATGATTTATCTTTGCTGTTGGTTACGACCTTACCTATGGTTTCTTTCACAACTTATTAAGTAATTTTCTGCCCAAATGGCCTTTATTTGGATTTTGCTAACATTGTTTCATAGTATATCGCTACGTGTTTTCTAATTTGGCACTTTTTTTGTTTTATCTCTACCTTTCCATTTTAGAAAGTTCTAACTTAAATTAGGTCATTTTAATAACTGCCATAAGTATTTTCGTCTTGATAACCAATTCAACAAATGCAATGTTTATTCTCTTATATTTTCAATGTCGATGGCAATTGACGTGCAAATCAAATCTTTAGGTTATTCTTAAATTACATTTATAATCCTCTTACATTACATTATCTGTCTCGCCGTTTTTAAAATTTGTTTCTACTTTATAAAATTATTAACAAATGTCTAATTTATTTGGTGATCATTCAAATTAAATATACCTTGTTAGATAAAATTTAATCAAAATTACCCGTTTCTCTTTCTTAATTTGCCAATTTAGCTCTGTATTTGCACAATTTTAACCAATCAAAAAGTAATGAACTGTGTGTAAGTCTGAAAATGATTCCAACTTATTTCACAAGCAGAACAAACCTTAAGAAATTTATTTTCGAGTTTTTCTTGAACATTGAATCATTCAAAACAGATTTATAACAGAACAAGATGATCGTATATCGCATATTTTTTTCAAGAAGAAACAATACATTTAGTGTTAGATACACTTTAAAAATGATTTAATTGCATATTATTTTACAAAATCTTTAACGAAGTTACGGGAATTATACTGCTCGTTAAATATCAACTGGCTCCATCTTCATTAACCCAATGTTTTTCAATTCTATTTATAAATTGAGAGAACTTGACAATACAAAATATAAAAATATTAAATCAATATCGTATTGATTAGGTTTATTCTTTTTTTGCATTTCATTAATTAATTAAACATTATAGGTTGGAAACAAAGTTCTCCCCCAACAGTTATTAACAATGATTTACAACGAAACAATGCAGCAAAAATCATACATATCAATGTAGATGTAATCACTGTTATTTTTCAGCACCTGGTCCAACGATAGGATTCATCACGGATACCTTTGTTTTAAAGCTTAACTGGTATACTATCACTTATCAGAGAATTCTCAAACTGCAGTTTTGCGTTTGTCATCATTTGCGAACGTTTTGCCATTCAAGAAGATCTACAATGCTCGGAAGAGACGGTAGATTGTTAGAAGGTCTAGCTAGTACGGTGGTGAGGGAGAATTTCCCATATCAGCTCCACGAGCTCGGGTTTTATCATGAAGAAACGTGACATCAGTCAATTCTGGTCGTTTCTGTGCAATTTCATCTCTAACCTGTTGCAGTTATTTACTGTATAATTTAGCGTTGGTAGATTGATTGCGTTCCAACATTTCCTAGTAAAGTACTCCTTTCACATCGCACCGAAACAAACCATAAGCTTTTTTTGCCGTTTGTTGGCGTTTGTCTGAAGTTGTGTAGGTGCACCTTTGTCTGCCCAGCTTCTTTTGCGCGCCATGTTCGAGTGTAGACGCGCTTTTTTAGCTGCAGTAACCACACCCTTTTCGTCTAATTAAAACGACGTTTCCTGGACAATAGTTCCATGCCAGCGTCTATGTGGCTATAGAAAAAATAATTTTTGTGCCTACTTTCACTATAAACATTTTCCTTTAAATTTGTTTAACCCTCGAGATAAATTACCGTAGTATATATAAGCATAAACCATATATTTTAAATAATATATACCATGACTAGCGCGAACACATAATCGCTCAAACTAAAATTACCGGTTAATACTGAATATAGTTATTTTGGCTTTGTTATTTAATTATCTAAGTAATCTTCTATCGAGCTGCATATTATGTTGATATTTGATGAGAACTTGATACATTTAAATATTTGCCATTTGCAAACAAATAAACAATATTGTTCCTAAAGAGAAAGAGTATGACCTCGTAATTTTGACCTTATGTATACACTATGTTATGTTTCCAATGTTTTCGGTTGATTAATGTTTACGATCAACATTATTATATCTAGTGCAAATTCCTATCATAAATATACCCATTTTTTAAAAATTTTGATAAAACACGTATAATGAAATGCTAATAATTTAGAGGACAAATTTATTAATAACGTGACGTATGTATTCATTGTTCATATCACTTACTACTTTATGAGTAACTCATAATTTCCAAGATGCCCAAGATAGAAACAATAATGACATCCAGCATTTGGCCCTAATTTTTCATATAAATATATATATTGGGTTGAGGAATAAGTTCTTGCGGTTTTATCAAATTAATTCATTACCATTAATAATTTTGGAAAAACTTCATTTTTAATTGATGACAATATGCAATTTAATCAATAATGTATTCTCCGTTGTTATTTTAGACTTCTTTCCAACGTTCAACTAGTTTTTCGATGGCTCTACAATAAAAATCTCTGGATATTGACTCGAAGAATTCGTCTAACCAGGTTCTTAATTCCATATCAGTATTGAACGGAACACCGCACAAATTGTTAGAGAGCGATCGGAACAGATGGAAATCCGATGGAGCCATGTCTGACGAATATGGAGGATGCGGAAGGATTTCCCAATTAAGCGTTTGCATGACGTCTTTTGTCCTATTAGCAATGTGAGAACGAGCATTGTCTAGTTGCAGAGGGAATCCATAACGTCGATGAGGTCGCTTTTCACGAATAGCTTCGGCGAGTCGATACATTTGTTGAACGTAGAGTTCTGCATTGACAATCTCGTTGTTCGCAAGAAGCTCATAAAGAATGATGCCTTCACAATCTCACAACACACAGAGCATCGTTTTTCGTGTATGAAGTCCTTGCTTTAATCGCGGAAATGTTTTTTTTATTGGGGCTAAGCCATTGTTATCGATGATTCATGTTGACATAAACACACCAGTTTCGTCGCCAGTGATGATGCAGTGAAGAAATCTGTCCTTATATCCACGATTAATCTTGTGTCGAGCAAACAAACCTGCGGCAATCGTAGAGCGTTGAAGTTTGTTGCTTTCGCTCAAATCGTGCGGAACCTATACACAGAGTTTTTGAACTTTCCACATCGAATGAAGGTGATTCACTACAGTTTTTGAGTAGCCGCCAATTGTACCGCCAATTCTCTAGTCGATTTACGAGGATTTTCATTAAGAAAGTAGTTCAATCGATCTTCATTAGGATTGAAATGACCGTTTTTTAAACGTGAAAACCACCATTGAACTGTCCTTTCTGATAAAGCATTTTGTCCGTACGCAGCACAAATATCGCAACGAGCTTTGGCTACGTTTGCATTGTTCCCTTCACGATTGAAAATGAATAACAACAAGTGTCAAAAATGCGCCTTTCTTTAAATTTGAGATTCCATTTTGAGGGTACATAAAAAAATTAAATTAACACAACTTTTAAATAAACCGCAATGACTTATTACTCAACTTCAAGACGTAACCTGAACAAAAGCCTAATAATCTACGCTGTTAAGAGACGTAGCCTAACCTTTGCAAACTTTGCTCTCATTATTTATTATTTTTTCTTAATATGTGCACAAATCACGTCAACAAAACTTAAATCAACACAACATTAAAAAAATCCGCAAGAATTTATTCATCAACCAATATATATATATATATATATATATATATATATATATATATATATATATATATATATATATATATATATACATATATATATATATTTATATATATAATGGAATGGAAGATATCACATTGGCGTGATGTATATCAGTGAAAGATAATGGTAAACCACAATATTTGAATCCATCGTATTTATAAGTATCACAGAAATTTTCCTAATCATGGCACGGGAAATTTTAAATGTAAAACTGAGCACTATAAGAAACATATAAAATTGGAAGGCTCAGATTGTCTGACTATTTGTCGCTCCGATCTAGTTCTCTGGCAAAGGAGGCAAAGGAAAATTACGTTTAAAAACGTGTTTCTTTTAACGGCGGTCAACTTGGGGACGCCCAGATGTCGGAAGTATGGTTTCCAGCTGAAATTGCACGTTAATTACTGGTTTCTTCATCTGAATGATGACGGCTTTGGCCATACGCAATCTTCTGCGATTTTGGAGTCTCAAGATGATGGAGGTCTCCTGATTCAGTTTTTCCCAGGTTAGGGTAGTGCCATGAGATTCGGCGTGTTTTTTCAATCGCGCCATCTTGAAGGTGAGCTGTCAGTCGCATTGACAGGTTTGTAGACATCACGCCGATGTACTTTGAATTGCGGTGTTCGCAGTCACCGACTTTGCACGAATATTCGTACACGACCTTAATCTCCAAAAAGAAGAAATGGACCCTACAGTAAGGAAAATACAGCGACGAACTTCCAGAAGCCACAAGAAGGAGACTGCAACCCAGCCGCAATGGAAGACCGAGAAGGAGCGAAGAGGGTCCTCCTTCGCATCCTCCTGGCTAGGAGAAACCCTCCCGGGAACAGGCATGAAGAGCATATATGCAGATATAGGAATGGTCCTCCTACGACTTAAAGACCAATATAATGGTTGCGTGGCGCTTTGCGACACTGAAAAAGACCTCAATCTCCTCTTGAGTGAGGGTGCAGCCAAAAAAAATCAGCAAAATCGGACTTGCACCCCGTACGCCGCCTGACGTGCAAACAAAAAGGTCCGTAATATGCCGGCGTCTTGACCCATAGGTAGGTAAACATACGGCCCAAGAAATAAAAGAAGAACTAGAAAGAGAGCAAGAATGGGCAAAGGTCGAGGACGTAATCAAATTTAAGGACCAGAATGGAGAAGATCATAGTCACGTCTTCAAAGTGATCTTCAGATCTACGTAAATCTCAAAGTAAGCCGCCGAACAAGGACTCCTTGCATTCTACACGAAAGTCCCACCACCCCCGACCAAATTGAAAGAGAAACATTCGTGTCAGTGCAAATGTGCTTCACATGCTACGCACTAGACAAGCACCCAACCAAGAAATGTACCTTCAAAGGAAAAGCATGCTCTGAATGCTCAAGCCAAGATCACAGGTGGGATGAGTGCAGAAGCACAGAGATAAAATGCTTAACCCTTAAACGCACATAAGAAAATCAGCAGTATTTTTGGTAGAAAAATGTTATAGAGTGGATGTATATCAGGGGTAGTTGATGTTTTTGTCCAAAAAAATATTAAATAATTTCTTACATATGGAAATAGAGCATGGCACATATGTGTGCCATTGAGACTCAGGGGTAATTATTTATGGTTTACAAGAATCTTTACTTTTACTGTTTATAACAGCATTTACTATTAATATTCTAATGATTGTAAACAATATTATAATGTAATAGGATTTATTAAACATTTAAAAACATCATTAAAATATTTATGTATATTATTTTCTCAAATATGTGATATTTATTCGGGAATTTTAATTATTTATCTGAAAATAGATAAATAATGCAAGAAAAACCTTCATTGAATGGAAATATTTTAAACTAAAAATAATATTCATACAACATTAAGTTCGTAGGTATCACTTTAGAGTAATTCCTGATATTTTTCAAAGCAATTTCTACCACTTACATAACAAAGGTAGATACCACATTCAACACTCATATTATTGGTTCTGCTATAAATGTTATTTTTAGAGCACACTTTGCAACGTTGTTTGGAATCAGATTTTCGCATTGAATGTGTTGGCGTTGGGGATTGCAGATAGTATTTTGATTTTTTTTGGTTGATAGCAACAGAGGTTGATGATGGGGCTCTTTTTCTGTGGGAGAAGTTTCCAATCAACCTACGAACTACAATTCTTCTGAATGTCTTTGCATCCATTTTTTCAATTCTTGACGTCCCTTCTAATTTGCAGAACCCAATGAAGGCATTGTTTATTGCAATATCAACAAGATCGAAAACTACTCTTAGGTAATATTTGACTTTTGAACTATGGTCAAAGTGATAATTTACTTTCTTTTAGTCCATTATATCGACCCCACCCATATGGGTAGTGTAATGCATAACAACAGCAGGACATTTAATTTCCTCTTATTCACTAGTTCCCTTCTTCCTACGGTACACTTTCGAAACAGGAAATGCTGATATAAAATTTGACAACGTATGAAACTCCTTTATTGTCCATCCACTTTACATAAAAGAAATGCCATTTGATCCAAAACAAGAGATTTCTCCTCTTTTTATTTCTTTATCAGAAGGTACCTGTAATCTTGGAAGATTTTTTTCTGTTCATTCGTGCGGTTCTTGCACTATTTATATTTTTCTTGGATAACATGAATTGGAGCGCCGATGAATTGAAAAAGTTATCTATAAAAATGTTACAACCAATATTTTAAATTTTTTCTGTAAGTTTTAGAACAACTCCTTCGCCCAACCCGCATTTTGTTTTTTCATTTTTTTCCCAGTATAGAGGTCAAATTCGATCAAATATGATTTAGAATCACATCTGCACCACATTTTGAAACCATATTTGATTGGTTTACCTTTTACATACTGCCTTACTATATTATTACCCTTGAATTTAATCATGTGCTCGTCAATTGATTGGCATTTAGTTGGATTCATAAAAAACAGAAATGCTTGGTTGAAATGATCTAATACAGAGTTCTGACTTTGTAAGCTCTATCGTGTAATGGATCATCTCGCGCTTTCATTTGCTCATTGTTGTTAAAATGTGACAAAGATCTAATTTCTTCCAACCTCTTCAAAGGCATTACATTAGATATAAATGGAACGCCAAGATCTGTTTCACTTGGCCAATAATCTCTTATCGATGGCAAAACATGGTATCCCATTACTATGTTCATTCCAAAAATCGATCTCAATTCTTCCAAGTTAGTGGGAAATACGTGTCCTTTTTGCTGACTATACATTGTAGTTTGAGGAATTACAATTTGATTTAGAAAATTATCAAACCAACTACGTTGTTAAATATTTCATAAGGATTTGGATCTTCGCTCAAATTGATAAGCACTTTACCATAATCATAGGCTTCCAGATTGTCAGAGTTCTCAACAGATGTTATTGTTTCTTCATTTGCTACTCTCTTCCATCTAAAGTTGCAATCTCACTTGATGTTCGATGTAAAGTACATAGAGTCAAGTAGGCCACTATCGGATTCAGAGTTTTGTTGTGAAATCAGGACGGGAATGTTAGGTTCTATTATTATATTTATGCCTTCAGTCAGCTCTTCATTTTGAACATCTTCTAAATCTTGTTCTATACAACCCATATCTTCCTCATCAAATACGGCTACATCTTCAGTATCACTATGGTCACATGATAATAATTGTTGGACTTCATTTCCTTGAAGAACAATGTGTCTACTTCGCCGTGACATCCTGTATCTGTAATAGAGGCCTATTGAGAATTGTGTCATAAAATAATGTAAATTTGTAAATATCTTTGGAATAATTATATTTGTATATTATTTGAAAATAATAAAGTACCGATGTATTTTAGTAATAAGTATTGGCAAACAAATATAATAATAATATTAATATGAATAAAATTAATAATATATAATAATAATGTTGAATAATATTAATAAGAATAAAAATAATAATAATAATAGGAATAACATTTATAATAATAATCAAAATAGTAATAATAATGATGATATTAGTAACTAAAAATTCTGATATAGAAAATTACCCCTTAGGGAAAATGGCACGTATTTGTGCCGTATACATATTACTAAAAAATTGGACTAAATATTAACTTTATTTCTTTAAAAATCATTTTAAATCAAAGTATAGATGCTATACTATTATATTTCAAAATTATAGGCCCCAAAACACTTTCTAACACTTACCGAAAGATATAAAAACACAACCACTCTCAACTAGGTTCAAGACCCAACTGATGGTTCTTCAAAATATGGTCCCAAAACAATTAAGTTGTCAATTAATCATTAAATATATATAATATAAACCTAAAATTATATGGATACAATAGAACGAATTAAAAATAATATATAAGAATATTTTATACAGCGAGTTAAATTTATGGCACACAGGCGTGCCAGTGAGCCTCAAAGGGTTAAACTGCGGAGATGGGCATATAACTCTAGTCATGTCATGCCCAGTCAAAAAACAATTATTTCGGAAGAAAAAAGCGGAAATCAACACAGAGAAGAAAAGAAGGAAAAACACTTCCTACGCTGCAGCAACAGCTAACGGAAGCGTCTCTGCACCCGCCGCACAGACCACAACATTCAATATTGAGAGTTGCATTAGGCCCGACTCAATTCTGTGCATAATGCAAGCACACTTTGTTAACATGGCGAGCCCGGGATCATATGCAACTGAACTGAACACCATGTTTGAAAAAAACGGGCTTAAGAAAATGTGGTTCCCGGAGAACCCACCCTCAAGTGAGTTGTATAAATAAATATGACTCCAAAGGACACTACTAACCAATCAAAAGAAGGAGAAGACAAAAATGAAATGGAAATCGACTCGGAAGAAGAAAACACAAAAACGAACTCGGAAAAACAAAAATTAAAAATGACCACCTAACACTTTAACATCAAAACTTACGGATCTCAAGCTTACCCCATTTCAAAGCAATATAATCAGAAGGAAATAGTCGACGGACTAGTCAATGGAAAATTTAGATGTGAATATGAATCAAACGCAGGCGAAACGGAACTTAACGCACTGAAAGAGGGCATGTTATTCATCGCCCCAGAATCATGCAGCAACATCTCGTGCGGTGAATTTTAAAAAAAAAGAAATGAAGACACTCGATCCCCAGGCCGAACAGAAAAAACTAAGTCAGGTAGAGAACACAAGCAAATATAAACAGCAATTGACACGTATCAACGTAATCTTAAAATATTCACCTTGAATGTTAAAGGCTGGAAGGAAAAAACGCTTAATCTACTCGAACATAGTAAAAAAGGAAGATCCAGACCTAATAATCCTAACAGAACATGGCATATCCACAGATAGAGAAACAATAAAAATCCCCAACTATAAATTCTTAACAACCAACCACTTACAGTCAAGATACGATAAAAGAGCTAGAGGAATCAATTTTAGCTGTGAAAATAAAAATGACTACAGGTGACCTGGTCATAGCCGGGGCCTACCAACCCCCCAGACGCTCATGCCTACCGATACCCAATTTCAACAAGCTATTCCGTAGACAAGCTTCAACCTTTCTAGTTGGAGACCTTAATGCAAAGTGCAGGGAAGCAGAGTACACAACTCACTTTCAAACGGAACTGGAAAACGCCTACAACTCCTAATACAAAGAGGCCTACGAAACAAAGAAGGACCTGACTTCCCTACGTATCTCACAGCTCGAGCCTCGACTACCCTCGATATTATTTTAACTGATCAAAACTTCAAACTAAATCACTACACACAGCCAGGCCTTGCAACTCCCTCCGATCATTTAAGCATAAGTACCACCATCTCAACCTCGCCCATCCAAATAAAAATATCTCGCAGAAAAGCAAACAGCAAAACAAACTGGGATGGATACAGACAGTACTTAAATACAATAGAAACTGGATCCCTTAGCAACTAAGGTAAAGAGGAAATAGATGACCAACTAGAATTAATTACCAGAAAAATCAGAGAGGCAGACAGTTTACACACCCCAACAATAGAGTACACCTAATCAATGCCACCTAATCAATACCCCAAGAGATCAAAGATGAAATGAAAGAATTTCAAAACAAAATAAATGAAATCAGGATATCGAGGAATACGATGCAAAGTTAGAGAAGTATTATCACAATTAGAAGAAGGATAGACACCCTCATCAAAGAAAATTCAGACAGTCTCTGGCATAATATATTAGTAAAAATGGAAATAGAAAAGGATCCAAGGAAATTCTGGAAACAATACAGGAAATTACCCCAAAAGAGTAAATAAGCCTGAAAATACAGAACTATAAAGTAGAACAAAATCATGAGCTTCAAGAACACTTCCGAACAAACTGAAAGAAAATTTTGTCTATTTTACCGAAAGAAAACCAAGAATTCGAACAAAACTACGAAGAAGAAATCATACATAGCCTGTAAACACAACGTGAACGTACTATACCGTTTAGAAACGTTGACGAACAAAGACACAATCTCATGAGGGTAGGTAAGCCTTTTACAATGGATGAATACCTTACAGCCTTAAAATCCTTTAAACAAAAGGCTCCAAGACAAAGTGTGATATTCAAAGCTCACCTAATGAATGCCCCCAAAAATGTGCACGAATCAGTAATGAAGATTTTTAATGCCTGACTAAATATGGGATACTTCTCCCAAGCATTTAAAACTGAAAAGATGATCTTTCTACCTAAGCCAGGCAAACCGAAACATCAAGTCGGAAGCTTCCGTCCGATCACGCTCCTGGAATTTCTAGGCAAAGTCCTAGAAAATCTCCTTAACGAAAGGTTGATCAACCACCTCAACGTAAACAACACATACAACCCACAACAGCACGCGGGTTCCGGAGCATGCTAGGGACAGACACCGCGCTAGCAATCATAACGGAAAAAATTGATACTTAAACAGCGCGAGGCAACAGAGTTGATTTTGTACTCAGTGATGTTGCTAAAGCCTTTGACAGGTGTGGTTGGCCGGCCTAAAAGCCAAAATCTGTGACCTTAACCTGTAAATAAACCTCTGTGAAACACTATGCAACTATCTAGATGAGAGAAAAGAAGTATTGCAGATAAATGGCCAAACGGGCGACGCAATCAATCTGCAAACGGGTGTCCCACAGGGAGGCTGCTTCACACCAACACTGTACACAGTGTACACCAGAGACCTTCTGCATCCAACCGATGAACGTTCGATGTACGAAGGGCGGTCAATAAGTTTTGAGAATCGTTAGGGCAAAATAGAGGAAGGAGGATGGCTGTTTGTGGGGGTGTTAGGAAAAGTTATGACAAGTCAGGACCTGCATCCGCACGCTCCTGACTCGTCTAGTTAAGAAGCAGTAGCTGATCGCAGATCATTAGTCACAATTTTTTCAACAATGGAGAAGGTTGAGCACCGCACAGTGATCAAAGTTTTGACCAAGCAAGGCAAGAATGTAAAAGAGATCTATGAACACATAGTTGCAGTGTCCACCGACACCACCCCTTCCTATGCAATCATTGCTCGCTGGAATCGGGAGTTTCGCCTTGGTCGTGAGTCCCTTGAAGATGATCCCCGTCCAGCACGCCCATTAGATGTGATCAAGAAGGACAATGTGGCCCGTGTGGAGAGGATGATCCTCGAAAATCAACGGGTGAAGGTCGAAGAAATCGAGCGAGAACTTGGAATATCAAATGGAAGTGTTATCAACATCATCCACGACCATTTGACCATGACTAAGGTCACTGCCCGTTGGTTTCCTAGAAACCTCACGCCTCATGATCGACTTCAACGTTGTCAAAGTCCACAAGGCCAGAGTTTCACAAGCTGTCCTGCGCGAATGCGGATTCGAGGAGCTCAACCATCCTTCCTACAGTCCAGATCTGGCCTCTAGCGACTACTTTATTCCGCCAGCTCAAGGCTGCACTGCGTGGACGCCGGTTTGGGGACGATGAAGTTGGCCAGCTCGCCATCCAGGAGTGGATTGAACAGCAGTCGAGAATTCGAAGCCTCACAGACAAGTGGCGCGAGTGCATTGAAGTCAAGGATAGTTATATTGAAAAATAATTAAACACTTTTCCTCATATCTCGTTTCCGTATATCCGAATTGCAAAACTTATTGACCGCCCCTTGTATTTACAATTAGCGGACGATATCACTCAAAAAGTGACCAGTGACAGGAAAAACCCCAAGGACATCGCCCTAAGAACAGGAATAAAAAATAAAAACCTAAATGATTACGAAAAAGGAATAAAATTAAGACAAAGAAAGATAGGTTCAAACTAATACCCATGAACAGAAGGAAAAAAGCCACTGTACGCGTAGATGGAGAAGCATATCCTTTTTCAACACAAGGACGTTTCCTTGGACTTAAAGTAACAACGTCAGGCTATACATGCCATCTACCACAAAAACTCATAGAAGCAAAGTCCACCTTATAAGCACTATACAGATTCAGACAACTAACAGCCAAAAATAAAAGAAAATTATACCTGGCCTTAGTACAACCTAAGCTCCTATACCCAATAGTACCATTAAAGGCATTAAGTGACTCCCAGATCAATAATATCCAAAGAGTCAAAAATCAAGCCACTAGATTCATAACAAATACAAGAAGACAAGATTACATACCAGCAGAAGAACTCCACCGCAGATCTACTATAGAACCCCAAAAATGAGCAAGAAAACTGTGGGAAAAAATAAAAATACAATACCTCAGAATATAATGGGCCAAAGAATCGTACAAGAAGAAGAAATCCGTCGTATGCGCTCTAAGCAACGCTTCAACGAAAGCCTGAGAAAAACTTTAACAAACGTCAATCCGATCTATAGGTAAAAACTATAGTACATAAATCTAACTACCATAAACTTAACAACTAAAAAAGGACAAGCGATTATAACTACCAACTATACAACTCAAATGTGAATCCCGATGAGGAACTAAAAGTAATTACTGACCATAAAAAATATATATAATAATAATAAAATAAATAAATAATATAAAACCAAAAAATAGATTTAACAAAAATTGAAAAATGGTACAGACGCTTAATTGAGCTTATTATAACTATGTATATAAAAAATAAACAAATAAAAAAATTCTAAAAGAAAAATGAAAGCGTTAGCCAGGTGTAAAAGTCTAAATACCACGTACATTAGTGTACGCAGAAATACCCCGACACAAGCTGCGTGTCCCTCCCATAATCCAAATTCACCTTTCGCCTCGGATTCCCTCGACCCCTATTCGCACCAACGAGACGACCAAATTTTCGCCCGGTTGCTCAGGAAAATGTCTGCTGTTAAAAGTCACCCGAATCGACGAAGGGCCGAGTTTTCGCGGTGTCGTAAACCACGACGTGGAGCAAGGATAGCTCGAAGGGGCGAAGGATTTACTCTGTTTGGCGGCAGATAAAAAGGTCTTTCGCGCAGCGATACGGATTTTATGAGAATTCGGTGCTCTCTCCTGAAGGAAATAAAAGGAAAAATTCTCCCTGGAGTCAGGCAGAAGATCTTAGGCCTATGTTGAATGTGGAGAGCTAGTCCCACAAAAGAAACAGTTTGCCGTTGTAAGAAAGAAACTTCGGGGAATTTTTGTGTTGCCGTCACGGAACTTGTAGGTGCCAAACTTCTCGCAAACCCCACCTTCAGAGTCAGAGGTTACACAAGACCTCTATCTGCGGATTACCCTAGAGGTAGCTAGGTAATCGGTTTTGGCTACCCACTCCAGGAGTCGAATAATCGGACAGTCACTTCAAGGAAGAAGAGGTCCGATTTGAGCCACAGTTTGGCTTGCCTTCCTGATCCAGCATAGGATCATTATATAACCGGTCTAGGATTACCTTATCATTCGGTAACCTCGGGAAGCCGGACTAAGTGCGATCATCGTCCCTAGAAGAAGATCTTCACCGTCATTCTCAAAATACTTACGAAATCAAAGGTATCGTTAAAGTGAATGATCCCCTCCCCTAACTTCACCAGTTTATTCGTTAACTAGTATTCCCATCCAGAGCCCATAAACTCGAGTATTAGAAGTGATTAATTCAGTGCTTAATTCAAGAATATTATTCCATTTATTCTGTCGGGCGCCATTAAGACGCAAGCATCCTAGTAAGTAATTTTCAAATGTAATCCCCACGACATTATGTAGACTTACTTATTCAGTGTAAAGATTAATTCTATTTATGCCTACGAGGGGCGGTCAATACGTTTTGCAATTCTGAAATAAGGAAACGAGATATGAGGAAAAGTGTTTTATTATTTTTCAATATAACTACCCTCGACTTCAATGCACTTGCGCCACTTATCTCTGAGGGTTCGAATTGCCGACCTCCAGAAATCTCCCGACTGCTGTTTAATCCACTTCTGGCCGGTAAGCTAGACATCTTCATCGTCCTCAAACCGGCTTCCCGCAGTGTAGCCTTGAGCTGGCGGAATAAAAAGTAGTCGCTAGGTGCCATATCTGGACTGTAGGGGTGAAGGTTGAGCTCCTCGAATCCGCACTTGCACAGGGCAGCTTGGGCAACTCTGGCCTTATGGCCTTTGACGACGTAGAAGTCATCCCCCAAATTGTCGTGGATGATGTTGATAACACTCCCATGTGATTTTCCAAGTTCGATTTCTTCGACCTTCACCCGTCGATTTGCGAAGATGATCCTCTCTACACGGGCCACAATGGCCTCATTGGTCACGTCTGACGGGCGTCCTGGACGGGGGTCATCTTCAAGGGACTCACGAGCATGGTGGAACTTCCTATTTCAGCGAGCAATGGTTGCATAGGAAGGGGCGGTGTCGGTGTACACTGCAACCATGCGTTCATGGATCTCTTTTGCATTCTTGCTTTCCTTGGTAAAAAATTTGATCATTGCGCGGTGCCCAACCTTCTCCATTGTTGAAAAATTTGTGACTGACGATCTGCGATCAGCTACTGCTTCTCAAATAGACGAAACAGGAGCGTGCGGCTACAGGTCCTAACTTGTCATAACTTGTCCTAAAACCCCCACAAACAGCCATCCCCCTTCCTTTGTTTTGCCCTACCGATTTGCAAAACTTATTGACCGCCCCTCGTATATACCCTGTTTCATATTTCTAATTCATGTACGTTTGATTAATTATTTTTGTATCTGTGTGTTTAACTATTTTGGATGATCCTTTGCAATTATTAAGCAATCCACTCGGCTTAAATATCAATATTACACAGGTCCACCCATGACTGGCTTTTACTGAATGAAGACACACTCAGGGGATCATTATCTTAATTTTGATCAAAAGGGAAGCACCGGTGTTATTCTTATTCCCCGGAAGTGGCTACGGTAGGTGTATTGGATACACTTTACCTCCGCTTCACCTTGGTGCAGTAATAAAATATATGTTCAGGAAGTGAGACTGGGATTATCTACTCACTAAACCTCAACACCAAACAACCTGGCACAAATCCTTAACATCTTTACTTATCACCCTACACAAATTAACTCCCACACAACAAACTTTAATTACTATCTATCCTATCTCACTCTCTCTACACATTTTAACTTTATTCATCTTATGCTTTTATGCTTAATTCAATTTCTGTCCATTCCTTGAAGATGACCTAACATGGTCGAAAGTAATCTAGGAATAGGGAATGTCAATCGCGGATGTTTTTTTCTCGCCTGGAAGACCCCGTTAAAAAAACTTGTAAGAAATATTAAGAAATACAAGTTAAAACTAATAACGCTGCCACAGTTGTGGACTTTAATAGAACCTGCATACAACATGGCCTTTTACCGAATTATATATTTATATATATATATATATATATATATATATATATATATATATATATATATATATATATATATATATATATATATATATATATATATGAGTTGCTGCTGACCAGTCTGATCTTCAATTTCACGGTGAAGCTAAAGATAAACAGGATGCTCAGATAGATGTGATGCATTTGTTATTAAGGAACAACGTTTCGGGCTTATTGCTAATCTTCAGGTTCTAAAATCATAAAACAATAAAAATACAGAAATCTATATTGGTAGTACGGTTCACTCATTGAAAGAGCGGTTTTGTTGTCACAGGGGAATAAGTCATCGTACGAAAAAAAAATTTGTCTAGGAAGGAGACTTTTGTAATTGTAAATCATATAATACAATGCAAGACAGAATGTTCTATTGACAATTTTAAAATAATTCGTCGCAATAACAACGAATATAGTCTAATAATTTTGGAATCCCTACTGATAAAGACAAATCTCCTACACTCAACATTGATAATACCGCTGTCCCCCTTTTCATTTCTTAATTATAATTACCACCGTCAACAACTAACCAGCCTTCTCTTATTCACGAACCAAGCCATTCCCATTATAATTTTTTCACTTCGTGATTTCACCTGAACTGCATCTTTAAGCAAAATTATACTTAAATAATTTACTTTTGTTTCGTTGTTCTTTCTGTTTATTTTCATTACATTAGTGGTTTAATTTGATAGATACTTTAAAACACTCCTTTGTTTGATACTCTTGTCTTTTCAATTCCTGAGTTATCTATTAATTTTTTCACTTATTTACGTGGTCTTAACTTGATTAGTTTTAATATTGCAAGTTTAAATTTATTCTAGTCCTTTTCTTTTTTTTTAACTCTTTGTATTATATATCGTCATTTATACCATTGGATCTTTTACTTTGGCATATTTTTTATTTAAATAAGATAATAATATGTCTTTTATATAATGTTAGTTTGTTCCTTAAAAGTGGTTTTATATTTTTTACTCCCCAGAAGGGGAGTACCGTCTGTAGCTTGTGACACTTGGTACCTGGGGGAGCTGCACATCTTCCCGGCCTGCGTGCAGGTCACTAGGTTGACTTGAAGTGTCTGATGGGTCCTGGGAAATTGGTTGTTACTCTTTCCCCTCGCCCTCACTCAGCACTAATTTACATTATTATAATTACAATTATTATTATTAATATTATTATCATTATATTATTATTCGCATTATTAGTGTTATCATTCTCATAATTATCTATTATTACTTATTTTATTATTATTTGGCCATTATGTATGAATATTAATTATTATCATTAATAGTATCTCTTATTATTAGTATTAATTCTAATTATTCATATTAGTAATGACATTATATATTGTTAGTATTATTCATTATCATTATGGCTATCCCTCAAACTTTTCTCACCATACTTTGTACGAGGAGGAGTGTTCCCACCTCTTCAGTTTTGGTTCCGGTAGCCATTGTGCCTTGGTGGACTGCATGCTATCCTGGGATAACTTAGCACCATGGTATGATAATAATAGGTCGTCATTTACCTTGCTCGTTAGTGGACCCGCCTATTTCTACCTCTCTTTATTGCATGCCATACTACCTCTTTCCAAACTTTCTTTTCTATTAATAGAGTTTCTGGTTGACCGGCGCACTTTATTTCACTTAGTCAAGTGGGAGTGTACTCCCTGAAGGCTAAAAGACCACTGACAAGGCAAAGTGTTGGGTGTGATATTGGTTGGCCAGTCGACTCTACTTTCCTTCCTTACGGTACAGATATTAGGTGGCTACGCCGGCATCATCGTTTATGGTTACAGTTACAGGACAATTTTGACTAAATGGCGGGCCGGGTAGACAAAGCCCAGCATCTCGGTGAATAATGAATGATTTGCTAAGGCCGATCCGTCCAGTAATGGTCTCCTTCCTGCGGAGGAGAGAAGCGGGATCATTTCCCACCCTCCTCTCCTAAATCGAAATGGATTAAAAGGAACACAAATAGGAACAAAGGTTCCTCTCCCTCCATGGGAGCTTTGAGGACGGACAGGTCCGCTGGCATTTCGGCAAGCGACCAGGCCATGATCAGGACACGCGCAGCTTCTTTCCAAACATAGCTGCCGCATATCCGCTGAGCTAGACCTAGAGTGCATATTCCTTTAAGGGAATTGCCATGGACTTCGGGTTAACTGGAAGGATCAGCGGGCGCTCATTTCGTCAAGTTCAACGTTAGCTATCTGTTTTCATAAACTATGCTTGGCACGTGGCCCTTGCCCACTTTCCCGGGTATAAAGGTTTTGCGACCCCACCACCTTGGGATGGGAACCGGGCGGGTGGATGACAAAATTTGCACCCACATGATGTCTTCGTTCTTCTCCTTGTTGTATATACCTATTATTTATGTGGATTTTACACCGTTAGCCGACTTCGAGGCTGGGAACTTCTGCAGCAACGTGGTGGAAGGGTTGTCAACGCTCTTTATACTGCTATGTGATTTAAACAGGGGAAATCTTCTCTAGGGGAAGCATGTTCTAAATATCGATGGGTTAACGCATCACTAAACGAAAAACGCTTCATTTTCTTGCCCCAATCTATCCATGTGCTTTTTGGAGCACAACCTGAATTGGAGTGAGGTGATTGATGACTTCCATGGTATTGATCATTTTCCCTCATAAGTAGAATTTATAAACCGCTGCTATCAGTAAGGTGTCATCCCGAAGCTTGGGTTGGTAAATAAGGCCTTCGAGTTCTTCTCTGGCAAATTCATCACCATGAGCCTAGCTACTATTCATGGAATATCTCGCCGTTTTGCACGCCTACTACTTGCGTAATGGCCATCCGAGTGAGAAATTACCGGCAAAGAGAAGCGTTTTGACTACATGTGCTATAGGCACCGCCCAAACTATTTTACTATCGGTAAATTTGGTCGAGCTAGAGCTAGATTCGAGTATGTTTCTATGCACGACCCACTCTATTCCTGGTAGGCATATGTTTCTTCATTTAAGTGGAAGACCTCCTCCAGCAGAGATGTGGAAGTGAGTTAAAAGGATTCGGGGCAAGTTCTCAGAGGAGCTCACTCTGACTCTCCGCGATAATTGGGCCGTAATCTACCACCTCGCCTCTGTGGCGGAGTCCTTCGCAACTGCTTTGTTTGAATTATCTATCCTGGATGATGTTCTGGAAGAATTCAATGTCGCGAAAGCCGACTACTGGAATTATCTCTAGAGGTGAAGAACCTTTCAACGATAGCTTTGCATTGAGTGAGTTGCTTTTCGCTCTCGATTCCTCCGCGGACTCCGCCCTTGGTCCAGACAATGTGCTGTATGCTATGCTCTGACACATAACTAGATTTGTTAAAAAATAGCTGGACAGAGAGAACCCTCCCAGACTCCTAGTGAATGCATACTGTGGTCCCTTTTCGCAAATATGGGAGAAATCACTCCACTCCAGCCGGTTTATCTCCAATTTTCTAACCTTCTGAATGTACAATTTAATGGAAAAGGTGGTAAATGAGAGAAGAGTCTTTTCCGAGAGAGCAAAGGCCACATATATTGATCCAGCACACAGGTTTCTGGCTTGCGACCGGTGCCTTTTCACATGTGTCGCATTGAGACCCTACTTGTCAATGCTTTGTAGATTCCACTCGCTTTGTGCCGTGCACAGCACATTATGCACCCTTACGTGCAAGCTTGGTGCCTCCCTCAGGTACCAACGGTTCTCATTTCATCTTAAATCTACCTCTATGGTGCCTCTTCTGCTGGAATAATCCAGTCATACGTTAAGCACTTTGTGTTTATGGCTAGGAAAATCTTTTGAAAGCTCAGTGTTGGTCTCGGGTTGGTGGCTACTCTGAATCTGCACAGGAATTTATCCTGGAGGGGACCACCTATTACTATTTGTTAATATGCCTCTGCTCTCAAACTTAACAGCGCCGGGAGTATTGCTTTCGACATTTTTATAGCACACCTCGTGTCACGAACCTTGGCAGTGTATACGGATGGCTCCAAGACCGAAGAAAAGGTCGGATTCCACGCCGTATCTCCTCTGTTTGAAGTCAGCGGGGCTCTGCCATGCGCTGCGTCTGGCTTTACGGCCAAACTAGTGGCAATGCATCACTCGCTACGGGAGATTACGCGAAGTGCCTGGTTCGGAGACAGGGTTGCGAAATAGAACGACTCACAAAGCGCCCTGAGTACTCTTGAGGAATTGGAATCGCCGCATCCCAAGGATTCGCGTTATCCGTGACGCCACGGCTTTGGCGAGCCGGGCGGATGTCTAGATTATCTTCTGCTGGGTTCCTGGACATGTCGGAATTGCGGGGAATAAGCGCGCCAATAATGGCGCAAAAGAGTTCGCGAGAACTCTCCGACCAGACCAGGGTTTCGGTCTTCTTCACACTGACTACATGGCAGGAATACGGGCAGCTCTTCGGACTGCTTGGCAAAGAAGATGAGAGACGGTCGAATGGAACTTAAAGTTGCGTGCCATTTCGCCGCCACTGTCTCCATGTACCTATCTAGGTCACTTTCTGTCGTCTTCGAATCGGCCACACTCGTGTGAAGCATCGCTATTTGATGGGACGCTCGCCAGCGCATAATTGTGAAGAATCCGTGGTCCCACAAACCGTTCGGCACATTCTTGTCGAATGTCCAAGTCTGGATGATCTTTGGGAACGTTAGCTGTCCTGATACCGGAAAGGATGGGGTCGCTAACGCGTGTCTCTTGTACTCGGGACGAGTTCGTGCACACTGGCTGGTGGACTTATAGACTTTTGTGGGGAGGCAGGCCTTCATCCCTTTATTTAAATAGGTTTTTTTTTGTTATTGTTGTTTTCTTTGTAGGTTGCAGGATCCAGAGTGGCGTCATGGGCAGAACCAGGGGCGCCACTGGCCCGAGAGATATACCTAGCTCACGAAATAGTTTCCTGGCCCTTAACCCAAAGGGCTTGTGGTATGACTAGTGTCTCTCGGCAGTATAAGCACCGCCGAATTCATATGCGGATGCTGTAAGAGCACCGGGCTCTTGCGTACAGGCGAATGAAGAACTGTACAAGGTGTATAGCGGATGGAATCCCCAAGCATCGACTACTAGGCTCTTAATGGGGGAAGAGTGGAAAGCACCGGTCGCCAGCCGGAGGCCGGTGTGGTGGATCGAGTCTACTTTCGCAATAAACGATCGGCTGCGGATGCATAAAATTTGCATCCGTAGTCGAGCTTCGAACGAACAAACGATCGATAAAAAGTAAGGCATTAGCCCTATCAGCTCCCCAAGCGCTTAACGTTACGGAACGGAGAATATCCATAGCGCTGGTACAAGAAACCCTAAGGCTGCGAATATGAGCCTCCTGGGTGAGGCGTCGGTCAAATACAAAACCAAGGAAACGGTGGATTAAACCACTTCTAGGCGCATCCCATTAAGAAACAAATCTAGGTCGGGGTGGAGCCGTGCATGGCGGCAGAAGTGCACCACCTTAGTCTTGGCCAAAGAAAACCAAAACTTAAGCGCTTCGGCATAGCGAGAGACGCGGTTCAATTCAAGTTGGAGTCGACGCTCCAGAGTTGGCATCTGGGCCGCGCCAAAAGAGATTGAAAGGTCGTCCACGTAGAGTGTAGCGAGAACATCTTCTGGCAGCTCCGAGGTCATTCTGTTGACGCTTAGGGCAAAGAGTGTGACACTGAGGACACTTCCCTGCGGGCACCCTCTTCATGCTCCATAGGGTAGGGGACGGCTCCCCCCCACCCGTATGCGGAATCGACGATCTCGCAAAAAATCAGATATAAACATTGGGAGGCGTCCCCTCGCCCTCATCTTGTATCATAGGCCTTCTCCAGTTCCAAAAAACACCGTGGCGTTGTGCTGTCTACAAAGGAAGGCCTCGAAGACGGCATTTTTCAGTCAGAGCAGAGCATCCGACGTGGAGAGGAACTTGCGGAAGTCGCACTCTGCAAAAGACAGATGGCCTCCGCTGTCCAGGAAAAAGGCTAATCTAACATTTACCGATCTCTCCCTCCATCAACAGGCTAGGAAAAGTTGAATAAATCTAACAAAAGTTATCATCAGATTAGCAATTTGATAGAAAATTTGAAGTGTCCACACTCATCCGAATAAAGGTGCAAAAAATCTCAATTGGAATATATCGATTATATTATCCGGAATGAACCATTCGTTGAGCCTCGTGTGCAGTAATCTTGTTTCATTCATCTTAAAGAAACTCCCAGATTTCTTGCACTCTCTTCGGATGCTTTACTATAGGCGTCTATCCCCGGGTCTACCAAACATTTTCGATGTGAATTAGCTCCGAAATATTTTCAGAAGTGTTGAAACGTTGATTCACTCCTGGTCTAGGATGCTCTTCATCAACATGTGCTTGGGCAGAAACGTCATCCTCCAGGAACATTGCGGGTTGGGCTGCGTAGGCTCACATGTGCGCCAATGCATTCTTTTGTATCAATTTCTTGTAAACTTCTAGATTTACTATGTCACTTAAGCGCGCACGTGTCCCAGTGCTTCATTGAAAAATCCTGCCAAAACCAAGACACCTACCCTGATAAACTTCACGCACTATTGTGATGCGATTAAGAGGCAATGTTTAACCTGCTTTGCACGATTAATCTTCCTGCTATCGGATTTGAAAATATATAACTTAGATTCATTCATCAATGAAATAGAGGGGCTCGATTGGTCATCAATCCATTTACCTTGCACACTGGCGTTTGCAAGAAGAGCCTTCTTGTTATTCGCTAAGATTAATGATTTGACCGCTAGTGTTCAACCCTCAAGATCGTATATCGAGAACTCACTTGCTTCAGCAGTCTTAAACGGTCTATCTTTTCACTTTGGTTAATGGCTCGGTCTTCACTTTTTTTTATTCTTTGGCTACCGGTTGATTAACCAGGGTCATATAAAGCTGTTTTGTTGTAGGTTGACAGAATATTATGAACTATAATTTGAAGTTCTTTACAATCTGTGCCTTCGCTCAAATTGAAATACAATCTGGATGGCGCAAGTTAACGATTAGCAACGGGAAAAAGAGAGGCGCGACATATTTCTTAATCATGATAGTAGGACTACATTTGATAAGTGAATAACTTGCCGAGGAGTATCTCATAACTAATAGCTTTGAAATTACACGAGACACATAGCATTGCTTTTTTGGCATAAATATTCTGCTTTGATAGCGGTTTGGGGAAATTATCACGCAAACTCCATGATCATTGCCATGGTATGTTATCGTAGACAATCAATTTTTCTTCTCTCCTCACAAATCGCTTCAAAAAGGTTCAGTTACTTTTCTTTGTAAGATCATGTAACTGTATACCAGTGATTCACTAAGTATTCATGAACATTAACTTTTGGAATTTCTTTCAACTCTGCAAGCCTGGTAGTGGTGATTTGGGGGTTGTTTTCAATGTTTATCTTCAAAATACCGTCATCCAACATAGAAGATCTTCCAGAGCGATTCAAATCTTCTAAGCTGAAATCTCCGCGTTTGAAGTTTGCAAACCAAGTCCGAACTCTTAATTCTCTAAGGAAACCTTAACTGTAAATACGAAAAATGATTTCCACTTTTCTACAGCGTTTTCACCCTTTTAATACTAGTAAAACCGAACATTTTAACTACTGCTGAAGATCGACGCACATCAATTGACGCCAAGATATAGTATTTAATGTTTGATGAAAAACATTTATTAAATGAATGAATAAAAACATTTCCTATTTTAAGATAATGGCATTAATTCTTTGCATTTTTAAAATAGACAATTAATCTTTTGAAATACACTCAGTTTTAAAATGTCTGCAAAACATTCAACACAACTTTTTATCGCACAATTGCTAGATAGGGATTTTTGCAGAATTCACCGATTTCTCTGGTAGTGTTTAGATATTTTGCACTAGCCCACGTACGTTAGAATTTATTTATAGAATTATGTACTAATGTCATCAATTGTGCATTTACTAGTACTTAGAGGGCCATACAGAGAATCATCACAAAATTCTTCAGCAACTTTTTTAATATACTGTCGCCGACATATGTCTGATTTGAAAATACATTAGAATAGTATCCAATGTTTAGAAGAATGAGAATAGGCTTTTATTTAGATTTCAAAACCACATTTCATAGATTGTTCTTACTTTCTTTACTACTTCTTGTAATTTTCCTCTGGTTTGTCTGATTTTTACCATAGCTGTCCTTTTGTTTTGCAACCTACAAAAAACGGTATATAAAGTAAAATAATCATCACAATGCCATTGTATGTTTTTTAAGTAAAATCGCCATCAGATGGCACACTGGCATTGCTACTTCTTCCAACAACTTTTCTCAAATATAGAATTTAGTTAAACAAATGTTTATTTTTACCCATTTTAGGGTGATATTATCCTCTCGCTTGGTTTTAATGAAGAAGGTTGGATAAGAGGACCGGTTGGGTTACTCGCAGTAAAAGGAATCTCGGAAGGCGGATTCAAGGACTTTTATTGGGCGAACAACTCGATAGACTTAGGGGCAAAAAATTGGATTGAACTTATGTCATTTATTTAAGGCAGGCCTTCTTATGTTTGAATCTATTCCAACTATCATTGACTGACTAGCTGAGTGCTGAATGACCGTGCCTATTTAGGCGTGGCCTGCTGTGGGCCACTGACACAGTTTGGATGCAACTTATTCGATTCAATGTTTATTTGCGTGTGCAAGGGGTCAGAGAAAATTGTTATCTGAAATTTAGAGAATACAATTTTGTGTTTTGATGGTCTTTGATTGCAAATAAAAAAGGTGCGCATTTTTATGGTCATAGTTCGGTGGCAATGACTGCACCTGCTTTCAAGTTTGTTTCCTAAGCTGTGGCGTTTCCCAGAACCTTGGTTAAAAGTTCTGGACATATCGTGAGAGGCATGCAATTGTATATGCGTGTAAGTGTGTAAGTGTGTGAGCACGTATGCGTGTGAAAAATTCGTTTTGACTATAGCTCTTTATAAGAACATTATATATTATTATTTGTTTACATGATGAAATATTGTATATTATTATTTATCTGACAAAATGTGTATATATTATTATTACATTATAAAATGTTATATATTATTATCATTTATATGACAAAATATTAGTATTTACATGACAAAAATTATATATACTTTTATTTATATCACTTGTATGTTCATAATTATGTACGTACACATTTCAAGCTTTCATAGGATTATATGACACTCGTCTGTAAAACTTCATTGTCAATACTATTTCACCTTTCAACGTGGCACCACAACCCTACCTAAATAGGCGCACCGAAACAGAAGTCCACACTTGGGTTTAGGCTCGTGGCAGATAAGTGGCCCCCCGTATATTGCCCGCTAATGGGGTCTCCTGCAAGAATTCACTTTACCCTAGTAAAAATTCCACGTTAAACTATGGAGGGAGGGGGCCAACTTATCTAGTTCCAGAAATAAATAAATAAAAGATTAAAAATGAAACAAAAAACAGTGGAATTGATAGTGTAAGGTAATCCAGCCCCGTTGGAGGGGGAGTAGGATATCTACCTCAATCAAAAAAGGAATCTCCATTCAACACAATGAGCACATATTTTTCTTCACTTTTCGTCATTGTTAGTTTACCTTAAAAATCTGCTAAGATAGTCTATACCAGATCATGCTGAGGGCGGAAGCGTTAAGATATGGTCTCTCTGTGATTAAGTTTATACGATGGACTAATTGGTGAAAAGTAATTTAATAGTAGAATAAGATAAAATAGGTCTTAAAAATTATATTTTGGCCAGAATGCTGCCTTGTTGTTATTATACTAACCTCGTTGTTTACTTTTATATTACTTGTTTCTTTTATAGTCCTTTATTTTGAATTTTTTGCTCTTTTGTTATTTGTTTGGTAATCTTCTAATTTTTCTCCTTTATTTTCCTTTCACATCTTTTCTTGCTGTATGCTCTATAACCTGCTTACGTGTATATTGGTGTTATTTCTTCCTCCGAGTAGATTTTGTTACTAAGAAATCTGATGATTCTAGTGACTCTCGATCTTCTTTCCTATAGAATATCAATCCCTTGTTCTAACTTCGGAATGATATCGTCAGCTAACTTTCACTAGATTTTTAGCTAGCCTTTGGATTACTACATTGATTAAGTCTAGCTTCGTAAAAGGTGTATAGCTCTGTCTGATTTCGTTTATATCGCCTTTTTGCTTTGTTGATGTAAAGAGTCGCTCCAGTCCCTCCATGGCGATGTCGCTAGCTGTCTGAATCAACAGGCCTTGAGTAAATGTGTTAGCATGAATACACAGGATGTATTATTATTTTAAATTTGTCGCGCTCAGCTCTCTACATTAGTGTAACTAGTGCAGATTATATTTTGTCATCCTTTGCCTGATAGCCAGGAGACTCCTTTTCCGGATAGTCGTTATCTTGAAGCGAAGAAGCGTTCTTTCTGAAGTATACGTTACCTACACCTATTTGCTAGTATGTCCGCGAATTTTAGGCAAGATAACTGTATGGGTTTGAACTTTTGTATAATCGTAATCATTTTACACTTGTATTCAATGATAGTGGATAATTCTGAAGTCATTTATCCTGCCTCTACCTTTGCAATCTCTAGGTATTAGTGATGATTTGAAATGCATTATCTGCAACTTGCAGATACAATGCATCTTTCAGTACCTGTCTGGGAAGCTCAATTTCGTACACCAGGTAAAACCGAGGACTCAGGCAGCTTTAACAGCCTCCCAAGGTTAGCTCGGGAATTATTTGTTTTGGCAATATAACAGCATAACTATTCGGCGATTCCAACGAAAGTTGAAACCCTTATGTTTTTCGCATTCTCTTTCAAATTACAGAACTGCCAAGGTCCTTCCAAGGTTAGCCTGGGTTTTATTTGTTTTGGCAATAACATCTATCATAGCTAAATTCGAAATCCTTATGTTCTTTTGCATTCTCTTTCAAATGACAGAATTACAAAGAGCCTACAAAGCTCAGTCCGGCAGTTATTCAAAGTACTGAAGCTCGTAAGGTCGTAATCAGAATAAGTGAGAGCACGCGACTTTTTGGTCAGCAGACCTTGTTTTCTAGAATCTTCCTTCTCCAATATGGATTATCATTTATCGTATATTCAAATACATCATTTGTTACTTTCTTACTCTGTCTAATCCCTCCTTTGCTCTTCTTTATGTCCACTTGTCTGCTTTTATTCGCCTCTCGCTCTCTCTGACAATCTCATCTGCATATTATGAAGTTGACTTTAGGCTTCCGTTTTCTCTTATTTCACACGTTTCATATCGTAATTAAATCATTTTGCGTTATATAGCCACACTAATTGTGCACTACTCTCATTTCCTATTTGCTCATCTCAAGCATACTCGCTGCTTTTCTCTCTCTTTCTCTTTCTCTCTCTCTTATTCAACAGCCTTTTTTTATCTCCCTTCTTTCCGACTTCTTGACTTCTTGTTACCTGCTAACTTAGTAATTTAATCTTGCATAACACACTTTCGTGATTTGGATTATCCTAGATTCATGCATCTTACAACTTCCATCAAATACATCCAGCAGCATATCTTTATTTACTATGAACGATTCAAACACATTTTTACATTCTTCCGCAAGGGTGTGCTCCATATTTACTGTTAAATGTGCTAACTAGAGGAACGGTATAGCCTCACAGATTCAGTGTTTTCAAATCTCTCAAACTATTTTGAGTCTATCAGGACTTTATTCTTTCTAAACGGGTCTACATATTTTGTCATTTCTCTGCCATTTTTTTTTAAAAGCTCTTTTTTAGCACGAAACCCACCAAACTCTAGTCATTTTTATTCTTTGCAAGTAGACAAAGAGCGTTTGTTATCCTATCTGTTATCCACCTCTTTCGCACCCGTTCTTCTCACGCAAATCAACATTCTCTCAATCTCCCTGTGGTTTCTATCAGTGAATAAGCCCTATTTTACAATTTCCAACCGTTTCTCACTCCTTCCCCAAAACAAGCTGACACATTCAAACCAACCATTGGCGTCATGCCACTTCACGCTCCTATTCACTGAGAGAAGTAATAGGCTGAATTGATTGTGTCAACTTTTGGCCTTGGTGTGAGTCGCCAGATGGCCAAATAAATTTAAAAAGTATTATTCATAAACACTGCACATCGTCATCACCTCTACCACCATAATTCAAACCTGATTTCACTTCAGTGATTCGACTACATACAAATTCTTCATTCTCTTTCATTTTTATTTTACATAAAACAACAACCTGCAATTTCCTTTTTAAATCATTGACTCTCTCCCCCTTACAGGCGCGCATTTACAGGGGGGGCTGGGAAGCTAAATACCTCTTTCTCCCCAAATTTCAGACCCGTAAATGTTTATATTCTGTTAAAGCCATACCTGTATTCTGCTATTCAGAATGAGTTATGTAATATTATACAAAAATACATCCAGTTGCAATCGAATGTATATTATATGATACATGTATAAAATAAAGGTAAATCTAACAAATAATAATTAAACTCAGTATCATATCTTAACTGACGTTCAAAAATTACAATCGATAATTTCCTGATGTGTGGACAAAAATAGGTTTTGAGAGAGTTAGTGGTATTTATTATCAAGGATGTGTAAAGTAACCATTATTAATCATCAATGGCGTTCCTCAGATTATTTATAGGGAGGAATTCAGGTTAGCCCCCCTCCCTGATTGTTATCCTGGATCCGCCAATGCTCCTTTCCAAATTCACCCATCACATTATGCTCACCGACTCGATTAGCACATGGAAGCCGATTCGGGAGCTTGAATCTACGGGGTTCAAGACACCACATCTATTGCTTCTAAAGCTTATTGCAGTCGCAGGAGAAAAATATTAGGCTGCACTGCATCCCAGGCTAGTGGCTCATATCCTGGTTTAGTTCTCTTTTATGACACGCACCATAAGCGATATCAGTATTCTTCTTGTCCTACGCATGGGCAAACGACGAAAAATTATCGGAAAAATTCTACATAAATTTTCCAAATAATGTGGCGGTAAGATAAGCCCAACCGAATTTCAAATTTTGTAGATTTATAATAAGTGAAAAATTGATACAAGTTTTTAATACGATTAAAAAATATTCGTTTCAGATTAAAATTCAAAGATCAATATTTAAAAGCAAATCTTTTATGGATAAAAATAGAGGTACTTTCATATTATCAACAGCCAATTTTTATCGCTCCCCAGGTGTCTTTTTATCTATTTATTTTACTAAAGGAGTTTTAACTATATTTTTTACTCGAGGATTAGGTAAGGTTATTAAAACAGAAACTACCAAACAAATATTTCATAAAACACTAATAATTTGATAATTCATCGTAACCTAATCTTTAGTAAAAACTTCCAGAGTAACAAAAGCATTTAGTAAAAATAGGTGGACTTCGATAATCGAAGAGTAAAAAAAAAAACGGCTGTCGATAATTGCAGAGTACAAAGAAAGATCCATTGCTATGAGTTACATGTAGAAATTTATGGCTTTGTGCCTTTTATACATTGCCATTACCCATAATTTCATCTCTTTCTCGATGATTCAATTTTTAACATCTTTCTGAGAAAGAACCAAGGGAATGTATGTTATCTTTGTTTCCCTTTGTTATGTTATTATTGTATCATCATATTATGATTTAAATATGAAGTATTACGAACAAAAACAAATACATGACTTTTTTTCTTTCAGTCTGATCACCTACTTCATGCACTCGATGGGATCCTAAAATCTGGAGAACCTGAGTGGAAAAGTGTGAGGTGAGGTCATTACCCAGTATTATATTTCTTGAAATATATATAATCCTTCTTTATCGTCCTATATCATAATTCCATAATAATTAATATACATCTAATTGGAATAAGTTAGGTAGCGGAAACGGAATTAAGAGTAATTTTTACCTTTGTTTCGCCAAAAACAAATTAGATGAGGAGATTACTCTTAAGAAACATATCATAAAATTTTGTATGAGTATATAGAAAATAATATAATTAAATGAAGCTAATCTTAGGATTATTTTTATAATTTTGGTTTAATTAATTAATATTTAGTTTAGTAAGGTAAGGCATAAATGGAGTGGGTTTCTATAACCAACCGCTCAATTGGTGAACCTCCAGGAAATATTTACACTCAATTCAAACCTACCTAAAGCAACCTCATCAATCAACAAGATTCTTGAGCGTAGGCTATGGCTTAACAACCAAAAACTAACTTGCAAGCCTCTACCATTGGCACAAAAATTGATTCGGCAATTTAATCGCCTCTAAATTTGCCAGGTAGTCCTAAGGACTGGCTCCATCTCTGCGAGCTGGTATTTAACAAACAAAATGTCATGTCTATAAAGAGAAAATTCTGGCTGCCTTTTTCGTATTTACAAGCAGATAACAGACAAGCAGCGGTTTTATTATTTGAGTTGACAGCAGAATAGAGAACCTTCGAGGCTATGTATGCCATCTTCCCTCGACATCACGAGCACTCGAATAAGAATGTCAACTCGGTAATGCAAAATCCCACAACTCTCCTTTACAGCTCCAAGGGCCGGGAGGGACGAATTATCAGCGGCACAGCTAAGGCTATCCTTTCCCAGTCGTCATCTCATTCACGTATCACACATCCTAAAGGCGCTGAGGGAAATTCAACCACTCAAAGGCCTGACAGATACCGCCGTTAGCATCATAGCTTGGGGTGCATTATGTGGCTAAGAGCAAATCACCGCTGGCGACCGCAATGGTCCTACCGACCAAGGTTGGTGCAACTCTCCCACCACCACTGACCACCCGTTGCTAGAAGGAAATATTGAAAAACTCATAGAGGCCGTCTAAAATCTAGCCAAAGAGCTGCAGAATAAAAGGTTCGTTCCCAAGTAAAAAATGATTTCCACTCACGCTCTCGATTCTAGGGTCGGTATAGCTCTTCCCCAACGAGAGAACCAGTAATTTAGCCATTTATCTGATGCTGGTATCACCAAAATTTCAAAGCTGAGTCCCATTGCGGTATGTCACTGTGTGGAGGTAAGCCAATGATTATCCTTTCTTACTTTCTCTAAGGGAGACCCTACGTTCATCATCCCCGCTTTGCTGCCGGAAGACACCTAAGAGTACCATTTTGAAGTTTTTCTAACTCTTGAGCAGTGACCAGGCTCACAACTGTGGCTCATCTGAGACCACATGAAGATTTGCTTAGCCTTAACTTTTAGTCATTAGTAGGCAAATTCACAGGAAAGGACAATCTTATTTTACAATAAAACGCTTAAAAAACAAAAAAAAAACACCCCAAAATTGATGCTATTTGCCTCACAACCAGCTCCGCCACAAAGACACCGAATTCGGGGAAACTCTATTATCCGGCCGACGCACTTCATTTAGGAGGAAGCAGAACTAAATCTCCGACCTTTTCTGCCTGGATCCAGACAGGTGACTCAACTTTCTCGTTGATAGTTTTTCTACACTATCCATTCTTCCTTCTTCGTCTCCAGAGAGGGGTCGAATTCCAAGGGTCTCCTCGCTCCCAAATATCTCAGGTAACCTTTCGATCTCTATTTTTTAGTGACGGTCTCTTCAGTGGATGTTCTTAGTTGGTGACGAGAGTTACCATATCTTGGGGCTTGACTTCCTACAACACTACTCACTTACCCTTGATGTAAAATTGTGTACTCTCATGGTCGATAAAAAGGAATTTATTCACAACACTTATTCCTTATGCGCATGGTCACGTAATCTTACCACGCCTAATCAAGAAATGACTTACCAAGATCCATAGGATTCCTTTTAGCTGTACATTGAAAAATAACTGCATATTCTCTACTTAACATTATATACACAAAACAGCCCCACCCCCTTTGACTTTGCACAAAAGCAGTGCTTACTTCTAGCTAAACTCAAAAACGAGAAAAAGCTCTGTTGAAGGGAGAAGGAAGGGATAGATCAGATATCACGATCTTTCTGAGCATTTCCATTACATCTGGTTTCCAAGAAAGATGAATTCTATAGGCCAGTGGATGACTTCTTTACCTTAAACAGAGTCACTAAAGCTGAGGTCTTATTCACAAAGGTTTGATCGTTTTCTTAACAAAGACCTGAGAAATGTTTCATTCGTTTTCGTTTTTATACACGACATTTGGTCTACTCTGCAGGCAAGGAAACTCACCTAGAACACATAAAACAGGTGTTGGGCTGTCTACTGGCTGATGGTTTAAAGGTTGCACGCCTCAAATACCAACGAGGTCATCTCACCTTTGTCTGAAAAGTTTCATCCATACGCAATTTCTCTGCAACGCACATAGAAATCTCTAGGGGAAGTCCTAGGCCTATTCAATTTGTTCACCTTGCTCTAGTGACTAGAAAAATGGAACTCATTGCACAATTTTTTTATGATATTCCGTGGCCACACGCCAAGAAACTCACTCCAAGGAATACACAGACAGGAAGACATCATCTTTTCACTTCAAAATAATTATTCTTTCATAGCGCTATCCAACAGCAACCCTCTTATACAATCTACTCTCTTTTTTGCCACTATAATTTTCATACATCTTTCAAACGTTCGACTATGCCCTTTCGGATCAATAACCGTTTATTGAGTAGGGAAAACGTAACATTCCGATTATCCTTCCTTCTCCTGCTAAATACTAACTGCAAAATTCTTGTAGACTCCTCTTTAACTATGCTGTAATTCCCCGTGCCCCCCAAATTTAAATAGTAAATATTTGACTTCTTTCCTTTCCTGGTTCACTCTGGTGTTAAACACAAAATATGACTACTTTTAAAACGCTATATGTGGCCTTAAATGCTCAAAGATACAAAAAAACTTGTTGCTATTTTGTTCCAATTCAGCAAATCCTCGAGCCTTCTTCCCCACCCGACCAAATAAATGGGTTTAGCTATTAATTATCAATCGTAGACAGATATAACAATACGTTTGAGGGTCTACCCTTACATCGTCCATCTGCTGTAGAATCTATTCAAGCTATTGCTTAAGAATGGTTTGCGGTACTTTGTGCCTAAAAAACTCATTTTAGACAATACGACTAATAATATCGTGCTACCAAAAAGCTTAATTGGGAGAATATAGTGCGAGTTCGGATTATTTTCCAAAAAGATAAGATGTTACTGTTTATTGGGAAATATTAGAAACGATACAATCTTTCAGAGACTTTTTTTCATTTTCCATTATCTCAAGTGAAATTTGAGAAAAGATAAGTTAGCATTGCAATAATACTTTGCATTATTTTTCGCACTAAGTAATAAAAATTAGTGATGTTCTATTATTAGATGCTATAGACAAAGATATTTTTATAGATTCAATATATTGAGTTCTCACATGCAAGAAGGCTTGATATAGGCTTCGAGGTTTGGTGAACAAACACGATCTTTGTGTGTTTCTAAGCGCGTCAATGGTCAATTTATTTTCCTCCAAAATCGAGATATTTTCTCTTGCTTTAATTGTTCGTAATATCTGAAACATTTTTTTTAAGTCTAATCGTTTACTTTTTACTGAATTCGTTAACGCAGTAACGATCGATCTCTTGTATACTTTAAATGTTGATATTTCTTGATTATTATTTTTAATCATGAGCGCGAAATTTCTGTCCAGTTTTCAACGGCATTCTCATATTTATATATATATATATATATATATATATATATATATATATATATATATATATATATATATATATATATATCTTTTTTTCATTTGCAATCTGAATAATCATCCACAATTCCTTATAATAATTTAATATGTATATATAATGTAAAATTAAAAATAAAAACATTTTGTTACAACACTTCTTTAAACTGACTTTGCCATTTATAGGGTTAACTACACTCACTCTTGGTTAAATTACGTTTTAAAAAAACTTTAAATTTGCATTGAAATTTCTTTCAAGTTATTTGATTTGCAAATTGATACAAGTTTATTTAACACCTTCTATATATCAATATAATTATTACTTATAATTAGCGTGAGTCCAGAAGATCTCATAATTAGCGAAAAAGAAGAGGAAATAAACATTACAAACATTTTCGTCTTTATTGATAAAACCTTTTCAAAGATTGAGTAGGTCATTAAGCATAAAGTTTTCAATTGTATTTGACTAACTAACATTTTGGTTTTAGTAAATCTCTGAAGACGCAACGTGGCCAGAAAACTTGAAATCTAAAAGCATTAGCCAAAACCTGTAAACAAATTAATATTCTGATCCTAAATAAATTGATAATTATGTTTCAATATATTTAAATATTTAAGAAAGATGGAATACTTTCATTCAATACTTCATCTGAGAAAATCGCACAAGCTTGATCCAAAAGATGAGGTGTCTTCTGGCAAATAGTTATAATAGATGGGAGGCAGGGCTAGGTTTATCTTTAATGCAAAATCTACAACTAAAATACATGATTACCTACTAAAATAAATCAGCATGTGTACTTTTGAAAGGTATACAATTGACGGTGAATACTTGAAATATCTGAATGGCCAAAATAGTAGACTAACGTACCTATGGATAACACTAAATAGATCTTACCTCCACCAAGAAAAATAAAGGTCACGTGCTAATTAAAATAATAAAGGGATTTTATTTTCTAAGATGAAGCCTTATAATATATGTAAATCCATTTTCAGCCTGAAGGTCACAATTTCTAAATCCGTTTTGCACTGATGAAAACTTGCTAAATGAGAGCCGTCGAAATGATGCCGTGCTAGGAAAAGGCTAGAAAATGCTCTTACCTGCAGCGAACATAACATAATGTTTTACACTTGGGAAGACGCAAAGTGAACTGCTTTTACTGTCAAAATTCGAAGGTGGTTTCCTCAATTTTGATAGTTTGCTTCTTTTCATGAATTTTTGTGTTAAGTATAATATATATTTTTTAAATTCTTAAAGTTGTTACGGGCAGGGTTAAGTCCCACAACACTAAAGAAAGTAAAAAGAACCTCGTTATGAACACGAGGTTACAGAACGCTAATTATAGGCTAAGATGGACTCTATACCAGTCTTAAGAAAGCCCAAATGTGTACAAAGAGTCAAGTAACAATGATAAGTTACATTAACTGCTTAAATCAGAGTTCAAATTATGCCAATCAATCCTATAAGATTATTCATAGTCTCAGAGCTTTCCTTCATATATAGCATAGCCTAGTATTGGTAAAGGCAAAACAAAGAAAATATAGAAAATTAATATATTTAAAGTTATTATTACAGTTATTATTATCAGCAACAATGAGAGCAGTTTAAATAGTAAGTCAAAGCTTGTAATTTGGCAGTTCTCCTTTTACTTAATTAAAGTTATAAATAAATATATGAGGTTTGGAGAAACATGAATATCATATTTACAAATATGTAGTTTATACAAAATAAAAAAATCTTAATAATACTTATGACACGTTGAGAGAGAGTTCTAAGGTACATAGGCGGCAAATTTGACAACTATAAGAGACTTACATTGCAGTAGTAGTGCACTGAATAATCACACAAAAAAAAAACACATTGATTGACTAATTACACAAAATCTAGAGCATTCAATTCCAGTAATAGCGCGTTAAGTGGTTGGAGGTGAAGTGCCTAAAATTGGGGAAATTCAAACTTAAATAAGTATTGGTAGCAAGTTAGTTAGTTGTGTGGGAGGAGGTTAGTTGGTTGTATTATGGGTAATCACTAAAGGAGTTGGAGATTATTGTTTCGATATTACATAAATATATACATTACAAATAAATATATATTACATTACAAATACATTACAAATAGATACACAATTACATAAATTTCCCTTATGAAACCTTTTAACTAGTAGTATACATAAAGTTCTGAACTTAGAAACATACGTCATGTGAAGATAGAAAATGGGGATTTTTAAATGTTTTTAACACAATATGCAACATTTATAGTTAATTAAACCTGTATAGATAATGTAGAGAGGTATTTATTATGGCAATATATTCTGTAACTAGAGCAAGGAAACGGATAAAAATAAGGAAAACAGATGGTACAGAATACAATATACACCTAAAAATTAGAAATGAAATATCGAGCTAAAAAATCATAAATAACACATAACCATTGATGATTGTACTGAGAAACATCAGAAAATACACGACAGAATAAACTCTTCATACGTTAAAGTTCGATATGAGTAATTAATTTTCTTTTCATCTCTTTTGTTGAATAAGGAAATGCTCAACCAGATGACCTAAAAACAGGAATTCGTGGATCTGCTCCTTCTAAACTTTTAAGATCAAATGGGCTCGACTCATTAACTGATGAAATTGCAATTCACTTTAGCAATTGGCCCCATACCAAAATAGCAAAGAAGAATATTGATTTGACATTAACTGGAGAACATACACTGCAGTCCGTAAAAAATGATACCTCTGTATTTTTTAATAAAGCTTGTATTAACAAACAAATTTGAAAAAATTGTGGCAAATGATTCGTTAAAGGATTTTTAACGAAAACACAGAATTTTGACACAAAAAGAGAGTGCATAGTTTAGCTCGTATTTTTACAATGCAAAATAAATC
Source organism: Ceratothoa steindachneri (assembly GCA_963969495.1). Classification (NCBI taxonomy): domain Eukaryota; kingdom Metazoa; phylum Arthropoda; class Malacostraca; order Isopoda; family Cymothoidae; genus Ceratothoa; species Ceratothoa steindachneri. Next base: position 74,091,782 of record OZ018321.1, read on the forward strand.
TTTTATTACAACATTATCTATTATTTAATTTCTCTAAAAAATAATTGCTACAATTTATATCTATAAATATATCCTTAATATTATAAACAGGTAATATTATGTATAATAAATATTTGGACTAAATTTCATTAAAGTTTGTCTCCATATTTCCAGTAACTTCTTAATTTCTTTTAAAGGCGTTTATGTTTCACCTTCCTGATCTGTGGTTTTTAACTTTGAACTTGTGCTGTTATTTATGTTTTTAGGCTTAGAATTTATTTTTAGCTCTTTAAGATGGGTTTTGTAATAACCTAAAACGTTGGAATTAAAGATGGTACCCGCCTTCTTCGTTTTATCCTTCTTACTGTATATATATATATATATATATATATATATATATATATATATATATATATATATATATATATATATATATCACCAAGCGTCTCACCGTCAACGCTATGGCTGTCTGCAGTGTCCCAAGAGACGCCCGAGAACGAGAAGACCTTCAGGATCGACCTCGTACAGGCTCTGAGAAAAGCATTCGGAAGTGCTCGAAAGCTCTAAATGAATGCGATCACGAAAAATATGAACATACCGGTTTCCTCGATGTCCAAGCCCGTTAAGGAGGAGGGCAACAAGAGGTTGAGAAGGGTGAAAAGAACAACGTATGTAAGAACAACGTCAGGAGGGCTTCCGCCTCCTTCTTAACAATTTGAAGAGTCATGGTAATCAACTTTTTATTTTTTCAGATGAAAAAACTTTCAAGATCAACCCATTCATTAACAGCCAGAAGGACCGCGTGGATAGCTTCGGCCAGGGCATCGCCAGTTTTGCTACGTGTCCATCACCAAACATGCGGTTTCCTTGATGATGCTCGGTGTCGTAGCTTCGAACGGCGAGAAGATGCCGACTGTTTCGTTCACACTCAGTTAAAGGATCACCGCGACCAACTACAGGGACAACTAAACCAGGATAGTCTTGCTTTGCGTGCAAAAGATCAAAGAAGGAGGCGGACTAAGTCTCTCAGCTAGATGGTGTGTTGGCCCACACGGTCAAGAGCGTGCAAACGTGGTTTGGGTTGAATATGAACTTTTGGTCAAAGGACTTTTGGCCACGGCAGTTGCCCGACTTCAATCCACTTGACTACAGCATGTCAGTATACGTTGATGGCAAGGACTGCAAGGTTCGCCACAGCAACGTCTACGAGTTAAGGTCATCAGCAAACGCGTGTCGACCAGCATGTGAAAGGACTACTTGTGCAACGTGCGCGCAGCCTTCAGGTCTCAGCTGGAGCGCGTGCTCGCCGGTGAAGTCATCTACATCAATTACTATTACAATATAAACAAATTTTCATGAAAAATAATATAAATGTTTCTAACTGCATCAAAATGATCATTTTGTTGAGAGCGTCGTAATGGGTGTAACATGACTTTTGCAATACCCATTATTTAATCTCATCATATCAAGATGCACACACACCCTCTTTTGATGTCACCGCACATTTGACCTTGGCGCCTAAGGTTACCCCTGTCGACCTTGTCTTTCCTTGCTCACATGATTTTAGTACGTTTACACTGGCCAATTGCTATATATAAACCAATGTTATACATTTTCTTTACTTTGTCTTTGTGTAAAAGGCTCTTTTACTATTCCCCTATACCATTAAAATCTGAGTTTTTAATGAATCTGGGAAAACCCATCTAGTTAGTTTTATGTGGAGATTCGCGATACGGAAACACCAGTACCTATATTGTACAATAATGTGAATGATTAGTAGTCATACATTCAGGCGCATGATCTGCTTTTAGCAATTTGAATGTACTTCTCTTTAAGCACGCTAGGTAAATATAAGTATGAGCAGAGTTGGTGGCACTAACTTCCAGTCCATTTGGATAATCTCTCATGTAAATTTTGATGGCAGGAAGAACCTAATGGGATTATTGCCCTTAAAATGTTGAATGACTTGCATATTGTTAGGTATACTTTGCTCTTTTTTTAATTTTTGAGTTTTGTTTTCAGTAAATTTCTAATGAATAAACAAATTTTATTATAATGCGATTATTTTTATAGAAATAATTTATATATGATGGTTTTTATTATTGAGATTGTCGTAGAATGGACTCTCGACGATATACCATATATGACTATTCGTTGAGGGAACTTATTTAATTATCTTTAGAGTGCGTGGATGTCTAGGCTGGCCGATATTATGTATCTGCGATATGCTTAAGAAGCGGAACTGAGCTCAAGGATAATAATATTGCTATCATTACTAAAATAGAGTTTTATTAATAATAACTATCAACAACACACAAAACGGAAAAATATTGACATAAACAGAGAATGGAAAGGGTCGTGAGGAATCGAGCTAATCCGAGGATTAAAAGATTTAAAAAGGTAAAACAAATATAGAGTTAAAGGGAGGGGATGGTTCGCTTAACCATTTAAAGCACAGGATAGAGTTGACAAAAGGGTTAAATACTCAAAGGTAACGTTCGGCTTACGTAATTATACTTGTTGTGCAGAGGAAGGCGACGGGAAGGAATTTTCGGTCCGCTGGCGAGTTCCCGCCGAAGGGGGGGGAATTAAATGATCCTGACGTGGCGTCTTGGAAATGAGAACCGTTTCTTGACGAACGGCTTGAAGAACAATGGTTTTTCTACGTTGTTCTCTTCTGAACAACAGGGGGGGGTGAGAACCGTCTCTTGTCTACGGGCTCAAGAACAATGGCTATTCTAATGTTGTTCTTTTCTGAACAACAGGGGGGAATGGTGAGAACCGTTTCTTGGCGAACGGGCTCAAAAGAACAATGGCTGTTCTACGTTAATCTCTTCTGAACAACAGGAGGGGGGGAGAACCGTTTCTTGTCAACGGGCTCGAACGAACAATGGCTGTTCTAACGTTGTTCTTTTCTGAACAACAGGGGAAAGGGTGAGAACCGTTTCTTGGCGAACGGGCTCAAAAGAACAATGGCTGTTCTAACGTTGTTCTCTTTCTGAACAACAGGGCAAAGGGTGAGAACCTTTTCTTGTCAACGGGCTCAAAAGAACAATGGCTGTCCTAATGTTGCTCTCTTTCTGAACAACAGAAGAAGCCTTGTGGACTTGGCTTCACAAAGGCTCGAACCTTCGCACTCAAGGGATATTGTCCTTCTTCTGGACAAGTGATGGTGAATCTCGAGGTCAAGGTCCCTTTGCGCACAAGGTGAGAGTGGGTCGTAGTGATGTTTCGCGACGAAAATCTGGATCTCTAATCTGATCTTAGTGGTAAAGTTTCCAAATAAATAGTCAGGTCATCTCCTTGGCCTGAGGGACAATGGAGTGGGAGCTTCGAGGGAATGCACAGCCGAGCCTGGGAACAATGCATTATCTGCCCATAAGCCTAACTCAATCTGGCGAGGTCGGTGCATGGGGCGCGGGGGAAGATAAACCTCCTTGTTTAAACATTGACTCAGGTTGCTGCGATAAGGCCTCAGGCTTGAAAGCGAAGATGCACGTGGGTAGCATCGTGGTTTTAAATAACATATGATAGTGGTTGAAATTAACGTGGCCTCAACCCGTTCTATCACAGAGATAAATCGTCCTTTACACTGTTTGTATACCGAGATTTTGCATATTAGCAACCTCAAAAGGACAGTAAACCGCACAGAAATAATAAGCACCATATTTCTTTCCACTGCAGAGATATGACTTGTGTTTACTTGCTTGAAACTGTTATTTATTTTAACCGCCCTATCATCTAGCTCAAATATTGATTTATTGTTTATAATGGTTAATCTTTTATTAGTTTTAAAGACTTCAAGGAGTTTTGACCTTAGATATCGAGATCACAGTGTAAATAAAGCGAGATTCCTCAGTCTTTCTTCTTACAAGAGTTTTCTAAGTTCAGAACTTACATAATTTCGTTAGATACCACTGGATGTATAACAATATTACATCTGCCCTTTCTTTTTTTTCTGAGACCAGAATTTCAATGCAGAACTCAAAACGAATGGCCTTTCAAAAACTTATTTTAAAAGAAAAATAATAATTTTCGATTTAAACTCAAAATATCTAGGTAAACTAGAACCGAACTTTCGTTTGTTAAAACTGCTGTGCATTTGGAAAATTTCTAAAATGTAACTTTTCTTCGAGGGCCTTCACTATTTTCTAACAGTTGTGCACGTTTAATATTATATGCGATAGTTGCAAGAACTGGAAAACTCTATTCTGGTCAATTTTAAATTGACCAGAATAATATTGCTTGTTTCATGCAATCGTCAAATTTTGAAATTTCACATAATAAATTCATATCGATATATTATATGAAAAACACCAATAGAGACCGATAGCCATTTTGAATAAATTTAGTTACAACTAGTCTTGGATTAATTTTAATACGATATCACGTATTGCGTGTGATTTTCTCTTTATCAAGAGGTATTTTTTGTGAAACTGACCTAATATTTTACACAAAAATGAGTCTAAGTAAGAAAAGATCATCGTATGCGCTCGTGACTCCATTTCTGAAGTTGAGCGGTGGATCATTTTTGGTTAAACGATTGATACAAATTTGTGAAGACTTATTGATACGATGCTGTAAATTAGAACATTTGAGTTTATATGGAATGTCTAGAAAATATATTTTATTATCTATTTTAACACCCAGTTCGTTAGTTTTGACTACTGCAATTTAAGATTGGGTTTTCAAAGTTTAACATAACGCATCTGTACATAAATAATTGCATGCTCAAATTGTCGTACTATTTGATTAATCTATCAGCAATTTTTTAAGACAATCCCATCGTCTTTGTTTTTTATTAGGTGGCCTAGATTATTTAGTATCGTGAACGAATGAATTTACTCGACAATCCATTCCCGAAATTATGCTGTTTACAAAAATTAAGAAAATGAGTGGTCCCAGACTCCTTTTGTGTGGAGTACTGAGTTAGATGTTACTACATTTAAGCACTCTATGATTATCAGTAATTCATTAGTTCTTAATCCAATTTATTCTAATAATGTAAATATTCATAGTTCTTAATTTAAAAAAGGGCGTAAATAGCCAATTCTTCAAAATCTTTAGCAAAATCTAGATATATAACATTTTAGTCACGCTTATCGAGATCCTTTGTCACTTACCGATAAAGAGCGATTAGATTAGTGAAGCGATTAGTAAAAAGTATATATGTTTTCGGGAAAGGTTTTGAGTATATACTAAAGGTTTATTCTTTTTAAATAATTACGCAATTTTATGGCAATAACTGACTCAAGAAGGTTAAATAGTAATCAACTTAAGCTCAATGGTAAAATAAAAAAAATAACTTTGATAATGGCTATCGTTTTTTAATATGAGAATGACATTTGTCACTTTCAAATCCACGGAAACCAAGATAATTTTAAAAAAATCTTTGAATAAATGTGTAAGTATAACGGTGATTTCGGACTTTACATACTTTTGTGCAAATCCAGATTAATTTATTTAAATATAATTGAATATTTTATTAATTAATAAATCTTCATTTCATACGAATACATCTTATGTTGATTCGTGATGTACCAATATTTTCAATTTTATTTGTGAGCTGGATATAATACTACGAGTTATTATTCTAAAAATGTGGGTGGGTAGCTTGAACCCCTCCCACTACAAAATGAGTATGTAGAGGGAATCTCTCCCTATTGTTTTAAACTGGTAATTTCTGAATTGCTGAAAAAATGAAAGAATTAAAATAATAAGTAAGTAACGTCATAAAAAAAGCTCGAAAAGATGTATACATTCCTTAGATCGCGGGATTTTATGCATATAAAAAGCATAATTATTTTGTTATTAGGCCAAACTCAATTTGGCAGCTGTTCAACAGGAAGTTCAACTGTAAGTTGATGTCTTCAGAAAGCAACCAAAGATTGTTGAAAATGATATTATTTTCTAGATTTATGAAAGCAAGTTTGGAAAATCTAAATATAATAGAGGTAGGGAAGCTACTTGTGTTCGTACATTTGGGGGTGTCGACTGATTATAGAAAAAGAATTTGTTTTGCTTTTATTGGACCGTTCTGCGGATAAATTGATAACTATAATACGGCAGCACATTTTGCTCGTTTAGGATATCTGATATTTTGCTTAAATCTATCCTCATTTATTTTCTACTCATAAACGGAAGCTTCGTAAAATTACTACTTCGATCTTTTAGACTTCTATGGATGTGCACAAAAAATAAGATCAGAGATACATAAAACACAAATGTCCAGTAAAATTTATTCTTTGCCTGCAAACGAAAGTTCGGGCCATGAACAAATAATTATCGAACTTTTTTTTTTTATTTCATCTTTTGCATCATCAGCAGACACTATTATTTATTCATTTATGGTACATTTGCATTTATATTTTCCAGGTTTTCATTCTTTAAATTAAGACTATCTTTGCTAGAAATGGTAACATAATATAATTTAAAATATATTACTTCAAAATAATCTTGATAATGTGCCTATCTGCTTCATTTAATACTTAAACAATCTTTATTTATCTTATTATAATATGAGAGAATGCTTTAGGATTATTTTAGTACTTGTCCGATAATCTATTAACTACCAGCATTTAACCGCAAGGACTAAATACCAGGCAGCGGAAAAGAAACGTGAAAAAGTCCTGCCCATCCAACAAGAAAGAAGATTAACAAATTTACTGATATCTTGTAGACGTCAAGGCCTCACATCCATTGGAAGCATGGCGCCTCGACACCACCGATTCTAAGAGCTTTCATGTTTTTAGGTTGACTTACCGAATAAAGTGTCTGATTGAACAATGTTTCGTTAGCATTAGAATTTAACTTTGCTGGGTAACAGAAGTTCTCTGGTTTCTACGGATGGAACCTTGAAAGGTTCCATCCGTAGAAACTTGCCAAAATTAGTGATGTTCGGACACTCAATAGCATACATATGCGTGTAAATACACATGCTACCTTGAACCTAGTTTATCATGTAGTCCCTGCAAGGAGGGTAATAGATTACAGTATTCAAGTCATTAGACAGAGCTCGCTGACTAAGGAAAAGCTAAAGTTGTACGAGTAGTAAGGAAGGAAGGGAGGTAATTATAATCGCATTGAGGCTTTTGCTTCCATTTTACCTCAATTGATTCTCTGACTTTTTGCAAAATGGGTCTTATCGTTACAGCTTAAAGTATTCTTGTCTTTACATCGGTGGTGTTATCACTGAGATTGCCTCAGTGAAACAAACAAAACCTGTGATCTATCAAAATTGGTTAATCACAAATTTAGTTAAAGGGTTTTAAGGCCGTAAACAATGAAAGTGTTTTGGTGAAAGGCACGAGTGCAAAACGCGTTCTATCCCGCTTTTTATTTTTCTTAGCTCTATGTACAACTCGCATTTGCTCGAAATTGAGTTCGTTGGAGTCCATCAGCCTACTGCCTATACTTCGTTTAAAGAGTTTAGGTTAGGTTAGGTGATGGCTCATGCAAGCAAACGATTGACTTTCTCTGCTCAGTGACATTCAAAACTTGGAATGATGACAGGAAGCCATTAATTTTATCTAACATCTCTATACGTTTAACGCTTGAATTATGATGCAAGATTCATTCATTTTTATCCCTAAATCTATTTTTCAGAGGTGAGAGATTCCATTTCTGCACCTTTATCAGATTGGCGACCTGTGACCTACGCATATGCAAAACAGAGCGCCTTTTTGCAAGCAGAAGAGATGGCATTCAATTTTCATTGAGCACAGTGTCTTATGTGTTTGTACGCACGGGTTGCGTTTTCCCAAATTGTCCATGCTTTTTCCCTCATCGCAAATGGTTCAAATGCTGACACTAGAAGCTTATTATTCAATAACTTTCAAATTCTGTTCAAGGATACTCCTTTGAGAGTTCTATTAATCTTAGACATCAATGACGCCAATAATTCTGTCCAAGACACCTTCATGGTAGATACCAGCTTTGAAAGTTTTCGCATTACCTCTGCCCCCAAAGTTCTCCAGCACTCGGAGTATTGTGATCGCAATTCTTTGAGTATGCTTCTTGTCACACCGATGCTGGGTCGGTGTAAACATTGCTCCGAACTCCATCTGTGGATAGTGAGTGGCCTTGAGTGCCACTTCTTTCTTATGGGAAGCAAGCCGGTGGGGCTCTTTGGTGCGGTACATTTGTCCTCATTTATGAAAATAAATTGTACAAATATCCATTTATTAAAAATCAGTATTAACTTACAACTTGCTTTTACTCTCAAGTTCCTCAAGTTCCTACGACTAGCCATAACTTAGATAGGTGGTCTGTCCTAATCTTGATTCTATAATTACAATATTACCTGCATTTAATCAGAGGATAATAGTACTAGAAAGTGAAGGCTTGGTATTCGTTCTCACGATGACTCCGGAAAAAATAGAAATTTTATTCTTTAGTTATATTTCTCTAATATGAGTCAGTGTGTATTCATATTATATTCTGTCGAATTAACTCGCTGAATCTCTTTGTTCCTTTGACGAAAGCTTCTAGACTACTTAGGAACCCTTGACAGTTCTTCGTTACTATCTCCAGTTTTAGGCCTTAAAAGCTATAGTAATGCTAGCCATTAGCTCGTCTTTTATGTTGCAGCTGGATTTGTTGGTCTCTTGTTCCACTGCGCCACACACACATAATTTAAGAAGAGTGCAGTCAGGCAAGTTGGTAGGCCCAATATCATGTCCTGTGTGAACAAAGAAGCTTTCCTAAGAGCATGATTGTCGCTGAAAATTTCATCTGAATGACTCTGTGAGCGACAATAGGTTGAACGTCTGATCTTGGCAGAAATTATTCTTGTCAGAGAAGAACCGCAGCATATATGGATTTAATCAGTATAACAACTTGTTGATTAGCTTCTTGCTTTGGAAGAAATTGTCCCTTCCCCATCCTCATCCCTATATTGTATGGAAAATAGCGAAATTAACATGCACCACTGCGCTGATGAGCTTTTCATCCACAATTTCTCTCATGCAATTGCAAGCATCTACTTTCTGGCATCATTATTGATGATTATCGTGGTTTCAGTGACAAAATCCCGAGTTCTGATTGAGTAATATCGCCCACCAGGGAGTTTTCTTTCGGTTATCTCCTCATAGTCAAATCCTGAATCTTCTAGCTCCTTTCCGACATTTTGCACCATCCTTCTGCTGACGTTGAGAAAGTCTAAAATCTCCTTATTTATCTTTCCTGCCCGGATTACAAGGATGATTTACTGCTTCTTTAATATTATCCTTAGTTATTCATTCTCTAAAAGGATAAAACAAAATTGGATATTATTTCTAAGAAAAAAAAAGACCGAGAACAAAGTAAAAAATATATGCGTAGAATTAAGCAGTTGAAAATTGCGAACGAATATAGTCCCCGCTTTCTACAATCTTTTATGAAAGCTTCTTTTTTTGCAAATAAATAACGATTTGGTTACGTAGAACTCAGTAAATTATATATATTGAATTATAAACTATGCAACTTTCGAGTAACAAACGAGGCACAAAAAAATAAGTTAGAAAAATGCATAATTTCGCTCTGAATAAAAATAATGCTAAATGATCACATGAAAGAGTGGTGAAAATATTTCCAGTTTGTTGTTAAGCCATTATTATACACATTAGAGCCGAACACAACCCCTTGAAGATAGTAAACAAGAGCTACTATGCAAAAACTAAAAAAAAGGAGCCTATATATTAGAATAGCTCATGTGGGAAATGAATAATTATTTTACCTCAAACTCTATCCCGGGAGAACAAGCAATAGCAAGCTAAAGCTAATTCAGACATAATCAGAAAAATATTTTGAAAAAAACATTTTTCACCCTAGTATCAATTTTGAGTGAAGCTCAAGATAATCGGTTCAGCTAAATAGTTTTGAGTTCAAGCCAGAGATTAATAATTGAGCGTTTATGCAAAATGTTATTCTTAAAATTTGGGGGGATGCATTGCTTTTAATATTATATGATTTTTCCCTCGTACTTCTAAACATTTCTTTTCCTGTTACACCTTTAATAAGCCTTGTATTTTTCTCATGGATACTAAAGTAAAGCACTTTAAAAATATAGACAGTATTATTTAACAATTGTGTCGACATGCCGTCACTAATCTTGGCAATATAAAATAATTTTTGTTTTTATTTCTAATTAAATCTTAAGTACATTTTCAAAACTCGTGACTATAAGTGACAAATTAAACTCCTACTTTTTATTCTCACTTTTATGAGCCAAAATAGATTTAAATTTATTTCACTTTCATCTAATTATATTAACCTAGAGTTATATATTTACAAAAAAAACGGAATTTAAGTATATCTATAGGTATATAGAAGAAAAGTTTTCTTGAGTACCTTGGGATTGTTTCACTATTTTGGGAATTTCTTTTGCCGATAAATTCTGCCATCATGTTTTCTAGTTATTAGATAAAAGATTTACAATAAAGTAATTTAATTTTCATCCCATCTACCAAAATACAATTAATTCTCATTATATAAGAGAAATGCTTTTACTAAGAATTAATTGAACCTTGGAATAACTTTCTTTTTAGTATCACTGGTATACCATGAAAGAGAAAATAAATACGTAAATTTCCAAGAGAAACCATTATGCCCTCATTTATATGTCTAACACTAGTCCTTTTTTGAGATGATGTTTAATAATTAGTTTGTTTTATTAATTTTTAGAACAGGGTATATGGAGGTATTCAGGATGTCCTGTCAGGAGTTTAGCCCTCTTTTTATTAATGCTTAAATCACGATCAATCACAAATCGTCTACAGCTCGACAATTAGCTCGATTTGACACTCTTTGGCATATATTTTCACAGTAAATCGATATTTTTCGCATTTGACTCGCTAATTTTCAGTAATTGCAAATTATATCATACCACTGTTTACTATGCATCCTAAATCACTACTAAGTGCAGAAAACCCAAAGTTTCTGCACATTTTATTTCACGGATCTTCTAAAACAGCAAGTGCAAAGTGACCACTCAATCAAAATGCCCATTCTAAACAAAATATCTTTTGTCTCTCTATCCAAAGCCCACTTTTTATTCGACCACCTTTCTAAATCGATATTCATTCATAAATTTCTTCGGTCATCATCAACAATCTCTCTCCCTAAAGTTTTTAAAATTGTAATTTCCTCAATTTACTCTGTCATACTCGCAAACTCCTCACATTTCTGATTTCCAGGAGATATACCCTAAATCTTATGTCGTCTCAGTACAGACCGCGATTAGAGAGAAGAGACTAAAATAAATATAACTGAGTGCAGTGTAACTTAGTCAACATCGATGAGGCGCCGCTTACATCATGTTGAACCATATTGTTATTTTTCGCCACACTGGAGCAAGAAATTAAAGGGAAAAAGTGTTTCCAATCTTATATATTGGGTTTAGAAGATCCACCTTACTGGACATTAAATAAGTAAATCATCTTGTTGTTATTATTGAATTATGAATCAGCAAAGTCCCTAAGATTGACTCGAGGCTAATTAAAAAAATGATGGGAAAGGATGTACTTCACAGGTAAAGAGAGGTAATATTAAACGATTATAATTTAAAAAATAAGTTATGCCTTTCTTTCAGCGATATTTCAAGCAAGTCATTCCAATCCTACATATGATATTTTATAAAAAATTCTTTTGGGATGTTATCACAGCTTGAATCTTTGTGTTTTAAACCGTTATGTTTTCTTGCTGGTTTATCGCAAATATTAAATCAAAATTTATATTAGTAAACCAAATTAGTTGGGAGCAGAGATTTAGATCTCAAAGTGAAAAACAATTGTGATGCATTATTTTTTTTACTTCAGATCATTTTTCAATTCAGGAATTAATTTTGTTGCACTTCGCTGGACGCGTTCCAATATTACAATTTTCATTTCTCTATCTGATGATCAGAATTTTACCGCATCCAGCAATTCATGGCTTACAAGCATTTTATATATGGGAAGGATAATATCTTTAATTCAATCCAAAATGTCAAGCTACATATGTATCTTAAAATCGATTTGTGCTTTTGTGACGCATACCTACATTGCATCGTTTCGAACAATTTAGATTATTCGAGATTAAGACACCCAAATCTATTTCTGTTTGATTGTTTCCTTATGACTGACTATATGATAATTTCTTTTGAGATATACATACGCAACCTAAGTTCATTACCATACACTTGTCACTGTTGAATTTTTTTGTTAACTCTTGACCATTTTATTAGTATATATAGGTTGTTGCAGGTTTACCTCGTTTCCTATCATCAGAAAATGATGAAATTTTGACAATAAATTTGCATGAAGCTTGTCAATATTTGTTAAAAAATGAAAAGGTATAAAAACAGATCCTTGATCAATACAGCTAGTCACTCATACCAATGACGATCTATTTCCATTGAAAAATAGCTGAATACTATTTAGCAGTCACGTGCGATTTTTATCTATATTATCTTTTAGATGGCACGGTGTTTAATGGATCTTTGAGAATAGGATAAACGATATCTACAGTTTTAACTTTATAAAGATTTGTGATCATTTCTTGATAAAAAATGAAGCAAATTTGTTAAGCACGATCATCCGTGTCAAAAGAAATGTTGTGCATCATTTATTAAGTTATTACGTCAGGATGATCCAAAATCCTACATACCTCTATAACAATTGACTCCAAGGGTTTACCAGCCACGTAAGAAGGGATGTAGGGGGCGTGGGGAATTTCCAGGATCAGCCATTATGCAATTTTTTAAAAAGGTGTAACATTTGCCTCTATTAACTCCATAGAAAGCTATTTCTCGCTATAGACTTAGTGAAAATTGTGCAAAGTGAATTTACCACTTTGTTTTTTAATTCTTTATGGCGGATCTGATATATTTTATAGAGAACTGATGTTTTTGAAGTTTACATTTTTTTTATATAAAAGCTAATTTCATATCTGGTCATTTCATTATTTGTTAGGAGTAATTTTTTGTCCAAACTTTATGACATTTTTATCATAGGTAAGTTATTTGTATATTCGACGGTAAAAACATTCACAAAATGTTCATTTAGTAACTTCACACGTAGCTTGGTTGATAATGAAAGCCCTATTCGGCATCCTGAAAAGGCCCAATACGCCTACTAATTAGGTTAGGATTATTTATACTTTGTTTCTTTGGGTCATGTTTAGACAAAGATGCTGGTTTTTGTTTATAGTTCTTCTTGTTTGTCCTCACTTTGCATTTGTAAAGGCGACAATAATATCGGTATCAGTTTCAAGTCTGACAAATATTGTTAGTTTTTGTTAATTTATAGAATCGCGTAGGTTATTTTATGCATTTTTTGAATTGACAGCTTATCCACGTCTCCTGGTTTTATCTCGTAGTATCTCTTGGTTTATAACATCATATTTTGTTATTTTTCCGTGAAAAACGACGATTATTTTATCAAAAGGTTAATTATTTAAGCTTCTTCAACATTTAAAATTAAACTCAAATTTAAAAATTTTAGTGGGAGCGTAAAATATTTAAATTACAATATTTAAAACCTGTCATTAATATTTAGATTGAAACTGATCATTTTATGAACGCTGTTCTCAAGTGCTTCACTATGTTGCAAATTTTCAAATAATTTCTCCTCATTTGTCAAAATTGTATCTATGATATTCCGTTCGCTTGTTGACACCTCTACTTTTATATGGGAAGTCATTATTTACAAATTCTAGAAGACGATTCCTTGCTTTATGCGCCGTTTTATTCACAAAATATACGTTCCAAAAATATGTCTGTGCCTTTAGTCTAATTAGAGAATAACTCGATTAAAAAAATATTACATTATCCTATTTGCTTCGATGGTATATATCCTATATCGAAACTTATTCTTTTACTTTTGAATACCAACAAAAATTTCAGACGTTTTATTTATATTAATCTCTTTCATTAACGTGACTTATTCATTATATGCATAAAACAACGCCTCAATATCTTCTTCTAGACCTATCATTGTTAACGACTTTATAGCAAAAGTAGTTTAAATTCTTTTTTAACCTTTCTATCCATTTTCACCTAACTGCGATAAAAGCAAAATCTTCCATCGCATATAAATTAGACTGTCAAATCATCGATCTTTTTTTCAATCTCCTCGCATTTTTTAAAAAAATAACATTTCGTGTCAGAGTTATATAATTTTGATTGTTCGCATGATTATTACTTCGTTTACCACAGAACTCTCTTATTTGCTATCCATCCTTTGATAGCTTTTTTTCGGAAAATATATAAAAATTGATTTAAAGATTTCCAAGCTGGTTGAGACTACATCGGTTAGCTGCGCACATAAAACTCCTTGATTGATAAATTTCACCATTTTATCTTAGCTAAAAACACGCAGAAATTGGCTGATGTATAGATATCTCTGTTTTATACAAATTTCTCCGCACCTTTTAGTAGAAGAATACCTGTAAATATCACGTTCCTTCTCTTCTCCTTCACATTTCTAATCAGCGGGAAGTCGGTGAGAGCTCCGTGGCTTAGTCCGTTAATACTACGCTTAATCCGGGACCGAAATAGAAAATTTAAAATTCATAAAAACAATGGGTCAGTTATAAGTCGGCAAAATTACATAGATTCTCGTAGGGAAGTTAAACGTGCGGTCAGAGATGCGAAGAGGAAGTATGAAATAAACCTCGCTAAGGATTCAAAGAATGAACCGAAACGGTTTTATGGGTACGTAAATAATAGGAAACCCGTAAAAGGATCGATAGGGCCGATCAAAGATAAGGATGGTCGTTTGACTGAACTTCCGACAGAAATGTCTAAAATTTTAAATGAGCATTTTACGAGCGTGTTTACTGTGGAAGATTCTTCCGAATTGGAATCGTTAATTGGGGAAGTTCGTAGTGCTGATAAATGCATATCCGATGTAAGTATAAAGGACGAGGAAATTCTTAAATTTATTAAGCTAATGAAAAAGTCGAAATCTCCGGGCCCCGATGGGGTATATCCAATTGATTTAAAGGAGCTTCAAAATGAACTCGTTAAGCCATTGCGTGAAATTTTCAATCGCTCATTAGAGGATGGCGTAGTTCCGTTGGATTTCAAGCGAGCAAACGTTACACCTATATTTAAGAAGGGGAATAGATTTGAAGCAACGAATTTTCGGCCTATTAGTCTAACTTCGGTAGTTGGGAAGCTTTTAGAATCTGTAATTAAAGATAGAATAGTGAGCCACCTCGAGGCAAATAAGCTGATTAACGATACCCAGCATGGATTTAGGCGTGCGAGATCGTGCTTGACTAACTTGCTCGAATTCTTCCACAAAATGATTTGCGTGTACGATGAAAGCAAAGCTGTAGACGTAATATATTTAGACTTTAAAAAGGCGTTCGACACCGTCCCCCACCAAAGGTTATTAATCAAAGTTAAAGCGATTGGGGTGACTGGTAAGATTTTAAACTGGATTAGAAATTGGCTGAAAGATCGCTCGCAGCGGGTAGTAATAAATGGGGAATGTTCAGATTGGGCCAGCGTTAGTAGTGGGGTACCGCAGGGCTCTGTTTTAGGCCCTTTATTGTTTTTAATTTATATTAACGATTTAGATAAAGGCATACTTAGTCGGATTTTGAAATTTGCGGACGACACGAAGCTGGGTAATCGTGCCTATGTAAGATCGGATGTCGATAAATTGCAGGGGGACCTAAACTCGATTGCCAATTGGGCGGACAAGTGGCAAATGGAATTTAATTTAAGCAAATGCAAGGTAATGCACTTGGGTTGCCATAATTTAAGAGTAGATTATACCATGAAAGGCCAAGTCCTCGACGCGGTTAAATTAGAAAAAGACTTGGGAGTATTAGTCTCAGACGATTTTAAATTCTCGAAGCAATGCGCGGATGCGTGTAAAAAAGCAAATCGCGTTTTGGGTTATATCGCGCGCAATTTCATCTTCAAATCTAAGGATGTAATTTTACCTTTATATAAATCCCTTGTGCGGCCACTTCTCGAATACGCTGTTCAATTTTGGGCTCCATATTTAATGAAAGATATCGCGCAATTAGAAAGAGTGCAGCGTAGGGCTACGAAATTAATTCCAGAGCTGAGGAATAGATCATACGAGGAAAGGCTCAGGGCTTTAGATTTGCCATCGCTAGAAAGCAGAAGATTACGTGGCCAGCTAATAGAAGTATTTAAAATACTAAAGGGTTTCTCAAACGTGGACTTTCGCAATCTGTTCGAACTGGATCATAGGGGAAATACTCGTCAGCACGGGTTAAAATTAGTGAACAAGCGTTTTAACACTAGTATAGCCCAAAACTATTTTACATTTAAAGTTACTCAAAATTGGAATCGGCTGCCCACCCACGTAGTAGATAGCACTTCGGTTAATATGTTCAAAAATCGTCTCGACGTGCATTTGAATAGTTTAAATATAACGTAGTTGAGCACTGTGAATTTAAACGTCCTTGCAGAGAGAGAGTTTGGAGCGGAGGTTTAAGGATATGAAATTATGATGACTAAAAATGATGCCGGCGATTCTCTGCATGTGTAGCTTAGATGTCCCATTTCTTTTCCGCCTATCCTATAAGTAGTCTCTATCCCTAAATTAGCTTTTCACCACTAGCAGTCGAGTGGCTGCGGAAGATGAGAAGAAAAACTTTCTATCTCCCCCGACCCCTAGTTTGATTAGTTAAAATTGCACGATAATGTACACATGTAGATAAGTGTGTACAGTAGATAGTATTAAAAAAAAAAAAAAATAGCATGTTAGAGATACACTCGTAGATAAGGGTGTATCGTAGTTTTTGATTTAGTGTAGCGGACTAGCCTCGAGCGGACCTTAGGGTCTTTGCTGGTCCTAGATTCTGTAGTTCTGTAGTTCTGTAGTTCTGTAGTTGGCGGTTTGCGGCACGACTTAATCGGAAGAGGTAGAGAACTTATTATTAGAACCTACATGACTTAATCGGTGTTTTAGCTAGATTCGTTTGTGAAATCGTCTACTGAATCGACACAATTCTTAGCTCTGCCTCCAGGATAGCATCAGTTTCCTTTCCCAAAGTTGGCCCCTATTAGGAGTGTCCCCAACAAGACGAACCACCAAATCATCTTTATCTTTTTGTGAGAAGCTAAAACTGGAATAGTTTTATTTATTATTACTTTCAATCTTGGCTTTGGCTATGTTAGTGGACTTCCAAGGCAATCCGGAGTGAAGGCGGTATCATCGGCTGCAGATTCTTTGACGCACAGGCTCGTACGAGTGGCCAAGTCATTACTGCCGTCACCCCAAAATGCACTCCCTTCTAAATGGGTGCCTAACTGCATTTTTTCAAAGCCACTACGTCGAAGCGCTCCACCTTCAACTCCTTTTTTAGGGAAAGAATTTCAGGTACACCTTAAGTTCTGCTGCACGGCTGCGATTGTGCTTTTTCCCATAACTTTTCGTCCACTTTCCCAGTATGTTTCTCCTAACTGTCCCAAGGGGGTTGTAGGGGTGCAACCCTCACACTAAAACACAAAAAATGTAGGGTGGGTGTGAGGCCAAAGCCCCCCCACCCGTCATTTTTAACAAATAAAGTAACTAACGTAAGAGCGGGCGCGGGTTAATGTAATTTAATTTGAAATTATTTGGGGGGGCATTGCAGTTTATATTTTTTCTTTTAGCCGTTTTTCTAGATTATTTTTTAGTTAATATCATTATACAAATCTGCATTTTTTATGGATTTACCTACTTTTTAAAAAAAAAATAATTAGATATTTTGAGAGAACTAGTATTTGTCTCGCCTACAGTCATGATACAAAGAGATGTCACGAGGCCATGTATGTAGTTCAATTTGAAATTATTTTTTTTTGCGTTACAGTTTATTTTTTTTCTTTTATTTATTTATTCTTTACTCATTTTTTCTTTCTTTTTCTATTCTATAATTTTACGATGTTTTATACTGATATGAATTTTAATTTCAGATAGAATCGTTTTAGGATTACTTAGGTTCTTTATATTTCTTCTTTTACCGATGTTTTTCTAGCATTTGTTTATCATGGTTTAATGTTTGTATTTTTCATGGATTCAACCAACATTTTAACATAAATAATTAGATATTTTGGGCTACTAGTTTTTTTCGCACATAACGCTATAATATAAATCTTGAATTGTTAGAGTCAATCTTGATCATGGCTTCCTTAGGTCAACTGTGCCCGTGAAATTTGTGTACCCTTTCCGCTTTAGTTACCATCCGCGAAAAGGTACTAAATTTTTAGGCGGCCACAATTAAATGAAATCTTGCAGATTATATATTATTTTGTAGCAAAACAAAATACATTGGAGCTTATTAGAAATTAGGTTGATGTTTTAGAACAAAACATTAATTGATAGGTTTAGTTTATGTAGGTAGGTCGCAATTGACTTTTGAGAAAATAATGCCAAAAAATTAGGGTGTGTTGAGGAATTCGAAAACGATACCACGCTGTTTTATTCGCTATTTCGGATCTCTACGAGTCCGAATAATGTAATTAAAATTTATTTTTGATTTTTTTATTTAATTCATTTGTTTTTCTAATTCTTGTGTTGTTTAAATACAAACAAGTATGGCGCCATCAGATATGAACTCACATTTAAACTTGTACATAAACTACATATTTATGCGCGATGAATGAAACATAAAAAACACGCGTCCCAATACATTTGGGCTCGAAAACAACAATCATAACCGAGTAGTGGATCTTCACGTTTACCGATTTTTAATCTCTACCTTTCTTCTCATCACGCATTTCCTGTACTTAATACCAAACGAGGCAGGTAAGAACCAGTTGCTTTCAAAATTGGTAAAATATAAGGGATTTGGCCCAATTAAAAGGCTCAAATGGTTTATGTTACTTTAAGTACTTAAAACTGTATCAGCTAAAATTGGAAATTAGTAGGAAGATAAATATATAGGTTTTGAACTAAAAGACCCAAATACAGAGCAGACATGCATCGTATCTGAATTCCAAATAGAACAGAGTAAAGTACATAAATATAAATATACAGGAGATAATTGAAAATCACATGACACGTGATATATAATACATGTATTTAAGGGCCCAAAGAAATGAAAACTGGTAACACAACCCGAAAATCACGCTAAATAGAATATTATGTGAACAAATGAGAGCTTAAGAAAGAAAATGGCAGAAATAAAAACGGAGAAACAGGACAAACTATTTTAACCGTTATGTGAAAATGATTAAGGTCTTGGATTTGAACCTGTGTTATCAAGTGCTCATCGCTAATATGACCACGACCTCGATCGCCAAAACTACCATCATCAACCTCCTAAAAAGGTTGATTCAAAAAGCCTTTTAAATAACGAGCTGTAGCTTTTTATCCAGTGATATACAAGACAAGTGTTTTCTAGTAGGAGGGGCCACAGGCTTTTTTTGTTTACAATAATAGAAAATCACATGACACGTGGTATATAAGAGATATATTTAAAGGCCCAAAGAAATGAAAACTAGTAAGACAACCCTGAAAAACGCTAAGGAGAATATTACGTGAACCAATAAAAGCTTAAAAAAATATGCGAGATGTAGATATATAACGGTTAAAATACTTTGCCCTATTTCTCCGTTTCTATATCTCCTATTTTCTTTCTTAAGCTTTCATTGGTTCAAATAATATTCTCCTTAGCGTTTTTCCTGTTTGTTTTGGCAGTTATCATTTCTTTGAGCCTTTAAATACATACAATACATGTACGCAAGATAATTTAGCTTTCATCCGCCGTTCAAACAAATATAAATTATAGAACAAAACTTTTTTCACTAATAATCCACATCACAGTTGCAGACAAGTTAATTAAAATAAATACTTTATACCACCCATCCACTCATTCTAAATAAAATTCTATTACATAATGCTTGATTGATTTAAAAGAAATATTAGCTTCATCTTCGACAAATACTTTTAAATTACTCTTTTTCAAATATACCTTATTTTGGTCATTTTAGGCCACCTTGTTAAACGGCAAAAACTAGGACAAGGTTAAATCGAGGCGAAATATTTTCCCTATTAACACTTAGCAGTATTTTTTCAGGCAGTTAAGTATGAGCGTTTGTACTGTTAAAATGCCTATTTTCGTTCATTTTTAACGTTTCATCTGCACTTTTATACTTTATTAAGATATTTATTATTCTGTGCATGGGGGTATTAAATAGGACCCTATCATCTATCTAATATTTGTTATTACCAAATATATAAATTAATTCCATAGAGAAATATTATATGCGACCAAATTTATGATTTAATGATGATGATTATTACAGTGTTCCTTAAAGTATGTACAATGAGGAATGTCTAATGCTTTTCAGAAACCAATTTCGTTCCAAGAATAGTTGTATAAACAAATAGTGCCAACTTTTTTGAAAGATTTGATATTATTTCAGTGTTTCTTACGGCATTTTCCAGCTTGAGAGAGAGAAATAGGTGTCCTTGGGTACAAGGAATGAAGTTTCTTGAGAACCACCACTACGTATGAGTCCATAGATTAAAAAGTCTCGAGATCTTAATCCGATCTAGGAGGTGTTGATTATCCTCCAAAGAACAGGTAGTGAAGGAGAAGCCGGCAAATGAATAGTTCTCAGCTGTTATTAAGCTGAGATTGGAGAGCCATCGCTAAGTATTTTCTTTTGACGTTCATAACTATACAGTATGAATCTCAGAAGTTATTTAATTTTTTCTTTATTGTGGTAAGGAATCCCAAAACTTTGGAAAATAATAAAGGTAACATTTTTCTCTAAGATCCTTTAGAACCATTAGATTGCGGTTAAATAACTCTCCGCAATAAAACTTAAAAATCACCAAATTTCTCTGCCAAAATTTTGGGCTGAAAGTTAATTGCTAATTAAGCATCTTGTAAAATTTAGTCTAAAACTATTTGCATTGCATCTCTAAATCATCTTACGGGATAAAATTGCAGCATTAAAATCTTGATCAGAAGTTAGTGAATTTAATGATCTTTTATTTTATTTTATAATTGACTTTAAAATTTATAAGGCAAAATTTATTAAAAATTATCTTATTTGTCAGTTAATTACCACTTTGTGTCGAGAATGAAATCGCGTAGAGAAGGAAAAGTTGATTTGATTTTCTTACATTAGTAAGCATTTTAACGAATATTTTGCCTTACAAAACTAAATCTATGTTTCCTCTCATAGAGAAAGAAGTTCGCAAATTATTATAAGATTTTATATATCGAATTGTAATTAATGGAAGTATAAAATGTAAATTTTAAAGTGGTCAAATTCAAACTCAATCTACCTTTTTCACATTCTTATTAAATAATTTTTCCTTTCCTTTCTTTCGTAGACGAAAGTTGCGAATTGTCGCAGAAAACATGCTGGAATGGGATGATTGGCACTTGGATGACCTACTTTCTACACTTGTAAAACAGCTGGGTGAGTAGAAGAGTGTTAAATATATATATTTTTTAGTTCACCGGCGATTTTTGTTGTACTTATTTTTCTTTATTCAGAAAATTAGGTTATTTCAAATAGGCTCGATGGACTTGCTAGACACAAAATGAAAACCTCATTTAAATTGAAATATTAGACCAAGAGAAGTGTTGAAACGTGCATATTTTCATTCAGCCCAACCCTTTTTTATTCAGGTAAGACATTTACTTTGAAAATACATATATTTGGACCAAAGTTATGAGGTCTACTGCTGAGATGGTTTGATGGTAAATGGAAAGTTGCAAATGTGTCAAATTTTTCTAACAACCCCTTCAAAATTAAATTGTACAAAACATGGTAAAATGTTTTCTGGATTTATCAGCAGATGATTTAAAATTAATTACTCCTAACTTCTTTTGATATCATATATATCGAATATGACAACTTATATTTTTTGAAATATAAGACTTAGAATTATATATGCTAGAGAAACATTTCCACAGTATACGACAAATTGCCCCCCAAAAATAAAAATAAAGCAACAGCCTGAACAAAAATCCAAGATACGAGTATGTAGCAAAAACTAAAATTGCCAAAGCTTAAAATTTAACTTAGATTTTTAATCATGATTAACGAAGATGGGACGAGAAAAATGTAATTAAATACCTTACTCGAATTTTTAATTTGGTCCTCTTGTAGCAGCCGCAGATTCAGTATAAATTAACGAAGCTCCAAATCAAATAAAGAGAACAAAATTTATTTTTCTAACTAAGAAAAAAAAATCATTTGAGTGACGTTTTCGAAAACTGCTGCAGCAACTAAATAAAAATTTTAAATTCTCTTCCGAGTGAAAGTGTAACTTTTTCGACAACTTCCAACAATATGTTTTATTACCCTTTTCTAGGTTTCATAGTGTTCAAAATAGTTCTTTCGGGGAAAATAGGCTGGAATCTCCTGAAGAAAAACTTTGTGAGATAATAATTACAGCTGTACCAATTATATTCTTATTTATGGCTCCATAGGACATTTTAACATAAAAAAAATATATATATATATATATATATATATGTATATTGTCCTAAAACTTTGCACTTTGTTGATCAGAAATTCTTTAATCCAACGTCATGTACGAATTGTAATGATTTTTTCGACCTTTATAGGTTGTAAAATTACTTTTTCGCTCTGTACATAGATATTATATACCTCATTTTGTATAATACTATGTTCCCCTATTTTTTTTATTAATAATTTCAGTGAAAGTGTTTTAATTGTATTACTTTTGAAATTTATTATAACAATGGCTACGATGCAATTAAGGTTCAAGCTTAATACGTTGCTATCTTTTTTCCTTTATATACTTCTCGTCCGGTTTAGATAGATATCAATAGAAAGCGGAACCTATTATTTTAGTTTATTTGAGCATAATCATTTGTTGTTGGTCGCTGGATGGAGTTCTCATTTGGATAAACCTTACGGTTATTTTCCTACGCTCTAGAGACACATAAATCAGATACCTAATTCAAAATAAATTGCTAATAAAAACAGTGCATATTTGAAGTAATCCGTCAGCAGGAAAATAATTATCCGTTATTCTATTGCATATTATATATTTTGCCTTTGTTTTTCAATGAAATTTGAACGAAACTTAGATGATGAAAATATTTTTTTTAGAGTCTAATTTAATGTTTATACCTTATCTAACCCTTGACTTTTGAAAAAATGTGACTTTATAATCTTTAACACATAATGCTCTTCTTTATATTAAGCCTTACTCTGCTTGATTATTTTTACTAATACTCTTGAGAATAAATGACTTACCTGAGATGTGAGGAAAGTATGCTGGTGCATAAAGAAAAGAAAGTTTTGGAACGGAAATATCAATGATCTTTTTACTTTATTAAATCAAGTTGACAAAAGTAACTGCGTTAGAAGTAAAAATTTAGTTATTAAATAATATTACGAAATATCTACTAATATTTTTGCTTAACTAAAAAATTGAATGAGATAGTTTATAGTCATGATAACCCTTTGGTATTAAAATAATCAAATTCTATTCATATTATAACATGGCGTTAATGGTTGAAATCATTATCTGTGTGAAATTCCAAAAGGTTCTCAATAGGTCCTGGTACATGGTTATTTATCAAGCAATTAAATAGTTTACATCGAGAAGCGGAGCGCATGTTAATTCAAAAAACTTGAATCCCGTATATTTAATAAGTTTTAAGTAAAAGGAAGATTACGCTCCTTTCCAGCTAAGATGGGGGATGGAATCAAATGTTAATAAATATTAAAGCGAAACCAATCCTTATCACCAAACATTTGAAGTTAAATTGCACGAAGAGATTAGTGAGAACGCTAGAGACCAAGAGATTTGCCATCTTCCTCCACCATGTTCTCATTAATTATTTAAGCCAAGTCGACTTAGTGGTAGATGTTGGGTGAGTAAAATGTCGATCATCAACCAACATAATCCTTCGTTAACAAATCAGTGATTTCCAATATTATAAATCTTGGTTTCTATGCAAAAGCAGTAAACTGTTTTTCCGCTAAACTATATTCTAACAAAGCAAATGTGTGATAGAGAAACAACTCAATGTCAATTTACAATTATTTGCTGATGGGTACTAGAGACGGTATTTTTCTTAATGTACCACTTAAATGAGGGAAATACAGAGAAAACTCATTTAGTTTATTTTTTGAATTAAAGTTAAATTATATATGAGCATGATTCATAAATGAGAGTAGAGCATTCCTTGTTGAAGAAGAATATAATGTGATAAGGCTGCTCTATCTACGTAGAAGGCGAACGTGTAATCTTTAGCGCTGTGGTCTTTGGAAATGAGCTGGTTGATCTGTTCAGGTTTATATTGATAGAAAAATGTTTCCAGATTCTTAAATTAATTGGCATACAAGATTAAACGCCAAAGAAATATGAATATGCCAAATGATTAACTGATTGGCTTGCCTATCCCTCGATTTTAACTCCAGAAATGCGTATACATTATGCGTAAAAGGCACGCTTTCTTCAGTTGAAAACAATATGAATACAAATATGTGATATGCGATTTTAGATATATTTATTAACTTTAATAAAAAAAAAATGACTTTCGATAGATCGGAGATTTATTTCAACAAGATCAACAATAGCAGATACATATCTTATTAAAATACAATTTAAGTGTAGAAGTATTGTTATTGTAGAAATTTTCTTTATATGGTATAATAGCTATTTAATTGCAATCATGCTTTTTACTCATCCACATTTACACATATTTTATATTTAGCATTCCTTTGCATATACAATGAAAAGTTTTTATATTAAGAAGAAAATATTTTGCGGCTGAAAATTAAAGTTAAAAGTCTATATAGCTAAATGATTGTTTCGAACAATAGACATCCTTTTTGGAACCTCGAAACAATAGGTGACCAAGCTTTTCCTTTTTAAACAATTAAATCGTTTTTATATCAGTGCGGAAATAAAAGATAATCAATTAAATTCAGTTACAAACTTACTGCTCATGAATTGTATAACAAAAGCCATGAAAAAGATTTTGCTGGTGTTTTTCGGGAAAAATACATTCCTGTAACTATAATTGTAACCAGTGTTTCTTGCGTTCATTCAACTTCTTTTTTGTGTGTATATTCATTTTAGTATGATTCTACCTATGAATATCATGTATAGAGATGCTTAATTATTTCCTTAGGAAATTTAGGTGAAGGCTTAAAGTTTCAAGAATATATACTATGTTGAAGGTTTCCCAGGACGCCATGTATTCAAGGGAGTGAATAATTAATCGTTGCCTAAAAACTTTGCAATTATTTGGTAACAAAGTTCATCATCTATTGTTCAAATGTGTCATTTTGAAAATTAACGGATTAAAATGCTTGGGTATGTATAATCAGATTGGAATACAGTATGTGATTCTAATTCTAGTTAATCAGAATAAATGCTTCCTTCATATTTTTAACGTTCGTATTTCGATAATTCTCTGTATTAGCAGCGGATTAGAAATTTACAACTTTTTTCATGGCAATTATAAAACAATTAATAGAAAGCAATTATATGATTAAAGAACATTGAAGTATATTAGAAAACTCATAGTTAAATTGTTATTTTATGGGTTTTCTTGAATCTACAAGTGAAAAAATATATAATAATCTAATTTGTATCAATAATTTAGGCGACAAAATAGAAACTCAAGAAATTAACGACTCAACCGTTTGTACCGAATAGTTAGTTTCAATCTAATATATATGGTTAATTTTATTGTTTGTTGTTATTTATTAGGGGAAAAAGTAGTATTTTTCGAAATTTTATCATGTAAAATTAGAATTTTATTATTTGCCACTGCTAGCACTATTGGCTCTACGTCCTAAGCCTCGGGAAAAGAGAGATTTATTACCTCCATTCAAAAAATAACAATTCCTGATTCACATTTAGCTGAGACCCTAATTTAATTAGGATGTAGCAGGTTAGTAGTACCCTATTTAAACAGGTTTTGTTTTGGTAATTCTACGGATTAAAGAATTCACTCTTGTATCGCCTTCGTTTTGGATTGCGTGGTTAATCGGTAGCAAAGGGAAATAATAAAAACTGAATAAAACATAAAATCAAACTCACAAAACCTAACCTAACCTAAAATTAAATGAGAAAAACTAACTAGCCATTAAACTCTACTTAAGTAAATGATTGTTTGTGGGTTAAAAAGAAGTTATGAAAGAAAAGATGGTTGTTAATCCAAAATACATTTCTGGGGTACAATTAATGAAGATTAATACCCCACAGTGAAAAAAATATAAAATTTTAGTAAGCGTATGTTCTGTAAAAATAAAAAAATCTTTATTTTTTAACAAATTAAAACATTTACTTAAGAGATTACCTTTTCAAATTGTCAACTCATTTTGCTATTTTAGACGATAATTTTGCCACCAAAATTATCGCTCCTATTTCATGTGATAGATACCTATTGGCTTTTTCACCAGTAGATACAGTAAAAAATTATAGACAAAACAGAGAACCATGCACCAATATTCTTTAGCATTTCTAATATTTAAATTATTGCAGGTTTATTAAAAGTCAGAATTTCAAAAATACTGAGAAAAATTGAATTCTTTCGCTAAATCTAAAATTGCGCGCTAGTTCGGTTTTTGTTGGAAATGAGTTTGTCCCTGGAGCTTTGTTAGTCGATAAAAAATAACAATAACATAAGAGTGTATTCATTTGCTCAAATATGGGGAAATGAATGATGTGTAATTATAATCTATCCTGTAAATCATTTGGTAAAAATAAATTTTTAAATCTTTTTCAATTTAAGAAATGGTTCTTATCAAAGGAAATCATGCAGCCATTGTTGCTCCCGTACTAAAGTTTCCTGAAATGCAAGGAGATAGTTGCTAATGGTATTGTATGAAGATCATCAATGGTTATACAAAGAGTAATTACTCTCCAGTGAAGAATTTTTTTGTGTACAAGAGGTTCTAATGAACGCCAAGATCGCCTCCTGGTAGCGGTGGAACAAAAGGTTTGGATTGCCTCCAGCCCGTAAGGGGCGCGGCGATTTGCCATCCTGGCCGCCGTGCTGACGGGACTCAGCCCCCCGTCCGACCCCAGCTTAGCTTATTTTCCTTCCTTCAAAACACTTGTTTCCTCGCTTTTCATACAACCTCTTCCGCAACTTTCTCTGGTCAGCCTCTAATTCCACAGGGTAGATGCTGCCTTTCTTCTTAAACCAACCGTCCCGGATCGGGGCTGAAGGGGGGAGGGGACAACATTCCCTAACCCCTGAGCTCCCCACCCATAACCTCCTCATATCCCTTTTCCTTCTCAATTCACGGCTTTTTCGAAGCAATGTGGTGCATATCTCCTCGAGAAAGAAATCCTGGCCGTTCAGGCCGAGGACCGACTCTTATTCTGCAAGGCTAAGGATTTGGTCGTAGCGCGACTGGCTCTGCCTGGGACGTCATATGCCTCAATAGTTAGAAAGGCATCTTCTGCTCCTAGCCCACTGGCCAACGAGCACGGTTGTTTTTGCGCCCATTCGGAGCCCTTCTGTGGGCTCTACACAACCCGGGAGCTCCCCTGGTAAAGCTGGCGGCAAAAAGGTTTCCTACCCAGCCCTGGCTAAAACCAGGGCTCCCCCCTTTCCTCCCAGCGTGACCGTTTCCCGTAAGGCGAAACAGCCACGCGCCTCCACCGAGTTATTAGACTCACAGGAGGCAACACCCCTAAAGTTGGTCGAAAGGCCATTTTCCGGGGTCACTAAAGATGTCTCCCAAAAGAAGGACAGCAACAAAGGAGCTTCGGCTCCTTCGCCCACGCATAGTGATGGATCGAGTGGCTCAAAGACGATGGTTCATCGAAAAGAGGTCCCTCCGCCTCCAAAACCGTAACGCCTGCATAAAGTTGCGAGGCGGAGGGATGAAATCACTCGCATGGCAAGCTTAAGCCTCCCCATTCAGTCCTCGAAGGCGAGAGCGCCTTCAGCGCTTTGTCCGGCCAACAGCGTCCGGGGCTCTGCCTCCGGGAAGAGTCCGGCCATTCCCGTGAGGGTCTTCTGTTCGAGGAGGGACCCCGCGTCTCGTCCGAGCTAGGCCTGAAGGGCATATTCCTTCAATGGAATTGCCGTGGACTCCGGGCCAACTGGGAGAAGCAGCGGAGGCTCGTCTCGTCTCATTCTCCGTTAGCTATCTTTCTGCAGGAGACCATGCTAGGCGGGTGCCTCCTGCCCGCCCTTCCGGGGTATAAGGGTCTTGCGACACCACCACCACGAGATGGCCGGGCTGGGAGATGCGCGGTTTACTCCCGTCATGATGTCTCCGTTATTCCTTTCTCTTTAGATACCTCCTTTCAGGCAGTAGCTGCGCAGCTTCACCTGGATAGGAGGTATACTATCATGTTTGCCTACATTCCACCTTCAGCTGACTTCGACGTGGGGGACTTCCGCCGCGTCGTGGCATGGTTGCCAAGGCCCTTTCTCTTGCTTGGAGATCTGAACGGCAGGCATCTTCGCTAGGGAGATTACTCAATAAATACCAGGGAACAAGTCCTTGCCGATCTGATCGAAGAGCTTGAGATGAGGGTCCTAAACGTGGATGAGTTTAAGCATCACTGTCCGAGAACCGCTTCATTTTCTGGCCTTGATCTATCTTTGTGCTCTTCGGCTGCACAGCCTGATTTTGATTCGGTCTGGTCGATGCCAACCATGGTAGTGATCACTTTTATATTCAAATATCATTTTCATGGCAACTGCCGCCTGAGAGCCCTCCTGGGTGGTGCTTGGCGCGGGAGCAGTGGCATGCATTTAAGGAAATGACTGAATTCTCTATCTCATTCGAGGAGTTTAGGTCGGTAGATGAGGCCGTTGAGTTCTTCTCCGGCAACATCATCACCGCGGGCCTGGCTACTATTCCTAGAACGTTAAGCCGTTTTGCACGCCGACCACTCTCATGTGGTTCGGCCGAGTGTGAGATGGCCCTCAAACAGAAGCGTTATGCCTACATGCGCTATAAGCGCCGCCCGAATGATTTCACTGTCGCTAAATTTCGTTGGGCTAGGGCTAGGTTCCGGTATATTTTGAAGCACGCCCGCCAGTCTTCTTGGCTGGCATACGTGTCTTCACTTAACGGGAAAGACCACTTTAGTAGAGGTGTGGAAGCGAGTCAAGAGGATTCGGGGCAAGTTCTAGCAGGACCCCCGTCCTGTTCTCAAGAGAATGGGACCGCAACCTCGGACCCCGCGTCCGTTGCGGAATCCTTAGCGACCACTTTTTCCGCATTCTCTAGCTGGGATGCTGCTCCGCCATCATTTAATGCACGTCGCGGTGTCACGGAAGGCCGCCAGCTGGACTTTACCTCCAGAGGCGGAGAATCCTTTAACCACAAGTTTACTGTGAGTGAGTTGCATTCCGCTCTCGCTTCTTGCGCGGACCCCGCCCATTTTCCGGACGATGTCCCGTACGTCATGCTCCGACACCTGAGTGAGCGAGGCATGGCCTTTCTGTTAGATTTGTTCAACAGGATCTGGGTGCAAGGTCTTCTCCCAGGTTCCTGGCGAATCGCTACTGTGCTCGCCTTTCGCAAGCCAAGGAGAGATCACTCTACTCCGACCGGTCTCCACCCAATCTCTCTAACCTCTTGCGTGCGCAAGTTGATGGAAAAATTGAGAAATGTTAGACTGGCCTTTTTCCTGGACAGCGGCCCCGTAAGGGGCGCGGCGATTTGCCAACCTGGCCGCCGTGCTGACGGGATCCAGCGCTCCGTCCGGCCCCAGCTTAGCCTCTCTTCCTTCCTTCAGATAGCCCGATTTCTCCCCTACCTCGTCGCTTTTCATACAACCTCTCCCACAACTTTCTCTGGTCAGCCTCTAATTTCACAGGGTAGAATGCTGACCTTCTTCTCAAGCCAACCACCCCGGATCGGGGCTGAGGGGGGGAGGGGACATTGTTCCCTAACCCCTCAGCTCCGGTTCGGGATGGGTTTTTTTTAACAACCTGCTTCATCCCCACCCACATCTTCCTCACATCCCTTTTCCTCTCCTCTTCACAACCTATATTTTTTACGCCGTGTCCAAGGTGGAGCCGCCATGCCGAAGGACTGCCAGGCCACCAGGCGGGAGGGGTGGTCCCGAATGGCGGCGCCTGGCTCTGCCGGGCTTGTAAGCACCTCTCGCAGTGCGGGCAACTGCGAGAGGTGATGAGCTATTGCGTCCCGTAATCAAAAGAGGGTCACCATGCCCATGTATGAAAAAAAACAAAAACCCCAACCCCCAACTTCCCCAAAAACATCTACGGAGCCGCCCTCGGGCAGCTCCACCGAGAAAATGGAGGTCCCCCCCCTTGTGCTTGCGCAAGGGACCCTCCATAATTCTTTAACCGGAGAGGAGGCTTACTCCTCTCCTACGCCTACGGGTGTAGGGGACTCCCCCTCACCCCCTTCTCTGGAGGTGCTTTCGGGCACCTCCCTATCTCCAGCGGCAGTCCCTCCTTTGCTTTCTAAGGGGACTGCCAAGAAAGCCAGCAGGCAGCCCATTGCCGACCGCCCCTCGTGCAAGCGGCTCGGTAGGGCAAACCCCCTTAGGGGGGAGAGGGAAGCCAGGCCCCTTCGGTCGCTTCCCTCAAAAGACCTGCTGGCAAGAATTTTGAACCTTGCTGGGGTCAAGGCCTGTGCCTCCCCACACCACCTGACTAGTGACAATACTGCCAAGGGGACCTGCGATGTCCTGGGAGGGGATGGCCAACTGGAGGCCCCTCCTGTGATAGACATGGTCCTTGAGGAGACCCAGCCCCAGACGGTAGGGCCTTCCATGGGGGGGAATTCGGGCTCGGCGCCAAGCACCGAACCCGAATCCGCCCCTATGCAAGGTCCTCCTCAAATGGCTGAGGGCTCCGAGGCAGTAGAAGGAGGGGAGGGATCTCCTCCGACAGGTGCCCCTACGACAACCAGGACCTTCTCCATTTCGGAGAGGGACCTGGCTGAGGCTGGTCCATCTGGCCTGGGGACTTCTGCCGGCGGAGGTGAAAAGCGGGTTCATTCCCCGCCCTCCTCTCCTAAAAAGAAAAAGACTAAAAAGACTCAAAAGACGAAGAAGACTCGGGGCTCCTCTCCATCCGCGGGGGCTGCGGGGACGGATGGGTCTGCTGCCACTTTGGTAGGCGACCAAGCCAAGATCGGCACATCCGGCCCCTCTACCCCCTCGTGTGCGGAGCCCATGACTACGACTAAGACCAAGAATGCACAGGGCGGAGCCTCGATGACATCGGGGCCCCTGATTCAGAGGTTACCTGGCGTTTTCGAGCCCGCTGGCTTCAAGCGCTTCCTCGTTATTCGCTCCACTGATGGCACCATGTTGTCCAAGGGCAACATGATCCATCAGAGGAGAGGATTAGCTAGTGCAATTGGTAGAGAGCCGAAGGTAACCCGTTTCTCGGACGGGAGCCTTCTGGCGAATGCGGCGAATCCCGCCGAGGCGGCCAAGATAAGTGCTCTTCGGACACTTCATGGCACCCCGGTGAGTGTGACGCCGCACTCTACCATGAACTTTGTGAAAGGAGTAGTTTATGCGAGGGAACTCGTTGACTACTCCATTGAGGACATCACCCTAGAGCTGGCCGACCATGGGGCGGTCGAGGTCGAACGTGTGATGAGAAAACAGAGAGGGGCCTCGAGACCCACCCCTACACTCTTCGTCACGTTCGACTGTGACAAGCTCCCTGAGTCGGTGCGTGCCGGTTGGTACCGCTACCGCGTGAAGGCATTCGTGCCACTGCCGCGGCGGTGCTATTACTGCCACCGCTTCGGCCATACGAATCGATCATGTAGACGTGCAAAATCGGGGTCACCCGAAGTCTGTGTAAATTGCTCCAAGGTCGCACACGATAAGTCCAAATCGTGTGTGGCCAAGTGTGTCAATTGCGGAGAGCCGCACCCTGCTTCTTCGAAGCAATGTGGTGCATATCTCCTTGAGAAAGAAATCCTGGCCGTTCAGGCCCAGGATCGACTCTCATTCCGCGAGGCAAAGGACTTGGTCCTGGCGCGCCCGGCTCTGCCTGGGACGTCATATGCCTCAATAGTTAGAAAGGCACCCTCTGCTCCTGGCCCATCCAGGCCAACGAGCACGGTTGTTTCCGCGCCCATTCGGAGCCCTTCTGTGGGCTCTACCCAACCTGGGCGCTCCCCTGGTAAAGCTGGCGGCAAAAAGGGTTCATACCCTGCCCCGGCTAAAACCAGGGCTCCCCCCTCTTCCCCCAGCGTGACCGTTTCGCGTAAAGCGAAACGGCCACGCGCCTCCACCGAGTCGTTAGACTCACAGGAGGCAACACCCCTGAAGATGGTCGCTAGGCCATCTTCCGGGGTTCCTAAAGCTGTTCCCCGAAAGGAGGACAGCAACAAAGGAGCTTCGGCCCTTTGCCCACGCCCCGAGGTGGAGCGAGTGGCTCGGAGACGGTGGTTCCTCGAAAAGAGGGCCCCCCGCCTCCGAAGCCGCAACGCCCGCCTAAAGTTTCGAGGCGGAGGGAGGAAAAGACTCGCATGGCGAGCCCAACCTCCCCCAATAAGTCCTCGAAGGCGACAGCGCCTTCAGCGCTTTGTCCGGCCAACAGCGCCCGGGGTTCTGCCCCCGGGAAGCGTACGGCCATTCCCGTGAGGGTCTTCAATTCGAGGAGGGCCCCCGCGTCTCCTCCGAGCTAGGCCTGGAGGGCATATTCCTTTAATGGAATTGCCGTGGACTCCGGGCCAACTGGGAGGAGCTGCGGAGGCTCGCCTCATCCCGTTCCCCGTTAGCTATTTTTTTGCAGGAGACCATGCTAGGCGCGTGCCCCCTGCCTGCCCTCCCGGGGTATAAGGGTCTTGCGACCCAACCACCGCGGGACGGCCGGGCTGGGGGATGCGCGGTTTACACCCGGCA
Organism: Ceratothoa steindachneri; assembly: GCA_963969495.1. Taxonomy (NCBI): domain Eukaryota; kingdom Metazoa; phylum Arthropoda; class Malacostraca; order Isopoda; family Cymothoidae; genus Ceratothoa; species Ceratothoa steindachneri. The sequence goes on from OZ018321.1 coordinate 74,124,529, forward strand.
TGATGTCTCCGTTCTTCCTTTCTCTTTAGATACCTCCTTTCAGGCAGTGGCTGTGCAGCTGCACCTGGATAGGAGGTATACTATCATTTCTGCGTACATTCCACCGTCAGCTGACTTCGACGCGGGGGACTTTCGCCGCGTCGTGGCACGGTTGCCGAGGCCCTATCTCTTGCTTGGAGATCTGAACGGCAGGCATCCTCTCTGGGGAGATTACACCATAAATCGCAGGGGACAAGTCCTTGCCGATCTGATCGAAGAGCTTGAGATGGGTGTCCTAAACGTGGATGAGTTTACGCATCACTGTCCGAGAACCGCTTCATTTTCTTGCCTTGACCTATCTTTGTGCTCTTCGGATGCACAGCCTGATTTTGATTGGGGGGTGGTCGATGACCTCCATGGTAGTGATCACTTTCCCATTCAAATATCATTTTCAGGGCAACTGCCGCCTGAGAGACCACCTCGGTGGTGCTTGGCGCGGGCGCGGTGGCCTGCATTTCAGGAAATGACTGAATTCTCTATCTCAGTCAAGGAGTTTAGGTCGGTAGATGAGGCCGTCGAGTTCTTCTCCGGCAACCTCATCGCCGTGGGCCTGACTACTATTCCTAGGACGTCTGGCCGTTTTGCACGCCGACCACTCCCATGGTGGTCGGCCGAGTGTGAGACGGCCCTCAAACAGAAGCGTTATGCCTACATGCGCTATAAGCGCCGCCCGAACGATTTCACCGTCGCTGAATTTCGTCGGGCTAGGGCTAGGTTCCGGTATATTTCGAAGCACGCCCGCCGCTCTTCTTGGCGGGCATACGTGTCTTCACTTAACGGGAAGACCCCTTTAGCTGAGGTGTGGAAGCGAGTCAAAAGGATTCGGGGCAAGTTCTTGCAGGACCCCCCTCCCGTTCTCCAGGAGAATGGGACCGCAATCTCGGACCCCGCGTCCGTGGCGGAATCCTTAGCGACCGCTTTTTCCGCATTCTCTAGCCGTGATGCTGCTCCGCCAGCATTCAATGCACGTCGTGATGTCGCGGAAGGCCGCCGGCTGGACTTTACCTCCAGAGGCGGAGAACCCTTCAACGACAAGTTTACTGTGAGTGAGTTGCGTTCCGCTCTCGCTTCGTGCGCGGACACCGCCCATGGTCCGGACGATGTCCCGTACGCCATGCTTCGACACCTGGGTGAGCGAGGCATGGCCTTTCTATTAGATTTGTTCAACAGGATCTGGGTGGAAGGTCTCCTCCCAGACTCCTGGCGAATCGCTACTGTGCTCGCCTTTCGCAAGCCGGGGAGAGATCACTCTACTCCGACCGGTTTCCGCCCAATCTCTCTAACCTCTTGCGTGTGCAAGTGGATGGAGAAATTGGTAAATGTTAGATTAGCCTATTTCCTGGACAGCGGAGGCCATCTGTCTTCTGCACAGTGCGGCTTCCGTAAGTTCCACTCCACGTCGGATGCTCTGCTCCGACTGGAAAATGCCGTCTGCGAGGCTTTCCTTCGTAGACAGCACTACGCCACGGTGTTTTTCGATCTGGAGAAAGCCTATGATACCGCATGGCGATACGGTATCATGGAGACTCTCCACACGATGGGGGCGAGGGGACGCCTCCCAATGTTTATATCTGAATTTTTGCGAGATCGTCGATTCCGCGTACGGGTGGGGGGAGCCCTCTCCGGCCCAAAGGAGCAGGAAGAGGGTGTCCCGCAGGGAAGTGTCCTCAGTGTCACACTCTTTGCCCTGAGCATCAACGGCATCTGAAAACAAAGTCGGAGAAGGCCTGAAAGTAATTAACGTAAATAGTTCTCCTGGTCCAGACGGTATTCATTCTTGCATTTTATTTGAAATCACTATCCCCTTGACACATATATTCAATAAAAGTTTAGAAACGTGTGTTGTACCAAAAGACTGGAAAATAGCAAATGTTACACCAATATTCAAAGAGGGAGACCTCTTCCGTGCCGAAAACTACTGCCCTATTAGTTTAACTTCAATAATTGTAAAACTATTTAAAAGAATAATAAGAGACAAAATTGTAGATCACATAGAAACGAAAAAACTTGCTTGATTTCTTTCACAACATATTAAAAATATATGATGAAGACCGAGCTGCCAATATTGTGTATTTCAATTTTCAAAAGGCATTCGACAAGGTACCACACAAACGATCGATTGCCAAAATCAAAGCTCATAGTATCGGAGGGAAAGTAGTTAAATGGATAGAAGACTGGCCTAGTAAAAGAATTCAAAGTGTAGTAATTTGTGGCAGCCCCTTCCAGCTATATTCAAGTAACAAGGGGCGTGCCGCAGGGATCGGTGCTTGGACCAGTACTCTTCCTCATATACATTAATGACATAGACATCGGAATAATTAACAAGTTATCAATGTTTGCAGATGATACCAAAATTGGCGGCCGTGCAAAAACTTCCGAAGATCGTGCACTGAATCAAGATGACATAAACATATTGGTTGAATGGGCGAGCAAATGGCGAATGAATTTTAACTTCGCAAAATGCAGCTCCACATTGGTAAAAACAACGCGAGAACCAACTAATAACTGGGCGGAACCGACATACCAAACGTCAACGTAGAAAAAGATCTGGGTGTAAAAGTTTCCAGCGACCTTAAGTCAAGTAAACAATGCATGGGGGCAGTGAAAAAGGTAAACAGCATACTAGCTCTCATAGGGCGAACATTTCAAAACAAGTCTAAAAGATGTATTCTAACACTTTATAATGCACTTGTTAGGCCAGCGTCGAATGACTAATATGATTCCTCACTTGTAAACAAATAATTACCAAGACATTCTTAAAGCTCTAAATCCAAATTTCTAATATTTATATCAAATGAATCAACGCGTGGTCACAACCTTAAGCTTGAGGGAAGTCACTTTCGGGTAGACGAAACTAAATTCTTCTTCTTCGCCAGAACTATAAGAATCTGGAATAATTTACCAGATGCTATGGTTAACGCAGTTAGTATAGTTTCATTTAAAGACAAATTTGATAAATGGATGATGACAAATCCCAGACTTGTTTTACAGTAGATAAAAAAAAGGGTGATGTAAAATAGTAACTAATAAAGTTGCAGTCTACTTTAGCAAATTTTTCCTGCCTCTCCTTTACTTTGCCGTTTCATAGAGCTTTTTGGATCCATAATCCTTCTGGTAGCCTAGTGAGTATCAGTAGGTCTGTTGCTATCAGACTTTCGATGTAATCTGGATGAAATCTTTCCATTTCACTCTGACCCCATATCTCTATATTGACCTCTTGCTATATATTTATCCATTAAACCTTATCGATGTCTGCCTCACAATATCTCACTCTTATTCTCCATTACTCTTTATTTCTGAACCTCTATCTCTCTCTATCTTTATTTCTCAACCTATATCTCTCTCTATCTTTATTTCTCTTTATTCACTTTCTTCCTCTTTTTATTCTCTCTCTCAAAATATCTCTCTCTCTCTGTTTCCATCATTCTCTCCCTCTCTTTATCAATTTATCAATTTAAATTTCACGCTCTCTCTCTTTCACTCTCTCTTTATATCTTACTTTCACCATCTTCTTCAATCTCTCTTCTTCACCTTACCTTCTCTTTCTCTTTTTTAATCTCTATCTGTGTTTATTTATCTTTCTCCTCTTTCTCACTCCCCCTCACCTTATCTTTCTAGGTCTCTTTCTTTCTTGGTAGGTCTTTCTTTCTCTCTAATTCCTTGTGTCTTTCAAGCTCTCTCGCTTTATCTCTTTCTCTATCTCTCTCAACATCTCTTTCCCTCAATCTCTCTCTATTTTTTCGAATTCTCTTACCGCTCTGTCTCTGTCTCTGTCTCTGTCTCTCTTTCTATATATCCTCTGTCCCTGACTTGTCGTTCTTTCTATATCTCCCTTTGAACCACTTTCTCCTTCTATATTAATCCAAGACACTTTCTCTCATGCTCATTCCCCTTTATATCTATATATCTCTTATAATCTATATAGCTCTCCCTTAACCTCTTTTTATCACTCTATCTCTCTTTCTTCTCTCACTCTTTCTCTCTATCTTCTCTTCCATGCAAACTATCTCTCTCTGTCTCTCTCATTGACCCTCTCTCTATCTATTTCTTCCCATCTTGCCCTCATCTTCCCCTCTCGCTTCTTCATCCTTTCTCTCTTTATCTCTCATTTCCCTTAGACCTTCTCTTTCTCTTCTTCTTCATTTTTTTTTCCATTTCTTCCTCTATTTCTCTTCCTATCTCTCCCATTCTCTTACTCTTTATATGTTATTATATCTCTATCATTCTATTTCTTTCCTTATCTTTCTCTTTCCGGGAAATCGTTGGTCACTTCGAGCTTACCACACTCTATATTTCGCTGGCTTTCGGTTTGAAAAAAACTCTCTTTTTAATTTCTCTCTTTTTGCTCCAAGTGGTTTAAAGCTACTCTGCTGTTAAATAAATTAAAAATCTCCCATTCCATGCAAGTAAAGCGAAATTAAATGCCCCTTCTCTCTCTCTATCTCCCCATATATATAACAGGGGCAGATCATGGATCAGAATTTAGGGGGGAAGAGGCAAAATTTCCTCTCCAGAGAAGTCGGAGGTATAACACTTAATTAAAAAAAAAATTCAGATTGCTTTGTATTGTAAAATCAAGAAATATAAATATAACTGGTTTAGGGGGGGATTTTTTTACGAGAAGGCGATGGATAGTGTTTTTATATTTAAAAATAACATTTATGTTCAAAAGTTTTAGTAAATGAGGTAATTTAATGAAAATTTGGTTGAAAGGTAAAACTAATACATTTTTGACATGAAATTTAGGGATGTTACGATTAGTTTGATAAAATGAACGTTTAGCAGAATTATGAAAATTTTTAAGTACGTAGAAAGGGTAACACAAATTTAAACCTATATTATATATCCTATCAACCTCATTTTCCAAATATTTGGGTGAAACAATTCTCAGGGCACGGAGAAACATGGAAGAGAAAACACTTTTTTTAATAATAATAAGGTGATCGGAATAGAAATGGATGTATGCGTCAATGGCTGTAGGTTTTCTATAAATTTCATATTTGAAACCTTGGTCTGTTTGGGGGATCAAAATATCTAACAAAGGGATGGTGTTATCCTTTTCATTTTCTAAAGTAAATTTAATTGAGGGGACTAACGTGTTGATTTTTTCAAGAAAAGTATTGATATTATGATCATTAGGCCACAAACAAAGAACGTCATCAACATAACGCATCCATAAAATAGGGGTTATGTTGGTCTGGGAAAGTATTTTGGATTCAAAAAAGTGCATTTATAGATTGGCCAGTAACGGGGACAAATAATTGCCCATAGCCATTCCAAAGATTTGACGGTTATATTTCCCTTCAAAGATAAATTTACAGTTGTTAATACAGAGGGAAATAAGTTTAATAACAGTGGAAGCCGGTATAAGAAGAACAACATTAACAAGGTACTCTTCGAGGAAATTTAGGAGATCGGTTACGAGAACTTTTGTAAAGACGGAACATACATCGAAACTAACTAAGCTAAAATTATCAGGTTAAGGAAGATCATTAAGTTTCCTAATGAGATCGAGATTATTAACGATGTGAGAACTAGAATCTGTTCCCACCAAAGGACTTAGAAGAAAAGCTAACCATTTAGATAGGGTATATGAAACATACCCAACAGAGCTAGTAATGGGATGGATAGGATTTTCCGGCTTATGGGTTTGATGAGACCATAAAGGTAGGGAAGAGAAGTATTCGAGGATTTAAAATTATAAATCAGGGCAGGATAACCTTTAAGCAGAGAGCGAAGGGTTGAATAAAATTCTGTGTTTACCTGGTCAATAAGATTCTTTCTAAGGTTATCGACAAATCTTCATATTTAAATAAAATGAATAACCATCTTTCTCATACCTCTACATTGTGGGTGTTATTTATCATTATTTTGACTCACGTGCAGGTTTTGAGTTTCTTTTCACACACACACACACACACACACACATATATATATATATATATATATATATATATATATATATATATATATATATATATATATATATATATATATATATATATATATAAATTTATATATATATATATATATATATATATATATATATATATATATATATATATATATATATATATATATATATATCCATCAATCTTTCTCCGTGTCTAGCTCTCTCTTTTATCTCTCTGTCTTTATCTCACTCTCTGGTTCAGCTCTAGATCGCTCTGTTTACACTTTCACTCAACCTATCACACTCTATCAATCACTACCTCTTTCTATTTCTATGTTTGACTGTTTATTTCTTTCTTTCTCTCTATTTCTCTCTAACTCTCTTTCTCTACCTCTCTCCCTCATCCTTTCCTTTAACACTCTTCTGTATCTTCCATCTCAATATTTGTACTCTCTTTCTTTCTCTCCAAATCTCTATCTGTCTCTCTCTTTATATAGAGGTTGCGTAAGGTATTTGAGGACAGATATATACTTACACAATAAATGACTTAAATCAGATAATAATGTCTTTTTTGCTGAAAAAGTTGTGAGGATATGAATATACATGTTTTGTAATTTTATTCAATAAAGTTTCCTTCAGCTTCGATAATGGCTTTTATGCGATGTCTGAATCGCCTACATGCTACGATCAAGTGGTTCTTGATCATATTGGACATTACTCGGACTATGGAGGTTTTGTGGATTCTTTAGTGTTATGAGGGTGCTTAGTAGCCTCCTTTTCAACTACGTTACACACATAGTAGTCCAATAGATTGAAATCTGTGGAGCTAGGAGGCCAAATGTTAGGTGTTAGGTTATGATTAAAATTTTCCGCCATCCATTCTACCATTTTTTGAGCCTTATGTCATGGTGCAGAGTCTTGTTCGAACACAATGTCTTCCGTTGGGTATATTGTCGATACATGTCTTAACCATCTTCGGCCTCTCTGTCCTTGTAAACTTTGTAGACGAAGCATCTAGCGACTTTTAAATTTCGTGCTATTTCTAAATTAGTATGTTCAGCCTTTATAACCACAATAACTGCGTGCTTCTTCAGTTCTTGTGTAAGCATAGGGTGTGCCATTGATAAATCTGAAATATAAAAAATATAAGGTAAATTAATATTCTGCTATAGGAAAAATAACCTATGTCTTAAAATATCTTACTTAATCTGTATATACCTCTATATTCCCGTTGCCGAGAGACGAAGGCGTGTGACCACAAAGTCTATAAAGGTACACACTACTGTACGCCAGGAAGCAACTATCGGGGCTGCGCTCGGGTACCATTGACTTGGAGGAAAGTAAGGACCTTTTACTTAGAGGGCGATATTAGTTTGGCTCTTTAAATGGGAATACATTTGCAAGGTTCGTCTTAAGGGCTATTCGAAAGATAAACACCTCTACAAAAATAAACTTTAATACAAATAATAAGAACAAGGGCACAGATAAATATAGAACTCTAAATAATAATCCGTACGACAAAACTAGGTCCTGGAAAATATATAAGTGATCCAAAAGGTTGGATTAAATGGAAGATTTCGCAAGTCTACTGGCGTTAGACCAAATCGATATTTCCTCTTAGGACTTGGAAAGAAGAGGTGGGACTTACGAGGAAAGTTCTCCTGGTTAACTATGAAGGATGAACTTGGGATGTGGAAGACCAATGGCCAGGTTTTCGTCGATGAGGTCTCGATGCGAAGGCTTCAAGCGAGACTCAAAGGGGGTTGAGATTACCTCGTATCCAGGGAGAAGTAATCACGAAATCGAGATTCGTATGCGAAAGGCAGGAAGTCTCAACCAATGTAATGAGACGAAAGAGACCAAGAAAAATCTTCCTGGGTATAAACGAGTTTCCGTAATCTTCCTCTGATCAGGGCAGTTTACACGAAGACAATCTGTGAGGGAACCACTTCACGGGAGACAGATACTAGCATCTGGACGGCAAGAAGCTCGGGTTCTCTCTATCTGCTAAGGAATTACCGACATTACCTTAAATAGGAGCCACAACCATGGTTGACAAAGGGCTGTGCGCAGCAAGGGCGTCCCAAGAGGATATCAGACGCGGCTTAAGCAAACATGGACCTTGATCATTTTGGGCATGAACGAGGCGAAAGGAAATTCAGCGAGATTCCAAAGGAATATCGGACGTGGCTTAAGCAAACATGAACCTTGATAGTTTGGGGCATCGACAAGGCGAACGGAAAATAAGAGAGATTCCCTTCTACTCCAAGAGAGGGAAGATGGACACGGCTGCCACTTGGGAGCGGGACAGCGTTATTAAGCTGGTGAGACGAAGATGATAAAGCACCACAAATTAAACACAGCTACACTGGTCTGTCTTGCCAGAGAAATTCTGTGATAACGGCTTATTGAGTTTTCTGCCCCCATACCCGGTTTTTCAAGATTTCTGTTACACTGGGTTTTTTTTTATCCTTCGAGAGGTATACGTGTGTGATAAGAAAAAGTTCCGTCAAAGAAACTTAGAGTTTTACTTTTTCAGCATGTCTCAAGTTGTGACAAGATGTAAGTGAAAATAATCGAAATCTCTGCTCTCTCCTACAGGTGTCCCACAACAATGCTAATATCCTCAAGCGGCTCAGTTTCAGTTGAATGACCGTCCGTCCATAGAATCGTGGAGAGGCTCAAGAACGACAAATAGCTTAAAGTTCGACCATTTTCAAGCAGACCGAAAAATTTAACCGTTTGGCTATGAGAAATGTATTTGAAACTGATTCGAAGCTCAAAATGACTGCGTTTGCGAAGAAGAAGACCATCTCGGTGACCATCTCCAGACAACGCCATCTGGAGCGCTGTCGTCGCCTTCTCAAAGACTTGAAGACTCGTGACAATCGAATTCTCATTTTTTCTGCTGAAAAATGTTCACGGTTAATCAGGTCATGAAAACCAGAACGACCACGTGTTAAGCTTCTGCTAGGACGTCTCTAATGTTGGTGACGTGCTCCCAACCAAGCACTTGTCCTCTGCGATGATGTTCAGCATCATCTCTTCGAATGGCGTGTGGTTTGCGATCGGTTACAGACTCACTTACTGCGGCTTATTATAGGAAAATGTTGCACACGAAAGTCCTACGCTAGTTGATAAAGTTCACAGGCTATTCAGGCCTACACGGCCAAGGCCGTGCAGGAGTGGTTAAGGTTTAATTCGAAATTCTGGTCGAAGGAACTTTGAGTGACGTAGTCGCCCAACCTCAATCTCCTCGTGCACAGCGTGTTGGCTCATTTCGAATGCAAGGTTCACCATGGAAATGTCGAAGAGCTGAAGTCCTCCATCAAACGAGTGTGGGCCAGCATGAGGAAGAATTAGACCCTAAGCGTTTGCGTGGTCAATTCTCGCCTGGAGTGAATGCTCGCCGGTGAGGGCGCCCACATTATATCAAATTACGTTTTAATCACATATTTATATGTTAACACAATATTCATATGTTTTATCTTAAGATCCCTCGCGTGATCGTACGATTAGTTTCTGTCATATAAAAACTAAGAAAAGTAATGAATCTTTATGGAAATTGGCATTGCCAATGACAGAACCCCATAACACGCACTACCGTTTTTAAGTGGGTATTTAAGCGACTAAACTGGACTTTAGCTGGTCACGTGTGCGTAGAACTCGCTGGGCTATTCTTTTTAGGTGGATTCCACATGAATCTCTTCGTTACGTTAGCCTCCCTAACTCCTCCTTCAACTGTGGGAAAATCTCTAAAGTGCACGTCTCGATTTAGTTTCCACTTCCTAAGAGCCTTCTAATTTCTGATATCGATGGAGATCTTCAGAATAGGTTCATTTGACCACTATGGAAACAGGTTTTATATTCTTTGCGGAAACGTAGTCAGCTAAGTGGCCCATGAAAGTAAATGAATTGTAATGATCAACTCCTAACTCAAGAAAGATTGGCACGAGCATTTGATTCTTAAAGGCCAAAGCTCTCAAATGAGCAACAAGAGACTGTTAGCAAGCCTTTATGATAAGACAGTCAAGATATAAAAATCTTTCACTTTGTACCTAACAAAAGTTCTAGTGGAAAGATCGGTAAGTGTAAGTTTTTATTGTAAAAATCATTGTCTTTAGATATTCTAATTCAGGCGTCGGCAAACCCTGGCCAGTGTGCCAAACATGGCACGCGATGTATCTATCCTTGGCATGTGAAAAGATTTTCCTCTCCTTCAAGCAAGGACATGATGACATTAAAATTATATATATTGAAATTACATATTTTTTAATGATAAAATTTAATATATTTCTTCTAACGCAATATTTACCGTATCGTTTGGGCATATTAACTTAGATCTGTTGACCATGTAAGATTATTTACATTGGGCATTATAGTTGCTTGGCACTCAAGACCAGAAATTCTTCTTTTTTTAATGGAATTATCACCCAAGACAAAAATGTTTGCCGGCTCCCGTTTTAATGCTTCTCCTTCTGACTAGGCATAAAGCTAGCTAGTATGGTCATAAGATTACATAAGGAAAAAGGTCAGAATTGGCAAAATGAAAGTTGCAGGTTATGAAGAGGTGCAAATCGGGACGTTGGAGAGAAACATACGCTTTCTATGAACTGTAAGGTGAGAAATTCCACTACCTAACCCTTCCTTGAGGATTTTGTGGTCGGAAAAGCCCGCACTTTTAGAGACGTGAGTTGCGAATTGATTGCCCATACTATGCTAGTTTCCGCCCTCAGGAACAGGATAAGTTGAGTATTGTAAGAAAAGAGCTTGTGGTTGATCTATTACTTTTAAATTTTACTATTTTAATATTACTTATTATTATCGTCCTATGTCGTTTAACGATGACATATCATTCAAATACATATTTTTGGTCATTTTTTCTCAAATTTTAAAACGAATTCCAACTCAGAAATATCCGGAAGAAAGTTTGTAAGTTGATGTCAGAATGAAAAGAGTAGTGAAGATTAAGGAAGTAAAACCACCGCGTTTTTGCAAATATTTGGTTGCACTCGAGTTTTTTTATCTTTCAAATGGTATTTTTGTGTGATATATAAATTTCTGTCAAACAAATTGAAAATTATACTTTTCCAGCACGTCTCATTAAAATGTCATTTTCATTATGTTCTGTTATGTTGAGATGGAAGTGAAAAGAATCAATATTTATACTCTCCCGTGCGTGGGCGGATAAAATAAGTCCGACATTGCAAAGCGGCAGCCGGATCAAAGCCTACAGAGTTGGAGAGAGACACAAGAACTGGGAATAACTAAAAGATCGAACTCCTTTAGGCAAACTTCATGTTGTAGTAAACCGTTTGCCTGTGAGAAGGGCTTTCAAAGTGCTGCGAAACTCTATGTATACGCTCAGTAAAAAAAGAAGATTGAAGTGACCAGGGTCTCGATAAAGGAAAAGAGGAGCAAGAGCTTGAGGTGCGTGGAAAGGCCTTTGCTAACCAATCGTATGCGAGAACAACGTCTAGGGCGCTGTCGTCGCCTTCTAAACGACTTGAAGAGTCATGGCAATCGAATTGTCATTTTGTTCTAAGTTGAATATAATCGAGTGGCCTATTGCAACCAGCTCAACCGTGAAGACAGAGACAGCACCTGACAAAGCCCCGCTGACTTCAAATTGAGGTCATGGGCTATAGAAACCGACCACTTCCAGGGACTTGGAGCCGTTTGTATACACTGGCAGTGTTACAGCGTAACACGAAGTTTGCCGGTGCTGTAGAAGCTTCGGGAGCAGGGGCATTGAGAGAAATGGTTAAAGGCATACCATCCAGGTTTGCATCCTGGGCCGAACCAGGGGCCCCACCGGCCCGAGAGCTAGAACAAGCACTCGGCGTTTCCTATCCCATACCTAAAGGGCTTAGGGTATGAGTGACGTCTTTCGGCGGCATAGGTATCGTCCAGATCAGCTGCGGATGCAGTGAAAGCGGTTAGCAAATGGGGGAGTTGCCGGGCTCGCGCCTACAGGCGAATTATGAACTGCGCACGGCGGAGAGTGAGTGATATCTTCCTAGCATCGATGTGCGGAAGGCACCAGTCGCCAGGTGAAGGAGGGTGTGGTGGATTCAGTTCACTTTTTGCAATACTCAATCGGTTGCGGATGCATAAAATCCGCATCCGTAGTCGAGTTTATCAGCGCCACAGGCACAGAACGTCACGGAACGAAGAATATCCATTCCCCGGATAAAAGAGGACCTAGGGTTGCGAATATTAACCTCCCTGGTGAGGTGTTGGTCAAATATAAAATACAAGACCAAGAAAAGGGTGCGAGCCCACCACTTCCAGGCAAACGCAATTTAGAAACATGTCTTGGTCAGGGTTGAATCGTGGATGGCAGCAGTAGTGCACCAGCTTAATCTTAGGCAAGAAAGATGAAGTCTCTGCGATTCGCCATTGGGAGAGACGTGGTTCGATGCCTGTTGGAGGAGTCGATGCTACAGAGTTAGTATCTGGTGCATGCTAAAAGAGATCTAAAGGTCATTCACGTAGAACGTAGCGAGGACATCTTCCTACAGCACCGAGGTAATGCAGTTGATGCTTAGGGCAAAGGATGTCACACTGAGGACATTTTCCTGTGGGACTCCCTCTTTCTTCTCCATTGGGCCGGAGAGGGCTAACCTCACCCGTACACGGATTCAACGATCTCGCCAAAATTCAGATATAAAGATTGGGAGGCGTCCCCTCGAGCCCGTCGTGTGGAGAGTCTCCCTGATACTGCCTTGCGGTATTTTAGGCCCTCTTCCAGATCGCAAAGCACCATGGTGTAGTGCTGTCTATGAAGGAAGGCTTTGCAAAAGACATTTTCCAGTCGAAGTAGAGAATCAGACACGGAGTGGAGCTTGAAAAAGCCACATTGTGCAAAAGACTGGTGGACCCTTTTGTCAATAAAAAAAGCTAATCTAAAATTTACCAATTTCGCCATCAACTTGCACACGCAGGATATTAGAGAGATTGGGCAGAAACCATCCGGATTAGAGTGTCAAAGCATGGCGTACGGAACATCATCTGGACTAGGGGTGGTGTTCGCGCACTAAGCGAGAGTGGAACACAACTTACTCAATGTAAACCGGTCGTTTAAACGTTCTCCGCATCTTTAGGTAGAGTCCATTCGGCGGCCTTCCACGAGATCACGACGCGCATAGAATGCAGTTGGAGCAGCATTTCGACTAGAGAATGCGGAGAGAGCGGTCGCCAAAGACTCTGCCATGGACGCGGGGTCCAAGATTGCAGTCCCATTCGCCTAGAGAACGGGAGGGGTGTCCTGCGATAACTTGTCCCGAATACTTTTGCCAAGCACCACCGGTGCGGGCTCTCAGGTGGCAGCGTGTCAGAAAATGATATTTGAATGAGAAAGTGATCAATATAAGGAGCTGCAAGGAGCTACAAGGAAAATAAGTACCATAGAAGACCTTACAGTTCATACAAGGAGGGTAATTTTGGCGCATTTCTTGAAATGTGTCCATTGCCAAGCTCGAAGATCACTCACGATGATCTTAAAGGCAATTTCGCAAGACTTTATCTAGTCTTGACTTGAACTGGTCAACAGATTTACTGTTGACAACTTCCGTCGAAAGTGCATTCCAACTACCGCAGATACTGTAAGTGAAGAATTTCCCACACAGATCACGGTGGTATCGCTTCAGTTCAAGTTTAAAGCCGTGATTTCTTGTTTTCCCCTCGCTGAGCTGAAAAATATCCCCGTAGTTCAGTCTGTCGAAGTCTCGAAGTATTTTGAACATTTCCATAAGCTGACCACGTAGTCTCCGGGTCTCCAGCGAGAACATATCTATTTCCCTTTATCTATCTTCATAACTTTTATGTCTGATAGAGGGAATCAGTTTGGTTGTCCTGGCTTGCACGCGTTCCAATCTCGCGATGTCCTTTCTAAATGGAGGACTCCAAAATTGTACGGCCTACTCCAGTTGCGATCGGACGAGGGAGTTATGCAGACACAGTGCTATCTCCTTGTACTGATATCCAAGCTGTGTCTTTATATACCCTAACATCCTTTGATCTTTCTTCTCCATCGACTAACCCTAACCTAAAATCAGTCTGTGCATCCGGAAAGCACAAAGATAGATCGAAACAGGAAAATGAAGCTGTTCTCGGGGTGTAATGCGTAAACTCATCCACATTTAGGACACTTATCTGCATCCCCTCGCTCAGGTTTGTAAGGACCTGAACTTGGGATTGACCGAGTAGTCTCCCCACAATAGGTGTCCACCGTTCAGATCCCTGATCTTCGTGGAAGATGTGAGAGAAAGAGCACAATTGTTGAACATGGTGATGCTATAGATGAACTTTCATGAATAAGATAAATGTAAGTGTTATTTAAAATAGTGTAGATAAAGTGTTCAACCTTTCTTCTGCATCATCATAAAAACACCTATTGCTACAGGATAAATAATAGCGTATATGTCTGCATTGAAGATACAGCTATCGCTAAAACACCAGAAACGGTGGTTATTGTACTTTCAAGCTTATCAAAATATAAGAGTTGGATTTTCCTGGAAGTAACTGAATTCTTTGGCTATTTATGTCTGCAGGGAGGAGAGAGAGAAGTGGTTCTCCACCACTTGCCCCAATACAAACCACGAATTTTTGCTAATGTTGAGATACAAGATTATAAAGAATTTCATTTCACTATTTTTCTCTCTCACAAAGTCTTTTGCAATTTTAGCAATACAGATTTAAGGGAACCAGAGTTGTAGTGTATGATGGCATAATTCATTTAAAACTGACATATCTCCTGACTGTTAAGCTACTGTATACCATAACATGACTAATTAAATCTATGCTGTTTCTGCCCAAATCATTATTAGTCCGGTTGCAAGCTATAGGGTATAGGCACCCTCTATGGGGACAGAAGCCTTAAAGATGGAAACAGCGTGACCAGAGAGATTTATCAGACTTAATGACTTCATCTCGTTATTATATTGTCTAGTTCTCATAATCAATAGAACATTTTTCTCTCTTTAATATTGATGTCAGAAAGGAGAGCCTTTGCAATTTTAGCCATTTATAGGTGTCAGCAAAATTAAGCACATGGTAAACTGTCTTCGTTGATATTGGGTTGGCTAGATGATGGTTTTACTTACTAATTATTCTTACAGTTGTAGCGTTTTTCTTTTCAACACACTGCAGTTTATTGCTCAGCTATCTATGTAGCTCATCAATCAATCTTGCAGCTTTGGCTTAATGATTTATTATATAATGCATTTTATTGCTCTGCGCTCACAGTTTGTTACTGAATTTCGTTTTCCGTTCAATTTTAACCTTACCATGGCTGGTGTTTCATTAATGTTGATAAACACATATTATTTCAAATACAGTTTTTTTCAACTCAAGTTACAACTCACCAATTTTCGTGAGCGATGCCCCAGCCATGCTTCTCCAACAAGTTATCTTTATTAAAAATCTCAAAGGTCCCTCACTTTGCCGTGTGGTAATGCAGACACTAGAAATATTATTGTTTTCCGATAACTTCATCAAGGAAAATGTATTTATAATGCATATAAATACAATTTGTTGATAATTGTCGTTTTTATTCAGGTCTAATCACTAATAGAAATCAGGAGGGAGGGCATTATTTCGAGCATGCCTTGTACATCGTGAAACTGGTTTTTATTATTACTTCTAGTTTCTTTTTATCATCTCTTCTGTAAGGAAAATTAACCAAAGGTATATATCATTACGAACCATTTAGCACTATTGGTTTTATTCTTATATTCTTATATTTCTTAATGTATACACTATAATTATAGTTATATCAGAATGAGCCAGAGATGATAACCTAGCAAGTAATAAGGGAGGCAAATGCATTCAGAACAATTAGACTCGAATCTTCGTGTGTGTGAGTAAAATCTCTTAGTTTTCCTCTCAAACTTTACATAATTTTATTAGTCATATTATGCACACATCAAGGTAATATTAAATTGAGAAGCGCACGAGTTTTCGGCTACTAAATCGTGTAGAACTTCTTCGTAGTGTTATAATAGTATCGTAAGTAATATTTCGATAATGGAGAGCGTTTATCACCCTTCCCAAAATCACAAAAAGAAAATATTTTTACTCAACTCTGTAACTCAAGTATTCCTCTACCACGCCATCTGAAAATGCTAAGTGAAGGCTTAAGTTACGCTTAAAGTTTGCTTTTGGTGTTATTTGCCGACCAATGATGTAAAGATATTGGGTAGTTATGTATTAAGCTTTTAAATTAACACGATCTGTTGGCGGATGTTTTTGCTACTCATAGCCAACATTTTTCTGAGCGCTTTTCGAAATAATGAGTTAATTATCAGCTACCGAGGGAAGATAAACCAATCTACCAAGGTTCTGGTTTGGGGGAGAGGTGTTAATTCGTAAAACTTCAACGCAAAAGTCGATTTGATAAGCTTTCATCTCGAAGTAGAGACCTTTTAATTACCTGAAGAAATAACATTTCTCTCACAATAAGAAGGATATTCTTCATTAATAGTAAATTAACTCCCACACATCCTCCAAGCCTCATCTTTCTCTGTAATTTTCAGTTAACAATCTAACGCTAATTTTTGGAGGGTAAATCGAAGTTTATAATCTAACTTTTTGAACATAAAATTATATTAAACATGCTTAAATATCTTACGACTGGTAAGCTTCTACATTGTTGTTCGGAAAATAGAATTTAACTAATATTAACATTAAGAACAAATGCGCGAGCGTAACTTAAGCATTCCAAGATGGCGTCGCATAATAATCCATGCGTTGCAAAATATTACTCCTAGAACACTATTAAAACGATACTAAAGGGTATTACAAGATTTAGTAGCCTTAAACGCGTGCGTCTCTCTTATTCAATATTACCTATATCATCTGTTTACAAAGTTAGTTTCAAAGTAAAGAAGATTCCAAGCTATAATAAACCATTAAAAAGTTTTCAATATGATTTAATGTTAGCTTGTGCAACATAAACAAGGTCTGCTGACCAAAACGTCGTGGCCTCTCACTTATTCTGATTTATGACCTTACAACCTTCAAAACTTTTAATAATTCCCAGACAAACGTTCGCATTCGTACGCCGTCAATTAAGACGCCTGTACGTTTGAAACGCATGTATTGGCGACACATAGCGATAACATATGGGCCAGGTATGGGTTGGATAGGACTGGCCACTAATATAGCAACCGCATGACGACGTATGAAGGGCAGGTGGGAGTAGAGTAACCTGGCACCTACAAATCCCTTACTAATCCAAATCGTGGAAATATTGAACCATTCATTAAAATTAATTGAAAAATTCGTCCTTTGAAATATTTGAAATTCTTTCTTTTACCTCACTTACTTTGTTGAATTAATTTCAATATCAAGAGAAAAAAATAATTAAATGAATCCATTTATGGCTTCAAATGGAACGAATTAAACTCTCATTTGTTTTATATCGATTTCCTTTTTCCTTGTATAATTGTGTGGTGGTATGGAACGTACATACTCGCATGCCGCCAGACAATCGTGGGCACGAAAAAAGTTGTCGTTTAAGTTGACCTTCGTCTCCTTTCTCTCCACCCCCCCACCCTCCCCCGAAACTCTACCGCCCTCCTCGACCTTCCCCTTAACCTATCTCGTTATCCGTGCCAAACTTCCTCAACAGGCGACAGGAAGTTTAGGAGAAGAAGGCGTATCTCACAGAGAAGCCTAAATTATATTTGACTTCTCTATGATACCATGGAGATTGTCCAGAAGGCGCTGCGATAAGCGAATTGTCGTATATGGAATCTGTCTCTCGATTTCACACAGTTCGCGGTATAAATGACAACGCCGTTCTCCCTCGGCAGAAGTGTTCCAAACTTACTCGCGTAACCCTCACGTTCAACGAGATTGGTTGCCGTAACTTATCGACTGCCAACGCGCCACTGAGTTAACTTGGTCGCTGTCTCAAAGTGTTCCTGAGGCAAATCCTGCCCTTCAGAGTCTGTTACTAGAAGAATACGCTCTGTTGCTCAACGTAACTTGAGAAAAAAAAAAGAACATCCAAATAGTTACTGGAAGTAACTATTTGTTAGTGTCACATCCAGTTAGGAGTGAACTAACCGGAACTGCAGTCAGCAACCCCGAACCCGTCGTCTTATCCCCCCTCTCCACGAGAACTCGTGTTAACACCACCCAAACCACCCCGTCTGGACCTGAGTAGTCGTCTCTCCAATCCATCACAATTAATGGTAATCTGTAAACCCAGTGTCCCTCTATTCTTAAATTACCTATTTAATTAACAGTGATTGATACTCCCATTGAGTCATTATAAATCTAGACGCTTAACGTAAGTGTTATCCTCCCCTCCTTTTTTAAAGAGATTTAAGTGAGTCATTCCCTGATATTATTATTTATAATTGCTGTCAACCCGGACTAATCCGTGTTTAATATTTAATCCTTATTTACCTAAATCCCGTTTAATTATTGCTACTAATTATTATTTTGGTGTAAAATAAAGTTTATTTTTGTACGCGTGCTTATTTGTGGCTCCTCCTTTTTGACGTACTCTTGACAAGACTTTTATTAAGAATCCCTTCGGCTAATTTATTCAACCTGTATTATGCAATCTTAGAATTTAACAATCACAAACTTTCCCCCAGTAACAAGTGGGACTTTTATAGTGAGAATCCTGGCTGTAGCACAACCCGCCTCTAACCAGCCTTCGCCCGTTCAGTAGGAATTAAAGCCTATATATATATAGTGATCGTAGTTTGAGTCATAGGGTCTCAATACCATCGACTTAAACAAAAGCCGTTTGTCCAGATCAAGGACTAGAATAATTATTGGACCAGACTATGAGCAATTCTACGACATATATAAAAGTGGTGTCAGCTTTAAGGGGGCAGATTTTGAGGAAGCGAACTCATATAGCCTAAAACTTGCCAACGTCTAAGGAAGCCCAAATAAACTAACTTAAATTTTAATAATTGTAATCTATTCCCCGAAGGAATATAAATAATACCATTAATAATCCTTCCTAGATAGCAAAAACAAAGCTAGGGAAATATTCGTTATTTTGGGGGTTAGTTAATAGATTGTATCGGTTAGGAACAATCGCAGCTTCTAATTCTCTAACCAAGTGCGTAAGTTTTTTTGTGAGTCACCAGTGGTGTCAGCAAGAGCAGCAATGGCTTCACAATCGTTCGAAGTTTTGGTCAAGCAAGGACAAGCTCTCGGTCTCACAGGACAAAACCTAAAGGACTTCGTCCAAAGCGAATAGCGAGAGGAAAGAGCACGTGAAATGGAAGTAAGAAAAGAAGTGTTAGAAATGGAAGAAAGGAGAAGAAAAGAAGAGTTAGAATTTGAAGAAAGAGAAAGGATTCGAAGACATGAAAGGGAATTAAGCAGAGACCAAGTCCAAGTCAGTTCTGTTGGATCCCGTGATCATCAACCCCAGGACCCCGCTATGAAACTTCCCCAATATAAAAACGAAGAAGATTTGTGCTCATACTTAACACATTTTGAAAAGATCTTCGAGGTAAACGGATAGGCCATAGAATCCGAAGGAGTCAGTAGATTGCTCCCATTGCTTAGTCCGCGCTTAAGAGATATTTTCATCTCGTTACCACATGAAGCTAAAATAGACTATAGCACCTTGAAGGCTGAATTGCTATCCACCTTCAACTTGAACCCTCAGTTCTACCGCGCTAAGTTTAGATTGGCTAGAATCCAGCCCGGTCAAACTTCACGATATTTTGGATATATCCTGAAGCGAAACCTCGAGTTCTGGCTAGAATCCTCCAAAGTCTAATCGGAGTATGAGGCCCTGATTGACTTTATGTTAAAAGACCAGCTATTGTCCACCCTTTCCCAGGAGATCCGAGCATTCGTGAAAGAACGCCGAGCGTCTACCTTTAAAGAATGCCTCGAGGAAGCTGATCTCCATGCGTCAAATCATCGCCTATACCCACAGGATACCCGGAAGAATAGTCCCTCTTCCCCGAAGAATAAATTTAGTCAATGAAAGTCCCAACAAAGGAAACCCCCTTCATTGATAAGGACCACAGCCCCGTTCAGGCCAAAGAATAAGCCTTTTGTAGCCCACGAAGAGAGAAAACCACCAGTCTTCAATACCCCCTACAATAACCAGCACCAGAATAAGCAGGTTTTGTGCTACTCCTGTGGTTCCCCTAGCCATTATAAGTCCTAATGTGTACAGAATTCCAGCCTACGTCCCACTCAGGGCCAACAAGTCCACCAAGTAACTGCTACCCTTTCCCCGGAACAGCCGGCCGCGCTTACGTCATCCCCCTCGTCTCCATCCCCACAGGAATTTCAAGTGAACTTCCTGTTCAACAAGAGTTCCCCCGGAGGACTAAATTTCGATACCGGCTCGATCAATGGCTGTAAAGTGTCCACCCTCGTGAGAGACACAGGGGGCACACGCATTGTAGTGTCAGACAAATTGCTCCCCCCTGTCGACCCCCAACATAAGAAGTACGCAATTGTACACGACTTCTTGGGTCGAGAAAATAGATTCCCGGTAATCCGCTGCCATGTACAATGGTAATATTTCACTGGTTGGGCCGACGTAGTGGCAGTCCCCATCAGATTTTGCTCGGTACTCATTGGCCAGAGTGCACTACTCTCCCCGAGTAAAGTGACTCAAGCTGTCGTCACTCGAGCGCAAGCTAGCCACGAGGCCTTTCCCCCAACACTCCTTTTCACCCCAGAAGCGTCTTTAGAGGCTCCAACGAGTAATGCACAATTATTCAGAGCTCAGCAGAGCTGCCCTTTACTTCAATCCCTTTGGAAAAAGGCCCGAAAGAACGAAGAGGTGATCGTTCGAGGGAACCAACCCATAAGGTACATCATTAACGACTCCCTTCTATTTCGCACCTCACGAGATCAGTCGGACTCACCTTCCAAGGTCATGTGTATTCCGCGCACACATGTAGACCAAATCCTGCGAGTAGCACATGAAAGTCCCATGGCCGGTCATTTCGGTCATAACAAGACTTCTCAGCGAGTATT